>JAKSZU010000002.1:70875921-71507874 GCA_026018925.1 Tupaia tana
CATTTCCCAGCTCAGCTTATAGTCTATGTAAGGTGCCTGTCAAATAGAGGATGTCTTTGTTGAAAACATTCAGACCCACAGAAAGGGAGTGACCCTCAGAGATGAGTAGAAATCCCTTAATTTTGACAAAGATGTTTCTCATTGGGAAATGTAAAGCTCAAATTATAGACTAAAAAGATGACAGAGGGACTGTGTTTGGTTTCATGAAGTTTAACCTATTTCAGCAAGTCTGCAGTACTGGGGAAAATAATACATGAATTTATATTTATGTCAAGCCTGAAGTTGATGGGTAAGGTTCGTATAAAGGTTACTGCTAAGAAAATGTCTATCATTCTCACTCTGCATTCCAGTGATTTCTTTTTCTTCTGAATACTACCCACCAGAAAACTAAGATGATTTTAAAGTGATAAGTAAAACATGGTTTAATAGCTCATATCCTATTTTATAATGATTATACATCCCCTTTCTCACAGCTCTCAGCAGTTGGAGGACAACTGACATTTTCCATATCATATGACGTTGAAGAAGAGGAAGAAGATACAGAACGCTTTCTCCAGTTTATGATTATCTTAGAGGTAGAGCATTGGGAGTATTATTCATGTTCAACCATATTACCCTTTATGTTATCTGAGGTCAGCCAGGCTATTTCTTAACCTGGTTAGTTTGATCTTACTTTGCATGCTAGTAAAGAAAATATGCTATAGAAAATTTTTTTAATGCTACTCCTTGTTTCACTCTGAGCCATATTTATAAGAGTAAATATATTCATTGGGTTTCAGTGGTAAAGGAGACCTTTAGACCAGACGTGAAATTTACATTTAAAACCCAATGACTATTTCTGAGAACATAGTCTATGTTGAAAGTGTTTAGCTGAATGTTGATTTACAGAGTTGTATTTTTTCCATCCCCACTTGTTTCCATGTCTATTTTATTGTCTACTTTCTTGTTTGTATTAAGCAGAAATAAATGAAAAAGGATGGTTGTTTCTTTAGCTATAGTTAAATCTTGACTCCGGAATCCTAATTTAGATAAGAAAGCTATAGGAGAAACTAGTTTCAGGATTTGGAAGGCTAAAGGTAATTCCAAATGCTGAAAGCCTAATGTTAACTTAGAGGCCTTCTCTGACCCTTTCTTATATTCTTTCCAAGAATGTATACTCTCCCCTTCTCAAAGGCACAACGCATACGCTTGTTCATGAGTGGAAATTAATAGATTTGATTTAGCATCAGGTTTTATTGTTCTTTATCTTGAAATGTTTATGAATGTGAATAAATGAGAAGATGACAAAGATCCAAATTAGTATTTCCAGAGTTGGATAAAGTTGTCCTGATTTTAATTATTAATACACATACATACACACACACACACACACACACACACAGACCTCAAAAAGTTCAGTGAAAATGAAATTAAAGTATGAGTTTAGTTTGATAAAGAAAATTAAAATCCATGCATAGTTTTTCATAATAGATACTTTTTGTGAACTTTTTGAAGATCCCTTGTTTATCTTGGAATTCCTTTGAGATAAAAGGGGGTTCTCTAAATATAAAAATGTTGAGAAGTTATAAATCATGTAGATGAATGAACTAACATAAGATAACTGAAATGTTGTAGATCTGTTGATACATCCTATTTGAGAGCACAAACTTTTGTCTTGTTTCTTTTCCACCTGTGAAAGTCTTCTAAAATAAAACTTAATACACTTGTAAGTTTCCTTCCAACAGTCCTATACAATAGACAGCTATCATAAAATAGTATATTCGAAATACACAATTTTCATGTCTTTTTGTAAAACCAAGGTATTTGTAATCGCATATATGTTTATAAGTTACAAGGTATCTACTATTTTAGCTGACAGGAAGTAAGTTCATTCAAAACCAAGAAGCTTGCATCTCATGCATCCAGCTGAAGCTAATATTTAAATTATAGCTCCTTCTCATCACATAGACCAGAAATATGTGAAATGACAGGGAAAGCCCACCTGAAATTAAAAACTTGCTGAAGATAAGCCACGGGGTGGAGAATACAAATGCAGATACGTTTTACACATTTGTAACTTCTTTTTAGTTTTATTCTCTTAAACCTTCTTTTTCCCTTTAGGGAAATGACTTGAGAATCAGCACAGCCCAAGAAGAGGTGTATCTTCAACCATCTGAAGAACATATTAATGTATTGTCACTTAAAGAAGAATCATTTACCATTCATGGCACAAATTTTCCAGTCAGTAGAAAAGAATTTATGACAGTGCTTGCGAATTTAAAGAGACTCCTCATAGAAATCACATACAGCTTTGGGATGGATGCCATCTTCAGGTAAAATCAAGAACTGCATCTCTCAGTGCAGACATTTAACTTGGGACATTCAAATACTAGAAGAGTACATTTTAAGATGGCTAGGGTTTGCTGTCTTCAAATAGCAAATAAGAACAGAGTGCTATTTTTTTTAATAATATAACCACATTTATTTAAGAATATATCCAATATCAAACAGCAAATTGCAACAATGCAAAACCACAGTTACTTTTGCACCAAGCTTAATGTTAGGTATTATATTGACTCTAAACATAATTTAAAGTATATAGGAACATTTATCAGAGTGCTAATTTTTCTGAATGATGTTTCTATTAAACTTTTAAAAATTTAAATGCCCAGAATAAATTCATCTTTGTTTTGATTGGTAGTGAGGATTCCTTTGTAGGCCTTCCAGAGCATGCGATAAATAATGATTCGTATATTGAGAAACACAATACTGGAAAAATAAAGTCTCCTTAATGATGGCTTAGATAGTGGGAAACTAAAGAGAAATTATTCTAGATAGTGGTTTGTAAAGTACGTTCTTTCATTAATTAACCAATTTCAGACTTTGTAGAATGTAGTATATAATGTGATATATGAATCTCTTCATTTAAATAATTACATATATCTTTATAGAAAACTGAAAGAATGTTGTGTTCACGTGGTATAAAGAAAATAATATGTGCTTCGGAATCAAACTGAGTAGAAAATCAATAAAGTCAATGCTTAACATATATATTACCTTTGGCAAGTGTCAAGTGGAGGTAATAATGCCTACATTTAGGGCCATTATGAAAATTAGGTAAGGTGCTCATTATATAGAATACTTTCAAAGGTTAGTTCCTTCTTGTTCTCCTTTTTTTCTTTTTTTCTAAGAGAAGAATTCCCTGACCGAACCAAACATGCACATATCTAACTTACTATAGGCCGCTCTGTTTAACATTTACAAAACAATAACATTTTGTCTGATAAAATTTTAACTTCAACTGTGTTTGAGCTCTTTCCTCTTTTATTTTTCTTCTCTAATAATAAATAACATGAGATATGATGGCAACTTCCTTTTAATCAGATTAAGTTAGCTAATCAAATGTGACCCCAGATGGACAACCTGGCATACCCTTAATCAAAGGAATGTCTCCAATATTAAGTGTTTTATTGCTAATACCCCCTCTCATCATTTGTTTGTGCTGCCTAGTTTGTCTTTCACTTGTAATATTTCAACTAAATATAATCATCATTACCATTTCCCAAAGGAAGAGACTGCAGATTCATAAACAGAAGCACTGCCAAACAATGTACCTCTTTTGCATAGGCAATTCTGCTAGAAGCTGGGTTAAAATGCCATGAAGATGAGAAGCAGCACTTAGGAATTAATTATGTTTTTTCCCATTTAGTAAATAGAGATTGTCATGATGTTTAAACAGTATGAGGAGATGAGTCCTCTAGCTTTCAAAATGAGCGACAACCAAATTGACAAAAAGTGGCTAGGGGGCTTATTTATTTTTGTCAGCATTGCTTCTCTGGCTAGATAATCCAAAGACATTTCCCTCTGATTTATGTCAGACAATTTCAGTGTCTACCCATCTTAAAATCATTGGATTCATTTGAAGCCTTCTGAGGTTTCCCCAGACGTGAGTGATGCGTTCACACAGCATGGCTATGTGAACTGACATAGGCGTTAATTCAAGTAGATGGCTGTTTTCTGCCACCTGTATTACCTAAAGCTGTGTGGTTCAGGAAGTAAAAGCCAATGTCAGATAGGAAAGTCATACCTATTTCAGGTGAGCTGAAAGTCAGCATGAACCTGACTCAGTAAGCTTGTTATATTTTATTTATTTCTGGTCTACCTGTAGGTTGAGTCATATTTGTAAAACATCACTTGAATTGATTTCAACTTGCTTTGCACAGTAGGCTTCCAAGTTGGTATATTGTTGGTGTGCAAGCCCAGTTAAGTTGAAGCTATTGCAACAGAAATTCGCACTTAGATTTATTTAAGAAGGATTTACTTCTATGGTGGTTCTCTCAGCAAATGAACTTAGGTTCCCCTGGTTATACGTTTAGATAAAATTCAATCATGGAAGGAGAACTGGGCGGCAGGTCAAGGATTTCGACTTTTGTTTTCAGCTCAGCTATTTAAATAGTTGTAAACATGAGTATGGCTTTCACCTCTTTGGACTTTAGTCACTTCATCTGTAAAATAGGGAAGGGACAATTGCCCTGCCAACTTCAAAGTTCACATGAGAATGGAATTAGAGGGTTGTAAAAGCACTTTGCTATGGAAAATCGGAACACACACGAAATATTTCTGTCTGACCTGTCTCATTCCAAGGGATAACATTTTTCTCCAGGTACCATTATGACTTGAAGACCTATAGAATAACAGACACACTGATATTTTCCCAATTGTGACAGTTCTTCTTGTCAGTCTCTTCCGGAATGCTGGGGGACTAGTCAATAACATTCATTGATTTTCTTCTCACTTAGCTCTTTAGTAAAATGGAGACAAAAACAGAAATATTTACACTCTTTTTTTAATGTAGAAATAAAGATAAATCAAGTTAACCTAACTACTATCTATCTGTTTTAAATTTTTTAATTCTGGAGTTTGGTAGTATCCTCAATCTTTAAACTGAAGCAAGGCGTTCCTTAAGCACCTATCAAGTATAAAATTCTGCACAAATATATTTTCCTTTCCTATTACAGTAGTCATTGTAGAGTTCACCAAATTTCTATCCTCCTCCTTTTGAGGATACTGCACTTTCTTTACTCCTTTAGGGTAGATACGGATATATGACTTGGTTTGGCCAATAAAATGTGAGTACAAGCTATGTTTTCCACCCCAGGGAAAACACTGAATTGCCATTTTGTGACTGGTGCTTATTTAGCAATCATGAGATGAAAAAATTACAGAGTATTGGCAGCACATGGAGGTCAGCTTTCCTGAAGAGTTACCCAGTTTGGAGATTGTTTTACCTGAGTAAACATTTGAGAACTTGGAGTTGTAAACAGCATAACCAAGCCTATTGTGACTGTGTCAAGCTATACCCCATCTGTCTTTATTACTTGAAAATAATTATGAATCCTCTCAAGACAAGATAATTCATGTGACTTTTAGAGTTAATTGTTTTAACAAAAATTATCACTCAGAATTTGTATAATAAATAATATAGAGATATCTTTGCAAACAAAGGACTCTTTTGGTGATTTTACAAATATTGTCAGTAGGTGCATGGTATACATCTACCTTCTGAAATCAATAATTCAAGTAACCATGTTTGGAAGAAATTATGAAAAAGACACTAGGACTTAAAAAGATTAATGTGACACGTTTGGCATTTGGCTGCTGATAAGAGATGCAGCCAGGACTTAAACCCACATGGGTTTCCTCTCCATTGTCTTTGACTATCTCTCAAAGCTATAAAACTTAGTAAATACTGGACTCCTTCAGTCTACAAACATTTAACATTTAACTTCCATGTGTGTTTATCTAAATCACAGTTGCTTCTCTGTAAAGGGGCAGACAATATCTAACTTTCAAAAATGAAGACTAAGTACGAGAATCGTGTATGTAAAGCAGCTGGCATAGTATCTAGCATACACTGGCAGGCAATGCAGTGTAACAGGGAGCTCACTGGTTTGGGAGTCACACTTGCATTTTAATCTGTGTCATACCATTTGCTAAACATCTACTAATGAATAAAGTGCTTTACTTTTCTGATTTTGGGGTCCTTCATTTGTAAACATGGATCAAAATATGATGATTATACTGGGCTCACTGATACTTAAGTGAAATGTCTTTCAAGCCTCCATTGAGTTCAGGGAACCAGCAGTTAGCATAATGGCTATGTCGCTGGACTCCCATGTAGTCGACCGCGGTTCGCGTCCCGGACCCGGTGGCTTAAAACTCACGCCGGGCGCATGTGCGTGCATGCCCAAGATCCCGAGAGGAGAATGGAGGAGAAGGGATTGTGGCGTGACCATCCCCCCTGGGGGGTGATTTCTCTCTTTCTGTCTCTCTGTCTCTGTCTGTCTGGCGAGCACACGCGTCCTATAGCGAAAACCTCTCCAAAAAAAAAGCCTCCATTGAGTTCAGAGAAGAGAATAGACAATAATAGCAGTTATTAAGTTGCGGTAGCTCTGGGCTAACCAACAAGGACACAAAGATGTATAAATGATTATTATTATTATTCAAAGGAGGCTTAGTGCAACCAGGAAGGAAGTTATATACATTGATGGCAATGTAATTCATGGGGCAGGAGAAATGTGTGCTGTGCACATGGTAGGACTAAGACAGGAGAAATGAAATTTTATGTTCTCATTTAATATGTTTTTGATAAATGGCTATTAAAGTATTAGTTTCTGTCTCTTGCTTTCTTTTCTGAATGTAGCTTGAAAATCTTTGAAGAAAATGCCTTGTTCTTTCCCAGATGGTTCATTCAGACAATGACTGGACCACTGAAAACTTTAAAGAGTGGAGTAAAACTGATCAGACTCCTTTAATTGAGCAGAGTTTTGTGGAGTTCCTGCAAGACAGAAGCTAGAGGAGGTTCTGATTCGTCATCTTATGTTTATATTTTTTAGAAAAAGAAATAAGAAATGAAACAACCTAAAACAAAACACTTTAATAGCAATAATACCCAGCCTTAAGGATGCACAGGTAATGTTATTGCTTAGGAAAATCAGAGACTGTACCAGAGGCCCGAGTTCAGTTCCTGGGCTGACCTGAACATGCTGAACACCACTGTAATCCCAGCTAATTGGGAAGTTGGGTTACGAGGATCAGCACATAGCCAAACTCTATCCAAAAATACCTATCTCTGTTTCTCTCTGTTCCCCACACTCCCTTCAAAACCAGAAAGGAAAAATTAATAGCAATCAAATCTTTACCTATGGCAATGAACCCAAAGTTACATTCTTTTACATAGGATAAAATAGAAACTCTCAATATAAAAAGAGATAGACAAAAAAAATTTTTTAAGACTTTTAAGATCAGAGGTCGTTTTGTTTTTTCAAAGTATAATGTAATGTAGTAGTTGTCTTAATGTAGTACAACTACACTTAGTTTTGTTTGACAAAACAAAACATATCGAGAACAAACTTGAAGGCAATATAAGGACATTGATTTTGATACGGTTCCAATATTTTTCATAATCACATATATAATTATGTCTTTTCTACTCATCTATCACCTTTTCTGTATTTCAAGTCATAACAATAAAAAGGAAGATTCAACTAAAGCATTTGACTTAGTTGACAAATTTTCTATAGTTCATGCATCTCCAAAATTTGGTACTTTATTACTGCCAGCATTATGTATTTAAATTAATCCAGGCTGGTATCAAGAAAAGAAAATGACTATATAGAATGGAAAAAAAATAAACTGCAGCCTTCTTCATGAGTAACACTTACGACTGTTAAATGCATTAAAATCCCATTTAACAAATAGCAGAACCTAATGAACATCAGGATTGCTCACTGAATATTAATGTGAAATGTTACTGGGAAAGATGTGTGAGTGTTGAAATTTTTCAGCACTCAAAATGGTTACACAGACTAAGGAAAGAAACATCTGTTCAAAAGACAAATGAACTTGGCAGTTTAATGAAGATATTTTTGTTTTTGTAACTTTATTTTTTAATTGTTCCTTAAAGTAGTCAGTAGCTCATGTTTGTATTTGAAAATGTACAATAATTTTCAAGTTTTACATATCAATTTTATTTTGGAATTCCTGGGACTATATTTATGAACAGTTGACGACCAATTTACTGTTTAATACATTATGACAATCTATTACATAATGAGCAATAGTATACCAACCATGAAATCAACTAATTCTCAAAGTAAAATAATTACGTTTACGTGTGTATTAGGCAACAATCCATTAATTCTAGACAGTTTGATGTAATACTATATTCAGGTGAGTTCTGGTCTTTGCCTTTGAAGCCTAGCTCTATAATTTTCCATTTACTTTATGTGTCAAATCAAACAGGTACTTTGTCTTTACTTATCTGATTTTATTCATCTGAAATGTGGATGGTAAACTTTACTGTATAATTTGTTCATGAGGTATGTTAGTCATTGCTTATAGTATAACTATAAGCAATCTATCATCTATTCATTCATTTATGTATCTATTTAGTTATTTAATAAGTTATCTATCTCTATCCATCTATTCATCTCACCAACAAAAGGATATTGAGCAAATATTGAGATGGTCGTATGGCATAGATAAATAATGCAACAGGATGTCTGTTCTCAAGGAGTAGCTCACAAGCTCTTGTAAAAATAAGTACTATCTTTAGTTCAGTAACTCTTCCAGACTCTATAAAACAACTTGTCTGGTCCAGGAATGCTGCTTATAGGTATATACCCAAAAGAATTTTTAAAAGGTACTGAAAAAACTATGTGTTCATGAATATTCTCAGCATTATTTACAAAAGCCAGAAGGTGGAAACAACCCAAATGTTCATCAACAGATGAATGGGTGACAAAAAATTACACACACACACACACACACACACATACACACACACACACATGGAATAGTACATTACTTAGCCATGAAAAAGAATGAAATACTGATATATGCCACAATGAGAATGAGCATCAAAACTGTTGTGCAAAGTGAGAGAAACTAGACATGAAAAACAACATAGAGCGTGATTCCAATAATATGAAATATAGAATAGATAAATCTATACCACCTGAAAAAGACTAGTGATATATATGGCCTGGAAGAAGAGGGAATATAGAATGAATGGCTGCACAATGTAAATAGGGTTTTGAGCTGATGAAAATGTTTTGAACTCGATAGAGATAGTGGTTACACCACATTGTAAGTGTATGAAGTGATACAGAATTGTATACTTTAAAATGGTTCATTTCATGTTATATAAATTTCACTTCAAATAGTAAAAAGGAAAAAAAAAGTCTGTAACTGCATCTTTTGTACAAGGTTACTTAATGACAGGGGAAAGGACCATCTAGCGATTTTTAGATGACACATTACCTAAACACTGCAAAGCAGTGATTTTTAATGCTTATTAGTCTAACACTTTTTATCTGGTTGACCAAGCTGTGCCCCTAGAGAAGACAGCATTTAAGAAACAGTGTCATATGACTTTATCTGTAAAATAATCAACTTGTCTTTCAAAGGTGCCAGATATTGGCAAGTGCCAAGAATGATTCCATCCAACCAGTTTCTGAGATTTCAAGTTTACTTTCCTTTTCTGCTTCCTGATTATATACAAATTCAGATATATTCCAAAGTACTGTCAAATATGTAGTATTAATAAAGTGGGAATAAAGCAAGAACTATTTTAGAAACTTGTTTATGAAAAGCTTATAACCTGGTTAAAAGTTGTTACTTTTGAACATGTACTTAAACATTGTAATGAGCCTTTTAGCTGTGCAATCTGGTTTGCTTATAGCATAGATTTCCAAACCTGTGGTAAGCTCTTTGAGAAGTGTGAGTTACTTATTAGTAAAACCTTACCATCACTTTTAAGTAAGAAACACCAGGACCAGCATGTGGTGTAGTGTTTAAATCTGAACTTAACCATTGTGCTCCTGAATGGCGGACTGTGGTTCGAGTCCAGACCCAGTGGCTTAAAAATCACATTGGATGTGTGTGTGTGTGTGTGTGTGTGTGTGTGTGTGTGTGTGTATGTGCCCAAGATCCTGAGATCCTGAGAGGAGAATGGAAGGGAAGGGACTATGGATGGCATGGTCATTCTCCGCTCCCCCCCAAACCCCAGGGTTATTTCTCACTTTCCTTCTCACTATCTCTGTCTCTCTGGCAAGCACATGTGCCCTAGGCCAAAAAAAAAAACAAACAACTCTTAAAAAGGAAGAGAGAAAAATAAACTCAATATGCGTGCCTTAGCAAGAGTTAGTTGCATCTTTCTTTTTGTGATTCATTCAAATTTATATTGAGCAGCTATGGCAATAAAAAGGTGATTAAAACATGGAGAAAAAAAAAAAAAGATGAGACAAATGTACAAGTAATAGAAAGCAAACTGTAAGATTCACTTATACAGAGCAGTCAAAGAGACACATGGGAAAGAGATTGCTTCTAGCCTGGAAGAGGGCATGAATCAGGAAAGGAGATTGACATTAAAATAGACTTCAGTCTGGATTATTGATGCTACCCAGTATGGACTATATTAGTCTCTCCTTTTCCTGTCTCCCCATCTTTGGGCTTAATTTACCAGTAGCGCCCAGAAATGTTCAATGTGCTTTTTCAATACTTGCTTGCATTTTTGTTTTTATTTCATCTACAGAGCTAGGTACTTTTGGTGTTTTGGGTGTTTTTCTTCTGACCTTTTGATCTTGCTGTTGATGGTTTTAAATCTTTTCCAATCTGATTTGATTTTTGAGCATTTTTTTAAGGAGTATCTCATATAGGTTTAGGCACTGGAACTTTATTTTGTTTTTCTCATCTTCAAAATCATCATCATCATCATCATCATCATGCCAAGGAAGTTGCATCTTTCTGATAGAGGATGCCATGTATTATGAAGGTCTACCAAATATTTTTTTAAAAACAATAATCATTATTGTGATTCAAAACCGTCATTCAATTTAGTGTTTTTAGAATTTATTTAAGATTTATTTTCATATACCCAATGACTTGGTATCCAACTCTGTGACCTAGTGTTAGGGGAGCCAACCCCACATGGCCAGCCATGAGGTTCAAGTCCTGGACCTAGTGACCTGAGAAATACATTAGACACATGTATGTGCATGGTGCAAATCTCAACAGGATGGGGAAATACAAGAGAAGGGATCATAAAATGACCACATTCTTTTGGGAGGTGCTTCCTGTCTCTCTGTCTCTTTCTGGCAAGCATTCATACCCTCTGGCAAAATAAGAAAAATAAATGACTTCAGTATATAAACAGTACAAACATTTCTCTTGTACTATTCATATAATCCTTCTGCCCTTTTTCAGTAGTCAATAAAAATATTAATAAAATGTATAGTATTTAGTAATTACTGTGTGTCACATATTATATCAAGAACATTATATTCATTATTTCATTTAATCATTGAATCAAGTTCATGACATATGGTCTTTTATATTCTCTTCATTGCATAGTATAGACGGGAAAAAGAAGGCCTAGAGAGCATAAGTAACTTTTTTCTTAAGCCAAAAGTCTGGTAAGTATCAAAGACAAAATATGAATCCTGATCTATTAGACACTGAGTTTCTTTGTCTTTTTGTTTTAGGTTTTCACCACAGGGTGAGTGCACTTGCCAGACAGAGACAGTGAGAGGGAAAGGGAGAAATCACAACCCAGGAGAAATGACCATATCACAATCCCTTCTCCTCCATTCTCCTCCTGGTGTTTTGGGCATGCACGTATATGGGCCTGGAATGATTTTTCTAGCCACCAGATCTAGGACTCAAGCTGCAGTCAGCCATGTGGGAATCCAATGCCTTAAATACTAAGCCACCTGCTGATCCCTAGAAATTATTTTCTTAACAATTAAGCTTTTTAAATATACTTGATTTTAAAAGAGGGAAAAAGCCAATAAGACATCAACAACATTTATTTATATTATGAATGCATACTAAAGAAGGAAATTTATATTATACAGATATAGATATATCACTTATGTAACTTTTTTTAAAATTTTCAATTTGGCTACATCTGCTTTTTTTTTCTAAAATAATGAGTGAAGTCAAATCACTTTACTAAAATAATGTATTATACAGAAATACCAATAAAATGAAGCCCATAGACATAGGTAATAATGAATGCAATTTAGGTCACAAATATATTAAAGAGTTAGTTCTTACTATTTTAATGGAGTGAGAAAGTTTCACCTTACCCATCACCAACAGGTTTATTTCTGAGGGAGAAAAAAATTGCTTTCACATTTTCTTTCAATTTAAAAATTGAGATTGAATAATAATGTTGTTTCCTTATATTTTCTAGTTTAAGTGTTAGAATTAATCAAGCAGTCATGGAAATGTTTTAAAAATCTCTTCAACTATATGATTATATGATTTAAATTGTGTCGCTCTCTCAAAAAAAAAAAAAAGAAAAGAAAGAAAAATACATAGCCAACGAATAAAAAATGAGAATGAGAAATAACATTCTGATATCTTTTCTGCCTTTGATATTGTGAGCGCTTTTAACTGAGCAGACTTTACCTACTATAATGAATGACCAGAGATTTAAGTTGTGGATATTTGTGAGCTGTCTTTCTCAACAGAGATAATTTGTTTACTTTAAATCATTGTTGCTTTACTGTTTCTCAAAGCTATATGATACCTAAGAGCTTGTTTACTTATTTATCTCCTTGTTTTCCCTCTGCCACAGGTTGAGCTCTGTCAGCCTTGAATCTGCTGTCCCATACTCCACTGACGGAAGTACTGCAACAGCTGTAGAAGTTTGTCAGTGTCCTCCAGGGTATGCTGGCTCCTCTTGCGAAGTAAGTTTGCAAAAGTATATCCTCAAAGCTTTCTAAGGCCCTTCAATATAATTTTTAATAAACTATGCTATAAAGAATTTATTGACTCAATTATGATACAGCACAGATAGTGCCATTGTTTGGAAGGCCAGAAGCTACACAGAAAACTCAGTATGGCTCCTGGGCCAACCCAAACATGCCAGGCACAACCTAGCTATTTGGAAGCTGGGGAAAGAGAATGGTGACTCAGCAAGACCCTCTCAATAATGCCTGTCTCTTTCTCTCTCTATCTCTCTCTATCTCTCTCTTCTCTGTTTCTTCCTTTGTCTCTCTCATAAGAAGGTGGAAAAGTTACTTTTTATCAATAATTGCACCAAGTGATACTATATCACTTAAAGAAAAAGTGGAAGGGACCAGCAGTTAGTGTAATGGCTATGTCACTGGACTCCCACGTAGTTGACCGCGGTTTGGGTCCCGGACCCGGTGGCTTAAACTCAAGCCGGGCACATGTGCGTGCGTGCCCAAGATCCCGAGAGGAGAATGGAGGAGAAGGGATTGCGGCGTGGCCATCCCCCCTGGGGGGTGATTTCCTGCTTTCTCTTTCTCTGTCTCTCTCTGTCTGTCTTGCGAGCGCATGCGCCCTATAGCAAAAACCTCTTCAAAAAAAAAAAAAAAAAAAAGGAAAGAAAAGAAGAAAAAGTTGAATATGTACCCTAAAGTCATGGCTGTCAAATAGAGTGCACCTAATTTCATCTTGAAAATATATTTCTAACTGAGATATTACTATAACTGAAACTGATGTTTTCATAATTATTGGTTTCCTGTTTAATTGATTGCAGGCTTGATAACTGCAAAGTAGTATTTCAAAATATTTTGCCTTTTTCCATTTCAGTGACTATCTAGAAAGAATTTAGCCTTTTTTTAAGAATCTTTCTCCTGCTTTTTAAATTCTGTGTATCACTTTTCCTATACTTCATGTTGAAGAATAAACCCACGTCACAATCACCTGAAGCATGCAATATTTAGAATGTCAAGGAACTAATAAATGAAAATAATTCCTTATTCTAGAAAATCCCCTACAGATCTTTGATTTGTTTAGCACTTGGAGTTTCAAATATTTCTTGTTGTCTTAATATTCTAGATTTGTAATCAGATTAATGTTTCTTACTTAATATTAGTATGCCATTTTAAGGTCATAATTTTTCTTCACTTATATGTGTTTTCTTTTAGGTAGTTTGAATATTGGTTTTACTTGAAACCTGGTAAAAAATGTAAACACCATTTTCCTGATATAGGGCATGGCTTGCAGATAAAGAGGAGCTAAAACTCTTTAAAATGGTGCCCTTAAGGAGTCATTTGAGTATACCAAGATGTTCCACTTCAGAACACTATCCCATTATGCCATTTATAGAAATACTCTAGGCGTTGCTTTGTCAGTTCTCTTATAATTTAAAATAATGCATACTTCCAGAGACACACAGGGCTTCGAGTCATATTCATAAAAAAAAAATGTGTTTTCTTTAACTGGGCTCAGATCTGCCTATCTAGAAGTAAAACTAAATTTAATTCATTGAAGTACTTGCTTCTTTGAAATTCATGTAGAGAGGAGAAAATAATCATGGATATAAATTAGGCATGTCAACCCAAATTTGATTTTACATGTAAAATACATGCTGTATTTGATGAAACATACTTTTTTATTAAGAGCCTTCCAGTTTTGATTTCAAATCACAGCACTCTGAACTTTTAAGTTCCTTTTTCAATTGGAATAATAAAAATCTTAATTCTATTCTTGCTTTAATGCTTATTCCCCTATTAGTTTTTCTCACTCTTTTTCATATTTTATAGAAGTTCCAAATGCCTATTGAATATCAAATTCTCTGTATATTAGAATTGTTTAATTAGCTCTGTGTTGGGCTCTTCCATTCCTTCTTCAAAAATATTTTTTTATAAATTCTGTGTATATTTGGCAACTTTTGAAAATTTATTTGTATGAATTATCAATAAGCATACAGCATAATATCTGTCCTTAAGGAGCTAACAATCTGTTTAGGGAGGCAGAATAAATGCATATGAAAAATTACATCACAGCACTGTATAACCAAGAGATCAGTAAGTAGTACAGAGCATAAGTGCCACAGTCATTCAAGGTGGTGTAGCTATTCCAGGAGAGAGAGCTTACTTGTAAAACATCCTGGAGTGGAAAAACCTGAAAATAAATAATAAAAAATGGGAACCGATAGAAAGCATGAAAGTATGAAAAAGAAAACGAAGAAGCAGAGGAAGGATTATGAAAGCTGTCTATACCTTTCATACAATACATGTTTGTTTAACAATATTTTGAAATCTACAGAAAAAAATACAGTTGAATGAGAAGATAATGAATTATGGAACTTTGGAGTTTCTCTGATTTCTTCATGTCTCCTACTTTCCAATTATTCCTTCTTTCATTTATGTATTTATTTTTATTTAAAACTTTCTACCCCTAGACTCACCATTATCTAGTTCTGCCTTTTCCTGATTTCATTTGCTTTTTTATTAAGTTTAGTTCATAAGGTTAGTCACTCCAGCTTTGTTATCACTGATATCTTGAATCCCTTAAAAGCTGAGTAAACTCCAAAGACCATTAATGTCTTAATTCTAGCTTGCTACGAACACCAGCGAAAAACAAATCAAATAACTCCATTATAGACATTGTCTTTTATTTCGCTTAGGAACACAATGTTGATTCAGAATCTTTTCTCTCACTTCTTATAAAGTGCTCCACAGTTAATCTCTCAAGTATTTTTTTACTTGCCTAATACTACCATAATTCATTTCACTTGACAGGTGAGATAGATGAGGAAGTAAAAGCAAAGTAGAGTGCCATGAAGAGTTTTAGACCAAACCTCAGTTTTTTTTTTTCTTCTATATGATGGAAATAATATTAACCACCTCCTAGAAATAATAATGCATTAATTTAGCTGATAACTATTTCCTTTTTAAAGTTTCTTTCTTTGATGAGCGAGAAGGGCAAAGAAAGAGAAAAAGATAGAAAGACAGCAATTCCAACGGGGTCCAAAAATTGTGATCTGTCCTCAGCTTCTGTCAGTCCAAGATCCTTGGCACCTACGTGCTGGTATATTCAGGGTGGTCTCTAGACAAAAATCTGATCTTTCTGCTTTGGGTCAGTTTCACAGAACATCATATTTTATTGCTATACCACTCTGTCCAGCCCCTTAGCTAACAAGTATTCAATGAGGTAGTATTTTGAGACAGACAAGACCCTAGACAAGGAGTATAATATAATAAAGATTACAAATATGGTTCCTGTCCTCAAGGACATTATATTTAGGGATGGACTTGACAAAATGGCAGAAAGCAAATGTAAAGAAATGTGATAAATGCCATGAAAAAGTAAACAGGGTGAAACAAACAGGCTGCCATGATAGAGTTACTAGGAACAAGGGTACAAAGATTAGATGACAGTGGTTATATGAAGATTGGATGTCCCGGTTTATAAAGTTTATCAGGAAAGGTTTTCTGAGGCAATGAATGTACACTAGCATTACAGATTAAGAGAGGCAATTATATATGAAGAGCTGTTGGGAAAGTAGCACAGAGCTTGGAAATGACGAGAATCTGCAACACAGCAAATATGGCCGAGCTTAGCAAGTGAGGAGAGGGTGGCAAGATGTGATTGGAGGAGTCAGGCCACTCAGAGCATTTTATGCATGGTAAGAACTGGAAGTTCATTTTGAGTACTATGGAAAACCATTAGTAGACTTTAAGCAGGGTAGTATTTAAATCTGAGCTTACTCTGATCTGAGTTATACTTTTTTAGAAAGTCACTATGTCTACAGTAGGAGGCATGAAAGATAAGAAGGAGAATGGTTAATATGCGATTGTAGTGGAACATAGCAATAACGATAGTTTATATTGGGAGGATGTCAGAGGATGGAGAGAGATGCGCATATTCTCTCTATATTTCAGTGGTAGAATCAATAGGACTTACTAACCTCCTGATAGATTGCATGCCAAGGGAGAGAAGAAAAAAGTTTAGGAATGAGTCATAGAGTACCATCTTGAACAATTGAACGATTGGATGTGATGCCATTTGCTGAGCTGGAATAGACTGAAAGAAGAAGTTGCTTTTTTAATTAATTCTATTTCAAACCCAATATTTCTTTTTTAAAATTTATTCATTCATTTATTTTAATTTGACCAGAGCGAGACACGGAGAGAGAGGGAGAGAAAGTGGGAAAGCAAGCCACCAGGTCCAAGACTTGAACCGTGGTCGGACATGTGGGAGTGTCAGCACCTTAACCACCACGCCACCTGCTGGTCCCCTAAAACCCAATGTTTCTAAAGGGAACTGTTGATTCCATCCCTTGGGGCAGGGGAATGAAATGGAATGAGCAGTTTACTTTAGAAATATTAGGTTAGAAAAAGCTGTGATGTGTAAATATTAATATATAGTTGGAAAACACAGGTCTTGAAATCAGTATTTCAGTCTGGTCTAGAGATGTGTATTTTAAAGACATCATTAACCTATAGGATTGAATAAAATTGCCCAGAATATAGTGTGATAAAACAGAAAAATCATCAAGCCCCACCCTGAGAAGCTCCTGACAATGAGAAGTGGGGTCAAAGAATATCACACAGCAAAGAGGTAGGGAAGACATTTGAAAAGTGTTGTATCATGGAAGAACAAAGCCAAAGGATGATGAGAGGTCAGATCAAATGCAATCATAGAAGTGTCCACTGGATTTGACTACCTGAAATTTGGTGACAAGGACAAGAACAGTTTTAACTAAGTGGCGGTAGCAAAAGACAGATAACGATGGAATGAAATACAAAAGGAAATAAAGATGGGAAGACATTTTTTTTTTTTTTTTTTTTTTTTAGAGAGAGAGGGGTTTTTGCTATAGGGCACGTGTGCTCACTAGAAGGACAGAGAGAGACAGAGAGACAGAAAGCCAGAAATCAGCCCTCATGGGGGATGCCCACACCACAATCCCTTCTCCTCCATTCTCCTGTCTGGATCTTGGGCACACACACACACACACACACACACACACACGCCAGCCATGAGTTTACGCCACCGGGTCCGGGACTCAAACCACAGTTGACGCTGTGGGAGTGCAGTGATATAGCCATTATGCCAACTGTTGGTCCCAGAGGATGGGAAGACTTTTTAAAGTAATTTTACTCTGAAAAGAAAAATGGGTAGGTGACCAAAAAATGTACATGTTGTTAAGGCAGTAATTTTGTCATTTTTGTTATTTGTTAGTTAAATTTTGATAGAGGCACTACATTCATGGTAATGACCCAGTACCAATGCAGTAGAAAGAGGGAATGTTGCAAAGATAACAAACTGGATCCATATTATAAGAGGAGTAATATTCCTTTTACAGGAGGAAGGCTCATCCATGTCCCATTCTTGCCATTCTGGAGAAGAATGTGGCAAAGATGCATGGAGACATAAACTTACTCTTTTCAACTTGGTAGTAGAAAGATAACTTTTAGTAGCTTTAATTTTTTTCTATGACCAAAAAAAAAGTAATTGGCTGATAGAGAAGTATAAGGAGTTGGGAAGTTTGAAGAAAGATGTAGTGTAAGTAGTACCTTTACAGAGGATTAAAATGAAATACTTATTAAAGAAAATTCCATGAATATCTGCCCTAAAACCACTTAATCAATTCTCTTCTTATTCTCAACATCCTTAATTTGTACTCCCTTCTGGATATATGCTTTACCAATTCTTAAAAATATATGTGACAGAAGGAAATCACTTCTATAATGAATCTAGTGAGGCAAAATTTTAATAGGGAGAAATTATTGGAAAGAGAGAAAATTGACATCTTTTCTCTGTATTGCTCAAATTAAGAGGAAAGCTGATTTTATTTTATTTTCAGATAGGAGGTATCAGTATAACCTTTTTTTACACGTTTGTTATTGATGTTCAAATTTAAGAGTTCTCATATCCTGAGGCAGAAGAAACATTTCCAACAATACACAACACAATTCTCTATACTTTATTACTTCAGTGGCTTCTCTCTTGTATCCATTTTCAATGAGAAAGAAAGGGCCATTTCATGATACATGATGGTGTGCTTAACCATCCAGAAATATAGTAAATAACCCACAAAATGAAATTATAACTTGAGGGGGATCATAAGCTTCTGGAGTGCAACAATATTTGCCTCACATCTGGTTTATAGTAATCCACCAGGAAGGGAAACTTAATTAAGGGTGACAGGGAACTTAAGCAGGCATGGATACACAGGTAATCTAAGACCCAAACATCGTGTTTTAATCAGAATTTTTTTCTTTAATATAATAAAGTGTTTTGCATTAAATAAAAGAACAATGAATATAAGCAAAGTTATAGTAAAATAATGCCATAAGATGAATGATCAAGGAAATGTGTATTAATAAATCATAAACTATTTTGTGTACCTTTGAGAAGCATAATAGGATGGAAGAAATTTAGAATAAAGTATATAAATTATGTATATATAAAAATCAGCTGTGATCAAATGTGCTACTCTTCTTGCAAATGCCACTGAAGATGTCCTGAAAGCAAAGGTTAAAAGCACTTAGAATGTGGGAAAAGGAGTGTATTCTGGAAAGTCAGAATTGCTGGGGAGACACTGGGTGCTCTCTTAGGCTAAGATTCTCTGAAGAGTCCTTTTATGTTGGCTGCTTTTTTCAGTACTTTTCCTTCAATTTTCCTGTCTGTGCTTTTTACTTTGAGACTGTCACATTTCAGTTCTTTATATCTTTGCTTTATTTTACCCTTTCAGAAGAGACACCAAGTTAATGCTTCCTCTAATCTCATACCTGCCAATAATGCGAAGGTCAGTACGAGGCCCAATGTCAGGAAGAACAGCTCTGCAACAATGTTTCAATAATGGCAACACTTTGTGGAGCATGTTTTCTTCTAAAGTTATTATCAAGAAACCAAAAATAAAAATAATAAGTCTTTTAAATTCGCAAGACTAAAACGTATCTCTCTTTCAGTCCTGCTGGCCTAGGTATAGACGAGTTAATGGCACTATTTTCGGTGGCATCTGTGAGCCATGTCAGTGCTTTGGTCATGCGGAATCCTGTGATGACGTCACTGGAGAATGCCTGGTAAGTGCTCTCTCCTTTGGGGATGCTGATTGACAAGGCCGAAGTCAGCTCAACAGACCCTGCAATTCAATTGCTACCTTTGGGACCTTAAACAATTACGAAGTAATTTGACAAAGATCTTTATATTGAAGTGAGTTAAGAGCTGAGGATGCTCTTTCATATGTGATCTACCTTGCCAGTATTAGGGAGTGTTTATTCATCCTAGTCCAAGAACTGAATTAGGAACAGTTACATTATTATAAAGTGTAACCAATGATTGGGATCCCTATCTGCCATGAATGTATATGATTTCCCTCTTTTCCATAAATCTACCAAAGGTAAGCTATACTTCTAAAATAGGGAATGATTTGTATTCTCATAATATGAAAAGTATAAAATATAACCTTTGTAACAAACATACTTACTATTTTTATTAAAAATGAGAACATAATGCCTTTTTAATTTAAAAAACCAGCACTTAACTAAATACAAAGTGTCATATGTAGATTAGAAATATAAAATATATGTAATACATATTCATCAGAGCTGCTTTCCCTTCTACAATTAACTCTATACTTTATGCAGAAAATAAGCTTTACAAGGTGCGAAGCACTTTTTATCCTGCTAAGAAGTCTTTGGACTGGAGAATTACGCTGAATAGACCATTCTGATTAACTCAAGGGCATGTTATTTTTATATTGTCTGACATGGTGGGAGGCTTGAAACAACACTTCTCATTTCATTAGTCTTGCAGAAACACAATTTGAAACAGTGCCAATTTAGGAGGATATCATACACTCATTTCCCTGCAGAATTTAAGGCAGACTCTGTTATCTGTAATTCGTAATGCTCTTTCTTCCTTTCTTTCTTTTCTTTTCTTTTTTTTTTTTTTTTAGCTCATTTTTCCTCCTTTTCTTCTATTTAAAAGCTTCTGTGGAAAATCCAAAACGAAGTTTGGGGCTCTTGTTTCAACGTAATTTGGCATTTAGGTTTATTGATGCTCTTTCTGTTTTCTCTGTATAAGATTTTGTTTAATTGCATTGCAGTGTAACACATGATAGCCTTAATTTGTGGATCAGTAGATTTTTCAAATGACATTTTTATGAATAGAAAGACTATGTGATTTTCATTTTAATTATATCATAAGTCTTTTAAAATGTACCTTGGGAAAAATATCGAGTAACCCTTAAACACATTACTAAAATGCAGTAGGAAATGTTCAGCCCAGAACTGATATGCTTTTGCTTTACTTAGCCTAAAAAGATTTTTTAAAAGTATATCATGATACCAAAGTCATAATATTCCCTTAGTAATACTTGATGTTTAATTCTTTAGAATAAAATCAAACCATGCTGCTGGCCCATTGATAATGTGATATTTCTAAGAATGGAAGCTATTTTTATTTTTGAACAAACTAGTTTTAGTCAGCATAATTTTAAAAGACAGAAAGAAAAACAGTGATATTTGAGACTTTCTAGAAATGAAACCTGTTCTATTGATCCTGTTTCATGGACAAGGAAATAGTTTACTGTCAAATAATAGAGCAATCCTCAAGAACACAGTAAACAACTTGACAGAGACAGAATATGGTGCTCCCTGGATTTTACATTGTAGCTGGTAAATAGGTGATCATGGGCCGGCAGGTGGTATGGTGGTTAAAGGCACTGGACTCCCACGTGGTCAACTGTGGTTCGAGTCCCAGACCTGGCAGCTTGCTTTCTCACTCTCCCTCTTCTCTCTTCTCTCTCTCTCTCTCTGTCCCTCTCTGATCAAATTAAAAATAAATGGATAAATAATAAAAATAAAGTCCAATAAAAATAATCATAAAATAGGTGAACATGTAGGGTATTTCCTAAAGACTCTGAAAATAGTGTCCTTTCTCTGCAACGTAACTAAGTGCTGCTATCCGTTTTTGATTATATTGCTTTACAATGTGAAAAAATACTTGATTGTTGGACATTGTAAGCATTCTTACTATTCAGCTGACCCCACATTTTAACTTCTTTTTTATTATGCATTTTTTTACTCATTAAACAGATAATTTGTGAAATTTACAGATAAAACTGCTTTTTAACTTAGCTTGACTTTGAAATCAACTGAAATACATTTTTGACATCAGAGCAAAATTCAGACCTTTGTAATGTGGGTCTATATAAAAAGGTCATTTTAGTTCAAAGAACATTTGAAGACACTTGGGAAGAGTGTATGCTTGCTCTTATTATTCTTGTGATATGTGATGTGAACAAACATTTGAGAAGCAGTTTTGTGGAAGGAATACCTTTAAAAATAACTAGCCCATCAGAGTTTAACTTTCATCTTTTTCAACTTTTATTTACATTATATTGGTTGTCTGATGGAGTTTTACAGTTTCAATTGCAAAGATTCTTAAGTTTTAAGATCATTTTTTAATTCCCATTTAAAGAAACATGGCATTAGGAACTATAAGAACTTCTACATGTTATTTCTCTTTTAAATCAATAGTTAAAGAAAAATGGGATCTCTGAGTAATAGAAGATTTTTCAGTTGAGTTATACAAATACCATTTTTAACCAAGTTAAGGTACAATCAGTTTTGTGATTCTATTTTCAAAACTCTAAGTCTTTGAAGATATCACTTTAATTATGTCAATATGACAATATACAACGAGTATTTCAAAGGCAATTCTTTAGTAATAGCTAAGTTTAACTAAAGTTGAAAATCAGAAGGAAGTAATATGAAGATCAAATCAAAGGACAAAGCTTTCTTTGAATGATCTATGTTTTGTATGTTGCATCCCATTATGCTCTGTTATTTAGACAGCATTAATATTGTAATGAAGTCAATCTTTATGCTATATTTTACAAAGTTTTGCTAAATAAATTTGTGAAATGATTTAAACTAGCTTAAATAAACCTATTTCCAAGTTTTGTCACTTACTGCAAAAATATATATTCACCTGTAGTTAATGAAACTGACTTGAAATTTCAAAACTTAAAAGCTTTATAAATCATTGACTTTAGCTCCTACTGTAAATGGGACATTCAGAGAGTTTAATGATTGGATTATAATTTAGATAACTTCCACTTAATAAATAAATTGACCTTCCCCATGAATTCTAATAAGCTATTGTTAAAATATGTATACTTATTTCTTTGTGTTTTTTTTATTGGTAAAATCCATTTACTAAATGTAATTGAAATTGAACTTATTTTGTAATATATTGAAATGAATGATAATTCAGAACTTCATTAACTTAATCTGACCATTCTAACAGTCATCTAGATCAATATACTACTCTGTGTTTAAAGTTGTTCTAATTTCTTCTGTTGCTTTTAACAAAAGATATACCAAACTAGGTGATTTATAAAAATACAGGTTTATTCAGCTCACAATTGGAAGCTCCAAAGTCCAGTGAGCGCATCTGGTAAGGGCTTACTCTTGGTGGTGTTCCAAAGGCATGCAAGCATCACATCATGAGAGAATAGGAGAGCACATCCCTGTGTGTTCATGCATGCCTCTGTTCTGGTCTCATTCCCTCATTTTGCAAACCCAACAGGAATCAATCATAGGGGCCCATCCTGAATATTCCCAAAGGTCTCATCTTTCAACAGCATGAAGGTGTTAAGTTTCCCCTCAATGTTTCCATAATACAGCATGAATTTTAGGGGTGCATCCCAACCATAGCAGAAGTTAATTTATATATTAGCTATTTCCTTCACAAATTTGCTTATTGATTGTAAAAATAAAGAGTGTTTACCCCTGAGTTCTTTCTGGTAACCCATATCAGAGAAGATTATGATTGCCTATTCTGTTAAATTAAAAATGTATCTCAGTAATAATGAGTCCATACTGTATAATATTTCATAGTAGTTAGATATTCTTTTTTTTAACCTGTGGAGGCTGCCTACATGATACAAATAATTAGTAAAAAAAAATTATTAAATTGTGCTATTAGAAGCTTGAGACAGTTTTACAGCTCGATTAACTGAATTGTTCACCTTTATCCAGGCCTTGGGAGTTTAATGAACACAGCCTGAATTGAGGAATATACTTTGTTCAATATGAAGAAATCAGGACATTATTTATTTTTTTCTTAATTTCAATTTTTGAAAAAGTCATGAATCCAAAGGATAGTATTTGGCAGGGAATGCACTTTCAGTTTTCTTTTATAAATTGAGAGAAATTACTCTGTGCCATTTGGTTTTATTGTCTATTGCTATATGCTTTAACTGTTTCAATCTTGAATTATGAGTCAGCCAACTCCTTTTAGGTGTGATACAGTAGTGTATCATACTAACCATCAGAGTCCACTAAGGGCAAAATTAGTGTCTGGCTAAGAGAGCATAGTCCTGGAGGATTCATATGGTTAACCACAATTCTCATTAAATCAGCAGTTCTAAGCTGAACAACTGATTTTTACCTAGAATCAGCTACAATTTTCATTATATCTATGTTACTAGGCCTCTATAACTACACACACACATACACATGTGTATTTCTTTAAAAGAAAAATTTGAAACTAAAATGAGAAAATAAGATTTATATAATAAAAACATTATAATGAATTTTAGTCATCTCTTTGTAAGCATGCATATGCTGAAATTAGCCTGTGGTTTATATGCTGGATATTAAATTAACTTTCAGTGCTGGTTCCCTGCTGTAAAATTGACCATTTAATGTGGAAAAATTATTCTTCTTAGTGGGGAACAGACTCATGATTTTGCAGACTTATATTTGGCAACTCATTGTTGCTTGGGACCAAAATAATAAATTCTGATATGAATTTCTTCCTCAGAACTGTAAAGATCACACAGGTGGTCCTTACTGCAATGAATGTCTTCCTGGATTCTACGGCGATCCTACCAAAGGAACAGCTGAAGACTGTCAGCCCTGTGCCTGTCCGCTCAACATCCCATCCAATAGGTGAGCAGCAGAATTGCCTCACTAAGAAGTTTGGCATTCAGTTCTGCAAGTGCCTTTCGATAGTAAATGTATCCTTTCTTTCTTCATACATAAATAAGTAATACATAGATGCAAACATTCCTAAGAACGGTAAGATGAATTTTTCCAAGTATAAAATATCTAAAATTATGACTATCCCTCAGAACCTTTATTATTTTAGCTCTATTTTTGCTAGTTTATTATCTAAGAGATAGAATGCAAAGGAAATTTCTAACCCAGTTCCAAGGAACAGACATAACTTATACAAACACATACTGGTACATGTGTGTACATACTTGCACGCAGGCACATTTATGCATCTTTATATATTAAGAAAAAGATCATCAATATAATCACTGCTCATTTGGGTCCTAGTCTCACTCTATTTGTAAATCTTGAACAAGTCAGAAACCTCTCAAAAGATAAAATAAAAGGATTGATCTAGCTGAACTTTAAGAGTCTGTCCTATCCTTTAGTTAGCATATGATGTATCATGTTTCTAATATATGTGTGTGTGTGTGTGTGTGTGTGTGTGTGTGTGTAGTTTGAATGGTATATTATATTTTGTCATGTCATTCAGAAAGTCATGATGTATTTCTGTATGTTTTTCAATGCAGCAGTGTGTCATGACTTTCCTGACAACCCAGTATAATAAATTATATGAGTACCAAGCTATGAGTGATTACTATCTTATTTTGCACAAATTATTTAGATTCTGAAAAGTTTAATGTAAACTTTATACAATTTTCTTGCCATTGTTTCCTTCATTTTATTTCTAACTGTATGCCTAAAGAATAAGTAGACAAAAAATAAGCAAAAACTAAAAGATTTAGACTACCTCTTCCCATTATCGTTTAGGGAAATACTCTGTCTTCATTCATATTCCCTCAGGGCAGGCATTTCTAAGTAAACAGCTAAGTTCAAACCTCAAAACTATCTTTTTAAAAATATTGAGCAAAAAACAATTTTTACTAGTAAATAATTTTAAACCATTACAATTTTAAAGTAATTTGTTTATTTGGGAAGTTTATTCAAGGTAAGCTTGGTGCTTTAAAAAAGTTTATATTACATTATGCATTTATCTGGGGCCAGTAGGTGGCTTGGTGGTTAAGGTGCTGGACTCCCACATGGCCAAACACAGTTTGATCCCAGACCAGGAGGCTTGCTTTCTCATTTTCTTTCTCTCTATTTCTGGTGAGTGCATGTGCTCTATAGAAAATTAAATAAAAATAATAAATAAAAATGAATAAATGATTTCTTATGCATTGCCAGCTATTTCTAAATGCCATGACAATGCATGCAGAGTAGAAATTGTAAATGATCTTTAAATGAAATCTGTCAGCTATAGTCTTTTAATGTGAAAGTGTGATCAAATAGGTCATACCCAAGATGTAACTAATTAAAATGGTCTTTTTAAATTAGATGTAATGAATACTACAAGTTAAAGACTGAGAAAAAGTCTGTCATTGACTTTAAAAGTCTTCACCGGAATTGTGCTTTGACTCGCTCAAAGTCCTTATCCTCCCAACAACCCTTCTCCCTCTGAGTTTTCTAATTTACTAATTGTTTGGAAAAGAATGAACTAATATTAAACAAAAGCTGATTATTATATTCTAGGCATAGAGTCAGGCACTATATTTGGTATTAGTTCGCCTTTAAATATGACCCAATAGGGTGACTACAAATATCCCCAACTTATAGATGAAGAAATGAGGTCTCCAAGTGGAGAAATAATATTATGGGTTCAATTACAAAGCCAAAATTCCTTGGCTTAAGTGCTGGGTGCTCTACTTTTTAGCTTTGCAACTCTGGGCAAGTTATTTAAACTTCCTGTGCCTCAGTTTCCTCAATATTAGTTGTGATAATAGGACTGTTCCATAGGGTTTTTGTAAGAAATGCATAATTAACATATGTAAAGCACCTAAAGCAGTGGTTAGACACAGTGAGTCCATAAAAGTATTGTGTATTGTCTGCTATAAAGTAACTTGCTCTGAGTCATAAAGTGTTAAAGTATCAGAGTAGGTTTTAAACTTCATGTGAAGTGCAGTCCTCTATAGCCTAGACTGAGGACTTAACACACACATACACACACACACATACACACACACATGCACATTTTAAGTGATAACACTAAAAGCAATTAATTGATCTTCCAGGTAAGTCAAATTT
Organism: Tupaia tana; assembly: GCA_026018925.1. NCBI lineage: Eukaryota > Metazoa > Chordata > Mammalia > Scandentia > Tupaiidae > Tupaia > Tupaia tana. The sequence continues at coordinate 70,902,825 of JAKSZU010000002.1, forward strand.
CCTAGCATGACTTAGAAAAAGAGAAATTGGTTTAATGTGTATTAACTATCAGAACATTTCCAGCGCTTAGAGTATGAACCCAGATGGACACAAAACTAAAGATCTTTTGACAACCCAGGGTGTCAGAGTAGAGGAAAATATCAAGAGTGAAATGTATTAGAAAATAATAAATACAGGAAATATAAGAGAACAGATTAAATAAATTTATTCACAGTTCATGGCGATTAAGCCCTATGTTGGTCATCATATGACTCAAAACTTGCTGTCTGGTGTATCTGTGAGGGGCACACTATGGAAAACCTACTCATTACCTTTGGGTGAATGGCATTCTCATATCTGAAACTCACTGATCAAGACTTAGCTCTACTAAGGATAGTAGAGGGTTGCATCTGGCCACTCACTACTGCTGTATCTCCTTCTCAGCCAAAATGGTATAAGTTATTATCGGAGCTATTCAATACAGTAGAGCTTGTCATTTCACTGCATGCTGCAAATTCATTTTTAGAACTGCACAATTGATTAAATATGTAGACCTTATGCATTAACCCTCAAGTCTGACCAACAGTACTATTAATGCTGTGGAGCCATTAGGAACAGAATTTTGCTTGGGCAAATTCATGATCCATTTTTGTCCCTAAATTCGCTGTTTTTTCTTTTTCGATAATGGGCTCTAATCGAATTATTTCTAAAAGAATTAATGGGCTCTAATAGAATTATTCAACAAGTATTAAAACACAATCCATCAGTGCCAAAGGAAGTGGGGCCCCAGGGTCCAATGATGGTATTTCCTTAAATATGTGTATTCCAATTTGATATAATTAAGATTATCTTGATTTTTCAAAACAATAGTAACAATACCAAGAACACCAGGTATTCAAAGATTATTAAAATTTCCAAGCTACTTTTTATTTAAAGTAAATAATTATTAAATTATTCAGTAATACTTTTATCTTTAGTAGTAGAATTGGGAATAGAGTAGTAACCTATTTTAAATTCCAGCTTTGTAATGTCTTTTTAGAGGTAGAATGAGAACATGGTAATGAATGCTTAGTTTGTAAATCCTGTAAGTTTTGTGGTTTAAGTCTTTTAAATTGAAAACAGTTTAGAAAATTATTATGATTTATTTATAAAATTGTGATGGGAAAATTTATTTAATCTTATAATCTGAAATGTTTGAAAAACATCACTAAACAACAGGATACTTGATGACCAGGAGAAACCATCCTTTATAAAATGTTTTAAAAATTACTGTTATGATCTGAGTTGCCAACTCTGAGATATAATTTTTATACTTTAATATAATCCTGAAGATGGAATTTGAATTTTCATAGGTGATTTAGGAAAAAAAAAAAAAAAAAGCTAAAGGTTGCTGCAACCTTCATTTGAAGTATAAGGCTTAGTGATAGTTTTGCCTTGGTGATTTATCTATTTAATCCCTGGTCATAAATCTTAAAGATCACAAGCATTTTGGCTCCAAATTTCTTAGATAATATTGCTAAATAAATCAAATGTGTAGGAAGATAGAGATAGATTGGTATAATTATTATGATGTATGAATACAGACAAGCATATAATATTTAAATTATACATATATATCAACTTCATCAACTATTTACAGTGTCCACAGTTTGCCTGGCCTTCTCATCTTGATGATGTATATTTTCTAGCTATAGATTATAACTAGGTCATGAAATTTATCTATAGGTAGCAAATAAAAATGTAAATATTTCAAGGTTTTATATTCATTAATTTCTGACATCACATACTTATAGGCTAACTAAGACATGAAGGAGACACATGAATGTCTGCTCTTGAATATTTAGGATGTATTCAAATGGATAATACTATTGAAATCATTATAGATTTTCATATAAGAGTTTCATAATATCAGAGTTTTGTGTGTGTGTGTGTGTGTGTGTGTGTGTGTTTTGTTTTGTTTTTATTTTTGTTTTTGTTTTATTTGCACAAGGCTGGACAGAGTTCTTTCTTTTTCCCTTTCTTTTTAATTGCCAGAAAGCACAAGTGGTGGCCAGAGACAGAAAAAGAGAAATAAAACACTCTGCCTCTCTACCCCTGCATGAGGTATTGTGGTGGCACAATCCCTTCTCCTCCATTTCTCTGTCTTGTAGGGATTTGGGGCACCTTGCACATATGCCCAGTATGCTTGTCAAGCGGCCAGGGCCAAGATTAGAACTGCAGTCAGCCATGTGGAAACTGCTCCTTTAACTGCTAGACTATAGACCAGCCCAATAATTTCCATCTACTAATATCTTTGTGAATTCTACTACTTTGTGTGTATCAGGAATACTAAAACTTCAAAATTTTGAAAGAATGTCACACTTCTAGAGCTGAATCTTGGGCACTCAAGAAGTCATACTGACTTGTTAAAATTTATACTCATGGGGCCAGTAGATGGCATAGTAGTCATGTTGCTGGAGTCCCACATGGCTGACCAGAGTTTGTGTCCCAGACCCACTGGCTTGAAACGCATGCTAGGCGCATGTGCCCAAGGTTCCAGGAGAACGGAGGAGAATAGACGAGAAGGGATTGCAACAGGACTTTCCCCATGGGAGGTGATTTCTCACTTTCCCTCTCATTGTCTCTGTCTCTCTCTCTCTCTCTCTTCGGTGAGAGCATGTGCACTAAGGCAAAAACCTCTACCAAAAAAATTAATACTCTTAATAGATAAATATATTTCAAGTCAAAAGGTAGCTTTAAGAAAACATCTAACAACAAAATTCTTTAGAAATGTGAGAATGCTTTAGATATTTTAGAGCTTTTTTCTACATATTATTTTATGTCCACATAGATGATTACTAGTCCTGTATACCAGAGAGGAAAACAAAAATACATAGAAATTAAATGCTTTCATTCTGATCTTACAGCTTACTTGTGAAAAAACCTATATTGAAACACATATATTCTGATTCACCTCTCTGTGCTTCTTCCAGTGGGGATATAGAAATGGAAACACAGAGATGTTGGACAGTAGCAAAAGAAAAAAGTAATAGAACTCAATATTAGACAAATTATGAATGTTCACTCTTTGGCAACAATTATATTAACCCAAATGTAAGGGATTAGAGAAGATGAGAAAATGCATATTTAATTATTTAATCAATAACCAAAAACCTTAAACATTGAACAAATCAACATATTTTAACTTGTTTAAAAATAAAAATTCAGCCACAATTTTCAGGTGTTATGAAACTGTAGCTACAATTTGTTATGTCACAATGTTTTCATTCTTTACCAATATGAAAAGCTTTAATAGATCAATCATACTATCCCATTTTTCAGAATAGAAAACTGGTTCAAAGAAATATAGCATCCAAAGACAGACTTAGGAAAAATAAACCAAATCTAATTACAAAATCCAATTGAGATTAAGTAAGATTTTACAGTATTTAAAGCTAATGAAAGAATTATGTGCTTGCTTAATAGTTCTCCTGAGAACAAGCAGAACAGAGTTCATTGAGCTGAAGAAGAAAAAACTAGCAGAGAAACTTCAACAGTTCATGTAGCCCAACCAAACACAGGGTGTAATTGAGTTTTCCCTTCCCTTTCCTCTTTCAGTTTTCTGCCTCTTCAGTTATGCTTGGATAGTCTCATTAGCCATACCCTTTGCATCCTCACTGACATGTCATAATAATTCATTCCTTTTTGGTATTTCTTACCCTACCCAAGTGTCCAAAGTAACAATATGTTAAAAGCAAAATAAAAAACAAACAAAAACAAACGAACAAAAAAAAAACAGACAAATGGGCAGCAGAGCTCCAGGTCCATCTCCAGGCCCCTGGCCAGCAAGGGACATTGAGTCATGGGCACCATTGCCCCCCCCCCCCCCACTCCAGCTCCAGCTCTCCCAAGCCCAGGACCCTCCCCTCTAGAAAGGAGATACTGATCTTCAGACACCTGAATAGAATACTCCTCTTGAGACCACATTGCTAAACACAACAGAAGAAAGACTTTGGCACACATCAGTCCACAGCAAAAGGGAAAAACATTTGCTCCTAATCAAAGAAATGTTCTCTTAAGAGGTATTCAAAAGTAAATACACCTCCCAATGGCTAGAAGTAGAAGGGCCTCAGGTCTGAATAAACCAGGAAATATATCTCCATCAAAGAACACAGTAACTCCCCTCCATCTTTTGGAAAAACAGAGGAAGTTAGCAAAATGTCACAGAAAGAATTTAGAACATTCATGATAGCAAAGTTCTATGAGTTGGAACAGAAAAGAGAAAATGAACTACAGAAGATTAGGAAGTTCTTCCATGATATGAGAGAAGAAATGGACATTCTGAGAAAGAATCAGATGGAACTATTAAAGATGAAGTCTATAATACAGGAAATCAAAAATTCTCTTGAAACTATTAAAAGTTGATTAGACCATTGCTGAAGATCGAATCTCCAATGTAGAAGATAAAACCTCTGACCTAGAGAAAAATCACCAAAAAGATAGAGAAAATAACAATAAAACACGAGGATAATATACAAGAAATACTAGATTCCATTAGACGCCCAAACATCTGAATAATTGGCATCCCAGAAAATGAAGAAACTAATAAGGGCATGGAAAATCTATTCCATTAAATCCTGAAGGAAAATTTCCCAAATCTAGAGAGGCACTCAAACACCCAGACCCAAGAAATACAAAGGACCCCAAACAGAATCAAACCAAGAAGTTCTTCCCTAAGGCACATCTGAGCCAGATTGCCCAAGACCACAGATAAAGACAAGATACTAAAACTGGCAAGAGAGAAATGACAAGTGACTTAAAAAGGTCATCCTATCAGGCTAACACCAGACCTCTCAATGGAAACAATGCAAACAAGGGAAGAATGGGAAGACATATTAAAAATGTTAAGAGAGAAACAATATCAACCAAGATTAGTATATCCTGCAAAATTATCTTTCATATGGGAACCAGCAGTTAGTGTAATGGCTATGTCGCTGGACTCCCACGTAGTCGACTACTGTTCGTGTCCCGGACCCGGTGGCTTAAAACTCACACCGGGCGCATGTGTGTGCGTGCCCAAGATCCCGAGAGGAGAATGGAGGAGAAGGGATTGCGGTGTGACCATCCCCCCTGGGGGGTGATTTCTCACTTTCTGTCTCTATGTCTCTCTCTGTCTGTCTGGCGAGCGCACGTGCCCGATAGCAAAAAAAAAAAAAAAAAAAAAAAAAAAAAAAGATTATCCTTCATATGGGAAAAAACGACTAAAATCTTTTGAGACAAACAAAACCTGAAAGAATTTGCCAACATCAGACCAACTCTTCAAGAAACCCTGAAGAGAGTACTGTTCCAGGAAAACTAAAGCATGAACAGCCAGAAATAAAAGAATAAAAGGCAACCAAGACAATGGCCAACTTAAACGTTGGGACAAGTCTGGAAATATCAATAATAACATTAATGTTAATGGATTAAATTCTCCAATCAAGAGATACATACTGGCTGAATGGAATAAAAACAGAAACCCTCTATCTGTTGCCTACAGGAAACCCACCTCATGGATAAAGACATACATAGACTAAAAAGGAAGCATTGGAAAAAGGATTTCCATGCAAATGGGAACCAAAAAAGAGCTGGAGTCATGATTCTAATTTCTGAAAAAATAGGCTTTAAAACAAAAACTGAAGAAACAAAGAAGGGCACTATATTGTAGTAAAAGGGTCAATCAAGAAGATATAACGCTTATAAATATCTATGCACCTAACAGAGGAGCACCCAAATACATAAAGGAAAGACTGTTAGATCTAAAAGGAGAGATATACTGCAACACTCTAATTGTTGAAGACCTCAACACCTTACTATCCCCTCTAGACAAGTCATCTAGACAAAAAAATAAAATAGGTAAAGAGATAAAGGATCTAAACGATACCAGAAATCAAATGGATTTAATAGACATCTATAGAACTTTCCACACAAAATCATGAGATACACTTTTTTCTCACCCCTACATGGAACTTTTTCGAAGATTGACCACATGATAGGGCACAAGGCAAGCCTCTACAGATTCAAAGGCATAGAAACTATATCTAGCATCTTCTCTGACCATGATGGAATTATACTTGATTTTAATTTCAAGAGAAACCATTGAAAATACACAAATATGTGGAAACTAAATAACCTACTCCTAAATAATTCACAACTACTGAAGAAATAAAGACTAAAATCAAAAGATTCATAGAAGTCAATGACAATGAGGACACAAGTTTCCATAATCTTCGAGACACTGCTAATGCAGTCATCAGAGGGAAGTTCATAGCAATTAGTGCCCATAAGAAGAAGATGGAAAGAAGGCAAATGGATCACCTAACATCATGCCTCAGAGAATTGGAAAAGCAACAGCAAAAAAAAAAAAAAAAAAAAAAAAAAAAAAAAATCCAAAAAACTCCAGGAGAAAGGAAATAATAAAGATACGAGCAGACATAAATGAAATAGAAAATAAATGAACTATACAGAAAATAAATGAAAGAAAAAAACTAGTTTGTCAAAAAGATAAGCAAAGTTGATACACCTGTAGTGAGACTTATTAAGAAGAAGAAGAGAGAAAGGAACCAGGTAAATCAAATCTGCAATGAAGCAGGCAATTTAACAACAGACACAGTAGAATTACAAAACCTCATTAGAGGGAAGGGAACCCTCCTACACTGTTGGTGGGAATGTAAACTGGTTCAACCACTGTGGAGAACAATATGGAGGTTCCTCAAAGATTTACAAATAGAACTACCATTTGATCCAGCAATCCCACTTCTGGGTATCTGTCCAAAGGACAGGAAAACGCTCAGTCGGAAAAGTGCTTGCACATCAATGTTTATTGCAGTACTATTCACAATTGCCAAGACATGGAACCAACCTAAATGTCCACAAACTGATGAATGGATTGGAAAAGTGTGGTATATATACTCTATGGAATACTACTCAGCCATAAAAAAATAACAAGACCCTGGCATTTGATAGAAAGTGGTCAGATATGGAGGATCTATTGCTGAGTGAAGTAAGCCAGGCTTTGAAAGAAAGATATTGGATGTATCCACTCAATATATACCGACTATCCGCACTCTATGGTAGAGAGCAAAAAATTGGAGTACATAAAAGCAGTGAAGGTACTTAATGAGAATAGGACAGTGTGGAATGGGGGAGGTGAAGAGAAGAGGATAGAGAAAGATAGCAAGAGAACAATAGAGAGGCAGGACGTTAGTGAGAAACAGATATGGCTTATTAACTGTAGATAATGACATGTATAGTATCCTCACCTGGATTGGTCTGAGAAGTATTTCATGATGGGCAAAGTCTTTTTACAAGCAAAATGAGAAATAGTGATTGACTGTTTTAAAAAAAAAAATAATTAGAATAATAATAATAATGATTGGGGAAAACATAGAAAAGATACTGAATGTTGAAGTGGGGAGATAATGTCTCTGTATTGACTGACATACATGGCATTCCCTTTTGAAAAAGCATTGTAATACACTGTAAAGTTATATGTAAACCAATGTAATATAAAGAAGATTGTGATGATAATAAAAAAAAAAACCTCATTAAAGGGTACTATGAAAAACTATATGCCAAGAAACAGGGAAAACCTGGATAAGGGACCAGCAATTGGTGTAATGGCTATGTCACTAGACTCTCGTGTAGTCAACTGTGGTTTGAGTCTCAGATTAGGTGACTTAAACACATGCCAGGCGCATGTGCATACGTGCCGAAGATCCCAAGAGGAGAATAGATGAGAAGGGATTGCAGTGTGACTACCCCCCTGGGGGGTGTGTGATTTCTTGCTTTCTGTCTCTCTGCTTCTCTCTGTCTTTCTGGTGAGTGCATGTACCTTATAGCAAAACCTCTCAAAAAAAAAAAAGGAAAAAAGAAAACCTGGATGAGATGGACAAATTTCTGGACACGTATAATCTACCAAAATTTAACCAGAAAGATGTAGAAAGTCTGCATAGGCTCATAACAAGCCAGGAGATTGAATTAGTAATAAATAATCTCCCAAAAAATAAAAGCCCTGGTCCTGATGACTTCATTTCTGAATTCTAAAAAACTTTCAAAGAAGAGTTAACTCCCATTCTGCTCAAGTTATTTCTAAAGATCCAAAAGGGTGAATCTCTCCCCAATTCATTCTATGAAGCCTCAATCACCCTTATCCTAAAAACAGACAAGGACAGGACAAGGAAGGAAAATTATAGACCAATATCTCTGATGAATATAGACGCAAAGATTCTCATCAAAATACTAGCAAATCTTATCCAACCACTTATAAAAAAGATTATACATCACGATCAGGTAGGCTTTATTCCAGGAATGCAAGGTTGGTTCAACATACACAAAACCATAAATGTAATACACCATATTAATAGAAAGAAAGATAAAAACCATATAATCATACAAATTGATGCAGAAAAAGCATTTGATAAGATATAACATCCATTCATGATCAAGACTCATCAATATTGGTATAGAAGGGCCATTTCTCAACAGAATAAAAGCTATTTATGAAAAACCCATAGCTAAGGTAATCCTGAATAAAGAAAATTTGAAAGCTTTTCCACTAAAAACTGGTACAAGACAAGGATGCCCACTTTCTCCACTCCTTTTCAATATAGTATTGGAAGGCCTCGCCAACACAATCAGAAAATAAAATAAAATAAAATAAAATAAAATAAAAGGCATTCAAATAGGAAAAGAAGAGGTGAAACTCTCTCTATTTGAAGATGACATGATTGTATACATAGAAAACCCAATGATATCCATGAAAAATTTCTGGAAGTAATACATGAATACAGTAAAGTTGCAGGATATAAAATCAACATACAGAAATCTATAGCATTTCTATATATGAACAACAGGCAGAGATAGAACTGAAAAAAGTAATTTCATTTACCGTAGCCACAAAAAGTATAAGATACTTAGGAATAAATCTAACCAAAGAAGTTAAAGACCTCCATAAAGAAAACTACGAGAAGCTTAAAAAGAAATTGAAAATGACACAAAAAAGTGGAAGGACATCCCATGTTCCTGGATTGGCAGAATTAATGTAATCAAAATGGCAATTCTGCTCAAATTAATCTACATATTTAATACAATCGCAATCCAAGTACCAGACATATTCTTCACAGATCTAGAAAAGACGATCATGAAATTTGTCTGGAATCATAAAAGACCTCATATTGCCAAAGCAATCCTGCACAAGAAGAGTGGAGTGGGTAACATCTTGTTCCCAGGCCTAAAAATATACTACAAACCTGTGATAATAAAAACAGCATGGTTCTGGCACAGAAACAGACAGGTGAACCAATGGAACAGAACAGGGCCCCCAGATAAAAATTCCCAAACATGTAGTCAACTGATTTTTAACAAAGGATACCAGCCAATCTAGTAGGAAAAGAAAAACCTCTTCAGCAAATGGTGCTGGAGAAACTGAATATCCACCTACAGAAAGATGAATCTGAACCCCTACCTCTCACCATTGACAAAAAAATCAACTCAAGGTGGATCAAAGATCTAAACCTAAGACCTCAAACCATAAAACTGCTTATGGAAAGCACTAAGAAAACTCTGGGAGATATGGGGTAGGCAAAGACTTCCTAACTAAGACCCCCTAAGCACAGTCAGTAATCCCCAAAATAGACAAGTGGGATTACATCAGACTAAGAAGTATCTGCATGGCAAAAGACACAGTAATTAGTGTGAATCCACAGCCCTCAGAATGAGAAAATATTTGTATAAACTATGCATCAGATAAGTGGCTTATATCCAAAACACAAGATACTCAGGCAGCTGTTCCGAAAAGAGATGATCAACCCTATTAAAAGATGGGAGAATGAATTGAAAAAACCACTCTCTAAGGATGACATACAAATAGCCAAAAGGCATATGAAAAAATTCTCAAAATCCCTCATTGTAAGTGAAATGCAAATCAAAACAACAATGTGATATCACCTAACCCCGGTCAGAATGACTAATTTTAAAAAAGCAAAAAATGGTAAGTGCTGTTTGGGAGTGTGGTGAAAGGGGAACTGTATTACTCTGCTGGTGAGAATTTAAATTGGTCCAGCCACTGTGGAGAATAATTTGGAGATTCCTCAAAAATCTACAAATAGAACTTCCATATGATCTGACAATCCCATTCCTTGGTATCTACCCAAAGGACAGAAGAATTCTTAATCAGAAAAGTGCTTGCACATTGGTATTTATTGTGGCATTGCTCACAACTGCTAAGACATGGAACCAACTCAAATGCCCACAAACAGATGAATGGATTGAAAAAGTGTGGCACATATACTCTAGAATACTACTCAGTCATAAAAAACAAGACCCTGGTTTTGACAGAAAGTGAATGAATATGGAAGATTTACTGCTGAGTGAAGCAAGCCAGGTTATGAAGGAGAGACATTGTATGTCCCCACTTTATACCAAGTGTCCGCACTCTATGACTTAAAATGAATGACTAAAGGATATAGAAACACAGTAAAATGGTTGTGAATACCAGATATAGGGTGGGAAGAAGGTGGGTGAAGGAGTAGAGTCTGAGGAAGGACATTAAGGAGAAAAGTAGAGAGGCATAGCATTAATGGTACAAAGAAATGGGGTATTATCTGTTGAAGATAACTTATAGTATTATCAACTGGGGAGAAATGCACACATATTGGAATATTCACTCTGCAAGCTAAATAATGTGATTTAATATATAAAAAAAAAACTTGAAATAAAATAAAATTTAAAAATGAAAAGTTTTAAGAAGATGTTAAAATATATCTAGTTGGTACTAATAATTTTTTTAGATGTTTTAAGGGCTGTCAACATATAAAAGTTATGTAGAGGTAAAATAACTTAATTTAGAATTTGATTTTGTAAAAACTTTGTCAAATACAGCAAAAAGCTTAACTAAGTGACTTTTCAATGGAAAATAAAAGTTAAATATTTTCTAAACACCTTAGGAATGAAAACAGACTAATGCACTGTGTATTGGCACCAAAATTAAAGCAGGGAAAAGCTAGAAATGAATTTATTTTCTTGTTAGATATCCACTATGTAAAATATAACATGTAAATATCAGCTGTCTTATTAAACCAATTACATGAAGATTAAAAAAAAAAGCTGACCCACCATTGTATGTGCAAATACAGAATCTGATTGTTTAACCCTATGTTAGAAATCTATGTCAGTGTTGAAAAGAATGGTTGTTTTATATCACATCGCAGTTTCAAGAGCCAAGTCAATATTTTCCATTCCAGCTGCATGAGAATTTAAAAAGTACAAAATACTTTCACACATTTACTTGATATGTGTTTAATTTTATGGTAGGTATTTGATTAATCCTCTTTGGGAGCATTTTAGTTAAAATTGAATTTGAACGCCCACAGGAGAAATTTCTCCAATGTTTGAGTATCAGGATTTATTGAGCTTCTGTTGAGTGATTTTCTTTTAGTTTCAGATGTTCTGAATCACTCATCTGTCAATTGCTCTCTTTTGCTTTGGCCACGAAAAAGTTCAAAGTCACATGTTGATCCAGCACTACTAAATAAACATACCTTCTAACATACATTTTCAACTATTAAGTACACTCATAATTTTTTTTTAATTTGTTGCAGGGTGTGTATATTTATCAGAGAGAAACAGACAGAGAAGGAGAGAGAGAGAGAGAGAGAGAAAGCACCCCTCTGGGGAGGATGGCCACATTGCAGTCCCTTCTCCTCTATTGTCCTCAATGAGCATATTTGGGCACACACACACATTCATGCCTGGCATATTTTTCAAGCTGCTGGGTCCAGGACTCAAACCATGCGGTTGGCAATGTATGATCCAGCTGCTTTAACCACCATGCCACTCTTGATTTTACCCTTTTCTTTTTAAACCCATTTTCTTCTCTTTAGCCTCATTGCATCATTTGATCTTACTGTATATAATTTGATTAGAAGAATAATTAAATTTTTTTGAACAAAACTAGTTGTATCCATATGCACACATTCAAAAACATGAGCATGCATGTATGTTCACATACATATTTGATATATATATGCATATAAACACATACTTATAAGTAGATCATTACAAAAATTAAAATCTATTTATCATGAAGATGGACTATTTTCATATGCAGATCCTATTTCTACAGTAGCTTTCTTTCCTCCCCAACTTGTGGGAAATGCCTGCTGTTCTTGCCTCTTCGGAGGCAAGAGTTAGATAATCCAGGAAACAGAACATCCCCTCTGCTGCTGTGAAGCTAGCCAACTAGAGTTAAATGACATAATCTTGGAATCACATGAAGTCAATGATGATATAGTTCCCTCTTTGTATCACGAAACAATTGGCAGACACTGTGTTTTGGCCAAAATCAGTGTCAAATTGCTACATTTACTAATCCAAATTCTGTGGATTTTTTTTGTTGTGCATGTTTATTTCTCATTCTATTTTTGTTCTTGTTTCTGAGTGCCATCTTCTGCCATATCTGTAACTGCAATTATAGCAATAATGAGTGAATCCTTAGTTTATACTGTGTAAAAACTATCAAAGCACAAATACAGATATATCTTATGAGAAGATTTTACTTGGATGCGTCATGTCAAGTATTTATATTACTGAAAGCTTAAACACACTTAATTCTTACCAGTTTGAATGACAGTTGATAATAAGAAAAGCACATCAAATTAAGAATCTGAAGTCCTGGATCCCACACTAAATTCTCTTGGAAATTAGTACATGGCCTTGGGCAAGAAAGATTAGGCCTGCCTCAACTGGCTTATATGATTTTGTGAAAGTGTAGTCAAGTTATTTGTAAAAGTATTCTGAACTACAAAGTGCTAATCAAATCTAATATATTGTAATTGCTTAATTTTTCTCCTGAAAAAGTATTGATTTTTGACAGTGAGCTCATTTTACTTTGCTACTATTGGCCTTAGTTGACATGACTATATTTAAGAATTTGAAATATATTTCATAAATAATTTCAAAGTGTTCTAAGTCTTGTCAATCACCTTTGCATGACTTATGATAAATGCTTTAAGATTTTCAAAAATAATTGGTATGGTTTTTCTTTTAGTCACTAGTCTCATGGGGGGAAACCTACCATTTCTAGTCAGAGTCACTGTCTCTGAGGGTGACATGATAATTTCAGAATGCTAATTTTCAGAGAACGCATACATGTACCATAGAGATTTGTCAAATTCCAGTACTCTCTTTTGTATCTAAAAACAATAAAAAAAATCACTGGGCAAGGATGGAAGAAAATTCTTTCTCTTTCTGTTTTAAAATGTGCCTATTTAGTGTAGACACACTCTTGTCCCTTTTCCCTCTAAGAAAAAAAATCACCCATAGCAGCTTCCTTTGGGTCATGGGCAGCAAGGTAAAAGTTGTTCAAAAAAGGAGATTTCCAGGCCAGGGATGTCATTATTCTGCTGGTTGTAGCACTTACCAGAAGCTCTTAATATGGAATCTTTTACCTGGATAATATTTATAAATTCAAGGTGTCTCAGACTAGTCTTTTCCCCCTTGGTCTATAAATTCATTTAGACTTTCCATTGAATTGCAATATTGACAAGGATGGAAATACAATGTTTACAGCTTGCTACTATCAAAAAATACAATGTTATTAAATCTTTACAGGACTAATGTGAGTTAAAGCTGAGGAATATTATCCAAAAATAGCTCCCATGATCTGCTAGGCCCCGAAAGTTAAGAAAGTATTGCAAAGTCACATAACTGTCAGGAGCAGACCAAGATCAGGACTTGCACTGTTTAATTTGTTGTTCTCTCTTTAATTCATTTAGCCACCAAGCAAACCTTTACTGAATTGTCCTGTCATATATAATAGAAAATAAATCTCTTTAGGGAAAACATAATGGGAGAAAGATTAATTGAGGGCATTTTCCTTTAAATCGGTAGAACAACAGAACTCACAGAATTCTAAAAGGTTGATGACTCTTAGAGAACCAACAGATAACTGCATTGTAACCTGTCTGTCCATCTTGGCGTAAGGGTTCACTCAGGACAGATGTCACTCGTAAGGCAGAGAACTGTGGCCAGAGATAAACATGTTGTGGTAAGGCTAAAGCTCCCACATGATTGTCTGCTGGTTCTTGACTAGGCAGTCAACTCCTACTTCAGACCAAAATTAGAAACATGGGCAAAGGGAGGGATAAACTTTGGAACATGCCAGAAGGTATGAGATGGCAAGGTGGTTTGGTTTGATTTATCATAAGTTAGGGTGGAATATGCACACATGATCTCTTCTGAGAGCTTTGCTGAAGATTCTGTTAGTGTCACCGTGTGTCTCTGAGTAAGTGTGTACAGCAGCCTGCACACACACCCCAGGGGAGTGGTATAGGAAGGAGGAACACCCCTCTATCACCACTACCACATACCGAGTTGTCCAAAATTTCTAACACATTCATTTGGGCTGCTTCAAATTCAGAGAGAGTTGGCCAGCAAGTATGTGAAGCTGTACTTTGTCAGGCTTCAGGAATTCCTAAACAGCAGATCTACATTCCCACTTGTTACTGATGATCTTCACCTAGAAGAGTCCGAAGTCAGTTAATAACGTGGCACAGGGATAGTGCTCTCTGCTGGGCTATATTCGCATCTGCAGAAATTGCAATGCCATTTCATCCTTGATTGGCCAGATCCTAATCTCTGTGTGTGAGACCAGAATGACCAGCCTATACCCTTTTGTTACAGCAGTAGTGGAGAGAGAGAAATGAAAATATGCTGTGAATGACTTTGTGTATGTGTTTCTTCCTCATGCTGTGGTTCCCCGACATCCACATAGCTTTAGCCCGACGTGCCATTTGGACCGGAGTCTTGGATTGATCTGTGATGAATGCCCTGTCGGGTACACAGGACCGCGCTGCGAGAGGTAAGCACGTACTACACTGTCTTGCAAAATGATTTCCACCTTGGGAGTTATAAAACCATAGGCATTATCATCCTTTACACTAGGCTAGAAAAGCTGCCAAACTCGATGAGGGAAAAGAAAGTTTCTCCCCACACATGTCAAACAAATGCATTATATTTTTATAGTTTATTTATTCTCTAGAAATTGCTCCATAAATCTTCATTCACTCAGAGAATATCTGATTAATGTTTTAATCTTAAAGGTTAAGCATTAACCTACAATCTTTCCAGAAAGTACTGCTGAAGTGGAAAGTCAAGACACTTCAAGATTTATCTTACTGTCTACATTGGCAACATTTATTTTTCATAATTAGGTTTTGTCCTTAAAATGTGGCTCAAATTCGTAGTTCATAGTTCAGCATGTGGTTCATAATTTACTTTAAAAAATTTGAAATGGGAAACAAAATGCAATTTATTATCATGATTTATATCCTCTTCTAATTATTCCTAAACTGGTCTTTTAATTCCTGTTGTTTTACTAGGTTGTTTTACAGCAGAACTATGAATATTATTGTACAGAATTTTTCTAATTATATTTCCTTCTGAAATGTTTTCAAAGCAATGGTTTTCTGTATATTCGATCTCAATACAAAAATGATACAAACTCCCCCTTCGTCATTACCAAACACAACCACCTCTCTCTGGTATTAGTGGTAAAAATAGTCCCTTTTGCTACCCATTTTCATTCAGCATCACTGATGATAACCCCAGGAGAGCTCTTTCTGCCTGTCCTTTCCTGTCTTCTTAGCAGCCCTCACCCCTGTTTTAAGCTGGGTGCAAAAACTGAATGAATCAGGGACCAATCACCCAGAGAGAACTCAACTAGCAGCTAGCAGTTATGAATAGATTGCCAGTGCCAGTTCCCACAGCAGCAGGTGCTATCTGTGAGATGCCATCTGTAAATTAGTAATGGGAGAAAAGAACTGAAATCAGGAGGATTTATTTGCAATCAAGAAACTAAAGGTTGACACTTTTATTTTCTTTTTTAAAAAAATGTATACATCACTTATTTTAAAGAGAACATATAATTGCCAAGACAGATTTATATCAAATGCCTAATCCCAGCCCACTACAGACAACCAATCTTTTTTTTTTTTTTTTTAAGCAACTGGAAAATGACAGCTGCTCTGTCATACAAAACCATTAAATCTACTTACCTAGGGGAGCATAATCTCTGGCGTATTTTTATTGCTTTGTTTCCTGCGTGTAGTTTCTAGATGCCTTCAACAATTTCTAAACCATCTATAATTTAAAATGTTAAATTTTATTTAACAAACATCTGTTCAGCACCTACCATGTGCTAGGTATGAGGTAGGCATTAGACATAAACTGATACATTATACCATCCTTGCCCTCAAGCAGTTCACATCTTTTTAAATGCAAGTGTGAATGGTTGCATGTATTCTGAAAAGAATCTAATAATAAAAATCACCAAGGAAAGAATTACCTGACAGCATGATTTCCCATCTAAAATCGATATTAATCTGATTTAAAAGAAAATGGCAACATGTACATGCAGTGTAGAAAATGGTATATCTTCTCTCTCCAACTCAAGTAATCCAGTCAAAAATAATCAGACCTGACTGCTTGAAAAATGCCCAGCATGGGTGAATGTGTGCCCCAAATCCAGAGAGAATGGAGAAGGAATTGCAGTGTGACCAATCACCCTGGAGGGTGCTTTCTCAAGTTCTCTCTCTCTCTCTCTCTCTCTCTCTCTCTGTCTCTTTCTCTCTGACACTTTCCAGTGAACACATGCATCCCATAGCAATTTTTTTTTGATGTTTTTGCTGTAGGGTGCATGTGCTCACCAGAAAGACAAAGAGAGACAGAGAGACAGAAAGCGATCAATCATCCCCCGAGGGGGGTTGGCCACATCACAATCCCTTTTTCCCTTCTCCATTCTTCTCTCAGGATCCAGGACACACACGCACATGCGCCCAGTGTAAGTTTAAGCCACTGGGTCTGGAATTTGAACCGTGGTTGACTACATGGGAGTCCAGCGACATAGCCATTACACCAACGGCTGGTCCCGCAAATTTTTAAAAAATTCAAATAATGATAGGGCCAGACCATGGGGTGGTGGTTAAGGTGCTAGATCTCACATTTCCAATCATATGGCTCAATTTCCAGACCCTGGGGGCTTGAGAAACAAGCCCAGTATGTGTGTAGTTATGTCCCAAATCCCAAAAAGATGGAGAAGTGGAGGAGAAGGAATTACAGCTTGACTGTATCCTGTGGGGGGTGATTTCTCACTTTCCCTCTTTCTCTTTCTGTCTCTCTGACCCTCTCCTGCAAATGCTTACACCCCCTAGCAAATTAAAGATCATGAACCACTAACATATAGACCATGATACACAATATATTTTTAGCCAGTATTTGGATGAGCATTTTCCAGAATCTCCAAGATTTATCATTTCATTCTGTATATATGAGCCAAAAAACCCATTAGGTGACAAAATACTCAGAGAAACATTTTCTGAGATGTGTTTATTGAAGTGGGAGGGAGGGCAAGGGTCAGGGTAAGAAGACAGATACTGGTTGCATTGAAAATTTTGTAATCAAAACTATTCTGTCTGTGATTTGTGTGATCAGCTTCTGTACATGACCAACATAAAATCAGCATTTAAAATTAAAGCAGTGTTTCCCAAACTGTAGATGTTCCTAGAATAAAGAATTCTGTGATCACACAAATTTGGGAAGTATCCATCAGCATATTAAAAGTTCTGCGGAACCAGCAGTTAGCGTAATGGCTATGTCGCTGGACTCCCACGTAGTCGACCGTGGTTCGCGTCTCGGACCCGGTGGCTTACAACTCACGCCGGGCGCGTGTGCGTGCGTGCCCAAGATCCCGAGAGGAGAATGGAGGAGAAGGGATTGCGGCGTGACCATCCCCCCTGGGGGGTGATTTCTCGCTTTCTGTCTCTATGTCTCTCTCTGTCTGTCTGGCGAGCGCACGCGCCCTATAGCGAAAAACCTCTCCAAAAAAAAAAAAAAAAAAAAAAAGTTCTGGCATGTACTATAGTATGTAGTGAACATATCTGTTCAATATGTTTACCTTTGTGTTTCTTAGATTTATGTGGCCATAAATCCTCTGCTTTTATTATAAAGTAAAAACATATCACAGTCCATAAATACACACAATTATGATGTGCTCATTAAAAATATTTTAAAAATATTTGTCTTAGACTATAGATCAGGTGGATAAGAATTACAGCTTTCTATTTCTATTTCTAATTTCTATTTTGAGACTCCCTTGTTATCGCTTTATTATTATTGTTTTTTCTTTTCCTCTGTTGCCAGGGAATATGTGATCTTACCAGAGAGAGAGAAAGAAAGAGAGAGAGAAAGGAAGAAAACACCCTTCAAGAGCTATATTCTCACTAAAATCCCACTTCCTCCACTTCTCCCTGTCACTAGCATTTTGGGCACATGTGGCTAATGTGTTCCCCAAGCCATAGGGGCTGGGACTCAGACCCCTGTTTGTCATATGGGATCCAGCTCCCAGTGTGCAGTGATCAGCTGCTATATTTTGGGCCAGCCCAAGTGATTCCTCTCTATATATGTGGGAGCCGTGAGAGCTTGGAAACATAAGCTCAGCAGATTTAAAGCTTTTTCCTCTCTCCCCACCCCCAAGATTGAATCCAAGTTCTAGTAAGTTTATTGGTACTAAAGGGTGTGTACACTTCAATGTATGTGTGTCTTGGAGGAAGGTGGGTGTTGGACCAAGGGATACAGTGGGGCAACCGGCATCATAATTCATCCAAGCATATTTCTGCAGACCTAGTCCTCCCCCCACTCAGCGACTTGCCCTTCATTTCAATCACAGGCACAGGAATTATTCTGTTTCTTGCAGATCACACTAAGACCCACCAGCATCGCTACTAGAATCACTTCTCCTGTTGCCTGTCTAGGTGCATCCCATTTTCTGTTTGGAGGAGGTGGTGTCACATTTCTAGAGATGATTGCTTTTGGAGTCCAAAGCATACAAGATTCCTGTGTTTCTGCTTTCTACTCTGTCAGGTCCCTTCACCTGGGCATTAGGGTGATGCACTAGATGGTCTTACTTCTCATGTTGAGGGAGTGAAGGAAAATAGTAAACAAGGGGATGGCAAATAAAAACACAACAAAATATTGCCACATGTAGAACACCAGTTAGAGCTGGGGAAATATTGGAAATATTCAAGTGGGGCCACAGTACCCACACCTTTGAGGTTATCTCTGCTTAACAGGTTTTGACTGGTTAATGCTGGGATATGTTTAAAAAAAATTGGAGAGTCAGAGAGTAAGGGGAGAGGGTATTCATCATGGCAGACCTGCTAAGATGGCTTTTATTACCTGGACGACAGGGGGAAAGATTGAAAAGCAGAGAGACATGAAAGGGAATTAAGTAAGCATCAGAGCATCCAGAGAAATCAAAAAGAATATAGAGCAGAAAATGAGTTAAAGGGCCAGCAGGTGGTATGATGGTTGAGGCCTTGGACTCCCACATGGCTGATTGCAGTTCAAGTCCCAGACTTGGAGGCTTGCTTTCTCACTCTTCTTCTTCTCTCTCTTTGTCTCTCTTGCTCTGGTGAGCTCTACTGGATGCTAAGTTACTTTCAGAATAAGTTTGTAACCTCAGCCTCATATTATACATCATGGAGAAAGACATTTAAAAGCCTGTGGCTAGTTCACTAGTGGGTGCTGGAGAACAAGGTGAAACTTAATAGGGCACAAGGACTTCCTAAACCCTGCTCCTTCCACCTGACAAATTTTACCAGCTCCTCCCTAGGTGAGGAGACAAAGGAAGAAATTCGACATTAATTTCAGAATTGCTGCTGAGAATGCAGGAGCTATTTGAGTCTAATCACCGAATATTTTGAAAATAAACCTATGATTTTATCTTTATGACACCTCTTAGATATTAAAAAACAGTGTCTTTTTGTTTTTAAAATTTCAGTTCCCAAATCCCATTTAAATGTTCTCTCTGCTCCAGAAATGATTAAATCCGGAACAAGTCTGATCACCTTCTGATCACTTTATTGATGAGTTATTTTCTATTCACTTGTGAGTCCCTCCAAGCCCTTGGATCCTAGGTGGAGAGTATGATGTCACAGAATAACAGAAACCAGCCTGGTAGCACGACCAGCAAAACTGACTCCAAATGAGGCTTCAAAGAGTCACTCAAGTCTGACCGTGCAGTGTGTACACTGGGAAAAGGGAGTAACTGGGGTTTGAATCCAATGTGCCCTCTTCCTGCCCATGCACCTCTGTGCTGGGCCTGGGTACCCAGACATACCTATTGTCTCTTCACTTCTCCAAGTGCCTAGAGAGGACACTTTTTTTCTGATTTGCAGAAATGTACCCTACAACTAAGCAAACCTCCTCGATCTTTAGCTGATGATTCCATCAAAGGGAAATGGGAAGAACTCAGTTACAGCACAATCAAGCCCTTGCAGTATACTCCAGCCACCCACTTCTGTGCCTTTGCCAGTACTGTTCCACCTACTCCCCCACCCTCTGCCTGGAATACTACAGTCTCTTCACTCCTATGTCTGGTGCCAACGGCTACTAAGCTCTTCAGATTTTGCTCTGTCATCCTCAAAGGGTCCTTGATAATAAATCCTAATCAGAGCTGGGTGCTGACTTCTATGCTCCCATAACAGCCTTTGCATATCCCCAGCTGTTTACTGCTGCATCTTTTACTTCTTCATGGACTGTCATATAAAGACTGTGCTGCATTTATGTTAGGATCACGCGAAAGTGCTCAAAGTTGTGATTTTTGTATATTTAGCTATTTATCTATTTATTTATTTATGAGGAAGAGAGGGAAGGGGGCAAGAGCCAGAGCTTTTGCATTGGCCTGTCGGAAAGTCATGACACAGTTTTGCAGAGAAAACCCGAAAAATACGTCGTGACTTTCCCGACTGCCTAATAGTTTGCTTGGGGAGATTGAAGTTAGCATGTCACTATTTTTAGTTATAGTTAATGGGAAAGTAGACATAGATTTTAGCTAGAAGTTGTTTAGAAAAGAAGAAAAAAGAAGGTACAGGATGAGATAAAAGCCCACTAGTGCTCTGCTCTCTTGTCACTTCTGCTTCTGCCATTTTCTCTCTTCCTTCTCCTCCTTCCTCCCTCCTTACAGACCCCTCATATTGTTTCCAAATTATCCATAGCTTTAACTGTTACACGTTACATGTTATCCGGAGTCTTATTTACATTTAAAGAGTCTCTTTCAAAAATATTGAATTCAATTTGAAAAGGTTAACAAATGTGAAAAGAAACAGTGGCTTTCTTCTGTTAAGTTGTCCATCTCTAGCAAAGAAAATCCAATAAACTGTTAACAAAAAAAAAAAAAAAAAAAAGAAAAGAAAAAAGTCCTTATTCTGTCCTGTGTATGAAAATGAGAGAGCTTGAGATTTTACATTGCAATTAATTTTGGTATAGGGAAATCTTGAGATACTGGAAAGGTCCAAAGGACTGATTTCAACTAATTTTAATTAGTTGAATCCAACTTGATCAGACTATAAAATGCTATTATCATTCATAGAAATCACATGATTAGCAGTATTGTATACCCTCACCCTAGAATTGCTTTTTCATTTTTAGTGGAACATTTTCCTAAGTCTCTAAGAATACAGTTCTATGTATAGAAACACACACACACACACACACACACACACACACCAGTAATGTGCTGAAAGTGCTACAGAAAATGATCCACCTTCAATGAAATGTCATATGAAATTTTCAATCAGGTATATTCACAAATTTCCCTTGCATGTCCTGTAACAAATAAGAGGCAGATGCTTCTTTAGTTATTCTATTTAATTATAGTTATTTTCTCACTGGACTGTTTTTTTTTTTTTTTTTTCCATCACGGGAGAATTGTGAACTTATTAATTGGTATCTATGTTAAGAAAAATTCCCAGATCTAGTTATATAATGCCATCTCTCCTGGGGACAGTAAGTTATTTTGAGGAAAGTGAGCTGAAAATAATGGGGTTTTGTTGGCTATGATAATGATCATTGCATATCTTTCTTTTGGCAGAGCAAAGTCAGTCTTTTCGTGGTAAACAAAATGAGCTGTGCATATAGGTGGATGTGATCATCAGCTCTGCATGTCAAATAAGACAAGAGCCAGGTTGAAATTCAAAAAGGCCTTCTTGTTATCTTTATTAAGTACCACTCCTGAAAGGATTGGGCAGGAACGTTAGGCATTCAAGCATTATTTTATAGTTCATAATAGAAAGTTAATGAATAATTGTATTTGTGGGTGGTATTTTTCCCTAAGCTATATTTGTACAATTTTCATAATTTGTAAAATATTTTGTGACTATAATTAAAACTAGTAATCTCATTTTAAAAAATTACAATAAAGATTAAATCTACAAGATTATTATGGTATCTTTACATTTTCTATGTTCTATTTTCTAGAACATAGAAAATGTAAAGTCACTCTGTAGCCCATGAGTGACTTTGCCTGTAAATATGATGCTATTAAAATACCCTCAGTGTGTGGTACTGGATCTACACCAGATACAAATGTCTATTTCACAAGCTAGAGAACCTTCTTCTAAACAGCGACTTCATATCTGTGAGTAGAGGAGCATTAAATGAGTGTACTACTGAGGAGATGATACGTTCCTGCTCACTTTGTTTTTGCTCCCCCTCAATCGTGACCCTTGCTGCGGGAGACTTATTTTGATAAGATGGTACAGACTGCAGAGCTAGGGTGAACACAGACTTCAGATGTCCTGCGTCATTTCCCCTTTGTCAAGTGTGGTGCAGTATGGAGCACACGTCTCTGAAAGAGAAGACAGAGCAGAATATCAGTCGGCACTGCCTATCTGGATGTATCTGTAACATGAAGTATCAGTTTATGATTTTAGTCTACTTGTTGATTCTATGGGCAAGGGAGAGAATGAGAGAGAGAGAGCACACCCTCGAGGATGTTCATGCCACTTCCCAGTCTTTTACTACTAGTTTTACTACTGCACCACTGTCTAGCCCGCGAGCATTTTATTTTATTTTTTAGATGTTTTTTTTTTTTTATTTTTATTTATTTATTTTTTTGCCTTTGGGCATGTGTGCTCACTGGAGAGAGAGAAAAAAACAGAAACAGTGAGAGGGAAAGTGAGAAATCACTCCCTATGGGCGATGGCCATGCTGTAATCCCTTCTCCCCCATTCTTACCCTAGGATCTTGGGACCACACGCACACATACCTGGCATGATTTTTAAGCCACCAGGTCCAGGACTCAAACCATGGGTGACCATGTGATAGTCCTACGACGTAACCACTATGCCATCTGTTGCTTCCACTCAAGCATTTTAAATGTAACATCTGAATCAAGGAAAATTTGATATTACATTTTCTTTTCCTATTTTTTCATAGCAGAGAGATAGAGAGAGATACAAGCTACTCTGACAAGGTCTTGCCACACAGTAATGGTCCCCGACTACCAGCCTCCCAGTCAGCTTGGATGACAGATATATGTGGGTGTGCCAAGCATGTTCGAGTTCACTCGAGATCTGAACCTGAGCCTCCCACGTGGTTCCAGCATTGCACAGTGATACCCCTCTGTGGCTGGAACAGTACTGTAACTTTTAAAAATCCTTTTTTATGCCTTATAGGCAAAAATGCATTTGTCTTCTCTAGTAATACATATAATAGTTTGAAGTTATAAAAAAAAAAATGAAAAGACCCAGAATTGGCCAATATAAGCTGTGGACACAGGTCAGCATCATTTTATAACATATGGGCGTAATATGCAGGCATACAACCTCAGACTTCCCTTTAGGAAAGACACTTCAATGAAAATCCACCTCTAAATGCATATGCAAATAGATACACATCTGTTAATTCAGAGATACCAACAGCCCCCACCCAAATAATTAGAGTCTTTCAAATCACAGTTTCTCTCTAATATATTCTGAACTCTCACTATTGAATTTCTTCTGGAGCCTGTTTCCTCATAACAAGCTCTTGCTACAATAACAACAACAAAAATAACGTGCACCTTACAGATATGTGCAGAAAACAACCAACTGGAGTAGAGACATATGATGTGTTGTACTACAAAGGCTTTCCAACATGGACCTGGGCTCCTCCAGGTGCCAGTAACAGATTTCTTATTATGCTTTGGTCTTGTTTTTGGTGTCTGTGACAAGACTTTTTTTTATTTATTTATTTATTTATTTATTTATTTTTTCTGGCTGAAATCTAATTACTCGTGGGGCTGGCAGGATTTCATCTTGTTTCTACACTGCTGCTATAGGAAAACATTTTTTAATCACCTTGCATTTGAGAAAAGGGACACTTAAAAGGAAAAGCCATCATCCTGAGAGAGGGGTCATGTCCGAAAGTATGTAAAATTTGTCCTTGTTGGGTTTCATGAATTCCCCCCAAACACTCACTGCTGAAATGTTTCACTTTAGGTGTGCAGAAGGCTATTTTGGACAACCTTCTGTACCTGGAGGATCATGTCAGCCATGCCAATGCAATGACAACCTTGACTTCTCCATCCCTGGCAGCTGTGACAGCTTGTCTGGCTCCTGTCTGATATGTAAGCCAGGTACAACAGGCCGGTACTGTGAGCTCTGTGCTGATGGATATTTTGGAGACGCAGTTGATGCAAAGAACTGTCAGCGTAAGTCCTGAACTATTGATGCTCCTGACAGAATTGATGCATCGTACCTCAAAGCAGCTGATGAGTTCTTGAATGGGGACTGGAAAGTAGGAAATGATGTGTAAAACATGGATGATAGATGCACCAGCATCAACATAGAGTCTACATGTTCCAAAATATTTTTTTTGTCTTAACTAATTGAGTAAATCCTTTGAAAATTGCTGCTTTGTTGAAGCATTGTTTTTCAAATGACACACATATTTCTGTTTACATGTGGAATGAGGATTTCCAAATGAACTTATTTCCATACAAGGAAAATATAATTTTGAAATTAGGCAGGAACTATTTATCCTTTTATTTATCTGAATTCTAATCATTTGCTTGAAATAAATTTATCTGCTCATATTATGTTTTAGTACCTATCAGAGGTGTTAATCAGTTATCCTTTCACACATGAACTTTGCAGTTTTTTGTTTCATAATAGGTGCAAAATTCTGCCAATATTTTCACACACTGCCATTCATAACTGTTTAGTGATGAACCTTCATCTTAAGACTAGTCAAGGAATGCTATTTTTGTGTTTTTCTTCCAAAAAATTAGCTACTCTTGGGCTTCATCCATATTAGCGCAGTATATTCTTCCCCTCATCTTCGCCTCCTTAGCTGTGTTATTCAGTGTCACATAGAATTTACAAATGATTTATATTAGTGGTAATATAATATGCAAAGGAAATATTACTGTGGAATCAAATAGAATGTGAGTCTACATTAGCATACGAGTGCTTTATGCCACCACCAGTTTTATCTCTAGTCATACTCTGTAGGCAGAGCAAATTAGGAGTCTTGCCCAACAGTTCATTTCTGTCAAATTTATAAGAAGAGACAGTTTTGATCGTGCAGGTGGGTTTCAGAACCTGCAGAATTTTAGCACCTGTTGGAAATGTAGTCTGTTACCATCTCTGCTGTAAGCACCAATGACCCAGGAAGGTATCCCATTTTCTGTCAGAAATGTATCTTTCTCATCATAGGTTTAGAAGATGAGTACAAGTTGGTTTATCATTTAAAAATGATCATTTATGGGCCAGCAGATAGTATAGAGGTTAAGACACTAGATCCCACATGGCCAACTACCTAGTTCCATTCCCAGATTCAGCAGCTTGAAATTCACATCAGGCATGTGCATGCCCAAGATCCTGAGAGGAGAATGGAAGAGAAGAGACTGCAGCATGGCCATCTCCCTTGGGGGTGATTTCTCACTTTTTTTTTTTTTATCTCTCTCTCTCTCTCTCTGGTGAGCACACATGCCCTATTATAAAACTTTTTAAAAAATGATAATTAATTGAATCATAAATCATTCTCTGGAACAATTGGCATCTATTAACATTATGTGTAAACTGATCATTTTTAAAACAAAATTTCCAACAAGCCTATAGTGCCTTTAAGCACTGGATTTTGGCATATATGTAAAATCACTGGAGGCTTAAGATTTTTACCCATTCTAATGGATTGTCCAGGATCTGTACTTCCTAGCTGTGTGACCTTGGACAAGACATTTCACCTCATTGAGACTTAGTTTCCCCATTATCAGAAAGATTCATGAGTTTTCTGCGGGGACCAAAGGATCAAGCCTTTAGAAAGTATCCTTTGGGATTCTGGGACAAGTGCTAGCTCCTTTGTAGTGGCAATAAAAGGAATTGAGTCCTGGTGGTTCACTAATTGTAGGACTATGTTAATCATTTAATAATCTTTTCTTCTGTCTTCCCCTCTATGAAGGTTAGGGTATTATTCCATTTATTTTATTATGGTAACTTAGGTATCTATGACCTGAAGACTTCATAATATATAGGAGAATGTGAAAATGAAAACATTTTGAACTTTCACCAATTTTTATACTGCTTTCCATGAATATTGACATAATTATGACTATCAAGGCTCTTCAGCCTATATTAGTAATTATAATTAAGGGGATAAGAAACACATTAATAATATATTTTCATATTTTTTCATGGATATTAATACATAGTTCTATGCATAGGTGGCAAATCCTCAAGAAAAGGAAGTTTATGAAAATAATTATTGTATTTGCCTCTACATATGTACACATAAACCACATCAGTACAAAGAAACACATTTTGCATTTTAAATTTTTACGCATTCTTTCTGCAATACTTTTCCATTAAAAATGCCATGTTAACCACATTTTCTATTGCTTTTTTAAAAGATTGCATTAATGGGAACCAGCAGTTAGCGTAATGGTTATGTTGCTGGACTCCCACGTAGTCAACTGCGGTTCGCGTCCCGGACCCGGTGGCTTAAAACTCACGCCGGGCGCGTGTGCGTGCGTGCCCAAGACCCCAGGAGGAGAATGGAGGAGAAGGGATTTTGCGGCGTGACCATCCCCCCTGGGGGGTGATTTCTTGCTTTCTGTCTCTCTGTCTCTCTCTGTCTGTCTGGCGAGCGCACGCGCCCTATAGAGAAAACCTCTCCAAAAAAAAAAAAAGAAAGAAAGAAAAATAAAAAGATTGCATTAATTAATTTCCATTATATTTATGTTAAATTTAATTTTGTAGTCTCCACACTAAAAAGAAAAGATGTAAATTCTAAATAATTTGAAATTTTAAAAATGTGTGTATCATATATGAGAAACTTATGTAAAGGACTTAAATCAAACAATTTTTAGAAGAGCTGTAAAAGGAAGTAGAACCTGGAGCCAGGTGAAGAGAATAATAACATAGGCTAAGAGAGTAACTACTCGTACTGAATTAATAAATTGTGTTCAAATCAATATATTCAGAGACATTGTATAAAATTACCCAAACCATTTATGAGTAGTCTGAATTTCTATGTCCTCACCCCCTCACATCTTTATTCTGATATCAAAGAAATTATATATATCATTATAAATACACTTGTAGGATACAGAGTAAGCCATTAATTACAGTTCAAATTGTAAGAAAGACCACTTAAGTTTTAGACTGACATATTCTATGTCTCAGAATAACATCAGACAACTTCATAACATAAAAAGGACAAAAGAAATCTAATCTACATATTTTCCTACCTTTGAAGATAGTCTGCAAATTGTAAATTAAAAGTGATTTTTAAAAATTATGATGCTATATTTCTAATACTCTTGAAACAATGTGTCAGTTATCTTATATACTTTTCTCGTCTTAATGGTATATACATTTATTTCATCTCAAGGTCATTTTTTAAATTTAACACAGAAACTGACACATTGCAAGTGATTATTATATTGAGAAGATTAATTATAAATGTTGCTTGATTAATAGTGACATTCATATTATGCCAAGGGTGCTATTAAGTTTTATAGTTTCTCAAAAGGATTTTAGTCCTAGAGTCAGTATGCATTTCTTACAATAGGGTTATATTTTAAATATTCCCCCCATGTATCTAGGATGAAGTGAAACAGCTTTGCACCTGGAGTTAGGGAACTCTAGATCTCAGTCAAATTCTGGACCCAACTATGTCACCTACTAAGCATGTAGTCTTATGTAAGTTAGGACTTTTTAGAATGTCATGGTCTTTATTCTCAAGATTATAATAATAATGATGACGATAATATTGTCATAGCCTAAGATATGCCAGGAACTGTGCTATTGTCTTTGTGTAAATGTGTAGAATTGTTATAGAAATCAAACAAACAAACAAAAAAAGAATACTTAGCAACTCAAAAAACATTCTATTGCTGAATTTGGTGTTCATGTTATCATTTGGGATCTATTATTTAACAAGCCCTGTAAGACCATGGGAGGTGTTTCCACAGATCTCTCTTCTCTTTGCAGCCTGTCACTGTAATGTCAACGGCTCCTTCTCTGAGGTTTGTCACACTCAAACTGGACAGTGTGACTGCAGACCCAACGTCCAGGGACGGCGATGTGATGAATGTAAGGTGAGGAGTAAGAGCTGACCAGTGAATTATTTGTTCTCTGAACATTTGTATTGCCTTTCAATGACATATTTTACACACTTTATTGAAAGATGGCCTCAGGATTATCTAACTCTACAAGTAAACTTTCTGTGATCAGTGAGATGCTTCTCAGTATAGAGCAAAAATGCTGTACATTAGCACTTGACCTTCTACATTTCTTTGGTAATGAATTTGTATAATGTATATATTGTATATATTTGTATAATGCTGTAATTCAGATGCTTCTGAAGCAAATGACATACAATTTAATCCTGGTCTATGGAGAGTAAAATATTCTTTCTTTTGCCTTTGTTTTTGGCAGAATAAAAATGTGTTGCTTCCTTTGGTTTTAACAAATGCCTTTTTCTATTGCTGTCGTTTAAAAGCTAGCTCCAGTGAGCACTCCAAACGTTTTTAGTAGGGAAGTTAATCAAGGTGTTTTTTAGATGCATCGTCTTGTTCAGTCTCTGAACATATCTATTGCCCTGCCTTCAGTATGGTGAGCCCCTTGAGATCTTCCATGAGAGCGGATAGGTTTGTGTGGGCTCTTTCATACAAATGTGTACAGTTTACTGGTAATACAGACCATTCAGCAAAAGCAAGCATTTCTCAGATGTCAGACAAGATTTTTGTAAAAGTTTGAAAGTATCATCTGCTTCTATCTCTTGAATAATACCATATGCTCTTTTTTGTTTTGTTGTCATTTTATTTCTCTGTTGGCTTTTAAAGCCCAGTCTGTGGTGGAACCAAGAGAAGCAATTCTGTGCACTGTGTGACTGCAATCCTGTTGGCTCTGTGTCACCGCAATGTGACATTACAGGACAGTGTGTCTGTAAATCGGGCTTCATAGGGAAGCAGTGCAACCTCAGCAGGCAGGTGCACCGACAGGAGGATCAGCCACCGAGAGCACAGCGGGTGCTGGGGTCTCCCCAGAGGTGGGATCCCAGCAGCTCCAGCGGGTGCCCTCGGGGAGCCTTTCGGCCCCCAGCTCCGGTAAATCCCAGAGGCACTGCATGGTTTGCGCCTCAGCATGTTGTGTTTCGTGTGCTGCAATTGAAGTTTCCTGGTGGCAATTTTATCAAATAATGGTTGTTAAGTGTGCAAATTGCAAATGCACAAACTCAACAATTCCTGATTGAAGCCTTGCTATTTTTTAAAAAGAACTATCCATATGTTTTTAAAAGTACATTCAAAATCATAGTTTCACAGAGCTTTAATTAATCAGATTTGTGGAAATAAAATTAAAATGTTTCTATAGGAACCTATAATCTTGCAAACAGAAGGGACCCTCAGGCATCATTTGAAGAAAAGTCAATTTTATGAGTGAATAAATAAAACAAAATCTGGCAAAGAAGGTGACTTTTCTAAGAAAAGTTAACCCATTGATCTGACATTTGCCTAACAATTTAATTGTAATTAAGAACTTCATTAATTTGCATAACATACTTTTCTCATGTTTACAACAAACACAAGGAACATGTTCTCACACGTATAAATGCACAACGTACACAAAATAAGGGAAGTGTTTTACAATTGTAGAACTTTGGTCCTCCATCTCACACAGCAGAAAAAGAAAACAAACAAACAGACAAAAAAAGTGCTGGAAAGAAGGAAGAGGGGAAAAGAGAAGGGAGGAAAGAAAGACCAGATTCCAGGAGGCTGAGCTGCAGACGTAAGAGAAAAGATCTAACAGTGTTGATTCAGTACCAATAGGAGGTTGAAAGTAGGGAATAGAAGGAGAGGGTGAAATAAAAAGTAATGGAGAAGAAAAAAAAAATCATAGTTTTGCTTCTTAGCTCAATTTTGGACATTTTAAGAGAGCAGATTCTGTTATATGTCTAGCTCAGATCAAATCTCACTCTTATTGCTTCCCACCTATAACTTCACTGGCTCTTTCTGTAATTTAGCCTCTTTATCTATAGTAAGACTCGCTTCACAGAGTGTGCGTATCCTTAGCTCCTCCAAGAAATAAATGCAAAGAGATTTCCTGGGAGAAACGAAGGATGAAGGAGAAGAGAGCAAAACATGTAGGAGAAGAAAACAGAGAAGGAAAGGCTGGGTAGGAAAAACCTTATTTGGTGCACTCTGCCAAAATTCCAAGTTTGTGGCCAGGCTGATGGGCAGTACACAAGCAAAATTTGCCTAGTAGAAGAATCTTGACTTGGGCATTAAGGTTCTAGTAATCTACTGTAACCGGCCATTGATTGAGAGAAACCTTAAAAAAGCATGGTCTACTGTGAGCTTATTTTAGTCCATTGGGATTGTTACAGCAGAACTGCATAGACTGGATGGCTCATAAATTACATATATGTGTTCCTCAAAGTTTTGGTAGCTGGGAAGTCCAAGGTCAAAATGCTGGAAGATTCACTGAAGATCTTCTTTGTCAAGATGGCTACCTTCTCATAGTACCCTTCCAAAGACTCTTTCTGAGGTTTTTACAAGTGCCCTTACCTATTCATAAGTGCCTCACATTCCTGACCTACTTACCTCCTGAAGGTTCCACCTCCTGATAATATCATTTTTGGGGGCAGGATTTCAACATATGAATTTAGGGGGATACAATATTCACTCCATTGCAGAACTTCTGTAGTAGATCCAAAAGACTGTAATGTGAAGATTGTCCATCATCAACATTCTGCCCTGCAAGTTCTCTTGCTGAGAGTTGAGATGCATCCAAGGCTGTTTCAGAATAGAAATTAGAACTCGCATAGAACATAAGCAAGGAGAATTCTTAGTAAATGTTATGTATTACTACTACTATCGTTACTACTACTCTTATTAAATGAAGATGTCTTTAAAAATAAATTGTGTCGTTCGAAAACAAATTCAGGACCAGCAAGTGGTGTGAAGGTTAAGGCACAATGAAGAATGGATCCCACATGGTCAATTGTTTGATTCGAGTCCTTAACCCAGCATGATTTTCAGGCTTCCTTGTCCATGCCATGTGTGCCCCAAATTTTGAGAGGAGAATGGAGGAGAAGGGATTGCAGTGTGGCCATCTCCCCTTGGGGGAGACTTCCCACTTTCCCTCTCTCTCTGGCAAGAGCATAAACCCTATAGCAAACCAGAAAGCAAAACAAAACAAAAATACATACATTTAAAATAAAAGAATGGGAAAATAACTGATCAAAATGTCTCCAAAATATTAATTTAGCAAAGAGTCAACTCTATACATGCTCTTTTCCCACAGATTCTACCATACTGTTGTGTGAAGCAGTGTTTTGTCCATAGACTACTTTTCCTCTGAGACAGTACATGTGAGAATTAAGGGATTCTGAGATCGTGATGGCTAATATGTAATCCTTATCCACAACTGGCCAGCAGGTGACCTTGGCTGACTTGCTTGACCTTTCTGTGCCTTAGTTTTACCACTATAAAAAGGCAATGAGAATAACAACTCATCTTGAAGAGCAAATGAATTCGTATCTGCAAAGAGTTTTAGAACAGTGCTTGGCACATGGAAACATCATATCTAGTACTAGTTTTATTATAACCCCTAGCAGAAAGAATATACGTGAGGGAACCCATCTAATTTTCTGCTATTATCTTCCATACTTGTTATGTCACATTAATCTCCATTACTGACCTGGAATGTTTGCTCTTAAAATTTATTTGCCAGATGGATTTTCCTTAGCCTTTGAAATTTTAAAACACTAAATTTATTAAAATTTTATTACTGAAATTTGGCAGTATTTATTTTGGTACAAGTTAGTCTTTGAAATTACATTATTTAAATACATGAAAAGTATGGTGAAGATTACTTTTCTTCTATATTTCCTTAAATAATCGACTGGAAATTTTTAATAGCTATGATTTGGGAGTTTTTAAATATTTAATTGTTTACCTGTTAAGTGTGCATGTGTGTGCTAAGTGAAAAAAATAGGAAATGAAAATGAATAAAAATGTAAAGTACTGTCTCTGCATTCAGATTACTAAGCAAAGGAGATAAAGATAAATGCAAAGTACTATTTTCACAATTCAGCAAGTTTACAAAACTATCTTAATATATTTTAGTCTTATTTTCTATGTATGTATGCTTCTATTTGTGTATGTCTGAGTGGTATGTGTGTTATTGTAGGTATGTAATTAGAATGATAGTGTATATATAATTTTTTTTGTTCTTTTTTTTAAAGAGATTTTTTTCCTTAGGGCATGTGCACGCCCTGGAGAGAGAGAGATAGTGAGAGGGAAAGTGGGAAATCATGCCCCAGGAGGAATGGCCATGCCACAATCCTTTTCTTCCATTTTCCTCCTGGATCTTGGGCACACATACACATGAGCCAAGCGTTATTTTCAAGCCACTAGATCCAGGACTCAAACCGCAGTTGACCATGTGGGAGTCCAGTGATGTAATCACTATGCCTTTGCTGGTCCCTTGTTATGCTTTGTAAAAATTTTACCTAATGCTACAACCTAAGCATATTTATATCATTGAACCTGCTCAAAACATGACTTTGTTGTTGTATATTATTTCATAGTGTGAATGTTTCATAATTTGTGCAAGTGTTTCTCTAACATTAAGCATTTAAGTGCCTCTGTAGTTACTATGATAAATAATATTGTAATGTGCATGCTTGTGCTTTAATCATTGTCTAGTTTCTGATTATTTCTCTAGTCTAGGTATCTAGAATTATACATTGAATTTATTTTTATAAGTAAAATACTGCATCTTTTATTTTTTTCTTTATATAGGCGAATTTAATTTCAAAGTCACATTAAAATCATTATATACAGGACCAGCAGTTGGCGTAATGGCTAAGTTGCTGGACTCCCATGTAGTGGAGAGCGGTTTGAGTCCCAGACCCTGTGGCTTAAACTCACATTGGGAGTGTGTGCGTGCATGCCCAAGATTCCAAGAGGAGACTGGAGGCGAAAGGATTGTGATGTGCCCATCCCCCTGGGGGGGTGATTTCTCACTTTCTATCTCTCTCTGTCTTTCTGGAGAGCACACGCACCCTATAGCAAAAACCTCTCAAAAAAAAAAAAAAATGCTATATACTTTCGCCCATAATTATATAATAAAATCTGAATTAGAACCAGAAATAAATATAAAGCAATATAATGTAAATATAAAGATTGAGATGATTATCAAAGTCAACTCATTTCACATTAAAAAAAATAGTCTTAGCTACCATCATTTAAAAATTCTAATTTTTCAGTGCTGCTTTTTTTAAAATTACTTTATTTAACTTTATTTATGATTATTATTATTTTCCAATTTGATCAGAGAAAGACAGAGAGAGGGAAAGTGAGAAAGCAAGCCACCAGGTCCAGGACTTGAATTGTGGTCTGCCATATGGGAGTCTATCGCCTTTAACCACCATGTCACCTTCTGACCCACTATTTTATTTTATATAACTTATTTTTAATATTGTTAATAATAATAGCAAAAATAATTAATGAGGTTTATTCATTTCTCTTTGGGTGGCTTACATTAAGTGGCAAGATTTATTTTTAACAAGAAGTAATTATTAAGTCTAATTTTCTAAAATAAGAATTATTTTTACAAAGAAGTAATTACTGAGACTAATTTTCCAGATTAGCATAGCATAATAATGTGACATACTTTATATTTAAAAAGACAACCTGATATACTTCAAGTAGGATACATGCTTTTTATTTTTTCTGATAGGAGTGAATTTTGAATCCATCAGTGTTTTCTAGCATAGTAACTCTTTTCCTAATAACGTGCATTTCAAGAAAAATCAGTCAAAGCAAGTAATGAAAACTTAATTATAGAAGCTATTTGTTACAAACAAATAAGGGATATGCATATGAGTAACTCGTAAGAGAATGAACATTTGCATATACCTACCTAATCTGGTTCTTCAATGTTCTCACAAATCACAAGATGTTCTTACAAAATTAGGATTATTAGAATGAAATCCAAGAAACTAGATGTCTGTCAACCCAATCATTTGGGAATTTAGACATAACCTGCAAATTACATTTATCATGTGAACACAATAGTGATAATTAGAACTATCTAAAATATGATAAAAAGTAGATCAAATATTAGGGGGAAATTATTTTACCGTTAGACTGCTGGTTAATAATGCTGAAAGCATTTATTTTTTAACCAAGTAGAAGGAGTTTGTAACATCCAAAAGTAATCAATTCAGATTAGGAATGAAGGAAGTAAGAAATTTTAATTAAAACTAGAACTATCACCTGTAGCTTATTTCTCCATTGTTGTTAGAACCTTGAGCTATATAGGATAAAGCTACTGAAAATATAAAAGACATGAAGATAATGCCCTAAGTATGTTGTGAATCTTGATGAAATTTCGAGTAACTGAATTTTCTCTCTTTGAATATCATAGAAAGGTCCATTCAATTAAATGGCAATCAGTTGTTAGACCACCAGTGATGAACCCTTGTAGCAAAAGTACCCTCTTTTTCCTAGTTGATCTCTTGGAATTGTGCATCTTTTTTCATTGTGAGATAATTAATTTCATTATGTTCTTTTTCCTCTTCTATGGCAGCCTGAAACTTTTGGACTACAATCTGCAAGAGGGTGCATTCCCTGCAACTGCAATTCTTTTGGATCTAAGTCGTTCGACTGTGAAGAGACTGGACAATGTTGGTGCCAACCTGGCGTCACAGGCAAGAAATGTGACCACTGTGCCCATGGCTATTTCAACTTCCAAGAAGGAGGCTGCACAGGTCTGAAAATCAGATTTAAGTCCTGCATATACATTTTCTAGTTTTGGTGTCTTAGCTTCTTTTATTTTATTATTATTATTTTTTTACTTGAGAGGTTTTTGTTTGTTTGTTTGTTTTTATTGCTAGAGGGTGCGTGCGCATACCAGGAAGACAGAGACAGAGAGACAGAAAGCAAGAAATCACCCCCCAGGGGGCATGGCCATGTCACAATCCCTTCTCCTCCATTCTCCTCTCGGGATCTTGGGCATGCACACATATGTGCCTGGCGTGAGTTTAAGCCACTGGGTCCGGGACTCGAACTATGGTCAACTACATGGGAGTCCAGCAACATAGCCATTACACTAACTGCTGGTCCCAGTGTCTTAGCTTCTTCAACAGTGTATTCTGTTAAAGGAAAGGCATAAAGACCACAAATACATGATATAAAACTTTTAGCCAAGTATTGTATGTTTATTTTAAATGAACTAATTGCAGTTCAGAACTCTGACCTATAAATAACTGTGCTTATAAGCACTCAATTGAAATCTATCAGCAGATCCCAATCCTATTGCCTCTCCTTGTCCATGACCTCCATTTGGCCAGTTGCTCAATGACTAATGCAACTCGAAAGTCAAATATTTCAATTTTCCGGTGCCAATGTTATTTTAATTTAAACTCTACTCCCAAGCTAATAAATTTCAACTTTTCCTTTTCCTATTGCAAAATTGGTGCAAAGATCAAGGAAAGGTTTTTTTTTTTTCTTTTATGATAAAATAAGTACAATTTCAACTACTTTCAGCTGGCTGGGAAATAGTGATGTTCCAAGACAGAAACAAGTTGGTTCTAGATACATGTTTTATTTTTCTTTTAAGTTTGTTTTTTTAATTTATTCCATGAATAAGAGAGAGAGAGAGAGAGAGAGAGAGAAAAAGCATCCCCAGTAGGACCTTGACACTATGATCAACTCCCAACTCAGCCAGCGCCAGATCGTGGACATGCAGATGCCTGAAATACTCAGGGAGGTCTCTGGACACAAACCCAGCACCTTCTCTGTAGGGAGCTTCACAGAATGCTGTGTTTTACCTCTGTGCTACTGTCTGGTCCCAGGATCTAGGTATTTTGGTTGTGATAAAACACAGGGAGACCTAATCATGATGCCTGGTAGAAGTGTTTCCATGTGTTCAGCCACAGCCTTCATACAAAACATAAAATACAAAAACACCAATTAGCACACTGAAAATGAAAGTAAAAATTGAACGTTAGCCTTGATTTATAGGTCACTGGAATTGACCCTATTCCAACAATCACTAGATTGAATATTACTTTTCCTTACTAAACTCAGTGATCGAACCTTGATAACTCGTATACTCTCAGCACCATGGTAATATTTTAAAACACTATTATCAGTCAGTTATAATAGTCCTTTTAGAAAATTTATGGAAGAAGCAATAGGAATAATATCTAAAAGTATTTAAAGAATGTATATCACTTAGACATTCACCAGCACTTTTGATATATGGTTTTATCATAAATTAAGCCATTGTAAGTGCTTCTGAATGTTATAATTATAGATCTTCCAAAAATCTGTGTGTGATCTCTATGCCAACATCTATAAATACTAAAAATTATAAAGTTGCTCTTAAAAATACACTCTGTTCTTTAAATCCAACTCTTACTAACGGTTTTATTTAATATGAATTAATGAGATGGTACTATACATTTGAATATATATACTAACATAAATTATAAGTGAGGCCAAGAATGTTATTTAAAATTATAAAATGGTGATAATGGTTTAGAAATGTTGACCTAGTAGCATTGTAGCCCCAAGAAAAAGAATAGAAAAAAAGTACCTAATAGGCAGGAATAGTACTATAGTATAAAGGATGATGTGCAGCAGACAACCTGAATTTATCTAGTAACACGCCTTGTTTTCCCTTTGCAAAATTCATCTATCAGATTAAAATAATAATAGAATCTACCTCACAGAATTTTTGTAAGAATTGAGCTCATGACTACAAAATATTTAGAGTAATGTCTGACATATACGTGCTATGTGTTTAACATGATTATTTATCATTATTAGTATTTTTTAGGTTTATTTACTTCTTTTATGAGAGAGAAACCCAAAGGTGGGAAGAAAAAGAAATAAATGCCTGTATCCTCAAAGGGTTATTACGTTTCAGTCTTCCCTGCAACCAGCCAAAATCATGAGGTGCACATGTGCCTAATGTGTAGAGATCAGCCAAGAAACCAAACCCGAGCTCTTCCTTATGGATCCATCGTCTCTTGAGCAGCACATTACTGCTGCAGCACCACGCCAGTCCCTCATAAATGTTATTAACTATAGTAAACATTGTGTCTTGGCAGGCGAATGCAAGTTAGTGTCTCAGATCTTCCTATTCAGTGTTATGATTCGACTGACGAGTTACTTAGAAAATTTATATTCTCAAGTAATGATTCAAATTACCCAAGACATTTTTGGCATATAAATTTCAGCATAATGTAAATTATTTTTCTTTTTTAACAAAAGGCCTGTGTGAGATAAATCTTTGGGCTGAAATTTAGTAACAGCAATAATAATAACAAACACAACTAACGTCTATGTCAAAGATTGTGTGCTAAATGTTTTTCAAAGATGGCAGGGAATGCTGGGAGCAATGAAAATTATGATCTCTTATAAAGTGAACTTAACCAAAAATCTTGAATGTTTTCCATGCAAATGATTCAATCATCATAGACCCAATTTAAAAATTTCTCATAAAATTAGTTTTCCCTTTGAATTCAAGAATTTTGTGTTTGTTCTCTAGCTTCTGTTTTTTTGATAAAAAAAATGGTGCACTAAAATATACTCTTAGTATCTGAGCCAACAGTAGCTAATAAGTGACATATTTTTCTTGTCTTAGTTGCCTTTAAAGATCTTCTCAAACCTTATTTTGCATCCTTTGAGAATGTACAATAGGCAGAGAATTATTACCCTGTCATATCACAATATAGCAAACACAATAAAAAATCTATTGAAAGGAAACAAGGCAAGTGGGAATTATTAATTAAAAGTATGTTTACACATATACCAATATCTATAATTCAACTATTTTTGAATTTTTACAAAAGTGAAATATTCTGATGTATGTCATTTATAACTCTATATGTGAATTTAGCAAGCCTATTAAGTTTATTGATTTTTATTGCAAATCCTGCTCTTCAACAGAAAATTGACCTTTACAGCATTAAAAAAAAATCAGTTATGGACTTAAAGTAAACATACAAAAAAATTCTAAACTTTATAGTATTTCAACATAACATGTTAAATTTGGCATAGAATCTGATATCAGTTCTTCCTTAAACTTAATATAAAAGCTAAACATGTGTTCATTTTTTTTAAGAATTATTTTATTTACAGGACCAGCAGTTGGCATAATGGCTATGTCACTGGACTCCCATGTACTTGACCACGGTTCGAGTCCCAGACCCAGTGGCTTAAACTCAAGCTGGGCACGTGTGCGTGCATGCCCAAGATCCTGAGAGGAGACTGGAGGAGAGGAGACTGTGGCATGGCCATCCCCCCTGGGGGGTAATTTCTCGCTTTCTGTCTCTCTGTCTCTCTCTGTCTTTCTGATGAGCGTGCACACCCTATAGCAAAAACCTCTTCCCCCCAAAATTATTTTATTTAACTTTACTTATTTATTTATTTTAATTTGACCAAAGAGGGACAGAGAGAGAGGGGGAGAGAGAGGAAAAGTAAGGAAGCAAGTCGCCAGGTCCAGGAATTGAACCACAGTCAGCCATGTCCAGCACCCTTAACCACCATGCCACCTGCTGGCCCTGTTAATTTTGAAGTTATTAAATCAAATATGAAATATTTATTGAACAATTCATCCTGTGAAATACTCTGTATTATAATATAAAAGATGAGTGGAATAAGTTTTTTCCAAGGACCCATGAATATAAAGTGGAAATTAAAAACATACAATATAAACACTTTATATCAAATTTTCACTTTTGTTTTCTTTTTTGCTCTTCTTTGTTTCCCCTCTTTCACCTGTAAAGCTTGTGACTGTTCCCATCTTGGCAATAACTGTGATTCAAAGACTGGTCGGTGCATTTGCCCTCCCAATACCATTGGAGAGAAATGTTCTAAATGTGCCCCCAATACCTGGGGCCACAGCATTATCACTGGTTGTAAGGTGAGTAAATCATCTTTTTTAATCACTTTTTTTGTGAGTATTTTTGTTTTGGTAGCGCTCCATACCTGGGATTTCAAAATCTAATATTATATCACAAACAATATAGAACTATCATCATAGTGTGATGTAGATATTGATCTGTATCTTACATTTTACTTGTAGGAAAGATGTTGAAGTACACATTTATGAAGTTGTATCCATAATACCTACAAAAAAAAAAACAGGGAAATGAGAAACTAATTAAAGAAATTTTCCAAAAATCTGTAATAATTAACCCCAAATTATGACTACATTTCAGTTTTTAGAAAATAGTCGAGAGTTTTCTGAACTTTAACTAACTTTAACTTGGACAGATTCTCATTCTTTTTTAGCCCCATGCATGGACCATAGAAAGTGGCATAACCAGACTCAAATTTAGAGAGATCTGTAAGCACTAGCAGACGAGATGAACAACTGATAGGGTAGTTGCAGGAATGTTGGTGAAATATACCAGAAGTGTGTCCCCAATGAGCCTCTATGAGGATACAGGGCACAGGCTATTTTACAGAACTCTTAAGCATCTGATGTCCCTTAGTGAGCCCATATATTTGAAAGATAAAAAAGACTTAAGGATGACCCATGGGTTTTACTTTGCAACAGAGAAGATGATAATATGTGCCATTTACTGGCTTTTCAAAGATGATAGGAAGAAAAAGTAAAGAGTTCAGGTTTTATACCAGCTCTTTATGGGGTATTAACAATATAAAATAAAATTTACCCATTTTTTATTATAATTCTTTTAAAATGTCATGTTCTTTATACATTCAATCATGTTATTTAGCTTACAAAGTGAATATTACAACATGTGTACATTTCTCCCCAGTACAGCTGATAATTATTATCAACTATAAAATTATTTTCAACAGATAATATCACATTTCTTTGTCCCATTAATGCTTTGCCTCTCTATTTTTCTTCTAAATGCCCTTTTCAGACTCTACTCTTTCACCCACACTATATCTGGTATTCACAACCATTTACTGTGTTTCTATATCCTTTAGTCAATCAGTTTTAGTCATAGAGTGTGGACACTCAGTATATATTAAGTGCGGACTTTCAGTGTCTCTCCTTCATAGCCTGGCTAGCTTCACTCAGCAGTAAATCTTCCATATTCATCCACTTTCTGTCAAAAGCCAGGGCCTTGTTTTTTATGGCTGACTAGTATTCCATAAAGTATATATGCCACAGTTTTTCAATCCATTCATCTGTTCGTGGGCATTTGGGTTGGTTCCATGTCTTGGCAATTGTGAATAACGCCGCAATAAACATCGATGTGCAAGCACTTTTCTGTTGAAGAATTCTTTTGTCCTTTGAGCAGATACCAAGGATTGGGATTACTGGTGAGTTTGGATCAATGATTGCAATCATGCAACTATTCCTGTGCCTCTTTGTAGTCAAGAACACTTCATATACCCCCTGAAACTATTATTTTGTCTTCTAGCACCGTAGGTTTGTCATTTCTACTTAATAAAATAGAATCATACTTCATATTGTTTTGTTTTGTTTGGGGGTTTTATGGGGTTTCTTGTTCGTTTGACTTCCTTACTTGGTG
Source organism: Tupaia tana (assembly GCA_026018925.1). NCBI lineage: Eukaryota > Metazoa > Chordata > Mammalia > Scandentia > Tupaiidae > Tupaia > Tupaia tana. Next base: position 70,943,682 of record JAKSZU010000002.1, read on the forward strand.
TAATGCTCTTGTGATTCATCCACCTTTTTGCCTATATCAATAACTTATTAATTTTAATTGCTAAATAATTTCCCATTTTGTGGTATACTATGACTTATTTATCTACTGTTTGATGGACATTTGGTTCATTTCCAGTTTTGTATCCTTGTAAATAATTTTGCTAAGGGCATTATTGTACAAATCAAAAGTATTATTTATAGACATACAGTATGTTTTTATTTCTCTTCACAAGAAGACTCTGTATCTTTGCCAATGCTTGTGATTCTAATCCTTCTTAATTTTACATTTTCTTTGGGATATATACTCATGTCTTTTGCATTTCTTTAATGCCCAGGGATGTTGGAAATAATTGTACTTGTTTGCCACTTATACTTACTCTTTTGTGAAGTGTTTATAGAGTTTTGCCCACTGTTAGGGGTTGTTTATTTTCTTAGTAATAAGTTATGAGTTCTTTATATATTCTGTATTTAAGTTCTTTAACATAAATATATTCTATAATTATTTGTCTTCCAGAATATTACTTGCTTTTCACTTAATATCATTATCAAATTTAATAAGCATCAGATTTTAAATTTTCTCTCAGGATTTATGCTTTTGTGTTCTAAGAAATATATTTGCCCAAGTCAAGGTCTAAAGAGTTCTCATATGTTTTCTTCAAGGAGTTTTAGAATTTTAGCTCTTAAATTTAGGTCTGTATTCTAGTTTGAATAAGAAGTTTGGGTATGGTGTGTGATAGTGGTCAAAGTTTTCTTTTTAAGTGGATATCCAATTTTTCCCATTGATTTACTTTGGAGAACTTTACATTTTTTAGTCTGTTAAATGTTTCTTTATATCCCCATAAGATAGACACAGAGACAGAGAGAGAAGAAAAGAGAGAAATCATCCCTCTCTAAGGGAGCATTCCTCTCTAAAGGGGCATAACCACACTGCAATTCCTTCCTCTCCATTCTCCTCCTGGATTTTGGGCATACATATACACATGCTTTTCAAGCTGCCAGGTCTGGAATTCAAAATGCAAAGTTAGGCATGTGGGATCCATCTGTCTTCAACACCACACTATTTGATGGCCCAATACACTGGCCTTTCCATTTGAATACTAAAGTCATTTTCATTTCATGTATTTTTGGTATGATTGGATTAAGTCTGTATTTTGCTATTTGCATTTGCTATCCTTTCTGTTCTTGCTTTTTCTTTTTCTGCTTCATTTTGGATCACGTAAGGTTTATAGTTACATATCCTCATCAGTTTTAAATTATTACTTATACCTAATTAATTTAGATCTGTGGTGTTTGTCCAGGGTGTAATTTTAATGTTCCAGAATGTGCCTTAAAATAATATCATATCACTTTAGATTTAGCATAGGAACCTTTCGATTATGAACCACTTCCCTTTTCTATTTGTTGAACAATTATCATATATTTACTTCTACACAATTATCATATATTTACTTCTACACTTCTTCATATATTTACTTCTACACACACACACATACATCACAATATAATCTATGATTTAAAATAGAATTTTTTTGTAACATACAAAGAACTTTTTTCTATTTTTGAGTGCTCTCAATGCCTTTGTGTACATCTAACTTTACATTTGACATCATTTTCTTTTGTTAACTATATCCCTAATTTTTACTATTACTATTTTCTAGTATTTTAAGCCTACTAACAATGATTTTTTCTGTTTCTTTGTTCAAATAAAGTCTTTATTTTTTTCTTTATTTTTAAATAATATTCTTTTTTTGGGGACCAGCAGTTAGCGTAATGGCTATTTTGCTGGACTCCCACGTAGTTTCCCGCAGTTCATGTCCCAGACCCGGTGGCTTAAAATTCACTCCGGGCGTGTGTGCGTGCGTGCCCAAGATCCCAAGAGGAGAATAGAGGAAAAGGGATTGCGGCGTGACCATCCCCCCCTGGGGGGTGATTTCTCACTTTCTGTCTCTCTGTCTTTCTCTGTGTGTCTGGAGAGCACACGCGCCCTATAACAAAAATCTCTCAAAAATAAATAAATAAATAAATAATATTCTTTTTTGAGTATATAATCCTAAATAGCAGTTTTCAACAATTTGATTACACTATCTCTTATTTTGTTTGATTTTGTTTTTATTTTGTGGGCTTACCTGGGTCTGCTGATTTTGTGGGATTATGGTTTCAGTCAAACTTGAAAATATTTAACCATTGTATCTTTAAATATTTTCCTGTTCTTTACCCCTGCTGTCACTTGGGACTCATGGTGTATAGGATGAACTGTTTGATACTTCCTCACAACTCACTGAAGTTCAATTTTTTTTTTTAATTTACCCTGACAACTTGTTTTTCTTCTCTCAGAAACCATGCATTTACGCTTTTTATTGTCCAGTGTCTTTAAGCAATTGTCTTTTGGATTTTTAAATTTTATTGTAGTTATGTAGTTTAGCAGGTTAAGAAAGAGGAGTAAACCACATATGTACTGAGAAAAATAAGATGAGACTGTTTAAAAAGTAGGAATGTTTGTCCATGCCTAATGCAACACAGAGTCCATGTAAGATTAGGGGTGAAAATGATGTCCATTACATTCGAGAGCAATGAATAAGGATGTTTTTATATTAAATTAGAATCATTCCAGTTGATTGTATTTGGTGACGAATATCAAAACATAATTACTAAGTGTGGCATGTATGATCCCATGGTAGTACTCTGTAGAGATGCACCGTTTTTCCATTAAGTTAGCACACATGAACTAGTAGGCTCTTACCATGTTTATATGCATGGTATAACATCAGAGCACTGGCCTAGAATATATTTATCTTGAGAAGAACAAGTCTTGAACATACTTTAAGGAAGTTACACATGTGAGTAGAGAAAATAAGCTAAACAGGACACTCATTTATCTATCGTAATAGCATTATTAACTTCGATGTTACGAAAAGCTGTATTTTTTGAAATAAAATATAAATTTCTCAAAAATTTCAGAATTTTTCAGTAAACACAAACAATGCTATACTTCTGTGACTAACGTTTTACCATTTCAATTTGTGTCCATGTATCCACTCTATTAACTGGATTCATGAATAAGCCATAAGGAAAATTATGAGGGCACCAGCCTATCTACAAACGCTTGTGATGTGGACAAATTCTAATGAAACTTCTGAAATTCAAGCTGATACTTAATGTTCAGGATGTAAATAAGGATAGAACACAGTCCAAGTTTCTGCAAAAACATAGTTATGTGTTTGGTACTATCGTGTTTACTGATCATTGGACGACATGGTTGACTGAAGTTGCTGGAAATTTTCTCGATTACCTTGAGTCACTGTTAAAAATCTCCATTTCTAAATAGCTAGATACTTCACCATTATGAAGAATTACAAATCATAGCACCCTCACCAATTATTTGAGTATGTATTCCACTGTTTTAAAAACTTAGATGACTATAATTTAAGTGAACAATTGTTTGAGATTTATTACTTTTCTTTGTGTCGCAGATAATTTCTCTGTGCTGAAGTGTAAACACACACATCATGTGAGCTGTTATTGAAGTAGGATACAAAGCCTACCATCTTTCACTATCATGGGAATAGTGAATAAATCTTATATTGCTAAACAGACATTACATCTAATTATGATTTAAGTTTGATGTTGGTAATAGTGCTTTCTAAACATCTGGCTAATGGTATCATTTATTCTTCATAAGAACATCCTAAATAAACCTCCTGATTTAGAGAGGTACCAATATCTGTTTTGTCTTTTATTTACCATGGGGCACGTGCACTTTCCGAAGAAAGATAGAGTTAAACAGAGGGAAAGTGAGAAATTACCCCAACAGGGGGATGGCCACATCGCAATCCTTTCTCCTCCATTCTTCCCTTGGGATTTTGGGCATGCATGCACACACATGCCTGGCATGATTTTCAGGCTGCTGGGTCTGAGGTTCAAACCACGGTTGGCCATGTGAGTCCAATGCCTTAGCTACAGTGCCACCTGTGGCCTCTCCAATGTCTATTTGTTCTGTCAATTATTCCTTAAAATTTTATGCTTTATTTTTAGTAATGAACTGTGAAGCAGACATTTCAAATTTTAGTTATTTAAATATAATATCTCACAAGACTTATAAAAATTTATTACATGATTATAATTGCCATAACATAATTTTTTATATCTGATTTTGGCGTATTTTGTTTGAGTCAATATATACTTAAAGTGATTGGCAAAAGGAAATTAGTGAATAAGTAAATCATCCTAATTTTGAAATTTCTTTGTATGTCTGAGATTCTTTGAGGGTAAGTTCTTTGGGGGTTTGGCAGTGAATTATTCTGTGCCTTAGAAGCTATGTCTATGTTTGTGATATAGTAAGTAATCACATTTTGGATATTTAGGCTTAATATAAGGTCTAGTAGCAGTTCCTATAGCACCCCCTTTTAAAAAGAATTATTTTATTCAACTTTATTTATCATCATTTATTTTTTAATTTGAGAAAGACAGAGAGAGAGAGGGAAAGTGAGAAAGCAAGCCACCAGGTCCAGGACTCGAACTGCAGTTGGCCATGTAGGAGTATAGCACCTTTAACCATGACACTACCTGCCAGCTCCCCTATAGCAGCCTGTTTACCACAGAGCAATGAAGAGATAGAAAAATACTTAACTAAAAAAGACACCAAAAATAAGTTGTGTTGATTATTTTAATCACAATCTGGGAAGAATTTTCACCAAACATTTGGACAAAAAGAGACAAGAAAGGCAAAATTGAATATCACCTCATAGAAATAGGAGCCTCATATGTAAACTACTGTTGGCAGTATTAGAAGCAGGAACATCCCTAGTCATGGTGGATATAAGAATTAAGCCAAGCAATGGAAGTGTGAAATACACTGAGTAAGGTCCAGCCAGACATGGATCTGGGAATTTGGCAAATTGCTATGCATGTGAATCTTCATAGAGCTGTAGATCTGAAAGAGATCATTTAAAAAGCACCCAAAAGAATTGGGTTACAAATAATGTACAGATGAAGTATGGTGGCATACTCACACAAAGAGAAGTGAGATCCCCTTGGATACCAAGTCAGGCCCCACTTGGGAGACAGAGCCATGCAAGTTATTCCAACAGTGTAAGTAGAATATGAAGACTTGTTAACTGGTATAAAGTAGTAGTTAGTGACTAAAGGGGCAAAGAAGCGGCTACTATTTCTTCACTGAGAACGGTGGATAGTGAAGGAAGTAAAGACCAGGAGAGGAGCATACCCTCTCTGCACACCCAAAGGACTGAGAATCAGATGTCTTAGTGGAAGGTGTGGTTACCTCAGGAACACATAGCCTGCTGATGATAAAAATCAAAAACAAATGTGCCAGAGCTTCTGGGAAAGTGCTGGCCTATAGAAGCTGACTGCCATTTCTGGATGGTATGAGCATTCTGGCACTACTTAGAAGCAGCCTTGTTAGTTACGTATGTGTAAATCAGAATGATTCTGAAAAGAGCCTGTGGGGGAAAGTGGCCTGAGGGCACAGCTTGGATTCTTTCTGTGTCTGTGGGCTCCTGTGCTAAATAAAATAATGATGATGATACTAATGAGGAACCATAACCGAGAATGGAAGCGTTTGAGCCTGCCGCTATGGACTTACTGGGCCTTTCACTGTCCTCTTTTGAATAAGGCTAACTAACATTCCACCACCTGGCCCTGGAGAAATATCTACAGGGTTTAACTACAGTGTCACAAATAGGGTGCATTTGGAGCTCAGAGACGGTGTTTGATAATTGGTACAGCTGGCCTGTGAAAATGGGTTATTCTCAGATCCTAAATGACATTTGAGAAATCCAGTTGGCATTTTCATTAAATTGCAAGAAGACACAAGCTCTGTAAATCAAGAGCAAAAAGTCTTAAAAGGAGAACATTAAGGCAAAAACACAAGTGAATGAGCAGAAATTGAAAATGAATGAGATAAAATTAGAAAATCATTCAAAAGAAGCTAAAATCACAGTAGTGTAATTAAAATAAGCATTGGTGGTATATACATGCAACAAAACTTTCACTGTGTATAACAGGAGTTATAAAATGGAGAAAAAGTTTGTGCAGTAAATACAAGAGTAATGATGATAAATCATAAGGAAAAGGATTACAAGAGACACTAAGATATATAGATTTGGTATACAGACAAGAGAAATGTTCTTTAGGAATTATAAGTAATACTGGGACCAACAGGTGGCATGATGATTAAGGCGCTGGACTCCTACAGAGATGAGCATGGTCCAAGTCCCAGACCTGGTGACTTGCTTTCTCACTTTCTCTCTCTCATGCATGTGCCCTATGGCAAAATAAATCATAATAATAATAATACATTTTTTAAAAATTATAAGTAATACTAAAGAGGCAAGTTGATAAATTGGAATAGAAGTAAAAATCAAACATAAATCGGAAGAAATAGTCTGAATGAATCCTAAAACCAATTGTTTCCAAACTTAAATAGCTAATCATAATCATATTTATTTCAGTAAATTAATGAAAAAGACTCAAACTTCTTTTTTTTTTTTTTTGGAGAGGTTTTTGCTATAGGGCGCGTGCGCTCGCCAGACAGACAGAGAGAGACAGAGAGACAGAAAGTGAGAAATTACCCCCCGGGGGGAATGGCCACGCCGCAATCCCTTCTCTTCCATTATCCTTTCAGGATCTTGGGCACGCACGCACACGTGCCCGGAGTGAGTTTAAGCCACCAGGTCCAGGACTCGAACCACAGTCGACTACGTGGGAGTCCAGCGACAGCCATTACGCTAACGGCTGGTCCCGAAAAAGACTCAAACTTCTAAAAAATTCTACTAAAAAGTTGAATTATATAAGTATAGAGAACATTTCATGTACATCTAAGAGGAAGAAAAAAGGTTATGAGCAAAATATCCCAAATCACCTTTGTCGGCAAAACTAAGTGCAGAAGACAACAGGCAGTACTACATATCACTTTGCTCAAACTTCTCCATGGTTTAGTGCTCCTTATATATTCCCATACATTTTGTACTTCTGTTAGATAGTGCTTACTTCATAGTGTTACACTTACATATTCCCCATATTGCTCCACCAGACCGGGTATGTATCAACAGGACCAGCAGTTAGCGTAATGGCTATGTCGCTGGACTCCCACGTAGTCGACCGCGGTTCGCGTCCCGGACCCGGTGGCTTAAACTCACACTGGGCGCGTGTGCGTGCGTGCCCAAGATCCCGAGAGGAGAATGGAGGAGAAGGGATTGTGGCGTGGCCATCCCCCCGGGGGGTGATTTCCTGCTTTCTGTCTCTCTGTCTCTCTCTGTCTGTCTGGCGAGCGCACGCGCCCTATAGCAAAAACCTCTCAAAAAAAAGAAAAAGAGTGTAAATACTAAAATAACAAGATGGCAAGGTAAAATGACTTTGTCTAGTGGCTAGCAGGAGGCATAGTGGTTAAGGCACTGGACTCCTACATGGTAGACCTACAGTTTGAGTCCTAGACCCAACAGCCTAAAACTCATGCCAGAGGTGTGTGCGTGCGTGCCCAAAATCCCAAGAGGAGAATGGAGGAGAAGGGATTGCAGTGTGACCACTCACCATGGGAGGTGTTTTCTGTCTCAATTTCTCTCTCTGTCTCTCTGGCAAGAGCCCACACCCTATTGCAAAAATCTATCAAAACTAAAAAATATGTAAAAATGACTTTGTCCAAAGTTTAAACTGCTTGGAAAGAACCCATACCTATGGGTTCTTCTTTGCTACAAAAGGACATAGAAAACATATTTTCTTTCTTAATCACATAGCATTATGGTTTCTAAGCAATCATATATTTTTATAAATGCAGGAAGCAATTTCAGTGTTTGTGTTTGCTGATGTTTCCCAAGTGACTAAACCAGAATTGTATGACGCATATAATAGATACATGATTAATATGTGTTTAAAGAAGGCTGGAAACATTAGAATTAAAAATTTAAGATATTTCTGATGAAGCTGTGTTAATGGTTGCTCTTTTTATCTCCTCTATAGGCTTGTAACTGTAGCACGGTAGGATCCCTGGATTTCCAGTGCAATGTAAATACGGGCCAATGCAACTGCCATCCAAAATTCTCTGGTGCAAGATGTACAGAGTGCAATCGAGGTCACTGGAACTACCCTCACTGCAATCCTTGTGATTGCTTTCTGCCGGGGACAGATGCTATGACTTGTGATTTGGAGACTAAAAAATGCTCCTGTGGCGATCAAACTGGGCAGTGCACTTGTAAGGTACGTGCTGCTGACATGCACCAAGGAAAAACTTCACTCAATTATGTATCCATAGCTCAGTTTTAACTTCATTCAGTGTTCATTATTCCTGCTTCATTAAGCAAACACAGGAAAGAAACTCATCGCCAGACACAAAGTCCTTATGGATATCTGTTCATTGGCATACAGATAAGTACTGCTTTTCAAAAACTTATTTCCAACCCAAACCCAACTTCATTTGTAATTTATAGAGAGGATGTATTTTCAGTTGTAAAGTGAATTTTTTTTCTTTTTTATCTTTTTGCTTTGTTTAAACAAGAATAGTCTTGGGAGGTGTGGGAAGGAGACTATTCTTTTAAGCTTCATCACAGAAAACCACAGCTAAATAATAAGGCTTACGAAAAACCATTTCTCCTAAAGTTAATCACAATCACTGTACACTGAAAAATACATTTACTGCTGTGGAAGTTTAGTAAAATTTCATCACGTCTAAATGCTGGCATTACAAACAGTGACTGTATGCAAATTTCAGCCCTCATTAATATTGTTAAATGATGTAGAAAGAGAGCCAATTAAAAAGGATAAAAAGGATTTTTTTCCCTTATACATCTTTGAAAAATCAATCTTAGGGAAAACAGTTAAAACTGTGTCAGAGGTATCTTTATAGGATAAAGTCCATGCAAGAGGGACCAAGGAAACAGGAAGGTAAAATCTGGGGAATGACTGTGAATGTAGTACTAAGAATTCAGAAAAATGGCAACTCCAACCATCGAAGGCCCCAATCAAAACAGAGTCCAATGGCCCATTATTACATATTATAATTATTTGTATACATATTCATTGTATTAGAATCATAACATGAATGTACATTTTAACCACCAACCTGTTGCAACTTTGAATAGCACTGCAGTTTAGAAATTAATGTGTTTATTTTACTTTTGAAATTCACACAAGTCTTTTATATTGCCTGCAGCAGAATTTTAAGAACTGTGCTGCTTGAATTTTAAAAACAATGTACAATACCTTTCAGAGTATATGTGTTTCTAAATAAAAGATTTCATAAAAACCCATGAAATCCTAACAATGAGGCTAAAACTATATTGTATATTTAATATGTGAATCACTGTTCTTTTGATGTATTTGGGGGTATTTTTGGTTTTTTCTTTTAGGTTTTTGCTACAGAGCACATACACTCACCAGAGAGAGACAGAGAGAGGCAAAGTGAGAAATCACCCCTGGGGGATGGCCATACCACAATGCCTTCTCCCTCATCTCCTCCCAGGATGGTGGGCATGTATGTATGTGTGTCCAGCATGACTCAAGCTGTCAGGTCTGGGGCTCGAACCAAAGTCACCTTGTGGGAGTCCAACACCTTAACCACCATGCCACCTACTGGCTCCCAATGTATTTGTTTAATTGTTTAAAAAAAGTCTCTCTATAATTTATTCTCAAATTGTTTTTTCTCATAATGTGACCACTGTGAACCAAGAGAGACTGTCATCTTCCTTTAGGTGAATGTGGAAGGCGTCCATTGTGACAGGTGCCGGCCCGGCAAATTCGGACTTGATGCCAGGAACCCAGTTGGCTGCAGCAGCTGCTATTGCTTCGGTGCTACTACTCAGTGCTCTGAAGCAAAAGGACTGATCCGTACGTGGGTGAGTAAAGAACTGCTGAGCCATGTAATGGTATAATGTTAATTCCTGCTGGTGTCTTTTAGTCAAGCACTGAGGGGTAGTAGAAAATGGCAAAACATTTAAGTAACCTTTTCCCCTGTGCATATTTAGAAATGGTATAGGGGCCACATGCCCTTAGATGGTTGGAGTAAATGCCTTTTTTATTCTTCCTTAAAAATAGCTCATTTATTGTTGATAAGGAAATAGATGCTAAGTGAGAAAGGAAAACATCGTCAGGGAAGCATTATGCTTCAGGATGGAAGAAGCTGCATTCTGCAAAGCGAGGGCACCAGAGCGTGAACGTTGATGTGTGCTAACACAGCAAAGGAGACCAGAACTTGTTGCCCATTTATTCTAACCAGCCTTAGGAAATCATTGAATTTTAGGGTGTAAACATGTACTTATTTTTAAATTTTTTATGTTTTTGCAATTTGCCATACAGTGTGTGTACTTGCCGTAGAGAGAGAAACAGAGAAAAAGGGAGCAAACTCCCTTCCCTCCATGGAGCATGGTCATGCTGCAATCCCTTCTCCATTTTTCCCTCCTTTTTGGATTTTAAGCACATGCTGTGTCTGGGACATGAACTGCACAGCAGGCCATGTGGGATCCAGCTGCTTTAATGGCCACATCAATGGCTAGCCCCAAACATGTACATTTTTATTATAATTGTCCTTGAAATCTTCCTACTTGTAAATTCTAATTCTATTAGTGAAAAAGATTCCAATTTTCACAGATACTGTGTTTTTCACTACACAGACTAGTAAGAAAGATTTATTCCCTGTTGTACTTGCCCACTATGCATGAATGGCCTTCTAAGAAAGAACACTTCATTAGAGTGGGATAGGAGCTACAGATAGATGGTCCATACTTTCTCGTGAGGGGTAACCCCAAAAACTGACACACACACACTCCTGCTGTCTGTAATCCCACATAGGTGACTCTGAAGGAGGAACAGACCATTCTGCCCCTGGTGGATGAAGCTCTTCAGCACACGACTACCAAAGGCATTGTTTTTCAACATCCAGAGATTATTGCAGACATGAATCTGGTGAGACAGGATCTCCATTTAGAACCTTTTTATTGGAAACTCCCAGAACAATTTGAAGGAAGGAAGGTAAGACCAAGAACTTTGAGATCACATGACAACAAAGTAAAAATGTGTTTTCAGAATCATGCCGTTTGGAAATTTATCTAAATAACCACTCTTCTTTCCATTTTGTCAGTTGATGGCCTACGGGGGCAAACTCAAGTACACAATTTATTTTGAGGCTCGGGAAGAGACAGGTTTCTCGACATATAATCCTCAGGTTATCATCCGAGGTGGGACTCCTATTCATGCAAGAATTATCGTCAGGCATATGGCTGCTCCTTTAATTGGGCAACTGACAAGGCATGAAATCGAAATGACAGAGGTAACATTATTAGTTGGTTAGTGCGAATATGCCAGTGGTTTTGCATTCAGTTTTGTCTGACCAGTTTCTTATTTTGTTAACAGAAAGAATGGAAATATTATGGTGATGATCCTCGAATCAGCAGAACTGTGACCCGAGAAGACTTCTTGGATATACTATATGATATTCATTATATTCTTATCAAGGCTACTTATGGAAATTTCATGCGACAAAGCAGGTAAACTAGTAGAAAATACTCAAGTATTACTCGAGAATCTGTAGACCAGTAAGACATCAGATAAGAAAGATTTAGAAGTAATTGGTTTTGTTGTGTGATAAAAGATAAGGCAAGGTCACCTGACAGAAGTTACTGCCATTTACCCAAACAAGGAAGATATTATGAGAAGCAAATTTAAAGGAGAAAAAGATTTAATTCATCCTAGACATGGTGAGTTTAAGATGTCATTAGCAATTGAGGAAATGTACTGTAGGTCAGTTGTAATGATCTGTTCTATAGCAGGTTTCAAATTTGTCAAGAAAATAACCTCCATCAGTCATGGGGGAAGCAGGTAGGATCTTCTTTGGTCCTTGTCCTCCACTCACAAGCATCCTCATCTGTTCATTCCATGGTGCCATATGTTACTGTAATGTCCTATCTCATGATGTGAAATATGTAAGAATCACACTGAAACACACACACACACACACACACACACACACACACGACAGAAAGAATGAATGGGGTATCACGGAATCCAAATGGAAATATTTCAAAGGGATATTTAGTGTTTTCACATGACCCAAAGAGGATAATTAAAATGAGGCTATTTGCATTGACACTTAGGACCACAGGTGTAGCACTGATGATACCAGCTTCAGTAGGGTCCTGGGGAAGAAATAATCTCAAAGTTTTAAAGAATATGAGACACAATGAACCTAATATTTATGAGTAAAGACTGTTTTTTTCCATGAACATAATTATAAAAGGAAAAATGGTATAGTGTTAAAGTCAAGGGATATATGTTTAAATTGAGGGAGAAGTATACATGTTTACAAACCATGAAAAAGGATTAAGTTGCAAGGAAAATGTTTTAAAATATATGATAGAATAAGGACAGAATAGTTAATGGAAGGGCCAGGAGATGTCAACATCATGATCAAACATGGTTTGCTCCTTGAGAAACGACACCTTTTCTAGTTTTTTTTTTTTTTTTTTTTTTTTTGAGAGGTTTTTGCTATAGGGCGCGTGCACTCGCCAGACAGACAGAGAGAGACAGAGAGACAGAAAGTGAGAAATCACCACCCGGGGGTATGGTCACGCCACAATCCCTTCTCTTCCATTATCCTCTCGGGATCTTGGACATGCACGCACACGCGCCCAGCATGAGTTTAAGCCACCGGGTCCGGGACTCGAACTGCGGTCAACTATGTGGGAGTCCAGCAACATAGCTATTACACTAACTGCTGGTCCCAAGAAACGACACCTTTTCTAATGCACCTGGCATGAATTTAAACACCAGGTCCAGGACTCAAACTGTAGTCCACCACATGGGAGTCCAGCAACAGAGCCATTGAACCAACTGCTGGTCCCTCAGTGTTTTTTTAAGTGATTACATATGATAAATGAATAGACATGGCCAAGAAAACAAGACCAAAAAAATAAGATAATACCTCTTATTGTCAAACTAATGAATATACAAACATCATATTTCAAATATTTATACTGTACCTAAGCACATAATATAGCAGAAAGTTCTTTATTTCATACAAGAGATCCAGTTGTTTGAGTGATGTAGAGATTTTTGGTAAAAATCAAGATTCAAAATTTACCTTTAAATTTGTATTCGTTTGGTTTCCTTGTCATATTTCTCACTGTAATAGGAGATTATTATTATATGAAATAATTTTAAACATGTACTAAATTGCTGTCAGCTCTATTGTTAATTATTTTAGAATATCAAATGAAAATCTGGTGGCAGAAGCATAAGTAGGTTTGCATGTCACAGAAGACAGTCAATTGTTTTGCAAATTGTTCACTGCTACAATGAAAGAGTTTGGTATAGTACACAGAGCATTGTGTTAGTGGAACTGATGGGAAGAATGTTGTCATGCATTTTTCATTACACTTTCTTTGCTTCTCTCACCAGTTTCACCTTCCTTTACTGTGACACTCTGTCTTTTCTCACCATATGTCTGTCTTGTTCTCCTAGTAACTCACATGCCTCATTAAGTGAACTCCTTTGGTTTAAGTGACCATTTTTTGAAATTTTAGATTAAGTAAATATTTTACTTTTTCTAAACTCAATAAAAACTTGAGTCGTGATCTAGCAATGATAAGAACAAATAAGGCAGCTCATCGACACTTGATTTTGTCAGACAGTGAAATGTGACAAAGTTTTTTAAACAAAATGTTTACCCATTTCCTCCAACGTAATTAAAGCATAAAGCTGCACCCTTATTTAGGTGTAAATTTTCAGCAATCTCAGAAATGGGGAGTTTAAGAGTTATGGTTTGATTTTTAGACTGTACATTTTGTCAACGCAGGCATTTTCATTTCTCTTTCCTTTTGTCTTCCCTTACCTTTATCTGAAAGAAATAACAACTTTTGCATTTCAGTATACATTTAAACAGAAGCCTGAGTTTGGCCAAATCCCTGATGCAGGCAAAACTATTGCTCTGAGATCCCCTGAGAAAAACAGTGTATTGCAGAAATATCTGTGGTTGTGACCATTCAAGCTTCACTAGATTTTTAAACACCTGCTAGTCTGTTGTGTGCATGTATGTGCAAGAAAAGAGGTGATGCCAGCAGCTCCTCAAGCTACACAATACCATGGAAATGCCAATGCAACTCATCAAGAAAAACCAGGTTCCTTCTTATTCCCCAAAATTCTGGAGAACATAAGGGTAGAGTCTTTCTGACAGGAGGGGAGTGGTGTGTTCATAGCTCACTACCACTGTGTGAACTGTAAGGAGAGGAGATTAAACCTGAATTTCAACTGAACCTGTGGTTTGTAAAGGCTGGCCAATCTTCAGAGTGCAGATTACAGTGCTAGTGAAGCCAGAATGTGCATTCATAATTCAGCTTCAATAAAGCCTACCTATGCTTGTTATAAAGTTTATGATTCAAACTCCTTAAGCTGTCGAAGCTACCTTTTATTGAAAGAAAACTATTCATTGTCTCATTTAAAAGTTTATTTGCAGAACATTTTCATGTTACTGGTTAGTCAGTCATGAAATAGTTTGAGTTTATGGGCTGCATGTATTTCTAATGCATTCTTTCAAATTAATGAATAGGGTATCTATATTTTCACTGTGAATTATTTTTTTTCAATTATGAGCACTTTTCTAACAACAGAAGGGTGTGTTGAGTTACTTGAAGGAGTTATTTAATAAAGTTAACTAAATATTAATTTGAAATGTTCTTTATTCTTAAAATGACTTCAGTATCATTATAATATACTTCATCAATGTTTTCTAGATGGTTTTCTAAAGCTCTAAAAAGGACATTCAGAGGCAAGGGATGGAAAACTCAGGGACAGTAGTAAATTAAAAGCAATTTCACTAGTGACTAAAGGAGATATTCTAACAGGGAATGACCTTGAGTTGTCTGTTTGAACGAATATAAATGTCTAATTAATTGGCCATGTCTACCTAAAGCCACTCACATTTTAAAAAGTGGGAAAAAGAATCTTTATAATAACTTCTCAACAGGATAGCAGACATCCAATTTACTGAACTCCTTATGATTTATGTGGATATTTTGCTAATGTATAATTTCAACCTTTAAGGAAGCAAAAATGCAGTAATAAGATGTGGTATGTGAGCCCCTAGAATTTAGGGCACTTCAAAACAATATGCAAATTATATGACTTAGTCATTCTCCAATGTGTATATATATATATATATATATATATATATATATATATATCAAAAGTCACAGTGCTGTTTGGTAAATACATATATACATATGATTATTATTTGTCAATTAACAAAAGTACCATAGAACATGCTTGAGGTTCGAAACAGCTGAGAAGATTGTTCTTGTGGGATTGTTTCCTGGGTGACCCTCCTCTCTGACTGGTGTGATAATCTTGTATCTGCTTGCTGCTCCCAGGATTTCGGAAATCTCAATGGAGGAAGCTGAACAAGGGCACGCAACAACACTGACTCCTCCAGCGCACTTGATAGAAAAATGTGACTGTCCCCCAGGCTATTCCGGCTTATCCTGTGAGGTAAGTTGGCTCCTGTGAACCTGATTAATTGCAACACACTTCAGAAGACAAGTGAAAATACTCCCAGAACTACTTTTGCTGCCACTGGTTTTACTTTCATGCATGTTCTTAACCCACTCTATTTGATCTTCCACTCAGCGTGAGACACAGTAGCAAGAGAATGATGTCATTGTTACCAGTAGTACAAATTAGAATGGAAATGATATACTTGATTTAAAAAATGGAAAAATTTGTGAAAATATGGAGCAGTGATGAAATAGGACCCCTTTTTATAACTGGTCTTTTCTCTTGGCACCACTTCTGAACAGTCAGAGAAACTTAAACTGCGGTGATTGTTGATTATGAGATAAAATTACATCAGATTCTAAAGCATTTTTATATAGAACATGACAAAACGTATGCACTAAATAGTAGGCTGACCCTTCAACATAAGCATCTCAGAAAATCTTATTTCAACAGTGCTATTTTTTTTTTTTTTTTTGAAGAGGTTCCTGCTATAGGGCATGTGTGCTTCCCAGAAAGACAGAGAGACAGAGAGACAGAAAGCGAGAAATCATCCCCCACCCCCCGCTGGGGGGATGGCCACACCGCAATCCCTTCTCCATTCTCCTCTCAGGATCTTGGGCACGCAAGCACATGCGCCTGGCGTGAGTTTAAGCCACCGGGTCCAGGACTCAAACCGCGGTTGACTACTTGGGAGTTCAACGACATAGCCATTACACTAACTGCTGGTCCCAACAATGCTACTATTGTTCAGATAGCACTTTAAAAAAATGTATTTATTTTTATTATTTATTCTTTTAGTTTGCTATAGAGTGTATGTGCTTACCAGAGACAGGGAGAGAGAGAGAATGTGAAAAAGCATCCCACTCCACCCCTGGGAAGATGGCCCTGCCATAGTCCCTTCTTTTCCATTCTCCTCTTGAGGTTTGGGGTCTGTTTTTCAATCTGACTGGTCTGGGACTCATGCGCACAGACAACAGTGTAGGATCCAGCTGCTTTAACCTCCATGCCACCTGCTGGCTCAGATATTACATTTTTAAAACCGCTTTTCATATAGTCTGTAATATTCTTTTGGACGCCTTCAAAACTGGCAAATGTTCTAGATCTTCATATCCTGGAAATTTATTTAATTTTAGAAATATTAACTATGACTAGGAACACAACGACGTAGGGAAAGATAGAATGGATGAGAAACAGACCTGAATTTGAAACTCCTTTTCACTATATACAAGAGATCTTCAGAAAGTTTATAGAAAATGCATATTGTGAAAAAACTATGCATGGATTTCAAAATTTCTTTGTACCAAAATAAACTCATCCTTTAATTTCTCACATACTTTTGGGAGTCCCCTCATACTAGCACTGAGGCCTTGCACAGCCAGACCTCTTTAAGCATTAGCTGGTAAATATCTAAGTCCCTGAGTACTGCCACTACCCTTGTGCCTCTCCCACCAACTCCTTGGGCTACAGCCTAGTGAGGGAGGGGCCTCTGAAACCAGCTCCAGTCTGCCAGTGTGGATTCTTTCTTGTTTGCCAGGCTGGTCAGTATGCACAACAAAACAAAGAGATATTAATAATATTTCTCCCACCTAAGCCCAAGTGTCCTGGAAGACTGAATGAACTGTGAATGTTAGGCACTTATCACAGGGCCAGGCATACAGTCAGTGTTAGTTTCCATGGCTAATATTACTATTAATCTAATAACTAGTTCAATAACCATGTGTTGATTTATCATTAAATAACTCAAAGTACATCATTAAAAATTAATCATAAATAGCATTTGGAAAGTTTTAGTGAGTATGGCACATGAAGCAGATGATGAAACCAGATCAAAACTAAGGTATAACTGTAAAATGATGAACAGAAATTTCTTGAGAGGTAGAAAGGCATAAGAAAAAAAAAGAATTGGGTTTCAGGGAATCTGGCCTAACTCTGCTGCTTGGACAGGGTACTGATCTGTTTGTTACTGAACCTTGAGGTTACCTATCGAATCATATAAAGGTTAATTTAAATGAAAGCATAAGTGTGAGAGACCCACAATGAACTAAAGTACCATTGGGCTTAGATGCCTTCATAGAGTTTCTCATTCTCAAAAGAAAAATTTCACTGGATAATGGCAAATAACCTGTGGATTTTATAGCCTTTTCCTGTGCCTACTTTAAACAATATTCATTCAAATATGTCAATCCTGCACTAGTAAATAATCAAATAATCTCTTTCATGATTAAGTTAAAATTCCAAATACACCTATGTATATATCTGTACCCATACCAGTAAATATGTATATTGCATTTATATGACTAATACACACAAATATATATGTATACACACATAATCTATGGATTAAAATAAGACAGTATGCCACATTTAGAATATGCTACCTTCTTAGTGACCACAAAAATTGAAAAATAGGTGACAAAGGAGGGGTTAAGGTATTTCCAGACAAGAAAGTAAATTTTATCCCAAGGAGTATTTGATTGTACTTATGACTAACAGTATGACCTTGGTCAATTTCTTTCATTGCTGCAGCCTTTTCTTATTACATAGTCACCCATTCCATAAAATGACAGGTTAGATTGTGAAGTTCTAAGATTCTCTGATTCTGAAGTATTATTTCGTCATGAAGCTATTCAGTAAGTAGTCAAGGTTGACCATTAGATATATTGAAGAGAGAGTTATTACACCTATTGCATTTTTGGCTTTTATTTTAAATAAGACCATTCACATTTGAACAAATACATTTAGCAAAATAAGCTATTTGACTCAGTTCGCATTCCATTCCAGGTTTTAAATGTTAAAACCTTTTTATTTTGACCAAAAGATTTTCAAAAAAGTATATTCTAAAACATACTTTCCCATTAATTTTTGTCATTTTCAATCATTATGTGAAAATATATATTAGCATAAAAAAAGTAAATGATAAATGAAGAAAATCTAAGACTATGTATAACTATCATCTGCCTTGGGGGGGGGGGGGCTTTACCTATGTCCTGTGACTTTCACTTAAGGGTCTATTTACAGACAATAATTACAGTAATATCTCAGTAGAGAGATTATGGAGATAAAGGCTTATCTCTCATAATAAGGTACCTGAGGTGTTCTCTACAATCCATCGCCTCTAATCCATTATACATCTTATTTATAATTCATCTTGATTCTAAAGTGCAGTTACCCAGGCATAAAATCTAATCATCAAAGCAAGAGCTAAGGATTGTTGTGAAGTAATACATCCCACTCCAGTAACATATGCTTTGGATCATGAATACACAAAGCAACACCTTTACAATAGTTTTATGAAATAAAAATTGATAAAAATTTTAGAGACATCAGCATGCATGAGCTATTCATTTCATGTCTTTATCCAAACTGTGGTTGGAAATAAACAATAACAAATAAACAAATATTAGTTACTATTAAAAAGACACTTAGCCTTTGCCTATTAACTGTAGTGTTCTGAAACTTCAGCTCTGCTCATTAGAAATGTTAGTTTGAAAAATGCCTAATTATTGGGACCAGTAGGTGGCATAATGGTTAAGGTGCTAGACTCCCACATGGTTGACCACAGTTCAAGTCCCAGACCGGGTGTCTTGAAAATCATGCCAGGCACATGTGCAAGTGGGCCCAAATCCCAAGAGGAGAATGGAGGAGAAGGGATTGTGGGGTAGCCAACTTGCCTCAGAGGTGATTACTTACTTTCCCTCTCTCTGTCTCTCTCTGCACCCTATGGCAAAAAACTTTAAAAGAAAAAAAAAAAAAAAAAAAAAAAAAAACCCTAGTGATTAGAATTTATTATTTAAAGCAGAGGCCAGAATACCCTTAGAAGTCAAATAAAGGATATTATTTCTTCACCAGGTTTATTGGTGTTGGGGTCATTGAGTTTATTGTACTTCCAGTTTTGGTAATTGCCTAAACTGATCTAAACTCAGTTTAGATTGCCTGCAGGTATCCCTCTTTTTATGACTTTCTTTCTTAAAAGTGGAAAATATCAAGTACTGAATATGTGGTTCTCTGTAATACCATGGCTACTAGAAACTCACTGATGCTCTTTAGGTCATATTTTGATGTTTTTAGCTTCTTTCCCTTCCCCCTTATTTTAATAGGGCTTCTGGCTCACAGCTGAATGGCTGGTGTCTATAGGGTTACCACGCAGAAGCTGTCACTTGTGGCAATAAAACTATTTTTTTAAATTCTGGAACAATTTATACCTATTATTAACTCATGAAATTCAAAAGTCAAAATGTGGAAACAACTTGTCTTCTTACACGTGCCTAGCTCTCAAAGACTTCTGTTGCACATGAGAAACTCAAAGACTTTCTTCCCGAACATACAAATATTGAAGAACATGATGTGACTAAGTGGCATTCGTTGTAATTTTGTTTCCCAATACAACCTAGAACCGTCCAAATTTTTTGTATTTTGGCTTTATCCTCAGTAACAATTTCTAAAAATTTTTCTGGGATAGAGGTGCCTAAACGTTAGACATACACTATCTCATTTAATTCTCACTATACTCTCTAAAAATTACTACTTGAGTGCTTATTGTATCCTACACAGTCCCATGCATATTGCCTCATAGATGTGTCCCTTGATATTCAAGAGGGATTGGTTCCAAGACCTCTGCTCAAATCCTTTACATAAAATGGTATGATATTTGCATATAACCTTCACACATGTTTGCATATATTCTAAGTCATCTCTTAGTTACATGTAATACCCAATATAATGTAAGTGCTATGCATATACTTTTTTTTTTACTGTATTGATCTTTGTTTTATTTTTTATTGTCTTGTTTCAAACATTTTCTTTTTTTGTTTAATAAAGATTTTTACTATAGGGTATATGCATTCACCAGAGAGAGAGAGAGATAGAAAGACAAAAAGTGGGAAGTCACCCCTCCAGGGGGAATAGCCAAGCCACAGTCCCTTCTCCTCCATTCTCCTCTCGGGATGTTGGGCATGCATGCACACGCACGGGTCCAGGCCTCGGGTTGTGACCAACTATGTGGGAGCCCAGCAATGTAGCCATCTGTAATCTGTAACTAGACTTTGCCATCTGCTGGTCCATCAAATGTTTTCTATCTGGAGCCGATTGAAGGTGCAGAACCCATGAGTACTAAGGACTGTGCACTTGCACCAGTGTCAATGAATGTGGCTTATGATCCCTATTTTACAGAAGAGGACATTGAAGCTCACGCAGTTTTATAAACTTGCTCTTGATCACACAGGCAGCAGCAAAACTACAATTTGAATTCCAATAAGTCTGTTTTCCTTTTTTTCTTTGGAGAGGTTTTTGCTATAGGGTACATGTACTCGCCAGATAGACAGAGAGAGACAGAGAGACAGAAAGCGAGAAATCACCCCCCGGGGGTATGGCCACGCTGCAATCCCTTCTCCTTCATTGTCGTCTCGGGATCTTGGGCACGCATACACACGCGCCTGGTGTGAGTTTAAGCCACCGGGTCCAGGATTTGAACTGCAGTTGACTGCATGTGAGTCCAGCAACATAGCCACTATGCCAACTGTTGGTCCCAATAAGTCTGTTTTCAAAGCCTAGATAAACTTACACTCAACTGCTATGTTATACAATATCCTTACATACTAGGTGAGAAAACTGAGGTCCACAGTCAGAAAAACTTACACAGAGTCCTATGTAGCAAATCGTGAAAGTGGAATTAAACTCGTTTGCCTGATTGCAAAACTCAGACAAAGATACAAAACAGAGTATTTTTATTGGCTCCAGCACACATATCTATTTTTGTTGTTAAACTTGGAGGAAGAAGGGAATGGGTTTTGCAAATTGGGCCATATAAAGCTCTCTAATCGCTTTGTTTCTTTTCCTCCTATCTGTTCTCTCACATTTTGGTATGAATTTGATTCTTACATTTTGATGAAATACTACAGCTTAGAAATAAAGATAGGCAAGCAGAAGAAAATCAAGCTATGAATAATTTTAGCACATGGAGAGAACTTTGAAAAAGTTTGAGTTACAGAAAAAAAGGATAAGATTAGCTCAGGAAAATATTCACTTACTTGCTTTTTTCTAAATCTCCATTGTTTTCCAGAAAGGATTTTAGACCAGTATCAGAAAAGTACTTCTTTCGCTCCCATCTCAATCATAACTATTCTTAATTTTGCCCTAGTCCACCAAGAGGAAAAATACTTTATACTGAAAAAATCCTAAAGAAAATGAAAATTTGGAAATAATAAAAACAAAAGAAACCATGGAAAGGAGTGACTAAAAAGAATAAATAGGTTCATTAAAAAAAAAAAAAAAAAAAAAAAAAAAAAAGAGCCTCGCAAGTGTGTTTTAAGTTTCTAATCTAATTCTTGAATTGTAACAATCTTTTGGGGAGGCTCTTACAAATGTAATCTGTCAGGACATAAAATTAATAAAAAATGTCAGGACTGGAAGAAACCTTAGAAATCATCTGAGCTACTTCACCTGCTGATTTGGACGCTGAGGATTCTGTGTCTTAAAGACACAAAACTAACTTGTGACATTAAAGTTTCCATATGTATTTATGTCATAGTGGCAAGTTTGTATGCCTTTCCAGCGTACACATCCACAGCAGAGAATGAGGCGCAGGCCAGTGATTCTGGACTCTAACTGCTTATTAGGAATCTCTAGAGGTGGAGTCAAGTTTCAGTAGTTTTAGTTTGCTATAGGGAGCATGCACTCCTTGGAGGTGGTGGTGGTGGTGGTGGGAGGGGGGGGGGGGTAGTGACAAAGCCCTCCTCGCCCTCCTCCATAGCGAATGGCCATGCTGCAATCCCTCTCTTCCATTCTCCACTTTAGATTTTGGGTACACACACACACATACCTCACATGCTTTTTAAGCTGCCAGTTTGAAACTCAAATACAGTCCCTATAAATACCTAGCCATAGCTGACTTGTCAGTATGTTTTTTTTTTTTTTTTTAAGGTTTTTTGCCATAGAGCATGTGCACTCACCAGAGAGAGAGTGAAAGTGAGTAATAAATCCTCCCTCCCCCCGCCCCAGGGATGGGCACATGCCAGGCTCATTTATGTGATTGCCCAAAATCCCAAGAGAAAAATGGAGGAGAAAGCATTGAGGTGTGGCCATCCCTCCTGGAAGTGGGGGGAAGGGTATACTTTCTTACTTCCCCCTCCTTCTGGAGAGTACACACCTTATACCAAAAATTAAAAACAAACAAAAAGCATGGACATTTTTAAACCTCACTAGGATTTCTTATAGGCAGTGCTAAGAGCAGACATTCTTAATTGAGGTCCTTTCCCGTTATTCAGATAAAAATAAACAAGGGTGCTGTTCTTTCTGTTTTTAAGGAACCTCTTTGTGTATTCTACTGTGTTACCTAGGCCATAGTGAGAGGGAAACCTCAGGGGAGTCTAAATCCCCTATTTATGCTTCCTGCTTATGCAGCAATCACTTTTACTTTATCAATGGGATCAAGATTTTTTAAGTGAACAAAAATTCCACCTAACCAAGATAGTGCAACTGCCTCTTTATAATCTTCAGGGAGGTCTGCAAACTTGACCCTTAACCTATTACTCATAAATCAAACAATGTCTGAGAAATGCAGCAGCTTTGCACACCAAAAGGGCTGAGCCTAGAACAAAAGACAGCTCTACTCTTCCAACCACTGCAGCCTTCCTCCAAGAAAGCCAGAGATATTTTTTGATACATGTACGTTATAAGCCAGAATGAAGACAGTCTTTTTTTATTTGAAAATTATTATATTGAACTTAATTTATTTATTTTAAGTTTACCAAAGTGTGTGTGTGTGTGTGTGTGAGAAAGAGAGAGAGAGAGAGAGAGAGAGAGAGAGAGAGAGAAAGAGAGAGAGAGAGAGAAAGAGAAAGAGGGAAAATGAGAAAGCAAGCTGCCAGGTCCAGGACTCAAACCATGGTTGGCCATGTGGGAGTCTTAACCATCCTTAACCACCATGCCACCTGCTAGCCCCAAAGATGGAAGTCTTGATTTTTGCACAGATCAGTCTCACTAACAGTTTTCTGTTTACTTTCAGATTTTTATTGCAAAATGAAAAAATATATATAGACAGGGAAAGATAAATTTTATTGGTTGCCAAGTAGTCCCAAGACATGTAAAATTTTTATTATTTTTCATCTCTTTTATAGCTTTTTAATTACATCAACATAATAATACATCCATGACACCTTTTTTAAACATTTATTTTATATGCCGAGATTCATTGGACATTTGCTTGTTATCCATTAAACACAGTAGAAACAGATTGTAGGCTGTCAAGAACATTGGAATTCTCTCTTTAGTCCATGTGACTCTTTTTAAAAAGCAAACTGTTTTATCAAAAAAAATAATAAGACTCTTTGAGACTTTTTCATGCTATGAATTGTAAATACAAATAAAAGCTTTCCATGCCTGATGTCTGATTTACACAGTTGCCTACACATACCTTGGACACCTGTCAGAAATACACATTAGGTACCAAAATTAGCAGTTGTACTTGTAAGTGGTGTGGTGCCTGACACAGGTGGGGGGAAACAATTTCAAATGTTAACTACTGAAAAGCACAAGTGCTGCTAAAGTAATATTTCTGACTTGGCTGTCCTAAATGCCTTTTTTCTCTTTCAGACATGCTCGCCAGGATTTTATCGTCTGCGTTCTGAACCAGGTGGCCGCACCCCTGGACCAACCCTGGGCACCTGTGTTCCATGTCAGTGTAACGGACACAGCAACCTGTGTGACCCAGAAACCTCCATATGCCAGGTAGGCTGGAGCCTTTCTTGAACAGAGTCCACATGCTCATCTCTCATTTCTTTTTATGCATGCTCAGATGCTGTATGCAGTAGCCAGCTAAACTTCAGGAACATAACTATGAATGTGTGAAATAAAGCAGGTGGGGGAAAAAGACATTTGCCCTATTCCACATTTTAAAAAACAATGAAAAAAAAATGACTCAAAACGCCACTGCTTGTGTCGAGAAATAGAATATTAGTAGCATCTTCAGAGAACACCAGAGTTTAATGTTTAACAAGCACAAAGTATTTCTTTTTTTTTTTCTGATTACAAATGAAAATAAACTTTTTAAAAATAAAATTCAGGGCCAGACGGTGGCATAATGGTAATGTAACTGGACCCACATGAGAAGGTACTAGGTTCATATCCTAAGACTTCCCGGTATACAATGAGATGTCCAAAAGTGTCTATGATCTAGGTTGACTGATGCTGGGGAGTGGAACCTCATGGGAAGATCCTGTTTGGGCTATCTCTCTTCCTCTCTGTCTCTCTGTCTCTCCCTCTTACTAGTAAAAGAAACAAATAACTGAGCTTAAAGAAATAGAAGTCAGCCAACACAATATTTTAGGTATTTTCTACTAACTTAATGTACATGATTATAAGGAAGATTTACGGAGTACCGTTGGTGCATTTTGATGTTCTGCCTTTTAAATCCTGAGCATATTAGGTTGTTAGATCTTCCTTTACACCTTTAAAGTCTTTGGTGGGATGTCTCATTGTTTACCCATTTCTCTTAGAATCAAGGCTGCTCTTCTGTGTTATGTTCTTGCTAACACACCGTCCTCTCTACACCATGCTATCTGCGTTGGAATGATCAGGACTATCATATCTTTTGCCCTTTATCTTAGTTACTGTAAGACATTCAGAGCTCTGATGTCCCTGCTCACCTTCAGCCTCTAAGCTCCCACACCTCTAGCCATCTTTGCTGACTCTATCATTTAAAACCCACCACTGAGCATGTGGTATTCACAGTCAGACATCAGCAACATCCCCTGCCTGGTCCTCCTCTTCCGGAAGGTTCTCTTCAACTTGGTCTATCTGGAGCCTGTTCTCTCTCTGCATGCTGCTCACCCTGAGCCCTCTCAAGTGGTAGCCGTTGCTTTCTCTCACTCCATTCTCCCAGGCATGAAGGTAAGGAGGATGTCTCTGCCCCTCACTGTCCATGTCAAATCATCTTCCTTTTCCCCTTCAAACCACTACCCATCTTTCAGTCTCACACCCTGTTTGCCCATCACACGTGCCCGTCTAAGCCACCTACAAGCCCTCAGGTCTCCCAACTCATTCTTTGAATATTTTACTTCTGCATTGCTGCCACTCTAAAACGACTCCTATCATAATTACTGGTGATTTTAATATCCATGAAATTAACTATGTTGTTTGTGCCTCTATGGTCTTCATTTTAAGTATCCTATTTTTTTTCCCAACTCTCTTTTCTCTCAATTCTTTTTTTTCTTTTTAATACTTCAGTGTTTTTCATCTCACCATTCATATTCGCATCTTCTCATTGTTCCTTTTCTTTCCTAAGTAGTTTAATATTCCAGGACTCTTCATTAATATCAATGTTTTACATTGCTCATTTTCCTTGCTGCTCTCTTTCTTCTTCTTACCGTTAAGTACAACATTATAAAATCCTATCTCACCTGTAGCTGCACCTTATAAGCTGAATGACTCTATAAAACAAAGAGCAACCATGCTGTCTAGTCTCACCTAAAATTCATGATCACTCTCTTCAAATGGACCCTTGATGCTGCTCTGCAATCATGGCACATTCTCTAATTTATTTCCTGTCCCAAATTCCTGAGTGACTATTTCCTGCTTCCCCTTCCTCCGCATCCAAAACCTCTCCCCCTCACTCCTTCCCATCTTTGCTCTTCATCGATGATGTTTGTTTCACTGAGAAATAAAATTTCATCAGAAGAAAGGTAACTTGAGCTCCTACCACCACAGGCTCCTAGCTTCCTGCATCTGTGCCCAGTTGTTCTGACTCTCTTCCATTACTTTAGTGGAACTGTTCTTGTTTCCAGAAAAGATCGAGTCTTCCACACATGCTCTAGATCACACCCTTTCCTCCCACTTATGGTCATCATTTTGGCTGATCTTCCTGCCCTCCTGTATTGTAACTTTTGTTTCTTCTTCCAACTTAAAAACCAAAACCAGGGATCAGCAGGTGACATAGTGGTTAAGGCGCTGGACTCCCCCCATGGCCAACCATGGTTCAAGTCCCAAACCCAGTAGCATGAGACTCAAGCTGGGCATGCATGCATGCCTACAATCCCTAGAGGAGAAGGGAGGAGAAGAGATTGCAGTATGACCAAAGCAAACTCTCTTGAATTCACTTTCCTTCCAACTACCGTTTCATCTTCTCTGTCAGCGAAGAGTTGTCTATACTATGTCTACAGTTCCTCTCTGCCCATTCTTTCTTGAACTACTAACATCAGGTTTTACCTCCACCACTATACGACAACCAGTGGCTACAGTTCTGCAATGAGTGTTCATCTTACTAGATCCAAAAGTAGGATTTGTCACTGTGAGTTACCCCATTCTTCTCAAAGTCCTTTGTTCAGTTTGAAGGCCATGACATTCTAGGGAATTTCAAACTCAACAGCTGCTCCTTCTCAGTCTTTGCTATTTTCTCCTCATTGCCCTGAACTCTACACAGCAGTGTTGTTGGAACTCAACCCTTGGAACAGTTTGCTTCTCTAAGCTCACTCATTCTCATGGTGATCCTATCTGGGCACGTACCTTTAATACCTATACTGAGATCCCACAGTAACCACTATTTTTATCATGTAATTTTAGATCTACCCTTTAATCTTTCTGGAATTTATTGTAGTATGGGAAGGTAATACTTCTTCAAATATGTATTACTGAAAACAAACATGTATTGGTTAATATTCGTTTTTCTTCTTAATACATCATGGTATCTGAATATATATAAATTTATTTTATCTATATTAAGATAAATTTAAGGATCATATACCCTGTTCTACTGACCTTTTACTTCTTGTTACAATGTTCTGCTTACTTTAATTTTCTCGTAAAATATAATATCTGTAGAGCAAAGCTCTTTATTACTATTTCTAATTTTCTTAATGCTCTTACATATGCTTCCAGCTGAAATTTTTTAAAATTGTTTGTTCTATTTTATTTATTTATTTATTTATTTATTTATCTAGACCAGAGAGAGAGAGAGAGAAAGTGAGAGAGCAAGCTGCCAGATCTGGGACTCGAACCATGGTCAGTCATGTGGGAGTCCAGCATCGTAACCACTACACTAACTGCCAGCCCGCCAGCTGACATTTTTATTTACTATTTTAATCCCTTCCCTCTAAAAGTGATGCTAGGATTTTGGTTCAAATTTCTTTAAAGCTATTTGTAAAAATTTCTATATTCACACCGTTTAGTTTCGATAGTTTTCTGTTCAAACATTTAATGTTTTACAGTAAACTGTTTTGACATTACATAGATTTCTATATAGTCTTCATTTCTCATTAAATTTATTTCTATGTATCTTACATTTTCATTTCAATAGTAAACATTACACTTTTTGTTTTAACAAAAAATATTTACTAACTAGTTGTTACTAATACATGAACAGGATAGATTTTTAGATGAATTTGATATTTAGCCATTTTAATTAATTTGTACAAGTTTTTCTGTCAATTATTTCAGTTATTTTGCTGTCTACAATAATATTACTTGCAAATAATTGTAATAGTGGTTTTCCTTTCTAGAAACCATATCTATTACAACAATTTTATACTGTCACATTGATTAAATCTCTTCAAAAATATGTCAAATAGAAGGAAATCAGCTTTTTGTTTTATTCTTTATCTTAATATGAATGCCTCAAGTCTTGCACCATAAAGTATAATGCTGCAGGTTAGTTTAAGAAAAATATTTCTTGGGCCAATTCCATAGCACAATAGTTAAGGGAACCAGATCCCACATTGCCAACTACTATTTGAATCACAGCCCTGGTAGCTTGAAAAACAAACTGAGTGTATGTGTGTGTGTGTCCTCAAAATCCTGCTGGGATAAAGAAATGGAGGAGAAGGGATGGTAGTATGACCACACCCCATGGGGGAGCGCTTTTTCAATCTCTCTCTCTCTCTGTGTCTCTCTCTGGAAAGTGCATGTGCTCTAGAGCAATTAAAAAATGAAATATGTTAAGAAAACTTTTTCTATTCCTGAGCTTTTTAAAGATATTATTTTAAAACCAAGATATTTAAATGTATATTTGTTTGTGGAAGGTGGGGTAGAAGTGAAGATTCATTAAAGAGATGAGCATATGATATGTCATTTTTTCATGTTAAACCAAATGATAAATTCTATTCTTTGCTAAATTAATAACCAGCATTAAACAGCTTTGAATTCTTGAAATAATTATTATTTGTTTTTTGCTATAGTATTCTACTACTATTCCATTACCATCTGCTTGCCCATAAAATTCAGTAGATAATTTGGTTGGGGAGTAGTTAACTTATACATTCTTAAATAAGAATTAAATGCAGTTTTCTTTATGCAGTCTTTACTGGTATTTTTTAGCCAGGTTGTATTTGTTTTATATGATTAATTTAGAAACATTCATAAAACATACAGTATACCTATTTTCATTAGAAGCTAGTTTTGTTTGTTTGTTTTGGTTTGGTTTTGATTTTTGCCATAGGGTACATGTGCTTGCCGGAGAAAAACAGGGAGAGAGAGAGAAATAGATAGGGAGAGAGAGAGAGAGAGCGACAGAGAGAGACAAGGAGAGGAAACGAGAAATCACCCCCGCAGGGGGAATGGTCACTTTGCATTCCCTTTTCCCCCATTCTCCCCTTGGAATTTTGGGCATGTATGCACACACGCTTGGCATGATTTTCAAGAATCAGGGTCCAGGACTCAAACCATGGTAGGTTATGTGGGTTTCCATTGCCTTAACCACCAAGTCACCTGTTGGCCCAGAAATTATTTTCTTTATACTGTCTTCTTTTGATCATTTGGCTATTATAGCTACTTGTGTTCTTGAAGAATGCTAAATGCAAGCCTTTTTTTCTGAGAAATCCCTAGATGGAGTAAATAATAAATTTTTCCATCAAACATGCACAAACAGTATAAATTGTTATTCTCTGAATTTTTATATTTTCCTTCAGGGAACTTACAACTTTTGAATTTAGGCAACTTTGTTCGTCTTTGAAACAGCCCCATGAGGCAAATAGGAAATAGGTATTCTGTAATTGAGAAAACTGAAGCATACTGATTTCTCCTCTATGTGAAATGTGGATCCCAGTTTAGTATCAAATCCAGTATGCAGTGCACTGCTCTCTGCTCAGTATTGTGGCTTGTACAGGCTGTATTGCCAGATTGCCTAAATTCAACTTCTGGCTTCTGTCTGTACTACCTATGGGAGCATAGGTAATGTACTGGGTTGTAGGAAAAGTCATGAAGCATTTTTTCATATAAAAACATAGAAAAAATATGTTTTGACTTTTCTGACAACCCAATATTTAACCTTATGAGGTTTTAGTTTTCTCATTTGTAAAATGAGAATAATAATATTACCTATTCTTGGAGTTTTCATAAGGTTTCAATGAAATGCTCAATAAAAGGCTTAGAACATTACTTCATACATGGTAAGTTTCACAAAGTAATGGTGATGATGATAATCATAAAGATGACAATTATCCTACATGTTAGCTATGGTTTATAGTGAAAGGACTATTAGTTGATAATTAATCAAAAAATGCAAAAACTATGATTATGTCAAGTACTATGCTAAATTTTTCCCCTATCATAGTCCATTTAGGCTGCTGTAACAACATACCTTAAGCTATCCAGTTTATAAACAAGACAATTTATTTCTCACAGTTCTGGAGGCTGGGAAGTCCAAGATCAAGGTGCCAACAAATTTGGTTTCCAGTGGACAGTCCATGTTTTGATCATATATGCCTTCCTTCTATGTCCTTACATGGTGGAAGGAACCAGTTAGCTCTTAGGGGTCTCTTTAATAAGGGCATAAACCCATTGTGTGGGCTCTACCTTCATGGCCTAATCACTTCCCAGAAGTCCCAACTCCTAATGTTATCCCATTAAAAGTCAGGATTTCACTGTAGGAATTTAGGAAGAACACAAATATTCAGACCACAGCCAGCCATAACTTTGAAATAGGGCCCTCATTCCTTTTTTTCTTTTATTTTACATCTTTCTTCAAAAATATGGAATAGAGAAGAAACATAATTATATAAAACTTTATAGGATAAACATTTAAAAAAAATAAAACACACCTCTTTATAATCATGCTCTTGAAAATTCCTAATGACATTTGCAAAAGAGTTATTGCTTTACCTAGGAGTTAATAAATCCTATACACAGGCATGCTATTATCATAACTCATTGACTGATGGTCTTGAAGGAAAAATGTTTTCCAAATATAAAAGTAAAAGCTGTGTGATACTGATATCCCCAAATTGGTATAGAGGGGAGGTAAATGAGCTAACTCTAGTTAGTACACACACACAGTAGCACACACACATACATACACACATGTACAGAGGATAGATATTCTTATGTAATCATCACTACACCCCATGGTGAGTACTATTTCTCCTATTTTTATATGGAAATATTGAAGCTACTTTAAGTAACTTTTATAGACAAAATAGCTTATGAAAATATTATTTTACATTATCATAGTTTTTTCTTTTAAAATGGTTAACATGATGGATATGGTAGTTATCTGGAGTGAATAATTACATATTGTATTCTTGTACTATAAAGTCACACTATGACCCCAATATAGGTAAAATTATTACGTTACTAAAAAACTTTTTTAAAAAAGGATCAAGCCCCATCATTTATTTGTTCTGTTGCCTGAAACACCAGCAGTCTGTGGTTAAGCAAGCATCCTCATTTTCAGTAAATAGCATCATAACTGGAATCCTCTGTGTTAAAGGTCTTTTGTAAATTTTCCTTAGCATATCTTACATGCCAAAATGGGATGGGAATTATTAGCATCTTATATAGATCTGAAAATTAACTCTAAGAAAATTTAACCTATGGCTTCTTGGCCAAAAAGTATTAGAACAGAGTTTAAAACCCACTACCAAAAGCTTCTTTTAGACTCTAAGAAATCATTCTCTAAAAATAATTATTTCAAAATATTTCTTAGCAAATTAAGTGAGTTTTATTCTGAAAGCCCAGGTGAATTACATCCTAGAATACTAAAAGAATCTTCAACAGTGATTAAGGGACATGTATAAAAAACACTTGAGAAAACATGAGATTTCATGATCAACTGATTTCATAATCAGTTGATAAAATTTTCTCAGAATAGAAAGCAGTGAAATGTCTTTCCGGAATTTATAAAGAAAAGTAAATTTAGGAAGCCAGTTGATTTTTATCTCCAATGAAACTGGAGACTTCTTTCTTAATTAATATCTGTCAACTTGAAAAAAGAAATAAAAAAAAAAAAAAACAGAGCTCTTTAGAAACCAGAGCGGGTCCATTCAAAAAAGTACATATCAAACTAATTGCTCAGGTTACTATATATGCATTATTGAGAATGGAGTTTTCTAAATCACAGTATAAGATCAGATTCATCACATCATGCACTGTATTGTATCTCAAATTCATAAACAGTAACAGTTACCTGTGTCCAATCTTAGCTGTGTGCCACACTACCAGGGCTGACCTCTATAAACAGACGTTCTCATTTATTCTTACAATAAACTTACACAATAGGCATGACCATCTTTTCTTTTATAGTTTATGAACCTATATGCAAGAAATTAAATAATTTGCTTGAGTCACAAGCCAGTAAGAGCCATATCTATGATCCAAATCTTGAATTGTTTAAATAGATATTGATGGAATCTTTCATGATATCCTTACAAACAAGATTTGAAATATGGGCCAGATGTTCACCAACTGACAGGTTGATGGGCATACACATTGCTAAAAATATGACCCACAGAAAGCTCTAGAGATGTCTCCAATGATAAGGCATTAGCTTTGTGTTAGACCCTGTTGTGTTCAAAATATTTGTCAAAGACTTGGATGAATTCTTGCGTATTCAGATGACATAAAGCTGCATGTGTTACCTAATATGCTGAATGGTAGGAAAAAATATATATTCCGGCAGATAGAACTGTGAGCACAATTACTGAGATGGAATTCCTAGAAAAGGTTTTGAGCTTAGGTAGAACAAGTAGTTCATTCATTCTTGTATACTTGCTAACTATTGTTTACAATATGTAAGTCTTATGGTAGGAGCTAAGAATACCGAAGATGTGGATTGCAAAGGTCTTGCCCTTGGAGAGCTTTTTTCTAAAGTTTAGGACAAGAACAGAGGAAATAACAACAAATAGCAATTCATGTGAAACAGGAGTTCCTACTTGATTGCATTCACTAGGTACCAACATGGAGTATTGCTACTTGTACAAGATTCAAATCAAGGAAGAAAGTGCATTTGCAAATCACAGCTAGAGATTTATAATCTGCTACATTGAAAAAGAAACTATAAGCAAATAGAATTTTTAAATGTTTAGTTTGAAAAAGGGGATTTAGGAAGCAACACTATTCTTAGGTATCTGAGGACCTTTTTTGAGAATCGGGAGTTGGACTTAAGTCTGCATAGCATCAGAAAGCAGAGCTTAGATCACTGACTGAAAATTAGAGTGAAACAACTTTTCATTCAGCATAAGGGAAAACTTCATAGCATATAGTTATGCAAGATACAAAGAAACGCCTTATAAGAATGCATGCATTTGGGAACCAGCAGTTAGCGTAATGGCTATGTCGCTGGACTCCCACGTAGTCGACCGTGGTTCGCGTCCCGGACCCGGTGACTTAAAACTCACGCCAGGCATGTGTGCGTGCATGCCCAAGATCCCGAGAGGAGAATGGAGAAGGGATTGTGGCGTGACCATCCCCTCTGGGGGGTGATTTCTCGCTTTCTGTCTCTATGTCTCTCTGTCTGTCTGGTGAGCGCACGCGCCCTATAGCGAAAACTTCTCCAAAAAAAAAAAAAAAGAATGCATGCATTTAACAGTATCTCAAGGAAAAATATAGAAGGCATTCTCATAAGGAAAGAAAGTTAGGTTAAGTAACTTCTCACCTTAGATCTAAGATACTATAACATTAATGTTACATTCATTTAATTCAGTAGAGGAAATATATATCCCCAGATTGCCAATGTGCAAAAATATAAAACTTATAAATAAATCTCATATATTCTAATCTATTATTGAAAAGCTACTAGTACTTATCACTCTTGAGAATATAATTAAAGTTCACATTAGGGATCCAAAATATGGAAACTTTTCCTAAAGGCCAATTTCTGTACAAAAGAAAATAGTATGTAAACTGTTCCAAAGAAGGCAGGAAAGTCATAGGGAAGGATTGTCAAGAAATTTCAAAAATAGCACCATGATTTATGTGTTGAGTTGTGGACCTAACCAGGACATTTGATTCAGTTAACTAAGTTTAGAATGTCAGCAACACTGTGAAAGATTGACTGTCCAGAGAGGTTTAAAACATTGCTTGTTCTGTGAAGAAATTCTATAAAGGTACAGGTACAAGACAAATAAAACCATATTTTTAATTCTCCATATTTTAGTAATTACCATTATCTTTAAATATTTTTATTTCATTACTAACGTTATATTACATTAGGTTATATAAAATAATTCATTATGCTATGATTTTATTACAAGAGCAAAATGCACAGAATTTTGTTGATGAGCCCATGTATTTTTGGCACACATTCGCTTTTTTAACTATAAAATATGTTCTTAAAACACTCCCCAGTTAACACATACTTATTATATGACATCTTGCTGAATGATTTGAGACTGGAATTCATAGGGAATCATTTTATCTTGGAACCCTTACCTCTCACAATGGTACTGTTAATATGGAATGGTCACTTTATTTCTGAAATATGGCGGTTCCTGTGGATGGACAAATAAAAGAAGATTATAGTCTTTAAATCAGTATCAAAATATGACAATTTGTTTAGATCTGCTCACTACATTTCTGTAGTTGTTAGATTTCAAATTTGGCTTTTGTTTCTTTAATCTCAAAAGTTCTGACTACTTTCCAAATTGCCTAGAACATGCATTTATTCATTCAGTCCTTCAGAACATGAGTTATTAAATGCCTACTATGTTTCATTCACTGTGTTGAGTTAGGAAAAGCTTTTAGGCCAGACTCAGGGCATCAAGGAATGACATTTAAAATGAGAGCTGAAATGAATAGGTACTAGCCAGATAAGAGGATATAAAGAACATTCCAGAATCCTGGATTTTCAGACAAAAAGTCTCAGTGGTAAGAGAGAGCATTGCGTACTTTGAGAATTTCCCATGGTCTCTTTGTACAGCGTAGTGTGCAAAAGGAGCAGTGAGCAGAGGTGCAGCTGGAGGTGTAGGCAGGGACCAGATTATGAAGGCAGTCCTTGCCATGCAAGGGAGTTTATACTCCATCCTTATGGTAATCAGGAACTAGGGTGGGAGGATTTCAAGCAAGAGAAAGGCATGGTTTAATTTGTTCTGTAGTATGATCACTTTGATTACAGTGTGGAGAAATCGCTGGATGGGAAAATTTGGAAAGAGAATTTTAGCTATGAGGCTAAATTTTTAAGACTTATTTATTAAACTTTAGTCATTATTAGTAGTAGTATTTTAAATTTGCTGTAGGGCATGTGCACTCACCAGAGAGTCACAGAAAAAGAGAGAGAAGGAAAGTGAGAAAACAAGTCACCAGATCCTGGACTTGAACTCCAGTAGGACATGTGGGAGTCCAGCACCTTAACCACCACTCCAAAAGGCTATTCTAATCATCTGAATAAAATATGAACATGGCCAGTTAAAAATATTACCAACGAGAAAGTCAAAAACCAGAATAATAGAATCATGGAACAGGTAATCAAATAGCTATCTGTTATAAGAGAGGCTGGTAGAGGCTGACCTAAGCAACTGAATGATGACAGTGACCCCAGATGAAATGAGACATACAAAAGTAATCAGAAGTTAAAGACAGATAGATTCATTTTTGACATTTCAAATTCAAGATGCTTTTTTTAAGATCTAAGAGGCAACTAAAAATGCAAATCTGGAACTCACTAAAGATAACCAGACTATATAAAATGTAGAGTTTATGGGGGTAAAATGGTGGTGCAGCAGTAACATCATGCTCTGTGAGGCTGACCCACGTGGGAGGGCTCTGAGTTCATGTCCAGAGCACGCATGCTAACATTGGACATGCACATGCTTGTGACCCAGAGCTGACTGAAGTTGCAGATGGATCAGGATCTGAAGACCCTACTGGAAGTGCCTCTCTTTTTCACTCTTGAAAGGAAGGAAGGAAAAAAAAGGAAGAAAGAGAGAAAAGAAGAAAAGAAAGAAACATTTTAAAAAAAAAAAAAAAAAAAGAGGGACCAGCAGTTAGTGTAATGGCTATGTCGCTGGACTCCCACATAGTTGACCGCGGTTTGCGTCCCGGACCCGGTGGCTTAAACTCACGCTGGGTGCGTGTGCGTGTGCCCAGGATCCTGAGAGGAGAATGGAGGAGAAGGGATTGCGGCGTGGCCATCCCCCCTGGGGGGTGATTTCTCGCTTTCTATCTCTCTGTCTCTCTGTCTGTCTCTGTGTGGCGTGCGCACGTGCCCTATAGCAAAAAAAAAAAAAAAAAAAAAAAAAAAAAAAAAACCTCTCAAATAAAGAAAAAGAATATACAGCTTATGGTGCACTGATAACATAAGCCATAGTAAAAATGAAATCACGAAGGTAGAATATGTAGAACAAAAAAAGAGATGAGAGCCAAAGTTAGAATCAAGAACATTAATCTTCCTAAACAGAAAGGGAAGGAAGAGTTCATAAAGGAGAATAGAAAAGAGTAGCCACAGAGATAAGAGAAAAACCAACACATTTACTATTTAAGAAACCATAGAAGAGAAAGTTTCAAAGACAAAGTGGCCAGAAATATCAGCTGCTGGAGAAAATTCACATATGAGAACTGTTTAGCGACAAAGGTCTTATGGAAGAGTCTGGAATTATGGTAAATAGTGAAATAAAAAACGTATTTAAAGCATGAATGGGAGATGAATTAGGCTAGGAAAGTAAAAATTGGTCTTTAAAAGCTTATCAAAGACAGAAAAAAGTGATTTGAGAACACTTTTTTTCTTTTCTTTTTTTTTAAGATACATAAATCCTGATCAACTTCAAATATTAATAGAAATAAGCTAGCAAAGAAGGAGAATATTAAGATGCTGGAAAAATGTAGTGTGGGGGAACAGGAAGCAAAGAACCCAGTTTAGGAAGAGAGTAGCTTTAAACATAGGAAAAAGTGCCACTTTACATGGACAGAAATGTCAAAAGAATGAAAAAAAAATGCACGCAAGGCAGTGAGTTGTATGGCAGGAAACCAAGAAAGCACCATAAGACTTTCATTTTTTCTGAAAATAAGGTGGCAATTATTGGCTGAGAGTGAAGCTGAGAGTGAATGGAATAGAATATTTGAGCTTTATACTCTATTGAGAAATCCATTTCATATTCATTTATAAAATGCATCTGTTGGTGTCACAATATAATTTTAAGTATAGCACTAGAAATGTAAAATACCAATGGCTGGGGTCCAGCAGATGGCATAATGGTTATGTCACCGGACTCCCATGTAGTTGACCACAATTCGAGTCCTGGACCAAGTGGCTTAAAACTCACACTGGGGGACCAGCAGGTGACATAATGGTTATGCCACTGGACTCCCACATTGTCTACCGTGGTTTAAGTCCTGGAGTCAGAGCCTTAAACTCACTCTGAGTGCGTGTGCGTGTGTGCCCAAGATCCTGAGAGGAGAATGGAAGAGAAGGGATTGCAACGTGGCCATCCTCCCTAGGGGGTGATTTCTTGCTTTCTGTCTCTCTGGTGAACACATGTGCTCTATAGCAAAAATCTCTCTCAAAATAAATAAATAAATAAATAAATAGATAGATAGATAGATACATAAATAAATACATAAATACTCACACCGAGCCACATGTGCATGTGTGTCCAAGATACCAAGAGGAATATGGAGGAGGAGGAACCATCACCCCTGGGGGCTGATTTCTTGCTTTCTGTCTCTCTGGAAAGCACATGCACTCTATAGCAGAATATCTAAAAACAAAACAAAACAAAAACCAATGGCTGAAAATTTATTGTGGTATTTTCATGATTTCACCAAGAACGGCATAAAAAAATCACAGAAAGAGTCAATACAAATTCTAAAAAGGAAAAATTAAAATTTCATGGCAATCTGTGATAAAAGTGACTTTAGTTATTGTTTGTCATTCATGGCAAACAATACCTACCAGACCAAACATTGTGTGGCTATTAAAAGATACATAAAAAATAAATCATTCCTTTTGATTTGTTGACTGACACAAAGAGCCCAGCACATAGGCTGTTATCCAAGTTCAATACAGAGCTCACAGAGCTTGTGCTTCAGTGCATTGACCAGGAGATCCATCCAATAACATGCACATCCATTTTGTTACTGAATATTTTGCTTCTCAACTTTATTTTTGTATTGCTTAAAAGAAGTAAGTCATTGTTCTAGCCACTCCAAATGCTGTCATAAAATCAAGCTAAAACTTGAGGCCAGATGGTGGTGCAGTGGTATATCATGACACTCTGAGAGGCAATCTTAGATAGGAAGATTCACAGTTCAAGTTCATAGACTTCCCTGAGTATGCAGGGCACACACTTGCCCATGACCTGGGGGTGGCTGAGGCTGGGGTGGATCATGGCATTGGGGCCATATATGAAGGGTTTTCTCTCTATCACTCATGGAAAAAGTAAGTGAAATTTATTATTTATATATATATTTAGAGATTTTTGCTATAGGGCACGTACACTCACCGAAGAGAGAGAAAGACAGAGAGACAGAAAGCAATAAATCACCTCCCAGGGGGATGGCCACATTGCAGATCCCTTCTCCTCTCTTCTCTTCTCAGGATCTTGGGCATGTGTTAACATGCTCTCTTTGTGACTTTGAAGCCACCAGGTCCAGTACTGAAACCTTGGTCAGGCATTTGGGAGTCCAGTGATGTAACCATTTGCTGGTCCAAATAAGTGAACTTTAAAGCTAAAGTCCAACCCAAATGTCCTCTCTAGTAGAGGAGGGCGTGTGATAAAAACCAGTAGGTATGTGCCAAAGAGGCAAAACAAAAGGGTGACTTTGCTTTTTGTTTTATAACATTTGTTCTCATGAGAACTAATTCATTCTCCAAAAATTAACAAGTCTGAAAGAAAAGACACCTTAATGACCTAATCACATCTTAAGGGCCCCAATCACCTCTTAACAACATTGCATTAGCATTAGATTTTAACATGTTTTTGGCTGGGAACAACCACATCAAAGCCACAGCAACGGAGTTGTTTTTCTGGTTTTTGTTTCTGTTTTTTAATTTCTGTTTTTGTTGTTGTTGTTTGTTAGCAGCTTGAGGCTGCATGCACTCTTTAGAGAGAAACAGAGAGGGGAAGAAAACACCCACAATGGAGGTGGTCACACCACAGCACTTTCTTCTTCATTTCTCCATCCTTTTGGAACCTTGGGCATGCATACACGTATACAACATGATTTCTTCGGCCACCAGGGCCAAGACTTGAGTTGCAGTGGACTATGTGGCATCCAGATCCCCTTAACCACAAAGCTACAAGGCCAGCCAGCAACAGAGACTGATGTAAAAGAAAGAGAATAAAGTTTTATTTTGGATACAGCAATAATAGTATAGTATTGGTTTTTCAAAGTAAAGAACTTCTTCAAAAATGTTTATATTAAAAACTGAGTGGACCCGCAGATGGCATAATGGTTACATTGCTGAACTCCCATGTAGTTGACCACAGCTCGAATCCCAGACCTGGTGTCTTAAAACTTATGCTGGGCACATGTGCATGCATGCCCCAAGATCCCGAGAAGAGAACGGAGTAGATGTGATTGCGGCATGACAATCTGCTGAGCGGGTGATTCTCACTTTCTGTCTCTCTGTCTTCCTCTGTCTCTCTGGCGAATGCACATGCTCTATAGCAAAAATCTCTCTCTAGGGGACCAGCATTTGGCATAATGGCTATGTCGCTGGACTCCCACACAGTCAACCACGGTTCGAGTCCCAGACCTGGTGGCTTAAATTCATGCTGGGTGCGTGTGCGTGCGTGTCCAAGGTCCTGAGAGGAGAATGGAGGAGAAGGGATTGCGGTGTGGCCATCCCCCCGGGGGTGATTTCTCACTTTCTGTCTCTCTGTCTCTCTCTCTCTCTTTCTAGCAAGTGTACGCAACCTATAGCAAAAACTTCTCCAAAAAAAAAAATCTCTCTCAGCAAAACAAACAAACAGATGAGTTCTCTTTCAGTAATAAAGTGTGTGTATGTATGAGATGTATGAGAGAAAGAGAGAGAGAGGAGAGAGAGAGAGAGAGAATGCGCTCATATGCACTCACACACTCATAGCTAAGGAACTATATGATAAATTGCATTCTAACTCTCATTAAATTAAGGACAAACTTCTTTTCTGTCTTTTCCCTTGCAGAACTGTCAACATCACACTGCTGGTGACTTCTGTGAACGATGTGCTCTTGGATACTACGGAATTGTCAAGGGATTGCCAAATGACTGTCAGAAATGTGCTTGCCCTCTGATTTCTCCCAGCAACAAGTAAGATTGAGAAATATGACCATATTTCCCAATCAGGAATGCCATCTGTCTAGCACATGGGCTGTCTAGGATTTGGCTATTTTTTCCATGTAGACAAAAAATCTCAATTTAAGACAGATATATTTTTTAAAAATATAAAGACAGGACAAAAGTGAATATATAATACTCTATGGTTTATATTTGCTTTGAAACCCTGTCCCAAATAAATAATACTTACTAATTCAAATGTAAACACTAATATTAACATGGTATATTTATTAGAGAGATGATAGATGTAAAATGTGCATGGTTTTAGAAATATCAAGGACTAGTGTTTACAGAGTTCCGTCATAAATTGAGCTATGAAGGATTTTCTGAGTGCATGGTATATCACTTTCATGACTGTTTCCATTTATTTTGCATGTTTAATTCAAGATTGGAAAGTAATTATCAAGAAAACAATTGAAAAATAGTACAATTTAAGCAACGTGACTTATTACTATGCTCCAAAAAAGTCACTATTTCTGGGAATAAGAACCCCCTATTTGTTAATATGGTCTGAGCCTGGTACCATGGAAACACAGCCATAAAGGGAAAAAAAAGCTGGAATGTCTTATTTCAGTACTATTTGAACAGTCTGCATGGCTTTTCATATTGATGAAAATCACTAGGCATTTTCATTTACTTTTTTGCTAAGACTTTCTACACTTTCTAAGTGACTTTCTAGATGTCAACCTTTACTTGGTAGAGTAGTTTTTTTTCCTAAGAATTTTCTTTTGAAAAGTATGTATGGCAGTTTGTTCAGAATTAGAATTCTGGGCATCTTATCTTAAGTATAAAAGAACCACAAGCAATTCAGCAGTGAGTTTTCCTCCTCTGCTTACTCACTTTTCTTCTTTATCTTTTGCCTCGTGTACATTATGAAAACATTTTCATGTAAATAGTCTCCATTTTCTCTGCCTAGCTCCTCTTTTGTGTTGACTGGAATCACTAATTTTATACAAGGTGTGAAATGTAAATTTTTAGGTAAGTTTTATATTGATGAGGAGAATATACACGATCTTACTGTTCATCTAAGCACCAAGTGGTAGATGTATGAAAAATAATATTACTTGCATTTCCCTTTCCCTAACTTCTACCTGATGCCCAAATTTAAACAAGAGAATATTGAATAATTGATTATTTACTAACTTGTAAACCAGGCTAGCCTGTGGCATGGTGGTTAAGGCAGCTGGTTTCCAAATGGCTGACTGTGCAATTCAGGTCTCAGACCTGGTGGCTTGAAAAAAAACATGACAGCCATGTGTGTGTGGATGCCCAAAATTCCAGAAGGAGGGAGGAATGGAGGAGAAAGAGTCAAGCCTGACCATCCCCCATGAGGAAGGCTTTCTTACTCTCTCTCCTTCTCTCTCTCTCTATCTCTCTCTCTCTCTCTCTCTCTCTCTCTCTCTCTCTCTCTCTCTCTCTTTTTCTGGTGAGTGCATACACCCTCTGGAAAATTTTTTTTTTTTTTTGGGGGGAGAGGTTTTCGCTTTAGGGCACGTGCGCTCGCCAGACAGAGAGAGATATAGAGACAGAAAGTGAGAAATCATCCCCCGGGGGGATGGTCACGCCGCAATCCCTTCTCCTCCATTCTCCTCTCGGAATCTTGGGCACGCACGCACACGTCCCCAGCATAAGTTTTAAGCCACCGGGTCCAGGATGCGAACCACAGTCGACTACATGGGAGTCCAGCGACATAGCCATTATGCTAACTGCTGGTTCCCTGGAAAATTTTTAATTTAACCACTTTGATTAGAAAATTCAGTAACAATACGAAAAGCTACAGGAGATATAAAAGAGAATCTTGCCATTTCTTAGAGGAGCTACCTATAAAATATGTGTCTTACAAGAAACCAGCATAGGGGCCAGCAGCTGGCATAGTGGTTGAGGCATTTGACTCCCATGTGTCTGACTGCTGTTTGAGTCTTGGACCTGGTGGCTTGAACCTCACACTGGGTACATGTATGTATATGCCCAAAATCCTGAGAGGAATATGGAGGAAAATGAATTGTAATATGGTCATCCCCCCCTGGGAGTGATTTCTTGCTTTCTTTCTCTCTTTCTGGCAAGTACACATGCCCTATAGCAAAAAGTCTCTTAAAAGAAAAGTCAACTTGAATGTAAAGAGAATTGAAAGACATAAAAATACCTTATTTAATAATAGAATCTTCAAGAATATACTAAAGAAAGTCATAACATGTATACTAAATCTTAAACAATGGATTGAAGGATGGTTACTGGTGGGGAAAGTAGGAGCTTATATGAGGAAAATCCTAGAAAACAGAAAACACAAAGTATGTTCAAGAACTACTAAGTAATTTGGTCAGTTCTGTGACCTGGTGGTTAGGGCAGCTAGATCCTGCATAGCTGACCCCACAGTTCAAGTACCAGGCCAGGATGCTTGAGAAACACACTGGGTGCATGTGCATACTTGCCCAACATTCCGAAGGGAGAGAAGATGAAGGGGAAAGATTGCAGAGTGGCCATTTCCATAGGGGGTGCTTCCTCCTCTCCCTCTGTCTCTCTCTGGGAAGTGCACCTGACTTCTAGCAAGAAAAACGGGAAAATAATGTAATAACAGAGTTCAGAGCGTAGAGTTCAGATAGAATTGCATAACACAGAAGAAAATGAATGGGAGAATGGAGATTATATCACAGAATCTTTGAGTAGCACTCTAAGAAATAGCCATTTAATTTTCTGTGTAATAAAGAAACAGTATAAGATTTTATTTTTAAAAAGTTAATATGATCAAAGCTAAACTATTATGATAAACTTGAATAATAATGTATTGAAACCAGTAAAGAAAAAAAAGCAGAAAGACCATTTAAAATTCTATTGCAAGAGCCTAGGCAACAGATCATTGGAACCTAAGACATTATTAGTAGCAAAACAAAGACAAGAGGGTGAAAGTGAGAAAATTATTGCATACAGCTCTTCAAAATTGCTTCCTAATTAGATGTGAGGGATGGGAGTCTAGGTGAGAGTTGAAGACAGGTTTTTAGTCAGGTTGTCCCCCAAAATGCTTGTGTCATTACTTGAAATAGAGGGACCAGGAGAAAGCTGCTGCTAAAGAAAGACAATTTATGTTTCAAATAAGATCAAAATGATGTGAAGGTTTTGTCTAA
Organism: Tupaia tana; assembly: GCA_026018925.1. Taxonomy (NCBI): domain Eukaryota; kingdom Metazoa; phylum Chordata; class Mammalia; order Scandentia; family Tupaiidae; genus Tupaia; species Tupaia tana. The sequence continues at coordinate 70,986,740 of JAKSZU010000002.1, forward strand.
ATGAAACTATGCAAATAACTACAAGAAATGGAAAGCTGAACGCTACAGGAGATAAAGGAAGAGATGCATTCATAAGTAAATTAAAGTTGGATAAGATTTTTCTGGGTACTTTTACCCCAGGGAGAGCACATGGAAAGAAGGAAACACTGGACTTCCTATGTCAAGAAAGCCAAAAGTAGAGGAGAGCCAAGGCAGGAGCAGTCAGGGGGACAAAGGATCCCAGGAGCACTGTCACTAAGACCAAGGAAGAGGAGAGCAGAGCACAGGCATGGTGCTTTCTCTAGGGGACTGAATAGAGATGGTGGCAACTAACTATGAGGGCCACTGATGAGTATTAGCAGACCATAGTGAAGCAGCCAATTAATTATAAAGCTTGAATTTGTGGTTTTAAGAAATTTCAAGAATAAAAGGAAAGACTACAGGCCAGCCAGTGGCATGGTGGTTAAGGCTGCTGGATCCCATGTAGCCACCTTCACAGTTCGAGTCTTGGACCTGGTGAGTGTGTATGGGTGTATGCCCAAAATCCTAAGAGGAGAATGGAGGAGAAGGGATTGCGGTGTGGCCATCCCCATGAGAGGGGGTGCTTTTCACTTTCCGTCTTTCTGCCTGTCTCTCTCCAGCAACCACACATGCTCTGTTACAAAACTAAAGAAAAAGAAAAAGAAAGACTACTACCTTGATTGGTTTGGTTAACAGGATCAAAAAGAGTGTTTTCACTTTTATTTTACATGATTATATAATTTGAATAGATGTTTTATGCAAAGGACACTGAAAGAACCAAAATATCAAAGTAGCTAGTTAGTGACTTTCAAACTTCATGGATTTTATGAATAACAGCCTTTGTAAGCAATACTTTTTTACATCAGAGGCTAGTACACAAAAGCTTGTGCACATTGCTATGTGAATACAATTCCCCCACCCCCATTATTTGTAGTTTCTCTTTCTGCGGTTTCAATTACCTATGGTCAACTGTGGTCCAAAAGTAAGTGAATAAGGTATTTAGAGGGAGACAAAAAGAGATCACATTTGCATAGCATTTATTATAGTATATTATTATCCTTGTTTATGTTATTATTAGTTATTTGTGTTCATCTCTGTGCTTAATTTAATTTATAAATTAAACTTTATTATACCTGTACTTGGAGGAAAAAACATAGTCTATATGGAGTTTAGTACCATCTGTAGTTCATTTATTTATTTTTTTTTGGAGAGGTTTTTGCTATAGGGCACATGCGCTCGCCAGACAGAGAGAGACAGAGAGACAGAAAGAGAGAAATCACCCCCCAGGGGGAATTGCCACGCCGCAATCCCTTCTCCTCCATTCTCCTCTCGGGATCATGGGCACGCACGCACACATCCCCGGCGTGAGTTTTAAGCCACCGAGTCCAAGACACAAACCACGGTCGACTACATGGGAGTCCAGCGACATAGCCATTACGCTAACTGCTGGTCTCAACCATCCGTAGTTTCAGGGTTGCACTTGGGGTCTTCAGACAGAATCCTTGTGGATAAAGGAGAGCCTGCCGACTATATACGCACTATACACCATGATACTTACTCAATATTGTGATCTCATAGTTTTAGAAAAAAAAGTTTAGCGAAAATCCAGTAAGTTGATTTCATGACTCTCTAATATCACTACCTAAAGCTTGGAACATGTTAGGCTAATTACAAAGCAAAGGGCTGTATATGGTGAGAGAAGAAGAAGGGGGATGAAACCAGCAAGGGCAAAGGAAAGGCAATTCTTCCCGGGAGAACCTGAGAAATAAAAACACAGTAGATGTGGAGATATCACGGAAGGAGGCTGAGAGCTCTCTGAGTGACTTCAGTCTCTGGACTCAGTGAGGGGAGAGGAAGAGACACAGTGAGTGGTTACTGACTAGCTTTCATAGCGTTCATTCGGTCTAATCTACATTATCTCTTACCAAAATACTAGAGTAAACTTTGGATGGCTGTGACGAAGTAACTGCACCCCACTCCCTCAGGGTTTTCCAGTGCTTTCCCAGAAGGTCAGTCTTCTTAGCTGAGCAGTGGAGCCCTCTGCAATCTAACTGCTTCTCTGAGCCCATGGCCTCTCCTCCCTTCTGCTTGATGCTGAGTCTGGAGTTTCTTGCTTCTGTGCAGTATTTGCTCTTGCTATTCCCTGGGACAATCCCTATAAAATCTTCTCCATTGTGAAAGGCCCAACTCAAACACCACCTCTGCCACAAATTCTTTCCCTAGCATAGCATGTCTTTTGTAATTTTTATGGCCCACAAATACCTTTTACCTACTATCATCATTTCAATCACGCGTTCCTTCAGAAATTGAATATTTAGCAAGCATATACTCCACCCCAACACCATGAATAAAAGATAAAAAAATACGTGTCCTGTCCTATATTTGTACGTATCTGTCACTCACATAGATGCGTCACATTGTGAATTCTTTGCAGGTAGAGATAGTATTTTATTCATTCCTTTATTCAATAAATATTTAATAAGAGCCCAACTCAGTGAAAGGCATGGTTCTTCATGCTGAAATATAAAAGTGAACAGAATGGTCCAAATTTCTTGCCTTCTAAGAGCTTTTATTTTTCATAGGAGCTTAAGACAATAAGAAAATAGATATATAATATTGGATAGTGATAAGTGTTAACTAGAGAAATAATGCAGCCTCAGTAAATTCAGAATGACTGGGATGCTATTCTATTGGTGGATAGAAGGATCATGATCTCCACAACAAACAAGGCAGAGACCTGAATGAGGTAAGGAGTGAATCATGTGAGTACGTGCAGGAGAGCAGCCAGCCAGAGGGGAAAGCAGTGTACTGGCCCAGCGGCAGCTCCATGCTTAGCCTGTGCTTGGCAGACAGCAAGAGACCTGGGTGGCTGGAACAGAGTGAATGAGGGGCAGGGTGCCAGGAGACAAAGTCAGGCAAAGCACCATGGATAACTAAATGTCCTGAAGGCTAAAAATCTTCCTACAACAAGGGATGGCTTGGTACAGGATAACACAGGGATGTTATTTAAGATAGCACCAGGGGCATGTGTGGGCACAGTATGAGAAAAAGGAGGAAAGTGTTGGAGAAAGGAGGCAAAGTTGACTAAATGGTTTTGGGCCAGAGCAAATGGAAGCATGAAGTGGCTATTGAAGAGATGGAGAAAGCTATAGAGAGGTCACAGGGATTTCGGGGATGGGAAGCGCTCAGTGTTAGATCTGTTAGGGAAGGTACTCTATGTATAGCCTTGAAGGCTGAGTGAGATTAAAGGAGAGATGAAAAGGGAAGAGAAATCTGAAAACTAAACTATGAAGTACAGTAAGAGATCCAGGGCATGATGTAGATCCAGGAAGGAAGAGCCAGTGAGCCAGGATTACAAACTAGAAGAGGGTCTCCAAGAAACCAGTTCATGTGTGTCATGTACAATGGATAATTCATAGAGAGGAGATGCAATAAATGTTAGAAATTCTGTTGAAGGGAGTTTGGAAGTAAAACCGTAGGAAAAAGTAAAATATGATCATCAGGAGAAAAGTCCAAGGATCTTTCTGAGTGGTCCTGGAGATGAAATGAGAATTGAGAGTGGATGAGGGAGGGAGTTGTAAGCAGAAACAATAAACTCTAACTTCAAGCAAGATGTGATTCCTCTTTCCTCTTCTGGAAGCCCTTTTATGGGTGATAAGGAAAAAGTACAATCCACCATAGTATCATAGTTCATAAAAGCTTGTATCAACTATTTAAGGAGACTTACTACATTTCCTTATAGTACTTTGAGGTTATTTATTTATCAAGTACTTTATTTATTGGTACTTTATTGTTTTACTATAAAGGAATGCCATTTAAATATGTTGGTTGTCTAGAGTTGTGCTTAAAATGGCGGAGCCAGCCAGTGGCGGATTAGTTAAGGCAGCTAGATCCCACATGGCCAATTGAGCAGTTTGAGTCCTGGATCCAATGACTTGAAAAACATGTCAGGTGCATGGACATGTGTGCCTAAAATCCCCAAAGGAAAATAGAGAAGGGCTTGCAGATGGCCGTTCCCCTGTCAGGAGGCGGGGTGGTGGTGATTTCTCACTCCACCCATCTCTCTCTTTTGAGCACATGTGCCCTATAGCAAAAACAAAACCAAAAAGTCTAAAACCTGTTTCCTTAGTCTCTACAAGTGTATATGAGTTTCTGTATGTGTATGTGTGTGCATGTGTGTGCACATGCACGGATGCACTCAGCATCAAGTTGTAAATTGAAGAACTAAAAACTTGGCAGAAAGTGTCAATTATGCGTGTGTGGGTCTATTTTCTGACAAGGCAAAAAATAAATTCATTGGATAATGAGCTCATGTGTAGTAAATCAATTTGTTCACATATTTTGCAAAGGTGGGGGTTAATTACTATCAATGTCCTATTGATTTAATGCATTAAAAGACAGTTAAAATAGGGTCCTAATGGCACCTGACTCAAGGGAGTGGTGGTCTGGCCTTTTTTCCCATGGTTTTTTCAGCACCAACTGATTTAGCAGACCCACGAGAAGAAAAATGGTGTTTGCAACATTACTATCTTGCAACGAATATTTCTCTTCCTAATTTTCCAGTACATCATGTAGTTTTATGTAGTGGGGATGCTTATATTTGAGAGCATTTTGCATTTGGTAACCCCACATGACCTGTTAATATAGTTCAGTTTCCAAGTCTCACCAGATCTTTCTTTTATAGAGCAAGATAATCGGAAGTCCTAGAGCGAGACAGACTGGCCGTGGTCTACCAGCATAGTAGTGAGAACATAGCCAAGTTATAGAAGGCTTAATCATTGAGGGGGCAGGGGGAACAACCATAAAACAGTCAGCAAATGTTATTCATTTTCATGTAGAAAGCTTTTCCGTCTTCCTACACCAAATCATATTACTTTGTGTTTAAAGTAAAATGTAGCTTGAAATCTGGATGTAAATTAGAAAAGGCACTCTTTTATTCTAAGTCAAACATTTATTCATACTTCATGTGTTGAAGTGCCAGTGGCAATTTGGGCTGAGTTTTCAGGAAAAAATTATATAGCTTTTATGTTCCCCTCCCTTTTTCAAACCTGAGAGATCATCAGTAATAACTATTCTACTACCAGACAAATGAGCATAAATACTCGTCCTATATTTCTTTAGATTAATGAAAAAAAGGACACTTTTGCTAGATGCTTAATATTTTCATGGCTGTTATATAATTACTAATTAGTAAAAGTCCAAAATATTAACCTGTTCACTATAATATATGGTTAATTCATTTACGAAAAGCCAAAAATTTATTTATTAATGATTTTTAACTGCATTTAATTGTGATACCCAGCCTTAAGAACTTCACTGATTGAGCTAGATGGTAGTACAGCAGTACTTCAATGCTCTGCAATGCAGAACTCACATGGGAAGGTCCCTGTTCATATCCCAGGGCCTCCCTCTATGAGCCAGGTGTGTGTGTCATGCCTGTGATCCAGGCTAGCTGGGGCTGAGGGTGAGTCACAGCATGACTACCCTGTTAGAATACCTGTCATTCTACATCTTTCCCTTTCATGAAAGAAATATATAAACTTTGAAAGAATAATCTTTTTTTTTTTTTTCTTTTGAAGTTGACCAGACAGAGAGAAGAGAAGTGAGAAAATAAGCTGCCAGGTCCGGGACTTGAACCATGGTCACCATCTGGGAGTCCAGCTGCCCCAACCACTCTGCCACCTGCCAGTCCCGAGAATAATAATTTTTATAAATAGGGCAGTTATCACCTAAGAATAGTCCCAATCACCCTGATAACGGGTAGAAGTACCTAATTTAATAAAATAAGTAGGCTAAAAGGATTCTTACACTGTTTTGTTTCTGATTCAGTTTCAGCCCTTCATGTGTCCTGGAAGGCCTCAATGATTACCGCTGCACAGCGTGTCCACGAGGATATGAAGGCCAGTACTGCGAAAGGTACGCAATCATGGAACGCGAGTGACCATACGTAAAGGTCATATGGGAAAGCTCACAGTGAAAAGTATTCCTATTTGAATAATTCCAGTATTTTTGTGTTTTCTAGCTATTTAAATTGTATGCTTTCAAAACTATTTTCATATTTTTAGCCATTCTCCAAAGAAAGTTGTTTTTTTTATTTCTACCTTGTGTCTAATTTTTCTAAAGCTTCCAAATAGTTTCACGATTGTCTAATTTATGTTTTTTCATGTGTGTATATATGCATATGTATAATTTTATAAGAATAAATAAGTCAAATCAATCTTCAATTCAAAAAATACCAGTATAAACTTTTAGAAATTTGTATTATCAATAATAAAAGGTTGACCACATAGTTCCCATTTTAATTCACTGGAAAATATTGTTTAGCAATAACTGCATGCTTGTCACTATTCTGAGCACTATGGCACTGTATCAGCAAGAGTACTTGAAACGGAGACTATAAATGGTATTGAGAATATTTTGAATTAGTGCAATCTAAGCAATAAACTGTTTGTTATTCGGTTCTCCTCTTCAATAGGCAAACAATATAACTTAATGTCTCCTCTTACCATGTCCCTCAAAATCTCATAATGCATGTATTCTGTTATTAAATAGAATTTTAAATGCAATGCAAGTGGTAAATTAAGTCCAAACTGACTGTCTAGTAAGGTTGTAATGAGTATCTTTAACTTATATATTTTCTGTAAGATCAGTATTCTAGGTATTTCGAGTTATCTTCACCACATTCAGTACATTGCAGATTTTATTCCTAACGTAGAATAGCTAATATTAATTATTAACATAATACATGTACGTGTAATTATAGCATAAGGGACAGCACTATAAAAGCTTTGTAAAGACCGACGGACTTAGCTTAGCTCCACCTGTTTAGCAGAGTTGTGTTTTTCTCATGTATTAGCTCAGGAATAGCTGAAGCACCCTCTACTTTGCAGTGATATGGTGACAAATAAATATGTAAATGGCACTAGTGGTGCCATGTGCAGAGAGATCTTCTCTCCAACAGGAAGGGGTCAAAAGGCCTGAGAATTTATTCTGACTTCTTCCAACATCACCTGAAATCAGACCTTTGTTTAAATTTTTTTCTTTTCCATGTCCTGTTTCAATTATTTCTTCACTGAACTCCTTAAATCGTTCATTTCTCTGCAAATATTAGGTTGTCGGGAAAGTCATGACATATTTTTCTATGCAAAAATGTGTCATGCCTTTCCCGACAACCTAATATAAACTAAGTATGAGTTCATATTTATCATCACCCACTGAAGAATCTTCTTTTATATAGCCAGGTATGGCTGTAGTAATAATGGCAATATTTAACTAAATAAGACTTAAGTTTTTTAAAAGCCAATACAATTTTCATAAGTATATCTCCAAATAAATCTGTATTTGATACTCCAACACAATATCCAATATCTGCATATATATGACAGTGCTCTCACAATTCCATGCCAACAGAAATTAGCAGCAATTAAATAACGAAAGGGATACAAAATATTTCTTTTGACGATATCGACATCATTTGGATATAGGTATAAATAATAAAGTGATATACATTTTTTACACACCCACCAGTATGTTTTAGCAATGTTCATTTTATGGTCAATATTCATTTATGCTTTTGTAAACACCAGCAGGATAGTTACTAAATGTATACCCAGACCCCTAAGAGATTATCATTAGGAATTTATTTTATTTTTTATTTTTTTGGAGAGGTTTTCGCTATAGGGCACGTGCGCTCGCCAGACAGACAGAGAGAGACATAGAGACAGAAAGCGAGAAATCACCCCCCAGAGGGGATGGTCATGCCGCAATCCCTTCTCTATTCTCCTCTTGGGATCTTGGGCACGCACGCACACGTGCCCGGCGTGAGTTTTAAACCACCGGGTCCGGGACACGAACCGCGGAGGAATTTTTTTTTTAAAACTTTAATAGTACAGTTAGGTTTATAAATTGGAGTTCCTGCTATCTACAAAAGCATGTGCATAGAAAAGACTGGGAAAGTACACTGAAATGACTATCACTGTCTTTAAGCAGAGTAATCACAGAAAATTTGTTTTTTAAAATATCCATTAATGTTTGAGCAATGAAAGTTGACAGTTGATATAGCATACAGATGAGCAGAATCATAAACTTATCAAATGTGAATGACTTGAATTGTTTTTCCATTCTCAAATGCTATTGTACTTTTGCCTTCACCAACTATAACATATAAATGATCAAGTTACAGTTCCCCAAAAAACTGCTCTTATTCTGCTAAATGAAACCATAGTTCTTGGTAAAAGTTTTATCGTAACCCTTCAAATAAATTTTTCCCATTTCCGAGAGCTTCTTAAATCATTTAAAATGATCTTTTGACCTGCTTAAATCTATCAGCTCGTTGTGTAAAATTGCTTAAATTTCTTGAGCATCCCTGAAGTGTAGAAACCCCTCCCCATAGTCTATTTTCATTATTGGAGTAATAAACTCTCTGAGCGTTTAATCGATCTGAACCAGCTTAAACTACAGGTATTTCATCTGTGATGTGAAGAAACAATGCAAGTGGTTTAATATGATTTATATTTTCAGCGAGCATTTGTAATCTTTTAGTGGAAGAAAATAAAGACATAAATGTGTAAAAACCTAATATTACAAATAGTTTTCCTCATGCTTTGCCTTTTATAACCAGCACAGGGTGAATTAACTTTCAAAGTCAGAGATGTGAATTTCTGTAATACCAAACCACGAAAGATGAGCTAGGATTATCTGGCCAGTGTTTTATAAGTTTTGGCTCTAGTTGCCATTTTCTTTCAACTTCCTCTCTTATTTTTTCAATGAAATCTCTGATTATTGGTTATATCTAGGCTGATGTACATAGGATTTATTGTCCAATCTGGGATATGCTAAGGAAGTATGGGAATTATTTTTAATAATTAAATCAGAACAAAATAATCGTCTAGGATTGCTCTGGACAAACCAGAACAAATGACTCTGCAAACTGCTTGTAAAGTTCCAAATTTCTATTCATAAACCAGAGTGGATGTATTCTTTAGTGAGTAGAAAAATGAATGGAAGAGTCACTGAATGGATTGCACTTTAGATTCATCCAGTTGGATTTCCTTTCTCATTTCTCAAATAAGTGTTACATACTTTATGTTTGCATAACATTGACCCATTTCCCCTTTCCATAGATTCACAACAAAGAATCTGTCTTAAGGAAAATGGTAGAAAGGAAAGACCAACAGAATTAAATAGAAATCAGAGCAACTTACTGCCACTTTCAGTTTGCCTCCTTTTCCTCAGTAAAAATAATGGGTAATATTATTTTGATCTCTACAATGCACAAAGAGAGAAAAGCCCGGGAGTCAATGTATTAATATAATCTATCTTTCTCTGATTTTAAAAAGAAGACCAAAAAAATAAAGTTTATGAATTAGAACAATGGTGAGTAGACTGAGGCCAACAGGCTATATTCGGCTATTACCTGATTCTTTCTGGCACTTGAACTAAGAATCGTTGTGATAGGTAAACAGTTCAAATCAATTTGATGGTAGCAAGCATTAAATTTGAGTTTCATTAGGTAAAATTTGATATCTCAAAAAGAATTCCATTCTTCTCATTAGTAGATTGACATGACATAATCATTTCTACTCAATGATGATGATGTTGGTAATGTTTCAAATTCCATCAACAAAAAGCATTTTAAAATGTATTTCTCTTTCACTGCATTATCATGATTTTTGCCTCTTGGCCCACAAAGCCTGGTATACACTATCTGGCCCTGAACAGAAGTTGGCTAACTCGTGATCTGTATAGACTCTTGATAACAGTTTAGTTCATTCAAAAGAAAACAAAACACACACACAAAACAATTTAGAGATGTGACTTGTTTTATCTCTTTTGCTTTGTCACTGTTTATATTCAGGTGTGCTCCTGGCTATACTGGCAGTCCAAGCAGCCCCGGAGGCTCCTGCCAAGAATGTGAGTGTGACCCCTATGGCTCACTGCCTGTCCCCTGTGACCCTGTCACAGGACTGTGCACGTGCCGCCCTGGAGCCATGGGAAGGAAGTGTGACCGCTGCAAGCACTGGCATGCACGCGAGGGCATGGAGTGTGTTTGTACGTATACTAACTTAGCTTTTCATTCAGGGGGTCTCAGTTCCATCTCTGTCTCATTTCCGATGAGAACAATGGGTGTTCTCTATTTACAATGGCTAGTGCTACTCTTCATTCTTTCTGTCACTATCCATCCACCTTCTGCTGTTTGCTTGCTGGTTTTGTCTCATCCTACTGAGCCAAGAACAGCCGAAAAAACCCTCAGTGTGCTCTAGTCAGTTCATTGAAGACCTACAACAAAGCTCCTCAAGGCATCTTTTATTTTATTTTATTTTTTTGGTCCATCTCAGCATTTGCAGTTTTGCTTCAAGTTGCCATTGCCTTTGTGACAGATTAAAGATCAGTCTACATTAAATTTTTTAGGATCCTCCTGAATTTGTAATTAGCTAAACAGACATCTAAAACCAGGAATTGTAACTGACTCTGCTTTTCCCAGCTTTTACAGAAATCTATGAGCACACTGCTTTGGAATTGTCTCTTGAACTACAGAATCTGAAAGCAGTAACAATGAACTTGAATATCTTCACTCACATGTACAATAAATGGAAAACTGTTTGGTCTTCCCGCCTCTCTCCCTTTCTCTTCTTTTTTACTGATCCTGGGTTTAGTAGTGCCATACTGAAAGTATAGTGAAGTCTGTGGTTAAATACAGTTCTAGGATCTTATATACATTCTGTTCTAAGATAGGTTATTTATAAATTTAAGAAGGGAGTGTTATATTATGGTGGTTTTTTTTCTTAAGGTAATTTATTTCATCACCTTTTTATTTAACCATTTTCCTATTGCAATATATTTATGCATGCTAATATTTCTTGTGTTAACATCTTATATGTGTCTAAATCTAAATAGCATTTTAATTAAAAGAAATTCTGCATGTGCTCTGGTTGTATAAGTGTTACCTCAAAAGCTGAGGCCAGTTTAAAAATACTCTGAAAGGGATCTGCAAATGGCATAATGGTTTTGTTGCTGGACTCCCGTGTAGTCAACGGTAATTCAAGTCCCAGACCTGGCAGCTGAAAGTTCTTGCCAGGTGCATGTACATGAGTGCCCAAAATCCCAAAAGGAGAATAGAGGAGAAGGGATTATTGTGTGGCCATCCCCCTGGGGGGGGGGCGGGAGGTTTCTTGCTTTCTGTCTCTCTGTCTCTGTCTCTCCAGTGAGTGCACATTGTTTTCCTTTAGTTAAAACACTCTAAAAAAATTCTAAAACGTTTGAGAAGACAGATTTTTATTTAATTATTATTTTTGTATTTCACCCACCTTTAATAAAAGTGTATTACATTGAAAATAAAAATAAATCTGGAGGTATGTGGGAGGGGAGAGATTAAATGTATTACATATTATCATATCCATCAATAACATATATATATATATATATATATTCACTCTTCTCAAGTGTAATGGCATATTTTAATGATAGTTAAAGAAGTGGACTACTATAGTATTTCATAATACTGCTTTCAAGTTATATTATTGATAAGGGTATAATTAGTTAGATTTTATGCTTTTCATAATGCAAACACTAAGCAACACTTGAGTTATAAATCATCAATTTATTAATTATCCAGAAGTAAACTTGTAATAAAAGGGCATGTTTAACATGAAGCACAAAAATTGAACATTAGCACATTGAAATCTGGGAAAACATAAAATAATGGAGTTATTTCCTGAACATTTCTTTCACAGAGAATTGACATTCTGCCCATCATCGGCAAGGACTTTAAATATTTTTTCAGTTGAAAATCAATACTTTATTTACATTTTAAATAAATTTGCTGTAAGAAAAGTTAACTGATTTTGTCCTGTCACAGGTATAGATTTCTAACCTCCATGTATCTCATGTGATATTAACAGAAGTGCCACTACTCCAGTTACAATGTAAGATCAGCCTCTTGATGCTCACTTGCATTATTCTTATCTTATAGAGAAATGTATTTGTAGCTGCTATACTGACTGCTCAGTTCAGTTGCTGTGACCTAGAAATTTCAATATTCTCTTGGGGTATTAAATAATAGTGATTATTTTTCTGTTAAAATGTGTTCAATTGAGGTAGCCTTATAGTACAATGGTTACGCCCTATGCATTGGGAGCTGGAGCCATATGGCTGACCATAGTTCTAGTCTTATCCTAGTGGTGAAAAACATTCTGGGTATGTGTGCATATATGTACAGACTCCTGATGGGATGGAGAAATGGTAGAAAAAGGGATTATAGAATAACCATGCCCCATCGGAAGGTGTGTCTCTCTCTCTCTCTCTCTATTTCTCTCCCTGTCTCTCTCTGATGAGCACATGTGCCCTCTGGCAATAAAAAAGGTATTAATTTATAGAGGTTTTTTGATATCTAGACACTCTTTCTAAAGTGTTAATTACTTTATCATCATGTTATACAGATTTTTCTTATGTACCCTTAAGCTTTAGTGATTTCCACTTACTTTTAAGAATGTTTTCTCTTCACTCTTCAATTATATTAACATTAGGATTCTTACACAGAATATCTTTAGATATTTCTCTATCAAAATTTCTCTGGTTATGGGACCAGCAGATGGCATACTGATTACATTGTTGTTCTCTCATGTAACTATGTGAGTCACAGTTTCAGTCCCGGACCCAGTCGCTGGTTGTGTGTGCGTGTGTGCCCAAAACCTGAGAGGAGAATGGAGGAGAAGGGATTGTGACATAGCCATCCCCCCAGAGAGTGATTTTCCCCTTTCTTTCTCTAAGTCACTCTGTTGCTCTGACAAACATATGTGCCCTATAGCAAAATTCTCTCTCTTAAAAAAAAAAAAAAAAAAGAATTTACACAACTAATCTGGGTCCATATTGGGAAATATTCTTACATCAGAGTCTCTCACAATTAATGAGCCAAATTCAGCCTCACTGAGATTATCAACTCCATCAAGCAGTAGCACTACTAGGAATAACTAAATAGTATCTTCGGCCTCAGAGTGCAACCATTTCCTAAAATCCCTTTTACCATACACGTGCATACCATAATAGTATTTTTTTTAATTGCCAGAGGGTGTGTGCACTGGCCAGAGAGTGGTGGAGAGACAGGGAGTGGAGGAAGCATCCCCAAGGGTGTGTGGTCACACCACAATCCCATCACTTCCCTTTCTCTGTCCTGTCAGATTTGGGTCACACATATGCACCCTGCATTTTTTTCAAGCCACCAGGGCCAGGATTTGAACCACAGTGAGCCACATGGGATCTAGCTCCCTGTAACCACTAGGCTATGGCACTGCCCCCATAATAATATTGTTCAAAGGCTCACCTTGACTGAGAGTTTACCATTTTCCAGGCCCTATATCAAGCATTTTACATTCGATTCTTTTAATTCTTGCAAAAATCTTACTATTACCTCCACCTTGTGATAACAAAACTACATGTAAGTGATTTAATTCACTTTCTCAAGGTTCACAGTGATTTTTCAACAGATTTATGATTGGAACCTATGCCTGTCTTGCAAATCTTATTTCCTCAACCTCTGTCCTGGCTAACAACATAAAACACACACAACAAACATGGTTTATGCAACATATTCAACATTCATGAACTCAGTCCTTTATTCATTTACTACTGCTGGATTTAGAGCTCATCTTACTCCCATGATTAAAAAATGAGCTTAAAATACAAAGATTACAAAGATGTATATATCTATATCTATATCTATATCTATATCTATATATATGTATATATAGGCTTATTTTTCTACTGGCCATTGAAGTTCTTTTCTCTAAAACATTATGGCATTTTAAAAAGTTTATTTATTACTCCCCTGAGAGAGATAAAAGAGAGCAAGAGAAAAGCACCTCCAGTAGGGTCTTCACACTATAGTCCACACTCAGCTCACAGCTTCATCCACTGTCTCTCAGTACGTGAGCACACACAGCATGGAGAGAGAGACCTTTACTGCTGCACCACCGTGGTATTTACGATAGATGATTATTCATCAGACTGTCAAGGAGAGACTTCAATGCAGGAGACAAGACACATTAGCTTTGTGCTCAGATGGATGTTGCAGTCTTTTTTTTTTCCCCCTAATACAAATTATTTTGGGGTCAGCTAGTTATGTGGTGGGTGAGGCAGCTGGATCCCACTTGGTTGGATCCCACAAACACAATTTGAGTTCTGGAATGGCAACTCAAGAAACATGTTGGCCATGCATGGGTGCATGCTAAAAATCCCAAAAGGAGGAATGGAGAAGGGATTGCAGTGTGACCATCCTCTATAGGGTGCTTTCATACCTTCTTTCTTTCTCGATCTTTCTTTTTCTGTCTCTTTCTAGTAAGTGCACATACTACCTAGCAAAATTTTTTTTAGGGATTTTTGCCTTAAGGCACATGTACTCTCCAGAGAGCGAGTGGAGTGGGAAAGTGAGATATTATCCCCCAGGAGGGATGGCCACACAGCCATCCCTTCTCCTCCATTATCCTCCTGGGATCTTGGGCACACACATTCATGTATCCAGCGTGATTTTCAAACCACCGTGTCCAGGACTGAAACCATGATCAGTGATGTGGAAGTCCAGCAACATAATGCTATGCCATCTACTGCCCTCCCCCCACAGCACATTTGACAAGCAAAACCAAACAAAACAAAAAAGAAAGAGAAAAGAAGAAAAAGAAAAGGAAAAAGAAAAGCAAGAGAAAGTAAAGAAATTATTTAACAAGACAGCTCTATAATGTGTTCTTCCCTTATGAATGTTGACTAAGTTCTGAAAAGATTTTTTGTTTGTTTGTTTTTGGAGAGGTTTTTGCTATAGGGCGTGTGCGCTCGCGAAAAAGACAGAGAGAGATAGAAAGACAAAAAGTGAGAAATCCCCCCCCAGGGGGGATGGCCACACCAAAATTCCGTCTCCTTCATTCTCCTCTCAGAATTTGGGCACGCATGCACACGCCCAGCGTGAGTTTAAGCCACTGGGTCTGGGACTTGAACCACAGTCGACTACATGGGAGTTCAGAGACACAGCCATTACACTAACTGCTGGTCCCCTGAAAAGATATTTTATGGGATTTCTCAAGTCAGGATTTCTCTTTGTGAGTTAGAGTAATACAGTTTCATGTTCCTCCTTTTCCAGCTATCATTCATAAGTTTACATGTCATTTTATAAAATGAAAATCATCACTTACTCTTCTGAAATTTGAGAATGAGCAACAAAGCCATTATTTATTTAACATCAAAGTTTTTATTGTGAAGAATAAAACTTGAGTTTGTTAATGTCCTGTTTCTGCAGACTCATAGAATAACACATGTGATGCTTAAAATAGCTTATGAGTGACATAGTAAAATATATTACTCTGCTAAAGAACAGAAATTGTAATTAGTAGCTGTTGGCAAGATGTTACTCATAAAAGTGCCTATAATAGAATTTTATAAATATCAAATTGATGTTTCTTATTTTTAATCACTGCATATGAGATATTTGGAATATATCAGCTTTTATCATTTATAGTCATGAGTTATTTAAAATGTAACATGTAAGATGATGCTCTGCTTGCCAATATTGCAAAAGTTAACATCAAATGTATTTTTTACTTGCAACCTGAGGTAAGCCTAGCTAAGCATGGTAACTTAATTTTGAAATATATAACCTCCAGCTGGTGAAACCTGAAGTCTAAAGTTTTATCCTACTTTGGTACTGATCTGCAGAGACACGATCAAGATTTTTGTTTTTAATAGCCAAGTACCAGCAAGGATCTTATCACAATTATGTAGAATCTTTTATCTATTATCACTAGAACACTATTGTACACTTATAATCAAAGATGATTACCAGTGGCAGGTATTACTTTCTGTGGGGGCAGAAATAAGCTAATAGAATATGATTATTACTATAAAGAAAATAAGACTATCTATCCTAAAAGATGATGAGAAAATATCACTTGACCTCCAGGTGCTATTTATTGATCTATGACTTGTGATAGATACTTTTTGGACTTGTGATCATCCCAGTCCTCTGAATGTCATCCTCTATCCATGCCTACTTAGTCCCCAAGTAAATTTCTATTCAAAGGTCAATACATCTACTGTGGGTTTTTTTTTGGTTGTTGTTATTGTTGTTTTTTTTTTTTTTTTTTTTTTATAGGACACATGTGATCACCAGAAAGAGAGACAAAAAGTAAGAAATCACCCCCTGGGGGGATGGCCATGCCGCAATCCCTTCTCCTCCAGTCTCCTCTTGGGATCTTGGCACGCACACACATGCACCCGGCGTGAGTTTAAGCCACCAGGTCCGGGACTCAAACTGTGGTTGACTACATGGGAGTCCAGTGATGTAGCCATTATGCCATCTGCTGGTCCCACCTGCTGTAGTTTTTTGAACTCTTAAATCTGGGGCCAATAGGTGGCATGGTGGTTAAGGAGCTAGATTCCTACCCAGTCAACCTTGGTTTGATTCACAGACCCAGTGGCTCGAAAATGACAACAAATAAAAAGATAAATAAATAAATATATGTAAAAAAGAAACAAAAGGAAATACTAAGAACAATGAATTTTATGTTCAGATCCAAGTGTTAGGTAGCCTATAAAACTATTCCTTTTACCTTGTCTGCTTTGTTAGTAAAAGATGCTTGTTTCTTGTTGTCAGCCTTCTTAGCACCGGTCCAAGCTAACAAGGTATAAAAGAGCAACTATCACTGTGATTCTTGATACTTTTTCTAGTTATTAAGGAACAGTCTCAGTGGTTTGACTATCACTTTGAAAAAACTGTTTGTAGATTTTGAGTTGTACAGTTGAATTGTCACATAGACATGGTGATCACACTCACCTTTATTTTCAGGCTAGCTTTACTTTAAGAATGAACTAAATTCCACTTTGATTAAGATTTTTCATTCTGGTTAGGCCCAGGAAGTTTATTGACCTCGAAGATCAATAGAACCACATAATCTTAAAATTGGAAAAAGTCTTGTAAGTAAGATAGTCTAGCTTTCACTTTTTCGGTGGCATCCCTGAAACAGTATCCTGATGCAAAAAAATAATAAAATAAAATAAAGAAAAATGGTTATGAAGTGACTCCACAAAGCTTGAATCCTTGCTTGCTACGACAAGTTAATGTGACATTAGATTAGCTAAAATCATTCTTTTTTTTTTTTCTTAATTTGCCAGAGAGTACATGTACTCTTCAGAGAGAAGAGACCCAGGCAGAGAGAGAGAGAGAGTGAGAAAGCACTCCCCAGGGGGGTGGTCACATCATAGTCCCTTCTTCTTGGTTCTCCTCTCAGGATTTGGGGGAAGCATGTACACATACTCCATGTGCTTTTCAAGCTCCCCAGATCTGGGACTCAAACAGTGCAGTCAGTCATGTGAGATCTAACTATTTTAACCACTACTCCATCAACTGGCCGAGATTACCACAACATTTTAAACCTGATTTCATCATATGTAACAGGAATAAAATACTGTGTACATGTATATACAGCATCTAATCATAATATTGGGTGGTCAGAAAAGTCATGACACATTTTTGCATAGAAAAAAAAAAAAATACATCATGACTTTTCCAGCAAACTAATAGATCCTCAATAGATTCTAGCTATTATTGTCATCACTGTTGTTATGCAGCCATTGTTTCCAAAGGCAGGGTGTTTTATGTAGTTCATTAGTTTCTGATGAAATATTTTCTCTAACTTGGGCTGAGTTCTGGTTGTCTTTAATTATCTCTAATTCTAAGCTCAAGTTACTGAAAACCACATTTATGACCATGGTACGTTTCTCTTTTTTTCTAAGTTCGTCACATGCATTATTTATAGATTCATAAACATCCTGATTGTGACTGTTTTTCACATCTGCAAAATGAGGGCATTAATAATACCTACCTCGTAAATTTCTGTGAACATTAGATCAGATGATGGCAAAACACGACACATTGCTTGCTGTGTGGTGAATATTGTGTAGGTAAAAGCTATTACTTTGTTATTATTTATAGTACTTATGAAGTTTCCATTTGTTTTACAGAAAGCTACACCATCCTTAAGTCATATTGAACTTGGTTTTTTATGTGTAATATATATAGGATTTTGCTTAATCTAAATATTTTACACGTGCGCTCACACACACACACACACACACACACACACATATATATATATATATTACAACTTGGTACAAGAAAAAATTCATTAATCTTACCTTAGCCTATAAAGTACCTTTCCCTTTATTAAAAAAAAAAAAAAAAAAAAAAAAAAAAAAAAAAAAACAAAAGGAAAAAAATCTAATGGCCAAAATAAGCCTTTTTAATGAGCCAGAAATTTTTGTTTAAGGGACTAACAATTAGCGTAATGGCTATGTCGCTGGGCTCCCATGTCATTGACCACGGTTCAAGTCCTGGACCCAGTGGCTTAAAACTCATGCCGGGCACGTGTGTGTGCGTGCCCAAGATCCCGAGAGGAGAATGGAGGAGAAGGGATTGCGGCGTGACCATCCCCCCTGGGGGGTGATTTCTTGCTTTCTGTCTCTATGTCTCTCTCTGTCTTTCTGGAGAGCGTACACGCCCTATAGCTAAAAACCTCTCAAAAAAAAAAAGAAAAAAAGAAATTTTTTTAAAGATATTTATTTACAAATAAAATAGAATAACATCCATTTTAATAAGTCCTAAAGATATGCTAATCTAAGAGTTTCTTCTTGAATGGGACAAGGGAAAAAAAGGAATATAAAATCCAGATCCAGGGAACTATCAATGACATTCATCTAGAAGAGTTCATTTAAAATATACACATTTAGATAATGTTATCTTTGGTCAAAAATGTGTATTTACATATTTTATACCTGTTTGATTAGAGCAGGCAACTTATGTATCTTTACCTAAAATTGGTTAATAAGAATGGCCTTTTCAAAAATACTCGTTGTACTCTTTTCAGCTTCAGCTTCTCTGGTTTGGATGCAGTGTTTGAATTTTTTGTGACAATAAGCCAGTAGTTATTATGCATGGGGGACTCTGGTAGAAATGCAATATTTTGTACTAATTGCTAACAGAAAGATCTGTAATATTGGCTGCATGATTTGCCCCTTACATGTGCCCAGCTATAATGATCTGAATTTAGTACTGCATTTGTTAATATTAGATACAAATTTATCCTGACACTTTTATAGGCAAAGCCTCGGAAACGTTTAGTCATGTAAAATATAATCATAGTTGTGAAATATTTGCTTTTGCTCCTACGCATTTTAGGCAGGATCTCACTTTATAATCTTATCTGCATTTCTAAATTAGGAGAATGGTTTGGAAAGGTTCTTTGGGGTCTTGATTATAAGATAGGTGTTAATTTATACTACAGCCTTATCAAAGAACGGTTGTTTACATAATGTGAATGCTGTATGTCTCTGTATATGCTTAGATCTTCCCTATTATAGTGAATTAAATTTGGTTTTAATTTGCATTCCATTTCCAGTGTTTGTTGCCAGACATATCAGACATTTTTTGAGGGCAAATAAGAGTAGCTGGTGGTGTAAGTAAAATATTTGTATCAGAGTAAAACAGCAAAGCATTATGTAAAAGGCACCTTACCCCGTGTGTTTACCTTATAACTGCATGGTCTAGGCTTGTAGAGAAGCTTTGAAAAAATCCCCATGGCTGCCAGAGTCATAAGTCTTTCTGACCCATTCAGACAGATGTTAGTATATTATTTGGAGCATACTATAAAACTTACCTTTCACGTATGGAAATGTGCTTGTACTTTGTTACCCAAAAATCAAATACAGAAGCCGTAAGACATGGGATAATAATAAACCTTTGGGCATAGAGACATAAAATGAAATATATGAGTCTTTGAAAGAGCAATTAAATACATTTTTATTTCAACAACTGAAGATGAGAAACCAAAACAGATGGGCAGGGGGTAGAATAAATGAGAGGAAAATCAGTATTCATCATGCCTCTTGGCATTCTAGCTCACCAATTTACTCTGTAGTATATTACAGTAAATCGGATCTCACTCTGCATTCCAGTCCTGGTTTATTCTTTTATGAAGTAAAAACTGAGAAAACTGTGGAGACTTTCCCTGGAAATTTCTGGAAACAACCAGTAAGCAGCCTCTAGTTATGCCATTATCAACAAGCTGATTTAATTCCATCTTGGAAAGAGGTAGAGTATAGCTTATAAGTAAATTAGAGCAAAGGCTAGAAAAGATTCTTAAACAATACACGTCACTAAAAAGTATGACGAGACATTCCGTTACCAAGTATCTTTCCAGATCTTGAAGGTGAAAAAAGACCACATTGCTTGCTTATGTCCTGGGAACATCTGCAAAAATACATCTTCATTATAAAACAGAGAAAGTTTTAAAACAACTCTCAATTTGAATTCAGTTGGAAAGTAACATTCATATTTTTTATCATTCTTACTAAAGTTAAGAATTATTACTCTGTGTGTGTGTGTGTGTGTGTGTGTGTGTGTGTGTGTGAGTTTATTTTTATCTCTTCATGATTGAGAAAGCCAGATAGTTAGAGAGAAAGGGAGACAGCACTCCCACGTCTGAATACCACAGTCCACTCCCAGCTTGGGCCAGCCCAGGTTCAGGAACACATTTATGCCTGGAATATTCAGGAAGGTCTCCAGGCATGAACTCAAAACCCTTTCATGTTGTTCGGCCTCACAGAGCATCATGTCATACCACTATAACATCGACCCCTGTTTGTTTTTAACCTATGAATTCTAATTTTAAGTTCTCTGGTTTGAAATAGCATTCTAATCACACTTAGAAACATATCAGTTATGTGTTGCTGCCATTCCAAAATGCAGTAGCTTGAAACAATAGCTCTATATAACCTATAGGTGGGCAGTTAGGATTTGCCCCAGTAAGACAGTTCTTTGTTGTCATGCCTGAGGAGCCCAGATGGCCTCATTCACATAGCGGGGCCTCCACTAGTAGCAGATGGGGCCTGCCCTTCACTCTTCCTCAAGTGGCCTGGTTTTCTCAAGGAGTCTGAGAGTGATTTCAATACAGAGTGCGAAAGCAGAAACTGCAAAACTCCTTTAGGCTGAGGCTCAGATGTCACGAGGTGTCCCTCTGCCACAGTCTGTTGGACAGAGTTTGTTACAAAGCCAGCTTGGATTCAAGGAGATGGGAAATAGGTTAAACCTCTTTATAGGAGGAATAGCAAAGAAGTGAGTTTTTTGTTTGTTTGTTTGTTTGTTTGTTTGTTTGTTTTTAAGATTTTTGCCAAAGGGTGCATGTACTCAAGGGAGAGGGACAGAAAGAAACAGAGAAAAGAGGGGAAATTAGAAATGATCCCCTGGGGGGGATGGTCATGCCACAACCCCTTCTTCTCTTAGAATTTTGGTCATGCACACACATGTGTCCAACATGTTTTTTTCAAACTGCCTGGCCCAGGATTTGAAGTAGGGAATCCACCATGTGGGATCCATACTTAAACTCCATGCCACTAGCTGGCCCCATAATACCCATTTGTAACCCATTCCCAAAATAAACCTTGATTTGAAGAGCAACTATGTTGCTTCTTTCCTGATAATGTTTTATACCTGTTTTCTTCCCTTAATCCCTCCCTTTGATATATCCTTCCTGAGTCAAAACTGAATTACCCTAGGACTAGCAGATGGCATGTCATGGTCATGTCACTGGACTCCCACATAGTCAATTGTGGTTCATGTCCCATACCTGGCGACTTAAAACTCACACTGGGTGCTCATACATGTGTGCCCAAGATCCCAAGAGGAAAACTGAGAAGGGATTGTGGCATGGCCATCCCTTCCGTGCTGATTTCTCACTATCTGTTTCTCTGTCTCTCTCTTAAAAAAAAAAAAAAAAATGAATTACCTCATGTGGGCATTGTAACAGTTATCTTCTTGACTTCAGACTGCCTCTGCCTCTCTAAACACTGACAATTTTCTTTATCTCTCAAATCATTGTTTTTATCCAGTTCTCCTGTTCCTCACATCTGTGTAGTTTGCTCTTCCTATCAAACATCTTGTTCTCACGTTCAGAAGCTTTTTATTTGGCCAGTTGCCCCTTTTCTCCCCCCCTCCTTCTGACATATTGCCTCCCTGATTTTTTCAACATTTCTGATATTTATGTACATGTCATACTCAAATATTAACTCATGTCATCATCTTAGTCTAAAATATTTTTGTTCTTCTTTTACAAAGAACTAGTACAGGAATATTTACTGACTATTTCCTGTGTGCAGGACATTTTCCAAGGCACTGTGATCAAAGGTTTTTTTTTTTTTTTTGGAGAGGTTTTTACTATAGGGCGCGTGTGCTCGCCAGACAGACAGAGAGAGATAGAGAGACAGAAAGCGAGAAATCACCCCCCAGGGGGGATGGCCACGCTGCAATCCCTTCTCCTCCATTCTCCTCTCGGGATCTTGGGTATGCACGCACATGCACCCGGCGTGAGTTTTAAGCCACCGGGTCTGGGACGCAAACCGCGGTTGACTACGTGGGAGTCCAGCCACATAGCCATTACGCTAACTGCTGGTCCCATGACCAAAGGTATTAAAGCTCCCTTCTTAATAAGGGAGAAACAATACACAAATAAGCAAAGTAATAAGAGAGCCCATACAGACACGTATGTCAAAATAGGAAGCCAGGAGCCAGGTGGAGGTGCAGTAGTAACACCCCTGAACCCACATGGGAAGGTCTTGGGTGTACCTGTACCCTAGGGCCTCTCTGAGCACCCTGAGCATGCTCATGTGCCCATCATCCAGGTAGATCCCATGTGAAGACTTTATTGAGGGCAACTGTCCCTCTACTCCTGTCTGTGTCTGTTTCTAGGGTGATGTTAAACATGATCCAGTTGCTCCTCATAGTGTGGTACACAGACCACCAGTATCCCTATCATCTGGGAAGTTGATAGGAAAGTACGTGCTTGATCAGAAAGTCAGAAACCAGATGATTACATCACCTGAAATGAGAAACACTGGAGGTATGGCCCATCCCTCTGGATTTCAGGAAGTCCTTCAGGTGATTCTGAGGCCCACTAAAGTTTGAGAAACAGACTTGGAATGTTTGTGTTTAGACATTCAGTTTGACACTGAATTATATTTCTTATAGTTGTTGTATGTAGACAGACTTGTGGGGGCTTGCACTGAACCAGGGTGTGAAGCCACAATGCTCTCTTCTTTTCACTATTAGGTTGTCAGGAAAGTCATGATGCATTGTACTTTTCTGTTTTTCTATGCAAAAATGAGCCATGACTTTCCTGACAATCCAATAGTTCCCATGCAATGCAAATTCTCTTTCATTCTGTAGAGATACCGCTCTAGTTCCAGCCTTCCCATCCCCTCTCCAAAACTGTTTTATTCACTCACCTTGCAGTGCAGCAGGAGCTTGCAAAGCCCCTGCAGATGATGTTCTGTAGTTGCAGGTGTCACCTGCAAGGAGCTGATTTATTAAAAGCCCTGCTGGGGCAGTTTAATCCCTGTGAAGGGATATTGTAACTCACCTCTAACTGCTGTCCTATCAAAAAATCACCCTCTATACTCCTTGTCTTTGTTTACAAGCTTCAGTTAATGGTTTTCTCTCCATTAAGCAGCTCAGGGGAGTGCTATTTAGAGAACTAATTGAATTCTTGCCAGTTTGGGGCATGATCTAAAGCTGCTCCAAATCTAGGTATTTTCTTCCTTTCTATTATGTATAGTTTTATTACCTCTGTCTACAGAATATAAGATAGAAATTGTAATAGTGTACATGAATGCATATCATAAATATGGCAATGAGTGCTCTTTGTCATAAAGATTTACCTTATTATTCTGCAATGCAAAAACTAAAAACAAAACAAATATTTGTGGGTTTTTTTTTTACAATGACTTAAAAAAATCATTTATTTAATTTTATTATTATTATTATTTTAATTTGGTATAGAACACATGCACTTTCCAGAGAGAGACAGAGAGAAAAAGAAGGAAAGTAAGCCGCGAAGTCTGGAACACAAATTGCAGTTGGCCATATGGGAGTCCAGTGCTTTAACCACCATGTCACTTGCTGGGCCCAATTTTTATTTTATAATTTGTTATTTACACTCAATCACTGTACATCTCTATAACACACAATATGTTTTCAAGGTATGCATGCAATACATGACAATTAAACCAAGGATTTTACCATATACATCATTTTCAAGAGAGAACTTTAAAATCTTGTATGTATTAGGAGTTTTTCTCCGAGTCGCTCCCACCACCTCCTGCCTACTCCTCTCACATACGGTTTCTGGTATCCACGTTTGTCCTTCCTCTTACGGTGTCTTCCTCTCTCCCCCTCTCTGCTGTGTAGTGGAGACATTCAGTATGTATTGAGTGGGGAAGGTGTACAGAGGACAATGCTCAGTGAAGGAAGTCAGACTATGAAAGACAAACATTGAAATATGCATATTTGTTAAATCCTCCAAAAGAACCCCACAGGGGAATTTCAAACGGGTTCATGGGGAGGAGCTCATAGGTGGTGTGGTGGTTAAGGGAGCTGGACTCCCACATGCCCAACTACAGTTCAAATCCTGGACCTTGTGGCTTGCTTTCTCACTCTCTCTCTCTCTTTTAGTCTGTCCCTCTCTGGTCAAATTAAAATAAATAAATAAATAAAGGTAAATAAATCAATTATTATTATTTTTTTTATAAAAAAAGGGTTCATGGAAAATGGAATCAAAGTATGATACTGCTTTGGTGAAAAAACATTTTTCTTTTTTGGAGAGGTTTTTGCTATAGGGCGCGTGCGCTCACCAGAAAAACAGAAAGAGACAGAGAGATAGAAGGTGAGAAATAACCCCCAGGGGGGATGGCCACACCACAATCCCTTCTCCTCCTTTCTCCTCTTAGGATCTTGGGCACACACGCACACGTGCCCGGTGTGAGTTTAAGCCACCGGGTCTGGTACTCGAACTGCAGTCGACTACATGGGAGTCCAGCAACATAGCCGTTACGCTAACTGCTGGTTCCTGAAAAAACATTTTGAAATCCATGTATCGTTTTTTAATTATCTGCCTTTTCCATGAATTTTTGAGGACCCTTTGTGTGTTAATTTTAGAATGGTGCACACACTGTTTATGAGATTAATTTGATGAAGAAATAATAGTTCATTTTTCTCTCTACCAACTGTACCACCAGCCCTGCTCTACCACCAGCAAATTTGAAACACTCTGGTCAATGAAAACATTATAGACAGAATATTAACACTCTTGACAATTTAAAAGCTATAACTTTTCTGGTTCCTTTATCAATTATCTAATTACCAAAATAAGGATCTGTGATATCTCATCTACTTGTAAGTGATAATGTGTTGAAGGACTAATGAGGAAGAGTCAGCAAATAGTTAAATACCACCCTAAGGAAAAAATACTAATTATAAAATGAAAAGTTACTTCCTTTGATTTTTTTTTTTTTAATAATTCTACTCAGGGGCCAGCAGGTGGCATGGAAATCTCAAGTTAAGGACACTGAAATCCCACATGACAGACTGTGGTTGAAGTCCAGGACCTGGTGGTTTGCTTTCTCACTTTCTTTCTCTCTCTCTCTCTCTCTCTCTCTCTCTCTCTCTTTCTCTCTCTCTCTCTGGTCAAATTAAAATAAATAAATAAATAACAAAGAAATAAAGTTAAATAAGATAATCCTAATGGGACCAGCAGTTAGCGTAATGGCTATGTCGCTGGACTCCCATGTAGTCGACCGCGGTTCGCGTCCCAGACCCGGTGGCTTAAAACTCACGCCGGGTGCATGTGTGATCTAACCTAGCACAGTACATTGGCAAACAATTTTAGACTCTGGAACGTGTTTTATTTCCTATTTAAAGGTTTCCTCTAGATTGCTTGTGTGGGGGTCTGGGGGTATTTATGTCATGGTCTGTGTCTTACCTCCGCTTCAGTCCTTCTGCAGTACACTTTTCCTCCCTGATCTGTTTGCTCCTCCTTTTTGTCCCCTTGTTTATATCATCTTCCATATTTCTGGCTCTGGGTCACAGGCATACCTGTTCTTTTGTTGTTCTTCTCAACTTTTTTCTTCAGTCATTTGCACGATAGAATTAATTATCTGCAATGAGTAGCTTCATCTTTCCCAGAATTATGCTTGGACCATAAAATACTTCATAGCTGAAATCCTCAAACATCTGCCGGGCATGTTTAGCAGAAGTAAACATTCTTTGCTGTTCTCTTTCACAGTCTGTGGAGATGAATGCACAGGCCTCCTTCTCGGTGACTTGTCCCGCTTGGAGCAGGTGGCCATGAGCATCAACCTCACTGGCCCGCTGCCGGCTCCATATAAAATGCTGTACGGACTTGAAAATAGGACTCAGGAACTAAAGGTAGGTCGCTGCCCTAATAGCAAAAGTCAGTGTTGGCCAAATCACTGTTCCAAATCAAGGGACACAGCTTCTAGGGAAGTTCAGCAACTTTCGAAACCAGTGGTTTTCAAAATAGAGAACTGTAATATACAGATTGCTATTAAGAGTCTCATGTAACCCCCAGTGTTTAGCCTAAATCAGTTTTATTATCTTACTTAAATATGTGCAAACATAAAGTAAGGTATGAACTTCTTATAATTATAGCTCTATAAAATCAAAACAAATTAGTCCTTAGAAAAGCCCACAAAACCAATAAAATTCAAATTAAAAACATTAATATAAAGTAATATGATTTTGCTTGCAACAAAAATATGATGTTGACTACTTCCGCACGGGTTATTTCATCAGCGGATGATTCAGTCCTCCTACCTTTCTACATTTGAACTTGAGAACATTTTGCAAGGTGTTCCAAAATGTCACTGGGCATCACCTGACAAGTTCACATGACTTATGTGCTCAGTCTGCCATATGATCGAACATGCGTGCAAATATGGGCACTGAGATCAAGTGACAGAATTAGTCTCTCAGGTGCTTAACCTGTATTCCAGTAATGCTTATATTAACATTTAAGGTTATTGTCCAAAACACATTTAAAATCTTGTACTACTAAACTGATAGACCTTTGAAAGTATTTCAATAAACACCAATTTGAGAAACACTATTGTAAACATTGTTAAAGCATTTGGTAATTAGTGAGATAGGAAAAAATCTTGAGGAAAAAATGTGTGTGTCACCTGATCAGAAAAAAGATGAGAAGTGCTACTCACACATTATCAGGTCTTTGTTGAGAGGTTATAGAATGACCCAGGACTGCACTTGGTTGCCTGGAAGTTTCATGACTCTTAACAATATGGTCACTACCCTCAAGAAGCCTATATTCAATGTGATTTTAAAAATTATTAAATAATAGTCAAGCAATTAGCAAAAAATGCATAATTACCATGTGCTTCATAAAGTACAGTAGAGTACAAAGATTAGAGAAATCATTAACACACTGAGTAGCCCAGGAATACACCATTAAGGAGAGTGTAATTTATGTTTGGACTTGAAGGCTAAATACAATTTTATGTATTTATTTATTATTTTTATTTTATTTTATTTCTTTCTTTTTTTTTTTTTTTTTTTTTTTTTGGTCGCAGGATGGGTATGCTCACC
Organism: Tupaia tana; assembly: GCA_026018925.1. NCBI lineage: Eukaryota > Metazoa > Chordata > Mammalia > Scandentia > Tupaiidae > Tupaia > Tupaia tana. The sequence goes on from JAKSZU010000002.1 coordinate 71,014,224, forward strand.
AGAGAGAGGAAAAGTGAGAGACCGCCCCCCAGGGGAATGGCCACACTGCAATCCCCTCTCCTCTATTCTCCTCAAGGGATTTTGGGCACATACAAACACACACCTGGCATTTTCAAGCCACCATGACCACTCTAATTGCAGTCTGTCATGTGGGAATCCAACACCTTAACTACCATGCCACCTGTTGGCCCCTAGATACAATTTTAATAAGCAGGAGAATATTGGTGAGGACTGGAGAAAGAAATCTCATATTTGTTTTAGGCATTAACAAATACTCTTCTGAGGAATACATCCTTTACTCCTAACTATAGCTTTAAGGTAAGTGTTATTATTCCTATATTCCAGAAGGAGTAATAATGATTATAGCAAGAATAAGTAATGTTCATGGAATAGCTAAGCAATTCACTAAAGTCTTACATGGACTATCATATATAACTCTTACTGAAACTCCAGAAAGTATGAATTGAGTTGTCATGGACTGAATATTTATGGGTCCCCCACATTCATATGTTAAAGACTTTTCTTAGTCTCTTTGGGTTGCTAGCATAAAATACCATTAACAGGTTCCCTTATTTATCACTGTTCTGGAACTGAAAAGTAAAAAATCCTGGAAGCTTGTGTGTCTGGGGAGGATATATTTTTCATATATTGTGCCTTTTTGCAGTGCCCTCCTATGGTGGAAAGGGATTGCTAGCTCTCTGGAGTCTCTTTCATAAGGACTGAGTCCTGATAATCTGATCACTTCCCAAAGGCCCTACTTCTTAATATCATCATCTTGGGGGCCAGCATTTCAACATGAACTTTGGGGGAACACAAACATTTCCTAGCCATAGCAAGCTTTAACCTTCCATTTGATGGTATTTGGAAATGGAGAGTTTGGGCATTATTAGGTTAGATTAAGGTGTGAGGGTGGGATATTCATGATAGAATTAGTGGCTATATGAGAATAGAAAGACAAAGATCTCTGTCTCTGTCACATGGAGGACACAGGGAGAAGGCAGTCACCTGCAGTTCCTTACCAGGAACCAAACTGACAAGTACCTTGATCTTAGACTTCCCAGTTTCCAGAATAATGTAAAATAGATGTTGTTTAAGCTACCCAGCCAATGGTATTTTGCTATAGCAGCCTCAGCTGACCCAGACAAAAGTACTACATTTTCCAGGTAGGGATATTGAGACACAGTAGTTTTGGATGAGGCACAAGAGTCACATGGCTACTAAATGTAGAGCTGGGGTTTAAATGGAGGGAGAATAACTTTAGGCCTTGTAAGAATGAATCTGTCTTTGCAAAACTTAGAGAGATACAAAACATGCCTGGAAAGATCCAGCCAGCCAGTGGTGAGACCTTCCTGACCCACAGCCCATGCATCCTCTGGCCATGAGTGCAGAGGTAAAGGTGTGAATTAGGCCTATCTAGCAGACAGTGCAAGTAGGCCTGCCAGGAAAGATAAGCTTGGAGACCCGAGTGGGCTAGGGAGATCTGAAGGACAACCTTGAGAGCGAGGCAGAGGAATCCAAGTTTACCTTATAATGTCTGCATTCAGGGACATAAAGACTTTTAATAAAGAAGATGCTGAATAATTTTTTTCCTTGGAGATGGAAGAATACAAAGAAAAGAAATTAAACTAGAAAACAAACATTTCATTTAGACATAAAAGTCTTCCAAAATATTATTTAAGCAGTTGATGGCAAAGTACAAAGGGCTCTGTGAAAGAGGTTCCAAGCTGTAGACATGCTCTCTGCCAAGGGATTCTATTGCCTATCCCCTTGCTGGGTATTGATCAACATGACATGACCTTGACTTTCCTTAGTGTCAAATCTGTCTTGATTTCATACCTCTGTTTTTTGTTTGTAAATTATTTAATATCTGATATGTAGAATCCCATCTTGATACTAAAAAACCTTAACCAATTTATTTAACCTCTTTGCTTAGCTCCTTTAATTGTATTGATGTTTTCCAGTTTCTAGCCAAAGAATGCCCAGTGATGGGACAAAGTAGGGTACATTAACTTGTTATAACAACAGAAACTGACCACTGTAGAAACTTGTAGGGTGGTTCAAAAAGAAGATGTCAGAAATAGCATTCAGGCTTATGGTAAGTAATTTGAAGACAGATTCAAGAAAGTAAGGGTTAGTACTCCATTGGTTGCTGTTAGGAAGTGGGAGTGATTCTATAATTGATTAGTCTGATAAATCTTATCCACAAGGATGGAAGAAGGGAGAGAGGCTAAGTCTGGGGTTATTAAAGAGGTAGTCACTCACATTAGCTTAAAATGAAGAAAGGTGTTGATATTCTTGAGGTCTTCCCAAGCATGGTTTTGTCTGTGCTTACTTCATTCATCACAGAGTGATCCCCTATAATATTAGTGTCCTGTGAGATTGTTTTCATTCAACAGAAAAAGTGACCCAGCTATGAGTGCCAGGCCAGCTGCTACCACCACTGTGGCCTGACCAGCAGTTAGTGCCCAGCCATGTCTCTATGCCAAGGGCTGCCCATTGCCTTTCTCACCTGCAAACTATGTCTCTGTTGACTGGAATGGGAGCCTTAAAGTAACACATAGAGTTCATCTTAATTCTACCCTGTACTGGCTGTGTGATCTTGTGCACATTTTTACAGTCATGCAGCCATAATTTGCATAGCGACGAAATGGAAGACATTTACTTCATAGAGTTGTTGTAAGTATTAAATGAAAACAACAAAATCAAAAAGTCTGGCACATAGGCATCTCCCAATAAGTTACTGCAATTTTCGTCGTTTGCCTGAATATTCAACATGGCACTCAGTGTCTAAGTACCCAAATGAAATAGTTTCTGTTTCTTTTAAGTTGAGAAGACTAAGTTCTTTGTGTGTATATGAAAAACCTGTGTTCTGTTAAATTTTTAACCCTGTGATCACTGCAAATTAGAATGTGTATGGAATGCAATCTTTTTCAGCACTTGCTTTCACCTCAGCGGGCTCCGGAGAGACTCATTCAGTTGGCAGAGGGCAACCTGAATACACTCGTGACGGAAATGAATGAACTTCTAACTAGGGTAAGCTGGCAAAATCGTGTCTTCTGAAAGCAGATAAATCATATAGATTAAGGAAAATTAACTTTAAAGTTCTGAAATGCAAATCTTATTCTTCCTAATTCACAATTTGGTGCATGAGATAGATTTATTATGACTTACTACTTCGACTTCAGCTCAAATCTCAGAATCCAGGAGCATTTAGATCGAAATACTTGGAAAATGTCAAACACGATGGCTAAAAATACTAGAATAGCAGTGTATTTTGATAACTTTGGGCAATATCCTTGATGGTAAAGTTTTTTTTTATCAATTTTGAATTAGAAAAACACTATGTTTGATTATGTAATGAAAAAGAAGACATAAAATACTTATAGTCTCTTCAATTTTATCATAGGATTTTTACATTTGTATAGAAAAAGTCTAAATCAATATTCTTATACAAAAGAGGAAATCTTCATTGTGAAAAATCCAAAGTCTTTAATACATTTTTTAAAGTCCTAATTTAAAGCCCACATTGAATTTATCAGACTTTTTACGGAATTGGAAGTTTTTAAATTTTCAAAACTACAAGAGCCTTAAGGTTCTTTTTGTTGCTAGGGAATGAATAAAAGAACACAAAGTACGCCATCTTGTGGCCAGGAAAATGCATGATCAGGGAAACTGGCTTATAATGCAAGAATTCAATTTGATTATCTAAGAGCTTTAAATGACAAACAATATTGGAGCTTGAAGGTTCTTAGAGGTTATCTAGTCCATTTGGAATTTTAAAAAGGAGCTGCCTCAGGCCATGATAGTGAAAATGAATTAACAATGGCCATACAATTTGATAAATTCAGGAACCAGAGCAGGACCAGTCTCCAGATTCCCTCTGGCCCAGTACTTTTTTCATGTAACCTGCTGCTGGTTTAGGAAAATTTCCACAGGGAAATCAAGTAGGCTTCTGAGCACATAATACTAAACAATGGTCCTGATGTTACAGTGGCATACTAAACACTTTTCCAGAATCTCATACCAGCTCTAAAGGAGGTACAAATGCAAAATGGAGTTTTTGCCTAGTGCATTCAGCATTAAATTAAGTTATGGATATATTCATCTTATATTAATTTGATATTTAATAACTTATATTTGCTACCTGATTATTAGTATAAGAAATTTTACAGAGGTCATGGCAGAGTAAACTCAGTTCAACAGCATCACATACAAAGCCTAAGTGCTGGTGGATGAAAACTATTAATGAGACTTAATCTGATTCAAGGAGCTTTCAGTCATGTGTGTGTGTGTGTGTGTGTGTGTGTGTGTGTGTAGACAGAAAGCATTTATGTGTGTGGAGGATAATACAACTACATGCAAATATATAATAAAACACAAAATAAAGAAACAAAGAATGTACTTGAGAAATACATAAAATCAGAACAATTTGATCTGGCTAAATTCCATGCAACTGGTAGCACTTTCATTTTTTTTTCATTCATTTACTCAGTTAATAGTTATTAATATTACTGTTAATCGGCCATGTTCTAGGTGCTAGGACAGACATTGGCAATAGAGGTGTATGCAGAACTGACTTAGTCCTTGCCTCCATTGAGCTTATTATAACCTAATGATCTGACCCTGGAGACATAAGAGATATTTCACTAGGAGTGTCAGACCTTTAGTATGTCTTAGCCTATAGCCTTTCGTCTTTCCAGCAGACTCACACTATATTTTTTAAAATAGACTTTATTTTTAACACAGTTTAAGGTTCAAAACAAAACTGAGTAAAAAGATTGGCACGCTCTCATATATCCCCTCCCACCCCGTATCTATGACCACTTTCACTATCAACCTTCCCTACCAGAGTGAACAGAGTTGTACTGTTATTGTAATGGGTGAACCTATATTAATACATCATTATCACCCAAGTTCCATAATTAATTTAGCTTTCACTTCTGGTGTTGTTTATTCTATGGGTTTTGACAAGTGTATAATGTTACATATCCTACCATTATAATATTATACGGAATAGTTTCACTATCCTAAAAATCCTCTATGCCCTACCTAGTCAGCCTTCCTGCTCCCTAACTCCTGGAAACAACTGATGGTTTTTACTGTCTTTATAGTTTTATCTTTTCCAGAATTTCAGGTGTTTGGAAGCATATAGTACAGTATATAGCTTTTTCGGGTTTTTTTCCCCCTTAGAATTATGCACTCAAGTTTTCTCCGCTAAGTAATATGCACTTAGGGTTTCTTCTTAGTATACAATAATGTTTCAATATCTAGACATATAACACTCTGTTTATTTACTAGCCTACTGGAAAACATGTTGATGGCTTCCAATTTTTGGCAATGTGAATAAAATTGCTGTAAGCATTAATGTGTCGATTTTTTGTGAACCAAAGTTTTCGCCTTATTTGGGTAAATATCAAGGAGCGTAATTGTTAGATTGTGTGGTAAAAGTATGTTTAGCTTTGGAAGAAATTAACAAATTGTCTTCCAAATGAACTGCATGATCTTGCATTCACACCAGGAATAAATGAGAGTTCCCATTGCTCTATATCCTCATTAGCATTTGGTATTAGCAGTATTTAGGATTTTTTTTTTCAATTCTAAGTGTGTATGGTATCTCATTTTGTTTTAATTTGCAATTCCCTAGTGACATATGATATTTAGTACTTCTTTATATGTTTATTTGTCATCTATATGTCTTCTTTGGTAAGTTGTCTGTTCTGGTCCTTTTACATTTTCTAATTGGATTGTCTTTTTTTGTTGAATTTTAAGAGTTCTTTGTATATTTTAAACAACAGTCCCTTATCAAATATGTCTTGCAAATATTTTCTTCCATTCTGTGCCTGGCCTGCTCCTCTTGAGAGTGTCTTTCATAGAGCAAAACGTTTTAATTTTAATGAAGTCCAATTTATCAGTTATTTCCTTGATAGGCCATGCCTATTGTCTTATGTCTAAAAAGCCATTGCCATAGCCAAGTTCATTTCGATTTTCTCTTATGTTATCTTCTAGGATTTATAGTTTTGCATTTTAAATCTAGTTCTATGACCCATTTTTAGCTAATTCCAGTACTATTTTTAAATAAATGTTTTAATTTTAGAATAGTTTAAGATTTACAGAAAAGTTACAGAAATTATGCAGAGCGTCCCCATAGACTGCATTCCCATTTCCTCTCTTGTTAACATCATACATTGGTATGGTATAGCCATCACAGATAATAAGCCAATACTTACAAATTATTATTGACTAAATAATACTTTATTCAGATTTCCTCAGTTTTTCTTGGTTTTTGTTTTTGTCAGAAAATGCATGTATTTGCCAGAAAGAGACAGAGAGAGAGTGGGAAAGAGAGAAAGCACCCCCTATGGTCATGACACAATCCCTTCCCCACTGTGTCATCCTTCTTTTGGGATTTTGAGCACACACACACACACACACGGTATGTTTTTCAAACTGCCAGGTCTGGGACTTGAACCATCCAGTCAGCCATGTGAGATTGAGCCACATTAACCTGCACATCACTGGGGGACCCCTCCTCAGTTTTTACTTAATGTCCTTTTACGGTTTCAGGATCCTTCCCGGGATTCCACATTACATTTAGTTATCATGTCTTCTGAGGTTCCTCTACACAGCATATTAAAGACCAATGAGTTTCTCAGATTTTATACTGACTAACAATTTTGACAAGTTTATGTATTTTATAGGCTGTTCTTCAATTTGGATTTGTTTCAAGGACCAATGAGATCAATACATCTTATCAGAATTAATATAGGCCCTGATCTCCTAGCTAAGTTAGTGTTCACCAGATTTTTCTGCTATAAAGTTGCTCTTTCCTTCATATTCTATATTCAAACACCATTTCAATCTGCCCACTAAACAGATTTCATAACATGAAGGGCCTTGAAATAAGAGTGCTGAAAACAAAGACCTCTGGGACCAGCAGATGGTATAATGGTTACATCACTGGACTCCCACACAGCTGACTGCAATTCAAGGCCTGGACCCAGTGGCTTGAAACTTTGTGCCAGGCATATGTGCATGCCTTCCCACAATCCTGAGAGGAGAGTGGAAGAAAGGGAGTTGTGGCAGTGCCATCCCTCCCAGGGAGGCAGCAGGTGGGGGAGATTTCTTGCTTTTTGTCCTCTGTCTCTCTGGTAAGTGCATAGGCCCTAAAGCAAAAATCTCTCTTAAAAAAAAAAAAAAAAAAAAAAAAAAAAAAAAAAAAAAAGAAAAAAAGAAAAGAATGAAAGAAAACAAAGACCTCCTTGATGGGCCGAGGACAGGGAAGATATATAATTACTAATTAGTAAACCTTGTCCTTACCACATTTATAATTAGAAATATAACTGTCCAAAGGTCATAAATAACACATGTCAACACAACCAATTCTTTCTTTCCTTGTGGACAAGCTTTATGGTAATAAAAAAGGTAATTGATCCACATGGACTCATAGAGGACTAGATGACTTGAATAGCCAGTAATATCAGGCTAAGATCATCAGTGCCTCTATCTCAGTCCTAAGTGATCCTGTAATTGGGCCCAGAATATGAGAAATGCAGGTGCCACTACCTCCCGTTACCCATGGCTACATTAGAGAAGACAATACCTGTTACTGGGACTGCACATTGACATTACCTTGGGTCAGGTCCCATGCCCAAAGGCTGTGATGTAATTGGGCTGAAGGGGTCTGAGCACTAGGATTTTATAGCGCTCCCCAGATAAGTCTGTTATTAGCCGAAGTTGAGAGGTACTGTGACCCTGTTGTCACTATTGGCCAAGCCTCCTTTTCCACTGAAAGTGCTTTGCTGGTACTGCCAATATTTGTGATGCTTCATTTTCTCTGTTTTGCTGGGTAACCAGTCACTTTATGACTAAAACATTCTTTAAATTTAAGAAAACACATGACGAGTTCCATCCTGCATAGCTACTATAGGAGCTGCCTTCTCTTCTTGAAGGGCTTTTATATTTTGTGCTTGTTTTGTTTTCATGGACAAGTCTAGTTCCCTAATGTCCCTGGGTAAAGAAATAATATTCTTTCCAAGAACTAACATTTAACCTATATTTTGATATATTTTAGTTAATCTATAAATGTGAAAAATAATTTACATAATCATATATGTCTTTCCCTGTGTTTTTATTTATTTATTGTCTTTGGATTTCCTCCATTCAATTACAAGTTCCTTAAATATGCGAATCATACTTAGCATTTGCAAACTTCCCTACGGTATGTGTGGAACACGCAGATGCTATTTGATGATGATTTTATATACCTCTATAGCTACTATCTTTAGCACTCTCTTTTGTTTGGAGCCAAATGTTTTGAAAGCTTGGGGACAGATCCATATTCATTTCTCATTCCACTTCAGTCTGAATTTCCACTCCCAGGCCACTATTAAAACTATCTTTACAAGATAATTAATTGCAAGCTAGTCCCAAAATTCAATGGATCCTTTATTAGTTTAACTTGAAGTCAGCATTTGTCAATTCTAATCTTTCCTTCCTCTGGATATACTCTCTGTTTTTTCTTAATTCTCTGACCTTTACTGCTTAAGCTCTTACTCTGTCCATCTTTTACAAGTTGTTATCCTGCTGGGACCAGCAGATAGCATAATGGCTATGTTGCTGGACTCCCATGTAGTCAACCGCAGTTCGAGTACCAGACCCAGTGGCTTAAACTCACACCGGGTGCATGTGCATGCATGCCCAAAATCCCGAGAGGAGAATGGAGAAGAAGAGACTGTGGTGTGGCCATCCCCCCGGGATGGGTGATTTCTCGCTTTCTGTCTTTCTGTCTCTCTCTGTCTTCCTGGCAAGTGCACGTGCCCTATTGCAAAAACCTCTCCAAAAAAGAATAATAATTTTAGAAAAAGGTGTTATCCTTGGTGTTCAGTTTTTGTCTACCTCTCCTCTCACAACATAAACTCTTTCTTTGGGCATCACTGCCATGTATAAACTGATGACTCATAAATCTGTATTTTCAAGGTAGACTTCTTATGCTTTGACCCTATGTACCTAACTACCTATAGGATGCCTCAAACTAAATTCATTATTTTGTCTTAAAGCCCATCACTACCTCCTCTTCAGATAATCTCAGTTATTTATCCTCCAATACTAATCCGGTCTCCCAACAGAGAAATTAGCAGGTTGCATTATACTCCACACTCTCTATCACCCACAATTCAGTTTGATTCCTTCCTATGATATCTCTTTCTAAGCTTTCTTCAACTCCAGTCAATTATTTATATGGTAGAGTGAACAATCTAAATCCCAGATTTGACCATGCCACACCCCTCAAGTTCAACAACAGCTTTGCACTTTAAGCAGAATGACATCTGACGCTCTCTTACCATAATTCGATTCCTGCTTCTGTCTCATGTTCCTGTACTATTCACAGTCTGGCCTCTGGACCCTCATACATGATCCAGAGGTTCTCCTTAATGTCTTTTCCTCCTCATTGTCCTCCCACTTACCAACTCACTACCAAATACTGTGAGTTCATCTGTGTATCACTTTCATTTCCACTACCCTACCCTCATCTGGTCACATGATCCTTAGTTTGGAATGACCATGTACACTTTCTAACTAGTCTCTGATTTCACTCTTGTTCTTCTCCCAATCTGTTCTCTACAGTGTAGCCAGAATGAATTTTTTCTATTCAAGTGTGAATATGTCACTGCAATGCTTAACCTCTTTGCCTGACTCTTAGGATTAAAGCTGAAATCCACCCATTGGCCACATCTCCTACCACTGGTGCCCCCAGCCAACTGTACTTCAGCTATCCTATTCCGCAGTTGCTTCATCTCACCACAGAACCCTTCTACACATTTTTTTCTTGAATGGAACCCTCCTGCCCTACATCCTGTTCACTTCTGTTAATTCCAATTTGCCTTTCAAATCTCAGCTAATGAAAGCCCTCTGACATTTCAGGTAGTCTTCCATATTTGTCTTATACCACTATGTCTTTTCTCATTTGTACTATAAACTTCTGTGCATGATCATTTGGCAAATAACTCACTACCCCACCAGACTTTAAGCTCCAAAAGGGCAGGAAGCCTTTTTCTTTCTTGTTTTTGCTTTTTTGTTTTTGTTTGTTTTTGCTCATCATGGTATCACCCATATCACACACATTGTTCATGTTCAGTCAACATCTGTTCAGTGAACTAATTGTGAATAATTTAAGTAATAACATTTGAACAACCAGATGAAATGTAGACAAACCACAGCATTGATTTTAAATTTCTCTACAATGCATTAAAGTCACGCATCTGCTCCACCTTGGTAGTGCAGCTGGTGTGAGGCACTGCTATGCAATACAGGAGGTGCTTGGAAAGTCTGGGTTCAGACACTGGGTTGACTTGAATACACTGGCTCACCCTCATAAGCCCATGATCCTGGTTGGCCGCGAAGCTAGTAGAGTGGGATTGTGCTGTGCCATGACCCTGTTTGTGTTATCTTGAGAGTTAGAGAACAAGAGAGAGAAAGGAAGAGAAAAATGAACTTCAAAAAATTAGGCATATTACTTGAGAACCAGCAGTTAGCGTAATGGCTATGTCGCTGGACTCCCACGTAGTCAACCGCGGTTCACAAACTGGACCCAGTGGCTTAAAACTCACACTGGGCGCGTGTGCGTGCGTGCCCAAGATCCCGAGAGGAGAATGGAGGAGAAGGGATTGCGGCGTGACCATCCCCCCTGGGGGGTGATTTCTCGCTTTCTGTCTCTCTGTCTCTCTCTGTCTGTCTGGCGAGCGAAAGCGCCCTAAAGCAAAAAACCTCTCCAAAAAAAAAAAAAAAAAAAAAAAAAAAAAGATTAGGCATATTACTTATATGACTTTGGATACATTGCTTTCTTTGATAAACACTTCTTAAATATTTATATTCTATAAGAGCAGAATGCTATGGAATAGACTGAACTATGTAAAATATCAAAACTTAGCTTTATTTACAGTGTCTTTTCTATTAAAATTAAATTTAATGAAAATGAAGCATTTGCAAATGATGAAACTTTTTAAATTGTCTAAGTGCCAACAATATTATGCTTACCATGCTTTACTTACAGTTTTCAAAAGATTTACTTGACCAACACTGTTTTCTCTCAAAATACAAAAGCAAGAAAGACACAAAATATAATAAACCATATTCGTTTTGTTTAGAACTTTCAAAATCGACACCTAAAATATTTAGGAAGAAAATCCTCCTGGGATTGGATCACTATCATTCCACAGGGTCAGTTGGCTGCCCTGTCTCTTTCTCGTGGCTCATTGGTCCTAACAGCTTGGCTGAGGAGTGCTTCATTGCCACTTAGACATATAAAACTGGTAGTTTTTGAAGATGACCCTTGAAAATGTCATAAAATGATTAGATCTGATACTTAATTTTAGCAGGAAACTATATGAGTTTATAAATGCAAGGTGGATGGCATTGAAGCAATGTTGTCTATTCAGTAGTTAGATTTGCTCCATTAGATTCTAGTTTTAACATAAAGAAGTCAGAAAATGAAAGACACTAGTAATATCCAACCAAGAAAATTATGTGCAGATTTCAAGAGGCACAGTGAGAACTGCTTGAGCTAAAGCAAGAAAGTAGCAGCTACATTGTTCAGAAGTAAATGAATGTGTGCCTAATGGTAATGCATGCTGCCTAGATATAAATACTCTACAAAACAAAAACAAAAGAAAAGAAAAAAAAGACCTAGTTGAGTGAACTTCAGTATTTTTTTTAAATGTAACTGAAGGTAAGAGAGATGCATACGAGATGCTGGATAAGGTATCATTTACAAAGGAACACGGAAAACACTGCAGAATAGAGGTAAAAGATGAAAAAAATAAGAAAATCAAAGATAGAGAATGAAAAGACGATTGTACAATTTATTATTGTAAATGAGAAGACATTTGTCAAATACTCAAAGGACGATATAATAGTGAATAAGAGGGAGGCTGGAGTTGGGGATGATAAATTAATAAAACACAGAGCCCAGCTGAGTCAGACAGATAGCTCCTACCAGGTAGTATTTGGCATTCATCAGTATCAATAGCCTGTACTGGAAGAAACTGGTCTTCGAGAACTTCGCTTTGACTGTGATACCACCATCACCACTATCGTAGGTAGTATTTGTCATAGGCTTCCTTTATGAAGTCTGTCATGGGTAATATTGACAATGGTGACTTTTCAGCTTCATTTCTGTGTAATGAGATGTGATTTTTAAAAATATGTCTATCAGACCAGCAGATAGTGTAATTGTTACATTGCTGGACTCCCACGTAGCCTACTACAGTTCAAGTTCTGGACCCAGTGGCTTAAAAATCATGCTAAGTGTGCATTCCCAAGATACCCAGAGGAGAATGAAGGAAAAAGGATTATGGCATGGCCATCCCTGCTCTCCAGGGTAGTGATTTCTTGCTTTCTGTCTCTCTCTCTGTCTCTCTCTCTAAAAAAAAAAAAAGTCTAGATGGTGTTCTGATATGGATTTTAAAATGTGTTAATTTACTATAAGCCAAAATATATACTATTAAAGTACAACTTACACTGAAACAATATCCTCTCCCACCCAGAATGCTCAACTCTGTAATATAGTTTTCCTTTCTTTCTGAATGTTAGCCAAACATCAAATAGTGTTTGAAACTGTGACACTAAGTTTGTGTTCTGTGAATTCTCTATATTTGAGTTTACATAGGATTAACTTAAATCTTCATTTTAACCAGTGTAAAAATAAGGACCAATCCCTCTCTTGTCTCTGAAAGCAGGAAGAGTAAATGAGACACGACAGTTTTGTAAGCCTTCCACATATGCATATACATCTAAGGTACAGCTGAGCCTGACTGTGCAGCCTATCTTGTACAGTGCTAACACACATAAGTCCATGCTCAGTGCCAGGAACCTTCCAACTCCTCCTATCCCAGAGTATAGCCAAGATAAAAAGCTCTTCTTACATGTGTAGAGAGAAGGGTTTGTTCTTCAACAAGCACTGCAGTGGCACTGAATAGTTCTACCAACCTCCTACCACAGCATGGGACTTGGTGTGTAATCACAGGTCCCATTGGAATTAACTTGAGGCCAGTGGCTAGAATATAGTGTAGCTAGGACTTGAGGTCCTCATTCCTGGCTTTCCTTTCAGGCACTCAGCTGAACTTTTGAATAGCAGCTTCCTATGAAGCTCTGAAAACTGCCCAGAAAATCGCTCAGCCATGCAGATTTGCTGGCAGGCATAGCAACAGGCATATGGTCAGTTTGAATGGTATTGGGAACCCTCCAATCGGCTTTAGAACTTCAAAGAGATGGTTGGTTTCATTATCATTATATCAGCCAATCATGCAGGAGAAGCCCAACCGAATCAGGCACGATGCCAGGCAATTTGAGGAGTGAAAAGAGATAAGACAGTGCTCTAGCTCCCAAGGACAGAGATTAAATATGCCAAAACACCTAACGAACTACCTGTTATAGTCCTAAACAACTATCATGTTGGTAACGATCATTGTTTGTAAAAATCTAAGAAAGGGAAGCATGTTCTAGAACAGGCAGGGGTGGCATCACAGAGAAGACAGGGTGGGAACTGAATCTCAAAGGCTGAACTGATTTTGGATAAGTGTAGAAGAGTTGAGGAGTAGAAATCTGAACAAAATTGCTTTCTGAGACTGTTCCAAAAAGGGGAGACAAGAGGAATAATAATGTTGGCAAGATTGTTTAGGAAAATTGTTCGGTTATACATTTAACAGCATGCAGATGAAAAGGTGATGTATGAAACTGAACGTTTCCACCCTCTTAGCACTTACCTTTCCACTGGGGAGGTAGTTAATAAATAGGTAAGCCAATTGCTTATTACAATTAAATAAGTAATGACCAAATGCATAGTGTAATGAAGGAAATTTCCTGCTGCAGGAAGTGCAGAAGCCTAGATAGTGACTCTGGGAATGGTCATGCTAGGAAGAGTCATTTAAATTGAAAACTGACAGATGAGAAGGACCCAATAGTACAGGTTAAGACAAGACACAAGAAGGCCCTAAGAAAGGAAACGTTTGACATATTTAATATACTAAAAAGAATCCAGGGAGGTTGGTTACATAGAGTCTTAGTGATGATTTTTTAAACTTGTTTCTTATCATGGGGTATGTAGGATTCTCAACATAGTGAAATTGGAGTTCTCAAATAATGGGTACTAAGAGTAAAATGTTTGTGAAAGATGACTCCTACATGTCACCACAATGCAATAGGCGAGTAGGAGAAGTCAAGACAGTAAGTACTGTGGTCTTCATTGAGAATTCAAAAGTGACAGTGGCCCGAAGTTCTTGGTGTAAGTAGCAGGGATGCAAGGCAGTGGCTGAAGCATGTGAGAAGTCTGGGTTCAGTTTCCTGGCCCAACTAAACAGGCAAGGCATAGTAGTGCACACCTGAGGCCTTCGCTGACTGGAAGGCTGGAGCAGGAAGATCACAAAGTGGTGAAACCTGTTAAAAAATCTCTCTCGCTCTCTCCTCTTCTTTATCCTTTTCACTCTCTCCCTCACCCTCTCTCTCATATATTAAAAAATGAATAAATAAATGGAGAAAAATGTTTCAATATACTTTTGTTTTAAAAAATTAGGCGTTTTAAATTATTAATAAGAATTGGTACACTTGATGGAATACATATATAAATTATGATCTGTTAGTAATATAGAAAAGATATTGATAAAGCAAAAAAATACTTTAAATCCAAATTATAATGAGCATTTTCTGTATAGTAAGAGATCCTGGCCCTAGTGATACATTAATTCTTAGGATAAGATATTAGAAAATGAGCATAATGTTTGTCTTGTCCCTTATTCTAGTATTCTGGGACATGAAAATAGAAGTAGTATCTTAAAGCACAGTCAAGTTTAGACTAGAAAATATCTAAAGCAGTTTAGACTACTGATATCTTAATCAGCTGGCCTTAGTTATTGATTCAGATGTAACATTTTAAAAGTTATATGTATGTGTAAGCCCATCTGTGTATGTGTGTATATAAACTCATTTGACCCATCTGAACCTTAGATGCAAACAAGTTTAAGAACCTTAATAAGATATATTTGCTACACTCAGCTACAGAAGCAGAGATCTTTGTAATTTGGAATTGCATGAACAATTTTTGTCTAGAAAAGATTTTTAAAATCAAAAAGTGAAAATATTTATATTATTCCTATTTTAGAAGAGTAAATCCGGGGCCTTATACTAAATACTGATACTCTCCAAATCATTGTGGATATGTAATAGAAACTGTAAAGATGAATTCTTTTCTTTCTTTCTTTCTTTTTTTTTTGGAGAGGTTTTCGCTATAGGGCGCGTGCACTCGCCAGACAAACAGAGAGAGACATAGAGACAGAAAGCAAGAAATCACTGCAATCCCTTCACCTCCATTCTCCTCTCGGGATCTTGGGCATGCACGCACACATGCCCGGCGTGAGTTTTAAGACACCGGGTCCAGGAAGCAAACCGCGGTCGACTACGTGGGAGTCCAGCTACATAGCCATTACGCTAACTGCTGGTTCCCAAGATGAATTCTTAAATTGTCCAGTGGACTCTTGTCCTTTTGTTTGTAATGTCAACTTTTACAGATTTGGAAACTAGATGATAATACTAGACTTTATATTTTACCTTTTATGCAAAACCTTGAAAACTTTCATGAACTTCAAACTCTTACTGTCCTTGAGAAATTACACCATGCAGCCCAACAGGAAAAGCATCTTTTACCCCATGTTCTGTGCTGGCCAGACATTTAGTTCTATTTAAAAACCCATTTATGTGTATAAAAAAATGAGCTCTCTGGCCATGCTGAGAATGCAGACACGCCGGTACAAGACTGAAGAGATTGATGTTCTGCCAACTTGGAGCTTATTCAAAATCACAGTGAGGCAATCCGCGCTTGCCTGGTTCATTATCTGTAATTTGACTATCCATATCTCTTCAGCAAAATTGAATAATGTATATTTATTGTGTATGTATACACATAGAAAGATGAAATATAATCTTATTTCAAGGTGCTTTAAAACTTGTAGTATCTTTTGTTTTGTTTTTAGTTTGCTCTGTGTACATTTGCCAGAGAGAAAGAGGAAAGAGGTAGAGAAAGGGAAAGCGAGAAATTACCCCTTAGGGGAGATAACCACATTGCAATCTCTTTTCCATTCTCCTCTTGGGACTTTGGGCAAAAATGCACACATGCCCACTGTGAATTTTCAAGCTGCCAAGTCCAGGACTCAAACCATGCAATAATCTGTGTAGGATTCGGCTGCCTTAACCTTCACGTCATCTGCTGGCCCCAAACTCGTAGTTTTAAAGAAACACTTATAGTTACATACACCATTTTTACCTGACTAAATATGGTATATCTTAATTATGAACACATTAATTCATTCCATTGTGTCAAATAATATTCTCAATTTAAATAAATATAAATGTGTTGAAGATACTCTTTGGGATATAGGGTTGGGTTGTTTGGAGGTCTTTTTTTAATTTAATTAACACTGATGCACGGTTGTGGAATTAATATCCATATTTCTGGTGATGTTATATGGGAAAAGTTAGCATTTATTCTCCCTTAACGTTTTACTGGCATCTTCAAAGTGTTATAAAACAAGCATTTACTACTGAGTAGCTAAGCATTTCTCCCTCTTTGTTTCTTTAATTAACGTATCGATCTAAACCGAGTCTATAGGATCAAGCTTATTGAGACAGACTGCCTGTTCTTCTCTCCAGAGATTACTGTTGCACTCCACACTTTCTCAGTAAATAAAATATGGGCAAAACTGCAACATGTGGGGGCTGAAGATTCCATTAAGGACTTTTGGCAACAGTACCTTAAAGATATTTCAGAAATGATTGTGCTTTATCTGATCTTCTGTGCCACTGCATATAAGGAAGGATTTTAAAAGACCAAATACAGCTCTCTGATTTCCATTTAATGGGAGAAGTAATAAAGTTTAATTGTATACTTGAGCACAGGGCATCATTTCCAGTACATCTGATCAATAATTCATCTATTGCCTTTGGCTCAATGTAATATTTGAAAGAAAATGTACCAGTAGGAGCTTATTTAGCTGTAGTTCCATCATCTCTATTAATTATGCTTTTCCCGAATTTGGATCATTAGGCTACCAAAGTGACAGCAGATGGCGAGCAAACCGGACAGGATGCTGAGAGGACCAACACAAGAGCAAAGTCCTTAGGAGAATTCATTAAGGAGCTCGCCCGGGATGCAGAAGGTAGTAGAAAACACTCATTCTCACAATTATTTCTCCCTCAAAAGGGATTACACAGGTCTGGAATTTCTCTTGGAAGAGATGACATTTCTAACTCCAGTGTTGTGTTTTAAAAAGTATTTTGGTTAAGATACTCCAGGGCATTATTCTCTGAGAATCGACAATGTACCGTGGTGTGTTTGTGCCGTCAGTGAATTAGTGATTATGAGTGCAGAATAGCAGTAAATTTAAAGAATGTCTTTTATGATAAGCTAATGGACAGTTTATGCTTTGTTATTGTTTGTATGTTCAAAACTAAAAGGTTTTCTATTTAATTTCAATTTATTTTTATTTATTTATTTATTTATTTATTTATTTATTTATTTATTTTAAAGAGGTTTTTGCTATAGGGCGTGTGCACTCGCCAGAAAGACAGAGACAGAGAGACAGAAAGCAAGAAATCACCCCCAGTGGGGACGACCACGCCACAATCCCTTCTCCTCTATTCTCCTCTCCAGATCCTGGGCACGCACGCACACGTGCCTGGCATGAGTTTAAGCCACCAGGTTCAGGACTCAAACCGTGTCAACCACATGGGAGTCCAGTGACACAGCCATTACACCAGCTGCTGGTTCCAATCTTAATTTATTTTTTAAAAAGATAATGTCAGGGCCAGCAGTTGGCATGGTGATTAAGTACGCTGGACTCCTGCATGGCCGATCATGCTTCAAGTTCTGGATCTGGTGTCTTGCTTTCTCGTTTTCCCTCTCTCTGTCTTTGTCTCTGTTTCTCGCTGGTCAAATTACAATAATAATTATGATGATGAATAAAATTAAATAAAATAATTTTTAATAAAAAATAGAAAGGTAGTGTTACCATTTCACTTGGTATATTAAAATAGCACTTTAATTTCTCAAAATGGCTTTCAAATCCTTGGTACTGGTTTTGAATGGACATCTGTTGCTTGGGACTTGGACGTGCTCCTTTTTCAGCAGCTCTGCTTCATTTAGTCTCCAGTTCTCCAGGAACTCATTCTTGGCTTCTACCAAGATGCTTGAGAATCAAAGTGGAAGCCATTTTGGGCAAAAGCCCAGATTAAGAAGCTCTTAAAGAAAACAAATAATGCTTCCCTCCTACCAAATAGTTCTTAAATATTTATTAACATATATAAATAGGCATTCATGTTTAGAAAATAAGGAAAAGTGAGAGGCTTTTTGCTTAAAACAATAAAACATTGGGCCAATAGATGGTGTGGTGGTGAAGTCACTGGATCTCACATGGCCTGTGGCTTAAAAACCATCCTTGGTGCATTTAATCTGGGGCCTAATCTGATGTAAAATAGGTCAGGATCTAGAACAGAAGTTGCTCCTTCTAGGAAGATCTGTGTGAAATTGTACATCCCCTAGTATTATTTTCCATTAACACTATTTAAAAGCACACCACAACCTTCACAAAAAAACATGACCACCAACAGAAAGTCCTGCTGCAAGAAGGGCATTTTCATTCTGTGAGGCTCCCTGAAAGCACCTCTCAATCCAGCATCTTTTCCTTTCCTTCCACCTGAAGTCTCAAACTCTCAACACCCGGTATCTTATCCTGGGCACTCACTTTCAAACCATCTTAATCAAATATTGGTACATGAAACTAAATGCTAAAAGGAGGAGATGGCAAAATTTGTGTAGAAAAATGAAATTAAAGGGTAAGTGTGTTTTGATGCAAAAAGTGTTTTTTTAACTCCAGTTAAGAACTTTGGAAGACTCCTGTACATGTTTTAATAGACCTTACTATCAGCACTGTTTATTTATTTATTTAAGAAAGATTTTTGCTGTAGGGCATGTGTACTCACTGAGAGACAGAGAGACAGATAATGAGAAATCACCCCCCATGGGGTATAGCCATGCTGCACTCCCTTCTCCTCCATTCTCCTCTCAAGATTTTAGGCACACAAAAACACACACACGCAGTCTGAGTTTTAAGCCACCAGATCCAGGACTTGAACCACAATCGACTATGTGGAAGTCCAGCAATGTTATCAATACACCATTTGCTGATCCCCAGCACTGTCTATTTTCTTCCCTACATTGAGCCTTCCCTCTCCTACCACAGAGACACATATTTCAGTCCACTCCTTTGGTCATACAGATTTTATTTTTTCTGGATTCCCAAAGTCTCTTGGATGTTACACAGTTTGTGCACCACACAAAGGCACGAGCAGGGGGCAGAGTGGAGGCAATATTTAACCCAGTTACTGCTTCTCATTCACAATCCTTGGTCCATCCACCAGAGAAAAGGGCTTCCTATCACCACAGGCGTCTTTCATTCGCTAACATGGTGGCCTATGTCTGTGTGGATAGGGCACCTTTTTCTAATCCATAAGAAGTGTCATATGGAATATGAGAGAGAGAGGAGCATGACTCAGTTCTGCCAGCAGGCATTACTTGGCAGAATTAATCCAACTGTTAACATTTAATGAAAGTTTAAATTTAAATATGCCAGTGCTACACAAACTCTTCCCTACCGTGTACTATAATACTTGGCAGTTAAAGGAAGAAGGATGAGGTGGAAAGAGAGTGAAGAAGGAAGGAGAGAAGGGAAGGGGAGAAGGGAAGGGCTAGAAAGAGAGAGGTAGGAAGATGGAGGAAGAGGAAAGGGAACAAAGACTCAGCAAGCGCTTTAAGTAGGTTACACAACGTATCTGCACCTTTTATTTTTTTCTCTCAGAACTACAATAATAATGAGATAATCATCAGCACTTTTACATTTTATTAGTTGGAAATAAATTGTTGTAGAAGAAGTAAATGCTTCAGCCTGACATTTGTCTGTTTCAGATTTGTGTTTAGAGAGGTGGAGCGTTCATTCTGTCTTCCGTTGGGAGTCATGCCACTTCATAGACAGCGTCTATTCATCCAAGGCATTCTTATCTCACTGTAATTTTGTAGTAACAACTGTACTTTGACTCCTCACTAGATCACAAATAAACTGCGTTTTATTCCATGCATTATTAGAATTAATGAATAGACATAGATAAACCCATTAGTGTTTAAATGTCCTGACATATAATAGGACTTAATAAATGCTAGACATCCTTCTTTCCTATTTGTCAGGTCAGAGGAACATTTTTTATTTATGATAAATTGAGTATGAAAAGCAGCTTTGCTTCTCTGAAGGAATTAACTTATTTTTATTTTACAGATTCTGTATGCCTATTAAGAATCCCTTTTATTCCCTGAAATGCATTGGCTACAAAGACGCTGAGAGATAAATTTAGGCTTCACTGCACTGAACATAATGGCATGAGTTTCTGTCTTTCATACTCAATATTTTATGGCAGAGGGTGCACATAACATGAGAGAGAAAGTAACCCTCAACAGGTTTGGTGATAGCTCAAACTGTTTTTTCTCCTATTCTCCATCCTGTTAGGGTCTTAGGCCAGTGCACATGCCTAATGGATTTTTCCAAGCCAACACGACTGGGACCCAAACACTGGTCAACCATGTGGAATCTAGCTTCCTCTCTGGAGTGCCAAATTGCTGCACTATGGGACTGGCCCTTGCACTCTATATTTTTAAATTTACTCAATAGGACTATTTTCACAATGCAGATCTTGTGCTTTCATCTTCCAGGTGTTACGTTACATGTTTCATTTTCTACCTCTCATCTGAAGAGTGTTCAATACACTTCTTTATTTGTTTTTTCTTCCTTCCGAGGTTAGATACACCATGCTTTAATTACTGCGTCTCCCTCCAGAAGAAATATAATATAGAGCAGCAAGTTACATTTCCTTGTTCCTTCCTGATTGTTATATCAACTGCCTCTTTGTTTTCCAGCAGGATCACTCAGGTCAAACTACACTTCTTTTAGACACAGTGGTGAAGAGCAGATGTGAAATGCCATTTTTGCATGTGGTATTTTTGTTTACTAATTTACAAAATTTGTTTCACCCCCTGCAGCTGTAAATGAGAAAGCGGTAAAATTAAATGAAACTCTGGGAACTCAAGACAAGACCCTTGAGGAAAATTTGCAAGAGTTTCAGAAAGAGATTGATCAGATGATGAAAGAACTGAGGAGGAAAAATCTAGATATGCAAAAGGAAGTTGCTGAAGATGAGTTGGTGTGAGTAACTGATCCATTATTTTTTATTTGATAAATTGAACTTTCTAAATTATTTACAGTTTTCTAAATTTTCATCAGACATATGAGAAGATAGTTTGTTTTTCTGACCAAGACATGATTTCTACTTATCTATATTTTACTTGTTTATTCATACTTTATCTTGCTCTAAAATGAATCAGAAGCATGTTCTTGCTTATATTTGAATAATCAAAGAAATTATCTTTTCTGGTGCTGTCCCTTCTATTATTGGGCTAATGGGCCTGCTTTGTTAATGATCTATATTAGAGACTTCTAAACTATCAACAGATTTTTGTTTTAATAAAAATAACTTTGCATGAATAGAGTTACAGACTTTACTGGACCATCCTACACATTTTGCCTCTAGAGAAATGCTGAAGAGTTATTAGATAATAAACAACTAATACTTTAAAATAAGGAATGGGAATTTAAGATCAGGTAAAGTGATAGTGATTTTACTAATGCTAATAAACTTTTATGATCACATACTCAATAAAATAGGTACATTAAACATGTAGTCAGCTACCTTCAAAGTGATGGTGTTATTAGTACATGAACATATATTAAATACATACTAAACTTGGGTTGGGGCCCAGCAGCTGTGTCTTAACAAGCCCTTCAAGGAATTATGATGCATATTCATCTGAGGACTACTGATTTTCAAGTATTAGCCTTTCTTAATAGCTCAGATATTATTGCTTTAGAAAAACTAGGTAAAATAAACACAAGACACTCCCAGAAAATGCAGTTAGAAGAAGAAAAGTAGATGAAAATTATAATATTATCAGGCTGACCCTGTAGCTTAGTGAATTAGGGAATCAGATCCTACATAGCCAATGGTGATTTGAATCCCAGCATTGGTGGCCTGAAAAACATGCCAGATGGGGCCAGCAGGTAGTGTGATGGTTAAAGTTCTGGATCCTACATGGCTGACTCCTCAATTCCAGTCCCCAGCTGGAAGCCAGAAGAATATGCTAGGCACACGTGTGTACCCAAAATCCTGAGGAGATTGGAGGAGAAGAGATTGTGGCATGGTCATACCTCTGTGAGTGGTGGTAGCGGGGCAGTTATTTCTTATTTTCTCTCTCTCTCTCTCTCTCTCTCTCTCTCTCTCGTAAGCACACACACCCTGGGGCAAAAACCTAAAACAAATAAAAAGAGAAACATACCAGGCACATGAGTATGCATGCCCAAAATCCTGACAGGATGAAGAGATGGAGGAGAAGGGATTGCAGAGTGACCACACCCCATTGGGAGGTGCCTTCTCTCTCTCTATTTCTCTCTATTTCTTTTTCTTTCTCTTACAAGCACATGCACTCTCTGGCAGTTAAAATAAATAATGATATTATAAAAGCATGGCAATAACATACAGTTCTGTTCACAGTTTCTAAGCAAACCTATCAATATTCATTATTTTCATTCAAAATAATAGAGAAAATGTCTCATTGTGGTGAAACAGGTAGCTTGTTTTTGTTTGGGTATGTGAAGTAAATAAAAAACTAATTTAATTTCATCAGTCATATTATGAAAATAACATGAGATTCTTTCCAATTGAAAGTGTTATCTTACTAATAAATTTAAAGGTTTTAATTTTGGTTGTAATTTGAATTATAGTCGTACTACTTTTGGGTACTAGTTTTCAACTAGATCTTGTCCACAGTGTACATGTTTTCCATGTTTTCTTACATTTTCATTCTTTTTATATTAGCATCTCTTTGTAACACTGTTTAATACCAATAAGCCCTGAGGCAGTGACTGTCTGTCATTGGTTGGGGGTGGTTGTAGAGCTGCCGAAGGCCTTCTGATGAAAGTGAAGAAACTATTTGGAGAACCCAGGGAGAAAAACGAAGAAAGGGAGAAGGATCTCCAGGAGAAACTGAATGACTATAAGGACAAAATTGATGATGCTTGGAACCTCTTGAGAGAAGCCACAGATAAAATCCGAGAAGCTAATCATTTATCTGCACAAAACGAGAAGAATATGACTGCTTTGGAGGTGAGTCTTAGGGACATCTTCATCATAATCTTTGGGTGAGGGGCATTGAACACAGCTAGACCAGCTAAACAGATGCACATTTACAAAGATCAAGAATTACAACTCTAAAAAGAGACCTCTAAAAAGCATAACAAGGAATAATTACCTATTTTTTGTCCTTAATAACCACTTCCTATAGAATCAAATAAAATTTAGATTAAACTATTACAAATTTCTAAGGACCATGTGGTACAGTGGAAGAAGCTCTTCAGTGGGAGTCAGGAGACCTAGGTCTTAATAACTGTGCTACAACAGGAAGTCAATTAATGTCTCTAACTGTTGGTGTCCCACATATAAAATGAGTACCTTATACTAATTCAAATACTAATATCATATGACTTTAGCACTTACCCAACCTAGTCTAGAAAATGTGGTTCAGAAATGTAGCTATTAAAATTCATAGAAATAGGGACTAGCATGAATCAATCAAGTCTGGTTATTTCCCCTTCTTTTGCTCCCAGACAAGAGATACTGCTTTCCTCAAGAAATTGTGGACGGCTTCTGTCTTTGTTAGAGTGCCAATGTATCTAGAACTAAAACAGAGTTCACTATCACATTTTCTTTTTTTTTTCTCACTTTCTTTATTAATCTTAGCATGGTAAATGTTCACTTTTCCTAAGCATAAGTTCAGCATGCACAATGGTCCTAATTTATATTTTTACTTAAACTACATTACTAACTTTCACCTCAGAGACAAACTGACTTTCACTGTATTCAAAGTGTCTGACCTTCACAGACATGAAAATAGCAGCAGACCTAGGTCTCTTCTAACATACCATCTCACCTCCTAAAACAACTCAACATTCTCCTGCATATGGTTGAATAAAGTATACCTGCAATCTTGGTATCTACTCATTTTTCTCCATTTTCCTTTGGATTAAAAAGTAAGAGAATAAGTTAATTTTTATAACTATTTATTTTCTGGGTCCCTCTCCTGAAACTTAGTCTTGTCATTCTAGTAGAAGACTGAGGAGGCTACTGTTTTTCTTAACTGAGGAGCTAATCTTAACCAGTCTGAAATGTACTGACATTCTAGCAACAGTCAAGAAAAAGCAGGATGCAGGGCTGCCACCCTACCATAGACTGCAGTCTTATTCTGTCTGCTCCACGGCGATGCATTAGCGATGTACCTTACCCAGGGGTGCCCCTCTCCATTTTATAGTATCGGTTTAAGAAATTAAAATCACCTGTGTGGAGAGCATAATAAGCCTTCAAGAAGAGTTATAACGGCACAGTAAATGGTGCTTTCAACTATTTCTTCCTTTTAGTGATGTTGAAAACCAGGAGTCATCATTCTTAGGTACCCCTAGAGATGCCTAGAGTGTGTGTCGTCAGTACTGAAGTTCTAAGTGGATATTTTTGTATTTTCATTTTGCATGCTATGCTTACCTAAAACCTTGTCAAAAACTTACTGGAGAAAATAGATGAACTAAATTAACATGAATAAGTCACAGAGTATTTAAGGTTGCTTAAGTCTACTAAGGTGGATGCGAGACTGGTTGGAAAAAACTATCACCTGGAGACATGCGGAGTCTGCATAGGCAGGTCTGGGGTGCAGCTCAGTGTCCGCTTCCTTAAACTCCCTGGATGAATCTGAGCCCACACAGGTTTAAGAACAACTGACACAGTTTTCCTAACTGACTGAATAACAAGCTTCTTTTTTAAAATAAATGACGCTATGTGCTATTCCCACAAATGTGATATAATTAAAACCCAACTTAAATAATTTTTGCTTAAGGGATAATGTGTAATTTTATTAGGAAAAAATGTTTATCAGGTGAGCAGTTGGTGTGGCAGTTAAGGCATTGAATCCCACATGGCTGACTCAATAGTTCTGGTCCTGGACTCGGCAGCTTGCAAAACACATCAGGTTCATACGTGTGCATGCCCAAAATCATGAAAGGAAAATGATGGAGAAAACATTGTGCACCTCTGTCTCTCTCAGGCAGAATTTTTTTTTTTTTTTGTCTAGCTGCTATTAATTTCAGGACACACACTAAACACAAAATAAATTAATTATATCAAATACTTATCTTCATGATGTGGCCCAGCAGCAGCACCATCTGGTACTTTGCTAAAAAGGCAAAAATTCAGGGCCAGCCTGTGGCACAGTGGTTAAAGTGGCTAGATCACACATAGCTGACTGCTTGGTTTGAGTTTGGGACCCAGAAGCTTGAGAAATATGCCAGATGTGTGTGTATCAAATCCTGAAATGAGGGAGAAATGGAGAAGTGTTACATCATGACTAATCCCCATGGGGGTACCTCTCTCTCTCTCTCTCTCTCACTTTCTCTCTCTCTCTCCCTCTCTCCCCTGGCAAGTTCATGCACCCTCTGCCAATTAAAAAAAAATTAAAATTAAAGACAGATTTTCAGACCCTACACAACCTTTCAGGAACTTTGGGAGTAAGGTTCCACAGCCTGTGTTTAAAAATCCTTCCAGTAATTCATACACAGTCTTAAGTTTGAGAGCATTTATATAAAGAATACAATGTCTGTCATCTCTGTCTCTTATAACTTCCAGTAGCTCTTACTTAGGGTGCTCCCAAGCAAGCCACTCTATACAAACCGTCATCACCATGGAGGTGAGCAGAGGAGCGCATTTCAATCACCTCTGGGTTTTGGAAAGGCTTTGTCAGAGACCCTGACTCTTATACAAGGTTCTGAAAGGTAAATACTACTTAATAGAAGTAGAAGGGGAAGGACATTCCAGAAATAGATGAAAATATGGGCAAAGGCATGAAGAAAATAAAGGTAAGACATTTGGTAAGAAAATTCAGTGATTTGATAGGATGGGAATGAAAATTGCATGTGAATGGGTGGAGCCATAGAAAACAGGCAGCTTCCAGACCTTGAATTAAAAAGAATTATGATTGAAATAGTGAAGTCATTGGATAAAATTATATTTTGGGATTTTTTTAAATGGCTCATGTAAACTAGAGCATTAGTTTTATCTCAGTATCTTGAACAATAGTGTGATAATAGATTAGGAAAATAGACTAGGATAATATTTATTTTTTAATTTTGTTTATTTATTTAGAGACTCTTGCCTTAGGGCATGTGTGCTCACTGTAGAGAGAGACAGAGTCAGATACAGTGAGAGGGAAAGCAAGAAATCATCTCCCACGGGGAATGGCCACACGGCAATCCCTTCTCCTTCTCCTCCTGGGATCTTGGGTACACACGCTCTTGCTATCCTGGCTGACTGAGAGAGAAATGGATAGAACTCTCTAGATCATGTCAGGGGTGCTGTTTCTCTGCATTTCTTTTTCTCTATCTCTCTTACTCATCAAATAAATAAATAAATGTTTTTAAAAATGGCTGAAACTTAAAATTGTAACTGATACAGTTAAGGCTATAGATTCAATAATGGTTAGAACAATATGAGTGAGTCTGAAGTATTATGAAAAAAAATAAGCAAAGGTAGGGTTCAAATAAAGACATAGCAATATTTCTCTTCATGGATTTTACTCTTCTAGGCCAAGAATGAGTTTCATGTAGTTCAGAGATAAGCTATAAGCTCCAAAGAAAAATTAGGCAACAGAGCCTCTTTTTATGAAACAGTCCATTATTTTTATTCTTCCATGTGATAGTTTCTCTTTTTCTTGAAAAACACTTCCCCCAGTTCTCTTAAAAAAAAAAAAAAATCCATGTTTAATTTTACAGAACTCCCATAGAATAAATCTGCTCATGTTTATACTCACAAAGTATTCATTTGTATCGAGAGTCTGGGATTCAATATGTAGTTTGAATGTAATTCACTGTACTACCACATGTTCAGTAGTCTGTACTCAGATTTACATTTTAGTTAAAAATGGAAGTTCCAGTCTGCTTTAAAAATAGTTTTAATTCCTCAGTTACTATCACATAACTTTTCTTGGCTTGGATCACTTTCTCATAATGGGAAGGAGAAATTACCTGTATAGGCCTCCAAGTAGAATGACTCTTAGAGGACTGGCTGGGTGGTTTATATCATTCTCATCTATCCTTATTGTCAACATGATGTACCTCCTGTGTGGAGCTTTTGTTCAGACAGCTCAAAAAAGCCAGGAGTACAAGACTGTACAGGGCTTTACCCAAACGGCACTATGATGTCTTGTTCATACTGTTTTACAGGAAAAGAAGGAGGCTGTTGAAAGTGGCAAACGACAAATTGAGAACACTTTAAAAGAAGGCAACGACATACTCAATGAAGCCAACCGTCTGGCAGATGAAATCGACTCAGTCATAAACGTGAGTATTTGATAGAACCCAAAGTTAAAAGACATAATCATGACATAGGCTCAAGAAATGGAAACCGATGAGAAATCTCAGTAATATATGCAATTACTAATATTTTCCTGTGGACATAGATTAATTTTCCCATAATTCTGTTGTGAGTATGCCAACTGATGGGTAACAATTAGAATTGTACTTTGCCCTTTCAATTGACATAAATGTTTGTGTTTTTTTCCCATTGTGATAAAGAGCTTTTCTTGTTCCTAGGGCAGCTCTTACAATCTGCTTTAATATTTATATAACATTAGTTAAAAGACAAAGCAAATCTACAAGTAGACAAATGGACTGTTAAAATGCAAAACGTAGAGTGATATATGGTAACAGAAATACAAATGAAAGATCCTAATGACTACTATTTGTGCATTTATATCTATGAAGTAGCGTTTTTAAAAAAAGATGGGTTCTGCTTGGTGTAAATTGGTTTCATAAATTCCCAATCTCTTTCATTTATAACAGCTTTTTTTATTCTCTAGTCTCTTTTTCCTACGTCAGTAAATATGAAATCTAATCTTTCAAAAACTAAGCATGTATAATTATGTTTCAGAAAAGTTAGTAAATGAAAGGAACCTAGGATGCACTTGCTTAAAGTGCTCTCTCTTCTCCACATATCAGTATGTTGAAGACATTCAAACTAAATTGCCTATGATGTCTGAGGAGCTTAAAGATAAAATAGATGACCTCGCTCAAGAAATAAAGGACAGGAAGCTGGCCGAGATGGTGTCCCAGGCTGAGAGCCACGCTGCTCAGCTGAATGACTCAGCTGCTGTCCTTGATGGGTACGTCATTTGTTGTTGAAAATGTCTATGTATCTAGACACTTGTCCAAAAGTTTGGACCAGTAGAAATGGTAGAGAATTACTTTCAAATCCTGATTACACACTAGCTATATGGCCTTTTTGTCAAAGAGCCTAATTAGGAGGGTCTGGACAAAGCACTCCTGGAGTAGCATCAAAAGTCTGAGTTAAAAGTGGATGCAAACATGGCTTAGTAGGAAGTGAACATAGCTCTAAGCTACACTTAGAAAAATCCTTTTCTGTTCTATATTAGAAAGCACAGCAATCCCTTATTAGCATTTTAAATAACAATATATAAACACATTCTGCTTCAAAATTCAGTTTTATATTTCTAATGGAATTAAAACAAGTTATTGTTAAAAAAGGTGACTTTTGAAAATGTGGCCCCATACATAGTGTACGAATCTTTTCTCTCTCTGTCAAACTCCAGGGAAACAATACATACTTTCCTGTGATATTACAGCTCACACTAACTGATTATTACACGGGCCAGAGGTGGGAAAACCAGGAAGGAAGGGTATGCTTGACTTGGAAACAGTCTGGGTATAAGCGATATTCTTCCCCTTCAATTTTAGGGTTGCTATCATCGGTACAGGTGCTATTAGCCCCAAGAATAATTGCCATATACAAGGGTATGTTCCTGTACTTAAGCCCATTGATACAAAGGGAAATATTAATATTTGAATACCCTGACTGTTACATGTACAATTCATTTTATAACAAACTCTTACCACTTTAGAGTGAAGGGCAAGAGATGGAATAGGAAGTCAGTGGTCAGCAGATCTAGCTTCCAAGTCTTTGATTAGGAATATGTCAGTTATGTGCCCTGAAGCAAGCCATGAAGCCTGCTGAGATTCATTTATCCTCCTGTAGGATATGCACCTACCCCAAGGAATTCTATAAAATTCATTCCAATAATGTGGTACAAGTGCTCTGAAGCCTGGAACACACTTCACAAATAAGGCGAAGGATTGTCCCATTGCACACTTGTCTGGTGCACGGTATTGCAGAAGTTTTTGGAGAGTGCCATGTGTATTTAAGATATCTTGGTTGTACTTTGTAGCTGAATTATTTAGGAATCTGAGTTCAAGTTGAAAACTACAACACAATGTAACAGAAAGCTAACTGTGATTTGTCATTTTCATAATTATATCGGCTAAGATCATTTGGAAACTATGTTTGTTGTAGTTAGGATTTCCTCATTTGAGAACCACTGAATGCCCTGACATTTTTTTTTTTGGGGGGGGGGGTGTCATCCCAACAGAATCCTTGATGAGGCTAAAAATATATCCTTCAATGCGACTGCAGCCTTCAATGCCTACAGCAATATTAAGGACTATATTGATGAGGCTGAGAAAGTTGCCAGAGAAGCCAAAGGTCTTGCACATGAAGCTACAAGACTGGTAAGAAACAAATAACATTGCATACTAAGAACGGAGATCAAATTTTTTGAATAAGTACCTAAATTTTTAAATTTAAGGGAGCTATGGAAAATCTTAGTAAATGAGAATATTTACTTTGAAGTGTTTTTGAAGGAGGCCTCTTTCAAATAAATCTTCAATATTCTATAACCATAGAACTCTTTTCCAAGTCACCCACCACTTCCCATCATCAGAGACTTGAAATTATCACAGATGCAGAACAGGTTTGTACCACAGTTCACAAAATAAACGCATGCAAACAGAACACACTGGATGTGTAAATTTATCACCATTATTTCAAAAGTCATCCGACAACAAAAGTGCTTGGAAATTAATACTATTTCTGATAGTCCCACAAAAGTTGGTCATACATGAAGTTTAAAGATTAAGTGCACATTTTATAAAACACATCGGATGATGTCATTCTTACTACTGTATTTTTAGGAATTGAAAGCCCTTAATCTTTGACTGTGATCATTGTTTAAAATATATTTGAAACCAATATTTTAGAGTTTTGGGGTTCCAAGTTATATCACATTATTGAGTATCTTGGATAGTGCCAATCTTCATCCTAATATGTAAAGCAACTTTTAGTGAATAAGTTTTGTGATAAACCTTGGTAATACTGTTTTAGGTCAAAAACATCTGATAGGAAGCACATTGTGAGTTAAAATGTTCAGAACAGTCATTTACTCATTTGCTTCACACAGAATGTCCTAAATACATCAGAATTTGGGATGGAGGAAAACTGGACATCTAACTGTGAATAAAATATTCATACATAATGATGTTAAAGAAAGAGATCAAGGGACCAGCAGATGGCATAATGGTTACTTTGCTGGACTCCCATGTAGTTGGCCACTGTTCAGGTCCCAGACCCAGTGTCTTAAAATTCATGCCAGGAGAGTGTGTGTGTTTGCCCAAAATCCCGAGAGGAGAATGGAGGAGAAGGGATTGCAGTGTGGCCATCCCTCTGGGGGAGTGATTTCTCACTTTCTGTTTCTCTGTCTTTCTCTATCTCTCCAGAAAGTGCATGCACCTTATAGCAGAAAAATACCTCAAATAATAATAATAATAATAATAATAATAATAATAATATAAAGATCAGTATTTTCTTTGTTTTGAATTGGGCAAACATTTTTTTAAATCCCAGAGATATTAGAGATACTTACCATTCTCTTAAGGAGGTTAGTTTGTGTCATATTAGAAATATCAAACTCTGTGAGCCATTATTGCTGCTTTTAGTTTCTCTGAAATGAGCTCTCCTAATGCCATATGTTCTGTGTAGTTCTTATTCATGATAGCTGCATGATCACTGCAGACATTTTCTTATGCTCAGTTATCCCTTCAAAATAATCTATTTTTCAAATCAAATCTGAAATTTTTAACCCATCTTCTTATAAATCATTTTCTATTTCAAAGACCCCAATTTCTGGGTTGACCACTTTCATCTAACTCATTTTATTAAATGGTCATTTTTAGCATCCAGCACAGTACCTGGCAAATAGTAGGCATTCATAAATGAATAAATGAATTTTATTATAATTGATGCCTTTCATGCCTACTTATAACCTTTCATGCCAATAAATATCTTGCTCTTGTCATTGCTTTATCAATTATTTTCCCAATTTAAAATTTATTCAAAGTTGGTTATGAACTTGAGTTTATATACATCAAGAATGGACCAGAGTTGAAAATGGGTCCATGGTTGCCTGCTTGCATGATTGTTACAGATTTTATACTATAGCTATGTCTGAAATTGTCATCTCATGTTTTAGAATCTAGTGTAGAATTCAGTTTAAATTACACCCAAAGTATTACATAGATGGCTTATGTCATGACATATTCATCGCTATAGACAAAATAGCTGGAATTATAAATGGTCAATATGTCAATATTTTCTGGTGTTAGATAAACTACAGCATAGATTATGCCATCCTACTTGTAAAAACATTTTTAAGGGGCTGGCAGGTAGAGTGGTGGCTAAGGTGCTGGACTCTCACATGGCCAGCTATGGTTCAGGTCCTGGACCTGGTGGCTTGTTTTCTCAGTTTCCCTCTCTTTCTCTCTGTCTCTCTTGGGGGGGGGGGGAGGTACACATGACCTACAGCAAATTAATAATAATAATAATAATAAATTAATTCTTAAAAAACATTTTTCCATTTCTCATTTGTTTGATATTCAATCCCTTAATGACAAAAGTCTCCAAATGGACATGAGTTACAGATATACTTACAAGAAGTATGGCAGAACCCTTTTTAAATTTTGCTTAATTCTATTGATCTGAAGGTAAAAACATGGCCACGGTGCTGTATCTCAATAAAATGCTCCGTTTCTTGATAAAATGCTTTGTAGATGCGATGGGTGCTCAATGTATATCTTACATATGGAGGAGCCAGGAAAGAAGCATAAGCTGATCTGCATCTCCTGGAAATTCCTGTTCCATTGTCTCTAAAAGCATTCCATGGAGGACTTGGGCCACCACATACACAGCACTATAGATAAAATAGCTAGAGTCAGACTGTCACAATATCATATTTTTCTGACATAAATTCTAAGGAAGAATTTGGTGGGCAGTCTCCAGTGTTCCACAATGTGATTCAGCAAGTGAGCAATTAAAATTCTGATTTTTTTCCCTTCTCATTTTTTTTTACATTTCATCACTGTATAGTTTGCAGCACACAAAAGGAATCTTCCCAGCCTAAACAACTGCATATTAGTCCATTCAAAGGTACTACCATGCACATTATCCTTAACACATAATTTTACACTTTTGTTTTATCTTTATAAATATTCTTTTAACATTTTATGTTTAAAAATGTTTAATTCCAACTAAATTTAATACTTACACTTCATGCTTAAGAAACTCTCATTTTCATTTTTATGCTCATGTGAAAAGTGCACTTACTCTTATGATCACCAAAGTTTACATATTATAAGCTAGCCAACCTCAAATATCAGGCTAAGGTAAGTTGCAATGTATTGCAATATGTACCCTGTTATCGTTATACTTCTCTCATTCTACAAACCATGAAAACACAATTAAATGCCTAAAAAAATTACAGGGTAAGTGCTAAAGAGAATTATTAATTTATTAAATGGTTATCAGCAAATACAAAGAACAAATTTTCCTGGAAAGTTTGTTGGACTGTTTCATTAAAAAAAAGTTTAATTTTTATAGGCTAATATAATATAGTCCTATTTTTCTGGAAAAAAATATACTTGCCAAACATTAATTTGAGCAATTACCTAGAAAGGACTGTTAGTATCCCATCATTATAAGATCTGGTATAATAAACATAGAAGGGTAAGATTAAGTTTATGATTTATTTATGAAAGAATTTAAAGGCTAGCAGTACAGAAGAGTTCTTTACTCATGTGAGTTAGCCCTACAAAAAAGGCAGGAATGTTTTCAATGCATTAGAAAGAAAAAAAGGAAGACACAAAGTAGACATTGCAAGAGGAGACAAAAAGACCTGTGAAACAAGTAATGAAACAACCAGTTGCCAGAATGAAAAAAAATGGAGGTGAGGTAATTTGAGAAGACAATAAAAGTGTTCCAAATACAATAGGGAAGGAAACAAATGAGATAAATAACCTGTAAGCATAATTAAGACAAGTATTTTTTAAAGCAACTTCACTTTTTAAAATGTCCTTAAATTCAAGTCTTTATAAACACACACTGATAATCAAGAATGGAAGTAAAAGGAAAATCTGAAAGAGAAGAAAGTTGATCCTTTGTAAGCAGAAAGAGGTTGTACACAATTTAAGTTTGTAGGGTAGAGTAATAGCTCCTTCTCTTACACAGATCATTTCTTTAAATATCAGGAGGAAATACTATTTTAAAAGTTTAAACATTAAAATTAAAAATTAAAATCAAAACCACTGGTTTTCTGTTAGCGACAGGGCAGGGAGTATTACAAAACGTTTGTTTTCCTACATACAATCTCCAAGATCACATCTTTTAGTACCTCTTTTTTAGTGGATGTAAGGAAAAGAAGAAAGGAACTGTAGATGTCACTTTTGAGAATATGGAATGTGGAGATCCATTCTTTCTTCCCCCTAATTTTAATTGTTTTGATCTTTAAAAAAAATCATGAGTTTAATAGGGAGTTGAACCTTTCTTAAACAATTTTCAGATTTTAAGTGAACTTGAAACCTATATGACCATTCAGATCAGGTTTTGCACGTTTGTGATGAAATAGATTTCATGTGCTGTTGGATCCTTGGAATGACCACCAAAGGCAATAAGCACAGCATCCGTAGCACTGGGATATGAGACCCTGCCTGATTCCAGTGGAAAGATCTTGGGTTCTGTGTCCTTCTATCTCGCACATCTAAGCAACAAACAAAGGATAAGATGGAATTAATTTGTAGTTCAGGCTCTTAAAGAAAATGAAGAATCATTACAGATTGAAAATTATATGGCCAGCCACAGCGATGTAACACTCTGAGATACTGTGGCCATGTGGAAGGTGCCCTGTCTGTGTCCTGAGGTCTGCTTGGGCATGTAAGGCATTCTCATGTGTCCATGGTTCCAGCTGACTGAGGCTGCAGATAAAATAACAATGTGAAGAACCCATGAAAAGGTGCCTGTTTCTCCTTCTTTTTCTTCCCTTCTCTCATAGAAGATATAAATAAAAATAAACTTTAAAAAAATAAACAGGATGTGCTACACAAACAACTTTACTTAAATAAATTTGTATAGTTAGATGAAGTGAACAGGAATCTAGACCAAAATTTTCTCAAAAAGACAGAAAATCTGGGTAGTACTTATAGCCAATAAATGGACTTAATCGATAGTCAATAATGTACCTATAATGAAATAAACACACCTATCAAACCTCAAGGACCCATTATGCAAAATGTTCTTAAAGAAAAGAAAAAAGAAGGAACAATTCCCTTGCTTATTTAATGACTGTTATGATCTTGGGTTGGAGTGTGTTTCACAAAAAGAATGAATAATGTTTACATCTTTGTAGGCCAATATGAAGAAAATAATTTAAAAAGGAAAAGTACAGGTCAATTCTTCCAATAGAGATGCAATAGTGTAAATAAAATATTATCAAGCCAAATCCAAATATACATATTTCAGAGACATGGAAAATACAAAAAGTTGATATTTGTGAGGGACATGTGATGAGAATATGGATGCCTATATTAATTTCTGGTCCTATTTATGTAACTATGTACTTATATTATTTTCTAGTTAAATATTTTAGTTAAAATGAAAGTAAGCAGAGAAAGGTAGAAAATCAATTCTGCAAGAAGATCTAGCCAAAAAAATTAATTGAAAAATTAGAAAAGTGGGTGTAGGACCAGCCCATTGCCTAGTGATTAAGGTGTCTCAATCTCACATGACTGACTGCATGGTACGAGTCCTGGACTTGGCATCTTGAGAAACATGACAGGTACGTGTGTATGTGTCCCTAATCCTGAAAGGCAGACAAGATGGAGAAACAGGGGCTGGAGTATGGCCATTCTTCATTAGAGGTGCTTTCTCACTCTCTCTCTCTCTCTCTCTCTCTCTCTCTCTCTTCCCCCCTCCCTCCCTCTGATCACCACATACACCCTCTGGCAAAACTTAAATAAATAAATAAATAAAAATGTAAGATGGGTCTGGAAATGAAATAATAATCTCATGCTTTTACCTCCTCATCCTCTGAATAAGAAGTCCTAAGTCATTTCTTTTCTTTTTTTAAATTGATGACATATGCATGTTTCAATTTATTTTCATTGAAAAGGGAGGCTGATGATTTCAAGAAACAATCCCCTGAATTAACTTTTCTCATTTCTGAGCTTATACCCCCAGAGGCAACCACTTCTAAATCTTTCAAATATTTTGTCTCCTACTGTATCTCTTAGTAAAAATTATCACATCATCATATATTTCTTTAATATGAGGGCATTATCTATTTAATTACTGCTGTGATGAGTGAGATGTGGTTCACTTCAAACTTATTTCATCACGTTTTTCTCCTGTCCATTGCCTAAATGGGTATATCAGCATGTTTAGTTCATTTACTATTTTCTTTTTAAACTTAGAAAAATAGAAGTAAAGCTTTACTTCCTGGGCCATAAGCATTAGACTCTACTTTCTATAAAATGAAGTTATTTGACTCCTCATCTTTCCCTTTTGCTCTTTCTTCCCTCTTAACTTCTAACCTTTACTTTTCACTTGTCATAGTCAGTAATATTTACATTTTATTTATAATCATAATTGTTCTATGGCAGAATGCAGAAGTCTTTTCCCTTGGGCCATTCACTTTCCATAATATACTCTTTCTGGGAGTATTTGGCAGTTAATGCTTGGTTGCCAGTTGCTCTGTGCAAGGGAGAAGGTGTACTCTGTTACAGTGAATTGTTTATTTTTACTCTCATGACGCCCTCATCCTCTACCATACCTGTTTTTCCTGAGACCTCTCTAGGTTTTCTCTAGATTCTGTGGACATCCTTCTTGGCTTTTATCTTACTGTGCAAGCAGTGGGCACAATAATCACCAAAGACTGATGGGCAGTAATATCGAATGATCCACGTAGGTGTGGTTAGAGAAGGATGGTCATTCTGCTAGAGGGAAAGATTCCTGTGTTAAACTCATACACTTTCTTTGATCCACTTCTCTTTTTTCCATCATTGTTTTATTCCCCACTGATCTCTCCTGCACACTCTATCCTTTTATCTTTCTTAAATTTTCCAGAGGGCACATGTGCCAAGAGAGACAGAGCTCTACAGAAAGAGGAAGAGAGAGAGAGGAGGAGGAAAGTGAAAAAGCACCCTCATGGGAGGGTCACGCTGCAATCTCTTTTCCCTTATTTCTCCCTTCTTTCAGGATTTTAGGTACACACATGCCTGGCTTGTTTTTAAAGTGATTGGGTAGTGAACTATAAATAATGCAGTCAACCATTTGGGATTCAGCACCTTAATAACTACGCCATTGGCTGGCCCCATTTTATCTTATTTTTCTTGGTACTATCTTCTGAAAACTCAGTCTTTTGTGCAGATTTTGAATTAAATAACTAACATGTCTGTTAAGTCTTTTGCTTAACATTTCACTTCTTCCTTGGGAAAGGCATGTTTGGGGCTTCTAACACATTCCGCCCTTGGGTGAGTTAGAAAAAGGCATCCCCACTGGGCTAGACATGCCAGGTCACACAGCATGATAAGCAGCACCTTGACCAGTCCTATGGTCCCTTGGAAGGAGATTTGGGTCATAACAGACTGCACAGATCTGGCCCCAGAGTCTTGTCTATCAATTTCGAAAGTTCTGACACTCTTCTTTCTCTCAAGAGTAGTCAGCTCTCATGGCCTGCTGCCTCTGTTTTCACTGCTTGGTAATTGTGATGTTTTATTTGTTCATATTTTCTTCTCCAAGAAAAGAATGTCTTCAGTATTAAACCTGATAAATGGAGGGACCAGCAGTTAGCATAATGGCTATGTCGCTGGATTCCCATGTGATCGACCGCGGTTCAAGTC
The DNA here is from genome assembly GCA_026018925.1 of Tupaia tana. Classification (NCBI taxonomy): domain Eukaryota; kingdom Metazoa; phylum Chordata; class Mammalia; order Scandentia; family Tupaiidae; genus Tupaia; species Tupaia tana. The sequence goes on from JAKSZU010000002.1 coordinate 71,051,531, forward strand.
CCGAACCTGGTGGCTTAAACTCACGCCAGACGCGTGTGCGAGCATGCCCAAGATCCTGAGAGGAGAATGGAGGAGAAGAGATTGCGGCGTGGCCATCCCCCCTGGGGAGTGATTTCTCACTTTCTGTCTCTCTGTCTCTCTCTTTCTGGCGAGCGCACGCGGCCTATAGCAAAAAACTCCCCACCCCCCAAAAAAGGCTGATAAATGGTAACTTGAGTAGACAGAAACATGAATAACAACAAAAGACATTAGTATTCTACTCTTTTATAATTTTTCACACAATTTTCATGATTTTTCATTTAAGAAACACAGTATAGAGTGGGTAACCATTAGTTATAGGTTGTCCCCTCCCATTTCCGGACACTGATGCTAGAAATCCAAAATGTCTGTAATAGTCCAAATTTTTAGACTTAATAAGACATTTATATTACCATGAGAGATAAGGAAGATAAAGAATAAAATTTCAAAGGAAAAATAAAATAATTTTCTTTTCCTATTAGTTTGATATTATGTCTGAAATTCTCCTTAGATGTAGATATAACACAGCATTTTAAAAATTTGATGAGAAGTGGGTCCAAGTGGTATGCTAGAAGCTCCTAATCATGTTGAGGGAAAGTAGCAGGTCAGAATTTGGGAATCCAAAGATCTGTCTCCAACTGAGCACATATTGTCTATGAAATAAGCTATGTCTGCTAAATAAATACTTTTTTCAAGAAATATTGTATAGTCTTATTTCTCATTGGCTTAATTCTTATAGTAAATATAATCCCTAGAACTTAGAATTTAATTTTTAAAAATTTATTTCTCTTAATTGGCCAAAGTTGTATATTTATCATGTAAAACATATGCATACATTGCAGATAGCTAAACTGAGCTAGCTTGAATGTATTTATTATCTCACATATCATTAAGTGAGAAACTTAATATCTATTCTATAAGCAGTTTCCAAGAATACAACACAATGTTGTTAACCATAGTCATCATGCTGTGCACTAGATTTATCTCTTGAATTTATTCCTCCTATCTAACTGAATTTTTTTATCTTTTGGCCAACATTTCCCCAACTGCTCCCAACTCTAGACCCTAGAAAACACCACTGGCTTCTATGAGATCAAAGTTTTTAGTGTTCATGTATAAATGATATATCATAAGTTATATTCTTTCTGTGCCTGGCTTAGCTCAATTAATATAATGTCCTCCAGATTTATCCATGTTGTCAAAATGGTAAAATTTATTTCTTTTTATAGGCTGAATAGTATTCCATTTTGTCTTTACTTTTGTTCTTGTTTTTATAAAGAGATTTTTCCATAGAGCACATGCATTCTCTGGAGAGACAAAGAGAGACAGAGAATCAGAAAGTGAGGAATTGCCCTCCTCCCATTCCCCCTCCCCCCCAGGGAGATGGCCATGCTGCAATTTCTTCTACTCCATTCTTCTTTTGGGATTTTTTGGGCACATGTGCACATGTGCCCAGTGTGAGATTCAAGCCACTGGGTTAGGACTCGAACCATGGTCAACTATATGGGAGTCCAGCGACATAATTATTACACCATCTGCTGGTCCCTGTCTTTTTTTGTTTTTGTTTTTGTTTTAAAAGATTAATTTTTACTATATGGTATATGCATTCACCAGAGAGACAGAATGTGAGAAATCACGCCCCAAAGGGGATGACCATGCCTCAATTCCTTCTTCTTCACTCTCCTCTCAGGTCTTTGAGCACTCATGCACGTGCACCTAATGTGAGTTTTAAGCCACCAGGTCCAGGTCTCAAACCACGGTTACCCATGTGAGAGTTTAGTGATGTAACCATTATGCCATCTGGTGGTCCCTCCACTTTGTCAATATGCTATATTTTTCTTATTCATTAATGAGTTCCCAGGTACTTAGGTTGATCCAATATTTTAGGAATAGTACTACAATAAACATGGATTGCAGATTATGTTTGAGATATTGATTTTCTTTGGATTTATAGCACGTAGTGCATATGCTGTGTCATAATGTAGTTCTACTTTTAATTTTTGACTATGCTTCATGCTATTTTACATAATAGCTCTACTAATTTAGATTCTACCCAACAGTGTAGAAATTTTCCCTTTTCTCCACTTCCTTGACAACACTTATCTTTTGCCTTTTTGATAGTGGTTATTCTGACAGATCTGAGGTGATATCTACTTGTGGTGTTGATTTACATTTCCCTGATATTGAGCATTTGTTCATATACTTGTTAGCCATTAGCATGTCTTCTTTCAACAATGACTTTCAGGTCCTTTGCCCATTTTTTATATTTGTTTTCTTGCTATTGAGTTGTTTGAATTTCTTATATATTTTGGGTATTAACCACTTTCAAGATTTGTGATTTGTTAATATTTGCTCCCATTCCATAAGTTGTCTCTGAATTCTGTTTAGTTCCTTTGCTATACTGAAATTTCTCAGTTTGATGTAATTGCATTTGTTTGTTTATACATTTCCAGCCTGTGTTTTGGGGGTCATGTTTTAAAAGTACTACTTGGGACAAGCAGTTAGAGTAATGGCTATGTCACTGAACTCCAATGTAGCTGACCGCAGTTCGAGTCCCAGACCCAGTGGCTTAAACTCACGCTGGGCGCGTGTGCGTGCATGCCCAAGATCCTGAGAGGAGAATGGAGGAGAAGGGATTGCAGTGTGGCCATACCCCTCGGGGGGTGATTTCTCACTTTCTATCTCTCTGTCTCTGTCTTTCTGGCGAGCGCACGTGCCCTATAGCAAAAACCTCTCCAAAAAAAAAAAAAAATTATTACTCAAACCAGTCTCATGAAATTTTACCCCATGTTTATCCTAGTAGTTTTGCAGTTTCAAATCTTACATTTGTCTTTAATATATTTTTAATTAGTTTGTGTATAGGTATAAAATAAGGGTTTAATTTTTTTCTTTTACATTTGGATATCCAGTTATCTTAACAGCAGTTACTAAAAAGACTATCCCTTCCCCAGTGTGTTTTCTTGGCATCTTTGTCAAAAATCAATTGAATTTGAATGTGTGGATGTATTTCTGGGCTCTTTACACCATAAATCTTGCAATAGAATGATTAAAAATTAATGCACTTCAAATGAGTGTTTGTTTAGAAATATAGTCATATACTCTCTTCAGTGTGTCATATTTAAATTCACTTTTTGTAATTGGCTGACAGAAAATAAAGAATATACATGCAGTATGATTTTGAGTTATTTTCTACTTAGAAAACTGTGAAAATATTAGAAAAGTATCTATTGCATACAAAAGGTTCAATATCGTGTCAACCAAGTGGTAAACTTTAACTCACATATTCCTTATAATTTACTCTCTCAACCATTACATAAAAGTCATTCAAACAGTAATTTTGACTTTTTATTAATATCTATAATTATTGGAATTTACATTTTATACCAGTGTAGTGTTAATGGGAAAATAACACAATATCATAAATTGATATTACATTTGAATCTGTCACCCAAGATGTGAACATTTTTTCTTCTTCATTGACAGTTCAGCAATGTATCTGAGAACTAAGCAATTCACACAACAGCAAATAGGAAAAAGTGATTGAGAATCTAAGTTGCATAGAAACAATTAAATGTATGTGAAAAATAGTGTTCATTATGCCTCCTTAGTGATTTCTTTGTACATAATACACTCATTTGAGTCAATAATTTAAAAACAATCTATTAAAAGCAGATAGGCAAATTTATATTTTATGAGCCAATATTAGATATATTTAAAAATTTAGAACATAAAATGATTTTTAAAAAATTGGACCAGCTTCATGATGCAGTGATAATGTACTGCTCAAGGAGCCAGATTCCATATGGCGATCACAGTTTGCATCTCTGATCTTATCATTCTGAAAGGCACCAGGCACACATGTGAGTGAACATCGAATGGTCTAAAGACTGGAATAAGGCAATTGCAGAGTAGTCCAGTACGTGTGAAGGGTACTTCTCTTTTTCTTTCTTTCTCTCTTTCTTCTTCTCACTTTTATATGCATGCACATGTACTCTTTCATGAATAAAGGGAAAATTTTTTAACTAAAAGCCTGTGTTATCAGAAATAGACAAAATTTGGGGGATGTTGCTATAATGCCATGTAAGTATGAATTAATGTTTGTCAAGACAGCAATGTTCTCAGTACCATTCTACTATTTTCAGTATTGGGATTTCTACCCACAGAGGAAATAAAGAAGTGACATTGCCATGTTGGCTTTGATTATGGACACTAACTTAAAAGAAAACTCTAAGCCTTCTGAGAATGATATCATAAAGAAACTTCCTCCATTTCTTTTATTAAAAGTCCTTATAGTACCTACACATCCTGTATCTAGTATCTAACTCTTGGCCAGTCCCTGCCTCATTGCAGAAAGCTAGCAGCCTGTGTGCTGGAGCAATAATGACTGTCATGCTGTAATTGGGGAAAATCAATTCTTCCCTGTTTATACATTTTTAAATCCTTGATTGTCTTTCTTAGAATACCCATCGTGCTAAAACTTCACAGACACAAATTCCAAATTCTTGTGAGCAAGTATGGGGTTTTCGTATTTCATCTCTAAACCTCTCTTTTGTGTTCAATTGCTTTCAGTCTTTCACAGAGACTTATCTAATCCCTCTACCATTCTGGGATATACTGCGCAATGCGAGGAATTTATAGCCTTTCAACAGATTTCGGTCAAGTCATTCCTCTGGTTTTCTTTACTTATTTTTTGATTCACTATTTCATTTTAATATCCTGTTGTAGTTAAAGATATGTAGGTTATATTAAAATACCTTTAAAGTTGATGCACAGTGATTTCTACATTTAAAATTGTGTGTGACTTTTTTCAACTTATTACAAAATCAGTTTATATCTATTTTGGAAATACTGACAAGCATGTGGGTCAAAATTTTAAAATGTGCATAATCCCACTAACCACAAATAGTTACTTTTATAGTACTGTTTAATACATGCCCATACATTTTCTTATGCAGATAGTTTTTGCACAAATGGGTGACTTGTAATTTGTAATTGTTTTATAATTTAATAAATCAATTAAAATCACATACATATTGTTTAGAATATGTTCTTTAAAAATCACATCCTTTAAAAAGTACATAGCACTAGATTACACTATTTCTTTTAATAATTTACTTGTTACCATAAAAATGTTATTCATTTAACAGTATTTTAATACATCAGAATATAAATTTCTTATTTATGCTTCACATAAAAACATTGAAGCTAATCAGCAACCCTTACGTATATCCGTGCACATTTTGAACTTTTTTGTTTTCTTTTCTTCACTTTCTTTTCTATTTATACAGAGTCTCACTGTGTTGCCTAGACTAGTCTCCAGTTTATGATCCTTCTGCTTCAGTCTCCTGAGCAACTGGGTTTACAGGCGCACACCACCATGCCAGGCATTTATGATGGTGCAGGGATCAAAGCTGGGCCTCCCATGTGGTTTCAGCCCATGAAGTAATAGTGCTGACAAACGTGTGCTGCAACACAGCTTTGAGCACTTTTCCTTACTGAAAAGATTTTAAATTTATCATCATCTAAGTTACACATCAACCGTTGTATAAATGTCTAAGACTTGTCTTCTAAAATAAATTATTTCAAAAAGAGAGTAATGAATAGGTCATAAACTATACTGCAGAATTTTCAGTTACTATTTCCTTTAAATAATAAATAAACGAAACAAATATTCTGCATCTCTCCTTAGAACCAATTCTTTCAATGAATTCAGAATATTTGTCTTTTCCTTTTTTAACAGATTTTTGCTGTGGGGCATGTGCACTTGCTGTAGAGACAGAGAGACAGAAAACAAAAAATCACTTCCCCAGGGAGGATAGCCATGCCTCAATCCCTTCTCCTCTATACCCCTCTCAGGATTTTGGGCACATACGTACACATGCCTGGCATGAATTTCAAGCCACCATCTGTGACTCAAATCATGGTCAGCAACATGGGAGTCCAGAGCTTTAACCACTAAGTCGCCTGCTGGTCCCCAGAAAATTTTTCGTTAATAAAGTTATTTGAGGAACACTCAAAAAAGTAACAAAACTATAATTATAGAAAGCAGCATAGACAGTAATTTTTAAACCTGTTCGTTAGAAAATAAAATACTAGGTTGCAGGTTTTCTAACCCAGTAAGTTCTAACTCAACTTCAGGGCTCACCTTCTTATCATCCTCCTGTTATAGAGCCTCTTCTGGCAGCCAAACACTTAAGTGTTTCTGTGCTGAATTAAGGCAAACATTGTTTTTCTTCACGAGTGATTTTTGTTTGTTTGTCTCTCCACTACACTTCATTAGGAAAAACGTTGTCTTTCTATTTTGGATACTCAGAGCTTTGTGGTGCCTGAGTCATCTAAAAAACTTTTGTTAGAGAAATCAATCAATTTATTTATCTATTAATTACTGACATTAAGTTTTAACAAGAGTTACTATGAATATTTAACAAATAGTTGGAAGAAAGCTCTTATTAAAATGCAATTAAGTTCAAGCCCTCTGTTAAATCTTCATAGACCCTTTATTCTATTTTAATGACATCTCAAATTATCTCACATTTTTTTGTAAATAATTATTAGCTACTAAAAACATAGCAAATTACATATAGTAGATTCTATTTTATATTGTATAATAAAGAATTTAGATGACTACCTATGTATGCATATATATAAATATATATTCAGAGAGAGTATTAAAGAAATTATTATTTATAAAATACAATCCCTAAAACCTAAGGAAAAAAACCTTACAAATTCTAAGAATCTCATTTATATTTCACATATGCTGTAGACACAGCTCAGAAACTCAGATGTGATGGCTATGAATATGTATGAAGTGTAATTAGCTTGGAAAATGCTGCTTCATCACCTGTCCTGATATTTCTTGATGTGCTTCAGTAACTTACTAAGCAATGCTGGAAAAGGGTCTCTCCAAATTCCAGTGAATTGAAACAGTTCTGTTCATCCATAACACGTTAGTGTTTTCCATTCCCTTATCATGTGAACAGCCTGTTTTTCAAACCCAGATCGTTTAGCAGACTGCTTATAACTGACAGTTGTGTACCATCAGCTCTTTACTTTAATATTCTGGAGAGATTCTTGAAACACTGAAACCTGTTTTATTTCTTCACATTTCTTAAATCCAAACCTCTCCATCCCACAGCCGTTGCCTGAGGTTACGCCTCTTTTCTATCACCAGTGCTATTACAACAACCAGCTGATGGCTCTTTTTCTCTCACACAGCTGCCTGGTTCATCTTCCTGAAGCACTAGTCTGCTCAACTTTCTTACTCGGAAACTTGTAAAATTGCTCACTGCCCAGTTTCCTTAATTTGGCATTCAAATTTTCCAAAATTTGTCTCCATCCTACCTAATAGCCTTTTCCACACTCTCCTTCACAAAGCCTACAGTCTATGGAATCAACATAGGTGTTCTCCCATCCACACATCAAAATTCTCTGCCTTCCCACATTTCCTTGCCCTATTTCTGCTGTATCTCCTTCATTTCTGCATATATTACCCATTTCCTTATTTCTAGGAAAGGAGTGGTAGACTAAAATCTGAGACAAAATCATTGACTAACTGAAAAGCAGAAAAGACAAGATGCCTGGAAGCAAAAATTAGGCAAAATTCTGAAATGCAAGCTAAAAAATTAGCATCCAGGAAGTGTGTCAGCTGATCAGGGCTCGGTCATGTTGCTGGATGAAGGTGTAGTAGCCCAGAGGAAGATCAGTAAGTTGGCAATCATTCAGCCAGACTAAAAAGAAAAAAATAAGAAAGGTCCTCAATCACCAATATCAGATATAAAATAACTAGTGTCTTAATAAAAAAACTGAACAAAAGATTTAAATAGATACATCACTAAGTAAGATGAAAAAAAAAAACACATGAAAAAATGTTCATTATTAGTAATCAAGAAAATTAAATTAAAACCAAAATGATGCGCACACATATTAGAATGTCAAAAATTAAATAAGACTGACTATACCAAGTATTGACAAGGATATGGACAAATGAAACTCCCAAACACTGCTGGTGATGATTTAAATAGTACAAATTGTTTTAAAATCAGTACAAATAGTTTGATAATTTTTAAAAAAGCTTAAGTGTATGCTGAGTAAAAGATCTAGCCATTCTATTTCTAGGTATACACCTCTAGAAAACTGAAGGCATATGTTCCTACAAAAATTTGCACCCAAGTGTTCATAGAAATACTGTTTAGAATAGCCAAAGATAAAAACAAGGGATTACAGAGAAATGGTGGACATGGTCTCTACCTTGATTGCATTAGTGGTCTCCTGGGTGTGTATATGGCAAAACTTAACAAATTGTAAATTTTAAATATGTGCATTTTTTTGCTACCTGTCTATTCATACTACAGTAAAACTGTTGAAGAATATTAGAAAGCAGAAAGAGCTAATATTGGCCATAATTCTTCAACAATTTTCACTGCTCAGATTTTAGCCTCTTTTGGTGTTTTTCATCTTTCTCCCTCTTTTCTCTCTCACCTTTTTTCTTTGATATTCTTCCATACAACAAATCAACTCTGTCCCTCCTTCAAGCCCACACCTCAGTGTGCACATCGAAGGTTAGTTTTGAAATCTTATTTTTTTAAATGTTTGGCAAATTATGTTCTTATAAAATGGCATTTGCAGCTTGAAGCTCTAAGGAAAATGTTTTGTGTTACTGTTTTTTTCTTTTTTTTTTTTTTTTGGTGATTCAGAATCATTACCAAAATTGATTCTACTAGAATAATGTTGGCATCTACTAAGACCTACCTTTCCCCTCCTTTCACATTTTGCCCTCTCCAAATTGAGTAGAACTCCTGAATTTTATAAATCCTTCTCTCTAGAAAGTTTTCATTTCTCTTTCCTCACTGTAAAAAAGATTGTCAGCTGTCACTTCTGCTGTTTTTATGTGTCTATATAGAAAATCTTCACACCTTCTTTTTTTAATTTCCTATCTCTAATCTGTTTTGATTCAGAAAACATGTAACCAAGGGAGTGAAAATGATGTGTAAATTTGTACAAATATAGAGCCTGAATAAGGCTTACTTTCTTTGAGTAAAGTAAGTCATTGGATTTGTGCCATTAAATTTGACACTTACTTTTTTCCCCTAAGATAAAGGACACATATGACTCATTGTATCTACTTCTCAAGAGAAATTGTAAGACTGAGAATTCCTGTGTTCCCATTGGAAGACACTGTCAATTTTCCACAGGATAACTTGTCAAGGTTATCTTTTATAAGACCTAAGAGCATTGTCTCTTTTAAAATTTATGTGGATGTTCCCAATATGTTTTTATGTAGATATCACAGTATTCTGTAATCAAACTGTTCTGTGAACAATAGGTTATTTAAATGAAAGCTATTGGAATAACACATTAGAAGACATTTGACCACATAAATACCAAGTTCTGTAATAAATGTGCCTTAATAACATTATTTTATCAGTCACATTATGAAAGCATTATACTGAAAAACATTACAGAACTTGGTATTTATGTCTGGGATAACATGAGTTCAAATTTCTAACTTAAACAGTAAGTATTTAGCATTCTCTAACCTTCCTTGCACCATAAACTACTTTTCCAATTTAAGATTAACACATGAGATTCTATTTGATTTATCTCTTGGTATACATGTGTTTTTTAACAATTACTGAGGGAAAAAAACACTATTAAAATGGTTAACTAGTCAAGTTAAACAATTATTTTACAATTCTATTATCTTTGTGTCACCTCTTTTAATCTTAGCCTCAACTAGTACACCTTTGCTAGGGGATAATTGTGGCTCAGAGACTGTCATTTAGAAGACTTGGTTTTGCCATGGTATGCTGAGATTTATTTTTTTAAAAAAGCAGGGTCCTTTCTCTTTTCCATACCTAGAAGATACAGGACATGCATCCCCCTCACCCCATGACTAGAGTAAAATGTGCTTAGCGATAAAGTCAGTGAATGTTCTTACTTTTTAATTTGCTTGACTCTTGTAGCACATGAAAACACTGGTTTTCCAATGCTGTCAACCATTATATGCATTGAGTCACTTCTGTAGCTCTTCATTTTCATAATATCATGCTCTTTTTTTGAGAAAGAGCTTTTTGTTATAGGGTGCATGCATTCGCCAGAAAGTCGGAGAGAGACAGAGAGACAGAAAGCAAGAAATCATCCCCGAGGAAGGATGGCCACTCTGCAATCCTTTCTCCTTCATTCTTCTCTCAGGATCTTGAGCACACAAGCACACATGCCCAGCATGAGATTAAGCCACCAGGTCCAGGACTTGAGCCACAGTCGACTACATGGGAGTCCAGTGACATAGCCATTACTCCAACTGCTGGTCCTCATATCATACTCTCTTGGCATCTCCTTTCCCTCAGTCACCATGCCAGCTCCATTTTCTCTACCTAATCCTTCAATGTTGAGGTTCTTAATGGTGCCTTTATAGGTCTTCTCATCTCCCAATGAACAATATCCACGTTTTACCAAATAGGTGCTGATGAATTATAATTCTTTATTTTTTTAAAGAATTCTTTTTTTATTTAACTTTATTTATTTATTTATTTATTTATTTATTTATTTATTTAATTCGACCAGAGAGGAACAGAGTAAGAGAGAGAGAGAGAGAAAGTGAGAAAACAAGCCACCAGATCCAGGACTCGAACTGTGGTCGGCCATGTGGGAGTCCAGCACCCTTAACCACTACGCCAACTGCTGGCCCCAATTAATTATAATTCTACATCTAGACACCAGAACTGTTACCTGAAAGTAAACTCTATTACCAAATGCCTTCTAGATGTTCTATTCCATTATTCTTTGGTTTTGGGTCCGTGACACTTCTTTTTCTGTCCACAGGCAACTGGTCCTGAGGGCTTATTAAAGGAAGATGCCAAAGGATCTCTTCAGAAAAGCTTTGGGGTGCTTAATGAAGCCAAGAAGTTAGCAAATGATGTAAAAGGTTAGTGTGGCTACTGTTTAAAATTGCATTTTAAGTAAAAAGATCATCTATCACACTACTGGAGAATATAATTGTTTCAAAATGGATCATCTGGATTTAACACAAATTAATATCCTCACCAATTTCACAATATTTTGTCTGCATTTTGTCTGGCTAATATTTAATATTTTAAACCTAATTTTTATACCAACACTTCGCCTATATATGAAGAATAGTAACTTGTAATATGATAAGTTTTTGAAATTTTGAGAACACCCAATTCTACCTTGTTTCTGCTTCAGAAATGAAAGTCACAAAGGATGAGTCAGGCAGATGCAGCATATGTCTTTAGAAAAAAAAATTTTTAGAGAGAGTTTTTTGCTATATGGCATGTACATGCACCAGAGTGACAGAAAGCAAGAAATTATCCCCCAGGGAGGATGGCCATGCCACAATCCTTTCTCCTCCAGTCACCTCTCAGAATTTTGGGCATGCACTCACATGGGCCCAGCATGAGTTTTAAGCTGCTGGTTCCAGGACTTGAACCACGGTCAACTACATGGGAGACTGGCAACATAACCATTATGCCATCTGCTGGTCCCATAAGAAATTTAAATTTTATTAGTGGATCACATTTTCTGAAAGCTTTTTATATATATTTTATTCCTAATTCAGGGGAGTAATTTATGTATTCTGTGTTAAGAATGTATTACTAAACATGACTGTTCTATATATACTTTTTTAAAATTCAAGTATCATGGGGCCAGCAGTTGGCATAGTGGTTAAGACACTGGACTCCCATATGGCCTACTACAGTTCAAGTCCCTTATCAAGCAGCTTGGAAGTCACACTGGATGTGTTTGTGTGTGTACATGCCCAAATCGTGAGAGGAGAATGGAGCAAAAAAGATTGCAGCGTGGCTATCTCTCCTGCGGGGGGTGGGGTGATTTCTTGTTTTCTCTCTCTTTCAGTCTTTCCAGTGAGTACATGCACCCTGTAGCAAAAATCTCTCAAGAAAAAAGAAAGATAGAAATTTAAGTATCTTTTGTTTCTCATTTGAATTGTCTTCTGTTTCTTTTTTGACTTATTCTTCCTTGGGGGGAGATTTCTCACTTTCTCTCTCTCTCTCTGTCTCTTTAGTAAGCACATGTGCCCTATAGCAAAATCCTTTAAATAAAAAAGAAAGAAAGAAATTTAAGTATCTTTTATTTCTCATTTGAATTGTCTTCTGTTTCTTTCTTAACTCATTCTCCACTAGGGGGCGATTTCTCACTTTCTCGCTCTCTGTCTCTTCATTAAGCACATGTGCTCTATAGCAAAAATCCCTTAAATAAAAAAAAAAAAGAAAGAAATGTAGGTATGTTTTATTTCTCATTTGTATTGCCTTCTGTTTCTTTTTCTGTCTCTCTCCTTCTCATTTTCCGGTTTGTGCCCATCTCCACAACCTACCTAAATACCATGGTTTTTTAAACATGCCACCATTCCAAGATTCCATGTTTTCACAGTGTTATTCCACCCTTTGGAAGGCCTCATCCTCAGTCCCTCTTCATCTGTTTTCCACCAGATCTAAATGATTAGTTCATGGGTCATTTCTCAAAAAAACTGATATCCAATCTGAGTCACATGTTCCCTCTTTGAGTATAGTTTTCTCAAAGACTGGTCAAATCACTGCTGTCATGGACTTCATATTTCATCTTCTTGAAGAAAGACATCAGATCTTTTCAACTTTGTATTTACAGTATATATTATAGAGACTGGCTCAAATTGGAAAACAACTATTTGTTTGTGGTCAAACAAACAAACCACCATTGCTTTGTGGTTGTGTATTTTTTTTAAATAAAGAAATGGTATTGGTCTTTACTTGTCTTAGGAAGCAATTAGGTTTTTAACTCAATTGTTATAAATGTGTCAATATTTGGTCTCCAATAGAGGTTGATATGGAATTATAATTTCTGTCTCCATTGTAACTGGCACTTTGATAAAAAAAAAAAAAAAAAAAAAAAAACAACTTTGGGCTGTATATTGCAGGTGAAATAAAACTTCTATATACATAATTGTGCATAGGCGATAGCTTTTACTAACACTTCAAAGACTGACTATAAAAAGTCAAAAATTGTTTTCCTATTGGGAAGTGGGCTCAACACCATTGCTTTGTGGTTACTCCTTTTATCCAATACCCTGGCCCACGCATGGATCAAGAAGAAGTGGCTGAGATGAGTCCTGTAAATGCAGGTTCATTGTCTACAAGGTTTTAATATTTCACTTTTCACAAATCCTTTTGTTACACTGATTTTGATTTTTTTAAAAACATCGCATTAAAATATTTTTATCTTGACTACTGAATTTTTTTGGTGCTCCTTTAAATTTAACACCCAAGCCAAGTGCCATACTCACCTCATTTCACTCCTAGCCCTGTCCATGTCTCTATTTCCAAAAACACACTGGCATTATGGAAATAAAGAAAGAATACCATTTTTAGGCTATTTTTCACAGGGAAAAAGAAATCTAAAGACAGGCATGGTAGAAAGAATTAGGAGACAGAAATGTTCATTAGTTTAAATGTCTTTTTTTGTACTTCAGGTAGTACATTATTTAAAGTCATGAAAACCCACAAACTACTCAAGTAATAATTCCTCCAGAAAACCAAGCCAAGGCTATGACGGAGATGGGAATGTTTTCTTGCTACATTATGACATTCCTCTGATTTGTGGCCAATTACACAGGTTATAAAATGGTTGTTAATCAGGGAAATGCCATATATTACCACTAGGAACTGCTGAAATAGGCCCTACAGAGCAAAACTCTTGACAGCAGCTATTAAAATAGAGATTTAGTCATTTCTCTCTCTGTGGTGCCCGGAGTTAAAAGGAATAAAAATGGTGGGCCAGTATCCCCGCCATATTTCTAATTTGTTGCTTGGTTCAACTCAGTACAACTCCGTTAGTCTGTGAGCTGTAGTCGCGAATGACTTAGTGCAGCTCCCTGCCATTTTTATGCTGTCCTTGCCTTGAGGGAGTCTGAACTTGCCAGGAGCAATTTGTTTTCCTTTTTAATTTTTGAATATACATCTGTTAAAAGTAAATTTGCCCTTGTGCAAGTTTGAGATTTGAAACCAGTCTGCATTGTACTGATTGAATGTCTGCAGGGATAAAAAGCATTTTGTTGATGGATATGCGGCATGGTACAAATTGATGATGGAAAAGAGTGAGAAGACAAATTAATTCCAGCAGATGAATTAATAGTACTTTACAGATGGACAAGAAGTTTAGTCAATGAAATAGCAAGTCGACATTCTCACGGGATGTGTTCAGGGCAAGGAATAAAGCAGAGGATGGTAGAGCTATTCAGACTAAAAATCTGAAAATACTAAGATTTTAAAATTATGTACATTGTATAAAGTAACTTTTCAGTTTTCAATTTTCATTAGTTCTTAATGTATGGGTAGTTTTGTCTTTGCTCATGATAAGTGGGATTATTTGATTACTTAGGAAAAAGTAGATTACATTTCTATAAAAGAGATACTTACATGAAATTTAAAGATCTATTCCAAGCTAAAAAATAATTAATTGGTGTATTGCTTCACACATGGTGCTGCCCTAGCATCAAACACTATTTCAGTCATTAATTTTTATCAAACCAATTCACACTTTCATTCCATACTGTGGTCCTCTAAATACTCATTCAGTTCAGGCTAGTGTATCAAAAAGTTTCTGACATCTGAATGTAATAAACTTACAACAACTAATGGGTTGATGTCCTATGTTATATTTCATATTAGAAAAAAAATTATATAAAAATGTTATAGTACTGTTAATCCAATGTGTGTACAAGAGTTATATTTTGACCAAAGCATTACTTCATTAAAGCTATACAACTTTTTTTTAGTAGTTTTTTTTTTGTTTTTTGGTTTTCGGGTTTTTTTTAGCCATAGGGCATGCACATCTTCAGAGAGAGGGAAAGTGAGAAATCACCCCCACAGGGAGGATGGTTACACTGCAATCCCTTCTCCTCCATTCTCTTCCTGGGATTTGGGGTTCACATGCACACATGCCAGGCATAAATTCAAGCTAATGGGTCCAGAACTTGAACTAAGATTAGCAATGTGGAAGTCCAGCACCTTAATTACCATGCCACCTGCTGGCCCCAAAGCTAGACACCTTTAGAATACGCATATTGCCTGAATCAACCTTTCCATGGGTAGGCAGGCAAATGACAATTGAAATCTGCTCCGTTGACTAATAACAACTTCAGATTAAGTGGATAAAATCAAGCCTGGATCTCCTGGCCTCCCATAGTCTGGAAAATAAAAGTTTTTCCCTGTTGAAATTTCTGACCCCCATTATAGCGTTTTGGTTCCTCCTTCGGAATGCAAACAGTTAAAATCAAGTGAATGAAAGTAGGGTGGACTCAGTTTAGGATGAAAAATGAAAAGTGGAAAAATAGTTGCAAACATGGAGGGACAGAAGACATTGGAAGACTCTTCCCTCAGAGTGAGGCTTGGTCATCACAACCCCATTGTGGGAGGAGGGGACAAAAAGCAACCTTTCAAGATATTCCTCTGTGTCATTTGAGCCATAGACAAAGACCTGGATGATAACAATGAGAGTTACAGCTAAAAACTTATCTGGGTTTTGTTTGTTGGAATCAGTCTGGGATTCTGTGCAGCTTTTATGTAAATTTGATTGTCTAGATCAGAGACAAACATAAATGCCTTTAAGAGCTTTACAGATCATGTAGAGAAGGCATGGCCTGGGTTAAACCAGAGAAAACTCGTTTCCTTTTAAAATATTCACACTAAATTTTCTTCTGGGCAAGACAAAACAAGCGTGCAGACCCACAGTCAGACTTTAGAGCATGTCCTAAAAGAGCCAAATGAGGGTTTTGATGTATAGTCATTTTAGTTTCTCATTCTACTAGCTACAGAGGGGATTCACCTATATCTTTATATACTAATTCTTTGGAGAGCCTGACACCAGACAGTTAGCCCTTCCATCCTTTCCAAAGGCATCTGCTACCACCTTTCCTCAATAACCTAACAGTTACTAAGGACCCATCAAGCCCATCTAGAGCAAGATCTAATTTGGCATTTTCAGATCAAAACAGAGCTTTTTAGTCAATAAGCTGATTCCCAATAAAACTCAGTGATCTTAGACGTTCCCATGCGTGCTCGCTCCAGTATGTGTCTATACAAAATAGGTAACTAGATATAGGACACATTCCAAAGTTGTGTCAGCTACTGGGGAAAGGGAAGCAAAGGAGCAATAATCATGAAAGAAGGCTAGAAGTATCAAAAACTAAAGAAACAATCTCTAGTCATTGTCACTAATCTCAGTGGTTGCCTACACAATGCACAGAATTGGAGGTATAAAAAAACTGTGGAAAGATAGGTGTAGCACTCTTACCAAATCAGTTAGCAGACAACAGAGATTGGGATACAGGTCTAGGTGTTGCCTGCCTTTCTTCCTTATTCAGATTCCTCCCTGCATAGGTCTCAGGATCCTGCACTGGGAAATGGAGTCAACTGAGGGGACAGTATCTTTAGAAATCTCAATGTTGGTGGTCCAGTCAATGGCACAGTGGTTAAGGCGATGGACTACCACATCGCCAACCATGGTTCAAGTCCCAGACCAGGAGGGTTGAACATGCTGGGTGCATGTGTGTGAATGTCCCAAATCCCCACAGGAGAGTAGAGAAGAAGGGATTGAGGCATGGCTATCCTCCCCAGGGATGATTTCTCACTTTCTATCTCTCTGTCTTTATCTCTCTGGTGAGCACATATGCCCTATAGCAAAAATCTCTCTAAAAAAGAGAAATTTCAGTGTTGGGATCAGCAGGTGGCATAGTGGTTAAGACACTGGACTCACACATGGCCAATCATGGTTCAAATCCCTGACCTGATGCCTTGAAATTCACACCAAGTGCATTTGCTTGTGTGCTCAAAATCCCTAGAGGAGAATGGAGTAGAAGATAATATGACAGCCATCTCCTCTGCAGGGTGATTTCTAATCTTCTGTTTCTCTGGCAAGCACACACACGCTATAGCGAAAAAAAAAAAAAAAATCTCTAAATAAATAAATAAATCTTAATGTTAAGAAGACAAAAGACTATAACAATGGCTGGAAAATATAGAAAAGTAACAAATAAAAACGTACCTTAAATGTCCTAAAGATCTCCAAAGATGGAAATATAATGTAATAAAATCAATTAAATTAAATGCATGAGGTAATCATGCATTATATAATTTAATGAAATTGACCATCTCTCATATATAAAGCAAAAGTATTTAAGTGTAAGAAATACCAATAATTTAAAAAGATTGCTATAAATTATTCTTTGTTTACTTCTATAGTAAAAGTGAGGAAAATTGCATACAAAATTATAATCTTGTAGAGGGGACAAAGAGACAAATATAATAAATAATTTTGTTTATCTCTATTTCTATTTTTTGTTATTGTTTGTTTTGCAAAATTCTTGTCTCTGTTTCACAACTTGTTATTTTTAACTTCTATCTCTGTATCACCCTTTCCATCCAATCTGTCTCCAAATCCTGCCAATTCTTTCTTTCCTTTCATAGTTCAGCTCTGTCCTTTTTACTTCCACAATGACTACTACTGCTGCATAACTAATTTGCCACCCTACACAAGTCTGGATGACAACAGATTTCTAAGTTAGTCTTCTCTTATGCCTATGCACACCTACTAGAATGATTTTGCTCTGAAAATCACACTTGCTCTACATCAGTTGACTCTCATTCTTGGGCTGCTGCTAGGTTGTTCAGGTGGTCCATAGCACAACTTCAGTGCAGACAATCAATGGAATTTGATACCATCTTAAATTGATATATTCACTATAAAAAAATTTGGGGCAGGTGCTAAACAGGAATCTTGAGGAACAGTTGGAGTTTTCAAATTTGCACCAAGGTTCTGTGTCATTTAAGGCATATGAGTCTATAAAACCTAGGCACATCACTGACCTTAGACCAATGGTCTTCCATGGGCTTCCTCATCCCCAACAAGCTGCACAAGAATCAGCCTTATGCGTACACTCTCCTCTTCCCACATTTACCTGATGCCATCATTTGTTTAGGATTCTACCACATAGGGGTTCTCCTATATGAAAGACCTGTGCCTGTCCTCTTTACTCAGTTATACCTTTGTAAGAACCAGTTCAAAATGGGAATTTTTTTGGCAGGAGTCTCATCTTAATGACACTTTAGCTATACATTTAAAGTAATAATTAATAATGATTGTGATGAGAAATTTATTTGACTTTGGTTCAGGAGGTAGACTCTAGAAAAGGTATGCTTCAGGAAGCAGAAGCTCCAAACCAATTCTCTTATAAGAGAACCATTAGAAACCTTACTATTGACTTCTCTGATGTATCATAACAACTCCTGTTGGGCAGCTCTGCTGATAAGAAGTTTGAAGGTTCTCAAACAGATTCCATATATTCCAGGAGTCATAAACTAAAATACTGACATATTATGCATTTTATATAGAATTTAAAAATTAATAAATCTAACTTAATGTATTTTGATAGAGACTGGGTTTGTGTAAAGAGGTTGATACCTATCACTGGCAAGACTTAACCTCTTCAGTTGACAGGGATTAATGTGATTAATACAGTCTTCTCTCTACTAAAATCATCTAAGAAACTGCAGGAAAGAAAAGTTTTGATAGTTGATACCTTGAAGAAGGCTTAATTAATTAACTAAAAGCAAGATTAACCTGTAGAGATTGTGTTAAATGTTTAAGGAACATCAAAATATTGGGGGGTTTGAATTTGGTATTTTGAAACATTAATAATTGTCTTTTTTTTTTTTTTTGAGGTTTTTGCGATAGAGCACGTGCTCTCACCAGATAGACAGAGAGAGACAGAGAGACAGAAAGTGAGAAATCACCCCCCGCAGGGAGGATGGCCATGCTGCAATCCCTTCTCCTCCATTCTCCTCTCAGGATCTTGGGCACGCATGCACACGCGCCCAGCATGAGTTTAAAGCCACCAGGTCTGGGACGCGAATCACAGTCGACTACATGGGAGTCCAGTAACATAGCCATTACGCTAACTGCTGGTCCCAATAATTGTCTTTTCAAATACCTTTAGGTGGTACCAGCAAATGACATAATGGTTACATTGCTGCACTTCCCTGTGACTGCCTTTAGAGTACCAGACAGAGCGGCTTAAAACTCACCCCCGGGTATATATGTGGATGCCCAAATTCTTGAGAGGAAAATGGAGAAGGGATTGTGGCATGGCCATCCCACTCCCACCCCCACCCTCCCACGGCAGGTGATTTCTCACTTCCTGTCTCTCTGATTCTACAGTGAGCACTCTCACACTATAGCAAAAATCTCTCAAAAAAAAAAAAAAAAAAAAAAAAAAAAAAAAAAAAAACCTCTCAGGAGAATAATTTTAAAAGATAAACCAAAAGGAATTTAAGCATAGTATACCACTTGGCTTGACAGTGGACCATATTTATACGATAGTGATGTAAACAGTGAACAAAGACAATGTGGAATGTTTACAATGATCTAACTAAACAGCTAACCACATGGAGAGAGGATAAAAGAGTAGCTATATAAGAAAACTAAATCTTCACCAGTTATAATAACATCAAGAGATAATTTGTAAATTTAAAGTAATAAATATGATTATAAACATATTTTAGTTATACACAGAAGATATATTCTAGCAGGAATATATAAATTATATATAAATAAACAATAAATATATAAACAAGGGTTTTAAGTCAGTGCCTTTAGGGGAAAACATGTTTTAAATGGGTTGAGACCACAAGGTATCACTGATATTGAAAGTCCTTTGATACTACTTATTTTTGAGACTTTGAATTCATTGTTTTGCAAAAAGTGCTTAACATCAAAAGAATAGTAATCACACAGTCTCAGAAAGGTCTCTGATGCTTCAGTTACTTAAGAGCAGCTGCTGAGGCAACTGAGGAGACAAATCAAGATTTATTGCATGGGGAGGAGCCCCTAAATCTTGCCCCAAGTAGCAAGCGGAGGACACTAAATAGTCAACATGAGATACTATATATTTTTCTTCACAAATTCCTGTGTTGGAGGCATCACTGTCTTCACTTTGGAGGTGAAAAAAATAAGATTTGGCGGGGCTAGACAAACAACTCCAAGTCCCAAAGCAGGTATATATGGAGTCAATTGTTAGACACAAGGATATCTGATTCCAAAACTGATGTTTTTATTTTAATTTAATTTATTTCTTACATGAAAGTGTGTGCTAGGTTGGGGGGAGGGGCTAGCAAGCATCCTCAACTGGGTTCTAATGCAACCATCCCCCCCCCAACCTCAGGCAGCCAAGATCATGAGTACACCTGCTTGTCCAGCATACGTAGGGAAACCTCAGGATGTAAACCTAGGACCTTCCCATGTGGTTTGCCATTGTATAGGGTTGCATTATCATTGTGCCACTCTGATTGCCCAACACTTAGACATTTAGCCCCCCTGGACAAAATATGTAGACTTCTCTGTAGTCCAGAAGATGGCACGTGAACAGCCACAGCCCGGGTAAATGTTAATCAATGAATGAGCGGAGAATAGTCAAGAATAGAGACGGAGAGGAGAAGGAGAAGGAGAGGAAGAAGAAGAAGAAGAAGAAGAAGAAGAAGAAGAAGGAGCTTCTAGAACAGAACTTTAAGCTCATTTATAGGAAAAAAAGTTACATAGATTAACTAAATTTTTCTGTAAGAAAATCTTTTTATTTTTTGGAGAGGTTTTTGTTATAGGGCGGGTGTGTTCACCAGAAAGACAGAGAGACAGAAAATGAGAAATCGCCCCCCCCCAGGGGGGATGGCCATGCCACAATCCTTTCTCCTCCATTCTCCTCCTGGGATTTTGGGCATTCATGCACATGTACCCGGCGTGAGTTTAACCCACCAGGTTCGGGACTCGAACTGCAATCGACTACATGGGAGTCCAGCAATAGAGCCATTATGCCAATTGCTGGTCCCTACAAGAAAATCTTAAAGAGGATATTATTTCCTCTTTTTAAAAGGAGCAAATCAGTAGTGGTAATTAATCTGTGTAAACAGCAGTTGATAAGACAAATGTTATGGAGGTGAACAAGTTCATTGCAAATGTTATATAGATGGCAAGCTGGCAATAAACTCCATTGAACAAGGTCCCTTCAAAATTAATGGCAGTTCTACAACTTCACTTTTGAGTAATCACAATTCTTGTCAGGGCATTTATGTGTGTACTGTTCATATAAATAAAACATAACAATTGCATTTGTGAAACTTAACTAGATGGAGTTTAAATAGTCAAATTGAACATTTTCATTAAAATGTATAAAACTTATCCTGATATTTAGTTAAAAATTGAAGGATATATCCATATACTTTGAAAATATGAAAGAGAATTAAACTTGGACTCTGGACCAAGTTTAAATGAAGAAGAAAGAAAGTCATAAATATTAGGTCACCGGGAAAGTCATGATTTATTTTTCCAAGTTTTTTCATGCAAACATGTATCATGATTTTCCTGATGATCCAATAACATTAGTGAAGACTGGTAAAATACACCAGGGCAATTACCAAACCAATGTGAGTGTATTACCTTTTACCAACTGCCTATGGTAAACCTGGTATGTTTTCAAGTATCCTCCAGCTTATTACTCTTCTCAGTCATGACGGAAGGGGTTATCTTCATTTTATACATGTGTAAGGTAGAGAAATGGCATTTGAATCCACATCTTGCAAGTATGAGTTCTATAATAATTTTATTAAAACAATGCCTTTTTTTAATGACTAGAGTTTTTGTCATGATAGAGACCACAAACACACACAGGAAGGAGAGGAAGAACCTTCAACAATGTCTTGCCATGCCGTGATCCTCTTCCCCCAGCCCTCTAGCTCCTTAGAATCCTAGATGCCTACTCAGGCATGTTTTCAGGCTCGCTGGGCTCTGAATCTACAGTTAGCCCTGTGGTCTCTAATCTTAGAGCACTTATGTTTCTGCTGTGCTTCAATGACTGGGCAAATGACTAGCATTTTTATAAAACAAGGTCGTATTAATGATCAGAGAAATAACCACTTTATCTTGACATTTTATGCAGCATAGTTTAATGTTGCTGGCGCTAATTTAAGTAAATTCATATTTAGCATTAAGCCAGGAGTGTGGGGGAGAGAACTGAACTCTGTCCGGAGGCTTCCATTCTGGATCCATCTTGAACAATTTCAGTGGGCATGCGACAATGGGAAGTGATGTTGGCAGCATGTGCAGTGTACTCTTGCTGCTCTGCCTCTTTGTTTCCCTCACTGAACGAGCCCTGCCTTTGGCAAACTCATTCCTGGTGCTGAAGGATGCACATGTGGTCGTCAAGGTTCGATGGATGTGGTTTTTAAAAGATGGGGGTGAGGAAGGGCGAGCAGATGGTAAAGTAGTTACATGACAGTACTCCCACATGGCCAACCGTGGTTCGAGTCCTAAACCCAGTGGCTTGAAACTCATGCTGGGTTCATGTGAGTACGTGCCCAAGATCCCAGGAGAATAGTGGAGAAGGGATTGCTGTGTCCATACCCCCTGAGGGGTGATTTCTCACTTTCCTTCTCCCTGTCTCTCTGTCTCTCCCTGGTGAGTGCACACAGCCTAAGGCAAAAATCTTAAAAAAAAAAAAAAAAAAGAAAAGAAAAAGAAAAGGGGAAAAAAAAAAAGAAGAAGAGGAAGAAGAGGAGGAGGAGGAGAAGGAGGAAGGAATAATGGCTATAGCGGTTGGGTATGGGATCAGAGGTAATAAGGAGAAGGAAGCCTACAAAATATTGCTAAGAATTATAAATTTGATCTTCTAATTTTATAAATATTATATGTAAGGAACTGGGTTGGATTTTAACTGTCCTTAGTTCTGTTTCTTTAACATGTTAGAATTCAACTGGACCACATGCCTTCTTTCTAAAGTTTTAGTCATGCATACACCATGCCTCATTTGTTTAAAATGTAAAACCAACTTCACAGGGCTTATTTTTTGAGGTTTCCTTGCTATCATTTTGTAAGTTTTCCATTTTCTAATCTGTGATTCTTCTCTATACACAATTTCTGCTCACATAATTCCCTTGCCAAAGCTACAACATGTTTAGACTTGGCTCAAGAAATTCCAGAAACTATTTCAGACAAAAGTAATCAGTGTAAGAAAGAATAAATTCAGAAGGAATCCAAGTCAAGGAGCAAAACATAAAAATCAGAATAAAGTCAGAATATACACATTTTATCTTTCTTTCTTTTTTTTTTTTCTTTTTTGCTTCAAGGTGCATGCCAGAGAGAAAGACAGAAACAGGGAGGTTGGGAAATCAACCCCCAAAGAGGCGTAGTCAAGCATAATTCCTTTTCCTCCATTTCTCCATCCTGTCAGGATTTGGGGCATGCATGAATATGCACCCCATGTGGTTTTCAAGCCACCATGGCCAGGATGCAAACCATGGTTGACCACGTAGGCTCCAGCTTCCTTAATAACTAGGCTACAGGGCCAGCCCCACCTTGTACCTTTCCAGTACAAGAAGTAAAGAACCGAATTTTTGCTTTGAAACTTCTGAATAACTGGCCTGGTTATTCAGCCTGTAGAAAATAGTATAAACCTGGTGATTCCCTTTAAATTAATGTTTTTTCATGGTACAGGCGTATCTTCTTGCTTGCCAGAATATTTGAATGCTTTATTATTTTAAAAATCATTCAAGAAGCTAAGAAATGAAACTTCTACAGTTCCATTTTCTTAATTGATGAAGAGTTTCAAGTTAATTCCAAAAGAGCAGGAATTATTCTCAAGGAATTCATGGATATCAAAATCACAATCAGACTGGCATGGGTTTAGAAGGTGTACTTTCAGTTGCCCCATCCAAAGAGTTGATTTCAGGAAAAACAGTGAAAAATAGCAAGTATTAAGAGAAAGATAAGCTGTGTGTGACAGAGGAGAAAATTTGATTACTTATAAAGTGTGGAATTGAAAAAAATAATTTATTAGTGGCTGAAATGGACATATTGATATTTTAAAGCCATGCTTTGCTGGAATATTCCATGCTTTGTTTTTCAGTGATGCCAGATTTTTGGTTTGGAATTTAATAGCAGACACCTTAGACAATATTATGTGCTCCTATTAGTATAATCTGTAGTATAACCGTGGTTTAATCAAGTCTGCTTGTAAAACCCTTTATAGGAAATGGGGTAGAGCATTAATTAGTATGTTCAGTTCTCTTTTCACATCCAGGGTACCGAGAGTTCAGAATCCTCTATTTTCCTTTCCCTTTGCTATTCTTCTCAGATAAAGGCTAATAATGGCAAGGACAGTTTTCCAGCTGCTGATGGTCTTCACAGCTCCCCTGATAAGCCTGGTGCACCCTCTCAAAGGGATGGGCACACAATCCATCAAGACTGTTCCATGGGCATATTCTCTCCTGGCTACCAGAAAAGTGATGAAAATAACAGTCTTGGTGTTGGCAAATAGCACCAAGATGGCAAATAACACTTGCCCATTTCTGATTACTTATTTAATTTAATTAATCAATTATTTTAATTTGCCATATGGCATGTACACTCACCAGAGAGAGACAGAGATAGATGGAAAGTGAGAAAGCAAGCTGCTAGGTCTGGGACTCAAGCTGTGGTTGACCATGTGAGAGTCCAGTGCCTCAATCACCATGCCTGCATTGTATATTTTCAGAAGTATATCGTAAGCAGGGACCAGCAGTTAGCGTAATGGCTATGTCGCTGGACTCCCACGTAGTCGACCGCGGTTCGAGTCCCGGACCCGGCGGCTTAAACTCACACCGGGCGCGTGTGCGTGCGTGCCCAAGATCCCGAGAGGAGAATGGAGGAGAAGGGATTGCGGCGTGGCCATCCCCCCTGGGGGGTGATTTCCTGCTTTCTATCTCTCTGTCTCTCTCTGTCTGTCTGGCGAGCGCACGCGCCCTATAGCAAAAACCTCTCCAAAAAAAAGAAAAAAAAAAAAAAAAAAAAAAAAAAGAAGTATATCGTACGAAAAATTTCTGGCAGTAAAATTGCTAGGCCAAATATATGTCTATTTCAATTTGTAATACATTTTTATAATTGCTCTTTTAAAACACAGGGTCAATTTTCATTTTCTCCAACACTTTTCTGAACACTAGATATTATCAGACATTTAACGTTTCCCAGTCTGATAGATGATATCTCACTGTGACTTTGCTTTATAATTTGTTAGTTATGATAATGAGTGTTTTATTCTAATTTGATAATTTATTGTTTCTATTTATTTTACTATGAACTACCTATTTCTGTATTTTGTCCATTATCCATAAAAATAGGGAACACTTTGCATGACTAATTTTTTTAAGAAACAAAGGAGAAAATAAGAGAGAGACAAAGAGGAAAAAAATGTTGGAGATACGGGGGGAAGAGTGGGCTGAGCACTACTACCTAGTATGTACTGCCTATACCTGGTATTTACTAGCGATTCCTAGTAGAATGTGGTAGTTAATACAATTTATGGAAGGAGGCTCTGTGGATTTGCTTGTTTAAAATATTTTTATTTACTTTTTATTAACATATATAACGATCTTACATATTTGTGGAGTAATATGTATAATCATAAACATTTGGCAAGTAATAAAATTTTGAGTACAAGAATACAATGCATAATGATTAATTCAGGATTCTTACTCTACTTATCATCTCAACCTTTTTTTTTTTTTTTTTTTTTGGAGAGGTTTTTCGCTATAGGGCGCGTGTGCTCGCCAGACAGAGAGAGACATAGAGACAGAAAGCGAGAAATCACCCCCCAGGGGGGATGGTCACGCCGCAATCCCTTCTCCTCCATTCTCCTCTCAGGATCTTGGGCACGCACGCACACGCGCCCAGCGTGAGTTGTAAGCCACTGGGTCCGAGACGCGAACCGCGGTCGACCACGTGGGAGTCCAGCGACATAGCCATTACGCTAACTGCTGGTTCCCTCAAAATCCTTTTTTTGTTACTCTGAGATGTGCATTAAATATTTCTTAATTTCATTCTACCTACTGTATTTTATAATGCTAGAACTTACCCATCTGTTATTTTGTACCTGTTTATCGATGTCCTTCTATTCCATCCTTCATCCTTTCTGGCTGTAATAGTTATTCTTTATCTCTCTATCTTTATAAGGTAATGCTTTTCAATTTCCCTGTATGATAAAGAACATGTGGTCTTTGTCTTTCTGTGCATGGTTTATTTCACTTAAGGTAATGTGAAATGGTCATTAGGCTGACCATTTAATTTCAAATGACAGGAGTTGGTCTGTTTGTTTGTTTTTTTTTTTTTTTTTTTTTTTTTTTTTTTTTTTTTTTTTTTTTTTTTTTTTTTTTTGCCATAGGGCACATGCACTCACTGAAGAGATAGCCATGCCATAATGTCTTCTCCATTGTCCTCTTGGGATATTGAGTATGTACACACATGCACCCAGAGTAATGTTCAAGCCACCTGTTCTGGGACTCAAACCACAGTCAGCCATGTCGGAGTCCAATGCTTCAACTACTACAACACCTGTTGTCCCCAAGTTTGTCCTTTTTAATGGTTGAGTAGCATTCTATTGTCTGTATGTAACTGGGTTGAGATGAAAATCCACGCAATTCTGTTTTAGAAATGTTAATAGATTATCCATTTGTCCGTGGATGGATACTTAGAGTCCATACTTTAGCTATTATCAGTAATGTTGTAATAAACATTGCAGTGCAAATATCTTTACAACGTACTGACTTACTTTCCTTTGGAAGTATATCTAGTAGTGAGATTGCTGGATTATAAAGCAGTTCTATGTTCAGTTTTTAAAGGAACCTCCATAGTGTTTTCTAAACTGACTCTACTAATTGATATTCTTAAAAACAATGTCCAAGGGTTTACTTTACCCACATCCTCACTATAATTTTTAATTTTTTGTCTTTGATAATAGACTGCATCGATTTGAGTCCCAATTCTGCTATTCATAATCACACAACCTTAGAAAATTTACTTTCTCTAAGTCTCAATTTCCTCATTTGTGAATTGGAGATGGTAGTAGAATATGCACTACCAGAGTTGTTGTAAGGATTAAGTAAAATAAGCCACTGAAACTGACCAGCACTATATGTGGCACATATACCCAGTGACTGTCAGTCAGCCAATGCTATTACTAAATGTTAGCCCGTCTTGCCTAGGAGGGACTAAGGTATCTTCTCTTTCTCTGCTCTTCCTCAGTTTTCCTCCTTACTTGGATATTGTGTCATCTACTTACATTTTGTACTTTTGTAGAGCTAATTACAATTAGCATGCATCTCCTAAGGGAACAAATATCAAGGCATAATAAACTCTTAAAATATATACAAGAAATTATCTGCTTTATCCAGTCAAGAGAGAGAAATCATATGGAAGGAAGCCCAGGATTTTCCATAATTTTTTTTATTCCACTGTTCACTGTTAGTGATAGAAGAATACAGAAGAGTTCCATTTCCATCTTAAGATATTTGAAGTTTGATGCAACCTAAATAAGATTTTTTAAATTACATTCTTATATCAGTAGTTTGTATCTTTATTTTCTGCCCCAAATGATTTCCTAATGTTTATTTGTTATACTGTTAGATTCAGATTGCTATTATAATATAAATTAACCTAAAGTTTAGAGAATGTTAAAGGTTAGAAGAAAAAAGTTAGAAAATGTATGCTTCTAATCTGGTATGTTTTGAATATTAAAGAAATTATGCTGATATAGCAAAGGAAAAAAAAAAACTAAAGTATTTGAGGCAATTTATAAAAATCCTGCTTCCTCTATGAAAAATTACAGTTTTAGATCTGTGCTAAAAATGTTGTTTTTCCATTTCATTGATTTTTATTTTGTTTTAAATAAATACCAACAAGAGATATTACTGAAATGAAGAGATTCTGCCTAACAATCATATCTGAGATTTTGGAAGGTCAATCCAATGATCCATTTGGTGAAAACAAATTTAAATAAGTAACATTAATAGGAATAATGTCAACAGGGTATTCTTAGATATGCAGTAAAAGACTGTTTAGAGATTTATTCTCCATAGAAAGCCATCAAATAAAGTCAGATATAAAATAAACTGTAATTGTTGAAATCTCAAATGGTCTTTTTTTTTTTTTGGAAGAAATTTTTGCTATAGGGCGCATGAGCTCGCCAGAAAGAGAGAGACAGAGAGACAGAAAGCGAGAAGTCACCCCACAGGGGCAATGGTCACACTGCAATCCCTTCTCCTCCATTCTCCTCTTGGGATCTTGCACACAAACGCACACGTGCCTGGCATGAGTTTAAGCCACTCAGTCTGGGACTTGAACTGCAGTCGACTACATGGGAGTCCAGCGACATAGCCATTATGCCAACTGCTGGTCCCAAGATCTCAAATGGTCATTAAAACACATTTTTTTTTTAGAGAGAGGTTTTTGCCACAGGGCGCGTGCCCTAGCCAGAAAGACAGAGAGAGACAGAGAGACAAAAAACGAGAAATCACCTCCCCAGGAGGAATGGCCACGCCACAATCTCTTCTCCTCCTTTCTCCTCTCGGGATCTTGGGCATGCACACACACGCGCCTGGCGTGAGTTTAAACCACCGGGTCTGGGACTTGAACCGCGGTCAACTATGTGGGAGTTCAGCGACATAGCCATTATGCTAACTCCTGGTCCCAAAACACATATTTAACAGAAACCTTTATATGAGAAAGGCAATAAATGAGTTAGTTTTGTTTGTTTTTTATTAACTTTATATTAAAATAAACTAAAATTGCATGTCCAGGTATAAGCTCAGAGGTGATTACAATTGTTTTACCCCTGCTTTGTTCTATGTTTACAGAAAATGATGAACGTCTAAATGACCTAACCACCAGGTTGGAAAATGCTGATGCTAGAAATGGAGATCTTCTGAGAGCATTGAATGATACTCTGGGAAAGTTATCTGCCATTCCCAATGGTAAGTTTGTAGGACACAGCAGACGGTGTCCATTGACCTGAACTTCTAAAGACTATTGTTTACTTTTACCATTTTTTCTAACATTACACTTGTGCTGTTGTTAGGAAATCAGATACTGGTTTTCCTGTGAATTCTTCTTTGTAAGAATGATAACTGAGATGCTCTCTACATTGTGATATTTCTTATTCTTCATTGCCATTAGCTGGTATCCACAGGAAAATGTTACAAAAAGGAAGATATAGACATGTTATCATATTGCCTTCCACATTCTAGCCCCAGAAATCTTGCATTAGTGGGAAAGGATAAAATCATACAGACACTATTCTCTAGAAAGTTGTACTACCACAAAGTCATAGTTTATTACAGAACCCCCAGTAATAGTTGAATGCCGACTAACCTTCCCTACCTCACTCTTCAAAGTTCAGTTCCCTAGATGTTCCATCTTTCAAAAATCACTAATGGAGGGACCAGCAGTTAGCGTAATGGCTATGTCGCTGGACTCCCACGTAGTCGACCGCGGTTCGAGTCCCGGACCCGGCGGCTTAAACTCACGCCGGGCGCGTGTGCGTGCATGCCCAAGATCCCGAGAGGAGAATGGAGGAGAAGGGATTGTGGCGTGGCCATCCCCCCTGGGGGGTGATTTCCTGCTTTCTATCTCTCTGTCTCTCTCTGTCTGTCTGGCGAGCGCACGCGCCCTATAGCAAAAACCTCTCCAATAAAAAAAGAAAAAAAAAAAAATCACTAATGGATGGGGCAGCTCCATGGCCTGGTGACTAAGGCAGCCTGACCCCACATGGCCCACTGCATAGCTGAATTTACAGACCTAGTTGCTTGGAAGCATGCCAAACTCATTTGCATTTGTACTCAAAATCCTGAAAGGGGAAGATAGAGGAGAAGAGATGCGGCATGATTGTGACCATTCCCCATGGGAGGTGCTTTCTCTTCTTCCTCTCTCTCTTATCTCTCTCTGGCAAGCATACACACCCTCTTACAGTAAATTATTATTTTTTTAAAGCAATGATCAAACCACATCTGTAATATCTTCCTACCTGTCAGAACTACTTGAAGTTATTGCTTGGTGTTAGTTCCTAAAAGCATTTATTATACTAGGGATACTATTTGAATATGTTTAATAGCATGACTTAATAACAACAAAGGTTGCAAACATTTACTGAGTGCTTACTCATTATGCTTAAGTGTATGTAATCCTCGCACTAATTCTACAAGGTGAATAACATCATTTTCTCCACTTTACAAGTGAGAAACTGAGACACACGTTACTGAAGACCATTGTTAAAAGTGACATATATGAGATTCAAACATCACTTTACTTCAGAGCCTGTGGTCTTCACCACTAACCTACCAACACTAGTAGACATCTATCTATATTTACAATATTTATTTTATACACAATTTATGAGCAGAAAATAAATTTGCACATTTATACGACACCAAAAAATTTGGAAATCTAAATGTTTTTTTTTTTTTTCAGCATTAAAAACCTGAGTAACTTCAGGTTTCATATCTTTTCAGCAAAGTGCATAGAAAATTTCCAGTGCTGAAACAAAAATAAACACATAAACCCATGGTCTAACATACCTAAAAAGGTCTGTCTAAAGTACATATATTCCTCCTGGCCTGGAAATCAGATGAAATCTTAAAGACTAGTTTTGGTGAAGTTATTTAACTTACATGAATAAATTTCTCTCTTTAATATGTTTAGCATCAAATCACAATATTCCCTTATACAATGGACATTTAGAATAATCACTTTGCTATTTTAAGAGCTAATCAGGTATTCATAGCAAAGGTCTCTGAGAAAATTTAATTTAGCTAAAAAATTTGCTTCATTTGCTACAACCAAATGAGATGAAGTTCAGCCTTTTCCTTTTGTACATGTGTCCCTGAGGTCAGCCAACTGCAGCCTCACTTTGACAAGCATGGATTAAGCCACCAATTCCAGACTCTTTGTTTAGTTTCTCATACCTTCTTCTGCTGACAGACACAGCCGCTAAACTGCAAGCCGTTAAGGACAAAGCTAGACAAGCCAATGACACAGCTAAAGACGTCTTGGCACAGATTAAAGATCTCCACCAAAACCTTGATGGCCTGAAGAAAAATTACAATAAACTAGCTGACAGCATAGCCCAAACGAATGCTGTGGTGAAAGATCCTTCGAAGAACAGTAAGCTCTTTTTCATTATGATGATGTCATTTATGTCTTCACACTAAAAGTATCCTCAACCTGTAAATGTTCGAGCTGGAAAATGTGTTCATAGGAGTATAGCTGCCATCTGCATTTTATAGACCAATTTCAGGAACTGAGTAACCTGTAGTTCCAGACCTAGAATCTGAGTCTCACAGCCTTGCCCTAGTGCTTTTTAAATTTAGTTTATTAAAAAGACTATTTCTTTACAACTTTTACATGTTGCATCAGTTCATATTGACTTGATAAGATTTCACTGAAGAAATCTAGAACTTAATTTCATAATCATTGCTTTGATGAGTTAAATATCAATTCACATCAGAATTTTTTTAATGTATTTTAAATTTTTTTCTATCACATGGAAAGATATTATCTTGCTGTAAGTGTGAGTTTTTGTACTTTTCACTTTCAAAAGACTAGCCCTCTTTATTTACGGACATTTGCATTAGGTATCAAAAATATTTGTGGAGTGCTGGGGCCAGCCGATGGCATGGTGGTTAAGGTGCTGGATTCCCACACTGCTGACTGAGGTTGAATCTCTGACCCAGTGACTTGAAAATCACGCCAGGTGCATGTGGATGTGTGCCCAAAATCCTGAGAAGAGTAGAGAAGAAGGGATTGCAACATGACCATCCCCCTGAGTGGTGATTTCTCACTCTTTCTCTACCTCTCTCATGCAAGCATCCTGCAGCAAAAACCTCAAAAATAAATAAATAAACCTTTAAAAAAAGTGTAGAGTATAATAACAAAAACTCTGTTATTGGGGTTCTGTGCGATATTTTATGTTATACAATTCAGATTTTCTTTGACTCGGGAGGGAAGGCTGATTTCAACACCTTAGCCTTAAATCATGTTAAGGATGCTGTGATGTAACACATGCTATTGACATACTTCCTTCATGAGCAAAGAAGAGTACAAGCACATATGATATGTGCTTTAGAGCTAGGGAGAAGAAGGACTCATTCCTTTCCATTTCTTCAAGGAGAGAAAAGGGGATTCATAAATGTTTTAATTTTTTTTAAATGTAAGCCTAAAGATAGCTCCTTTGTAATTCAAAATTCCATTTGCATAACTTTTTCTGATGCTATCCAAATTACATGTTTCCCCCAAAAAAGAATAAAAACAAGTTTTTCATTAAATACTACTGTCTATTGTATTCCCTTTATAATTTAGGATAGCATTTTTTTTAGGTTGATTCTCAACTGAGAGTGGCCTTTTTACATTATTATTTCAAACTTTTTGATTCTATTATCTGTTAAGAGAAATACTCAATTATCTGTAAATATTACTTAAAATAGATCTGTTTTCTATCTTATTAAAACATTGCATAAAGCTTCTTTTATTATGAACAATTAGCTAAGGGATAAATTTGTGTGTTCTTTGACTTGATAAAATTTGTTTGACTTCAAATGGGGTACATTTGTAATTAGAACCTGTTGTAAAAAGTGCTATTCTTTATAGTGACTGCTTTATATTTACAGAAAATATTTTCTCATACATTTTTAAATTTTTTTGTTTTACTTCCACATGAAATTTCCTGCAGAAATCAGTATGTATATGTTAAATTGCATTCCTTTTAGTAACTTTCATGCTTCACTGCCTACTGCAAAAAGTTTCAGCTTTGCATGTTAACATATTTTCAGATTACTTTAAACATTACAGAACCTATCTTCCCACTGGTCACATATTAATGCTAGATATATAAAAGGAATTTTCTTTGTAAAAAGGTAGTATGTAGATATGTTTGATATAAAATATTTTAATTGTGTTTTGAAAAATTAGTGAAATATCTGTAACATACCCATATAAAATTTTAAAAAATGAATACTTCCTCAGGTTGAACTCAGTTATTATGATTTTGATAATGCAAATTCAGCCACTGGCATTCAAGTGACTTCCCTGCAGTAGGACTAAAACAGATTAGGTCTATGAATGTATTGCTTTTTACCCTGGAAACCCACTTTTCTCTTTCTTTATAAGTAATTATTTTCAGCTTCTAAAGAACTATACTCAGAGAAGCACAAAATCACCTTAACCTTAAGGGTCAGGCTGTGTCACAGTGAGAATGCAACTGACCTTACATAAAAGAGGTCCTGGGTTCACTTCCAGGAGCCTCCCTGAGCATACCAGGTACCTACGTGCTCCTGGAGTGGCCTGGCTGATAATGGGAAAGGATCATAGCCTGAAGATGCTATTGTGTGTACCTGTGTCTGTCTGTCTCTCTTATGAAAAGAAAATAATTAATAAATTAAAATATTTAGCTCTTAACAAATTATCAATTCTTGGGATATCAGATATTCCCTCTGTGGTCAACCTCACAGCCTAGTGGTTAAGGGGGCTGGATCCCACATAACTAACTGCATTTCAAATCTTGCCCTGGCAACATGAAAAACATGCAGGGCATGGGTGAACACATGCCCCCAAATCACAACAGGATGACTAAATTGTGAAGGGACTGTGGTGTGATCTTGTCCCATTGGCAAGCGCTTTCTCCCTCTTACTCTCCTTCCCTTTTTCTGGCAAATGTATACACTTTTGAGCAATTAAAAATAAGTCGATAAATAAAATATTCTCTCTTAAACATTCCATGGTTAAATTAGCAAAAATGAAACTGCCAAACAGCTAGAAAATTAATAATAATAATGAAATCCAACATCGAAATCTGAAAAATACACCCAACGCTATCCTCAGTGGAAATGAGAGCAATTTTATGACTAAAGAAGCATTCATTAAAATGAACAGTTTTAAGCATCAACTCAGTCAGTCAGAAAAGACATAAAATGAAATTAAAGACAAAAGATGAAAAAAATAATAAATTAAAAGAAAATAATAGGCTTGATAAATCCAAGAGGTGAATCTTTAGGAATATAAAGATTCAAAATTAAATGTTTAGCAGGTTTAATTAAGAAACATAGAGCACAGATAGGCACATTTCTAAAGGATATAACTTATAGGAAAGAAATTTAACACATAAGGGAATACCTGGGAAAACTGTATGCTAATAAATTTTATAATCTAAAAGATATAGATAAGTTTCTAGAAAAACATCAATTTGTCAAAATTCATCTTTAGAAATTATTTAAAAATCTACACAGCCAAATATTTATAGAAGAAATTGAGGAAATTTTCAAAACTACTTAAACAAGAAAGCATCAGATTCAATATCACATTTGATTTACTTCTCAAACCTTCAAGATCATTTCTATATATGATGTAAACAGCTCCAGAAGATAGAGTGAAAGGGGTACAAAGTTGTGGAAGGACCTCCAGGTTCCATCTGAAGGATTTGTTAAACATTCCTGAGTAGTTTAAAAGAAAAGAATCTGTTATTTACCTAAAACCAAGTAGACTTTTGCTTAACTCTTTCTCATGAGTCTAAATCTGAATGATTTTTCTTCAGTTAAAATTTATAGAATCTCAAAATAAAATTGGAGAATGAAAAGAAGGGGGAAATAGATGAACAGGTTTTAAAAGCATAAAAACAAAGAGTAACTCTTCATGTTCTCTGTGCAATAATAACAAGGGCTTTGATTCAGATACCCTGCATTTCAGGAAGAAGATGCTCAGGACTTTCTCAAGAAACTTTATAATTTAAAGTTGATAATAGATGTACATTCTTTTTACACAACTGCAACTACTAACAATATCCCTTATGCTTATGAACGTGAGTTCAGAATACTGACTTCAAAATCGAGTTAAAAAAGAATATTAGCAGCAGTTCTACTTTTTCATCAGGAGCACAAAGACAGAAAGTTAGCAGTATACCCAGTTAGATAATAAATGACATAGTATGGATAAGACTATCAGCACCCCAGAGAAATAATCATTGGCTTTCCATGTATCTTATGTTCTCCTAACAAATGTACATACGGAAAGTCTGTGGATCAATGATAACCTTCAACTATTTTAGGTTTGAAACTTTTAAAATGATCAATATTTAACCTTTTAATTTTTTTTTTGCCCACCAAAAACTGCAGTTTAATATGGTTCAACCTAATGTATAGTGCAGGATAATCAACTATTCTTTGAAATGAAATAGAACTGCAGGATGAAAAATTTAATTAAAGTATAACATAGGCCTTGAGTTTAAGGGTTGTTCGACATCAAAATGTTCTTCAAAAGACTTTTTGATGGCATATCTCTTTAAGATGTGCAAAGAAAGACAGTGAGAAAAAGAATGAAAACCAATTTTGTATGAGAATCCTGATTTAAATACAGTTCGGGTTTAGACAGACTAGGTGACATTTGAAAGATACTTTCATTTCCTTGCGTCTGTGACTGAAGTTCCTTACTATAAAGGTTAACTTTTTGGCTAAAGCTAGAAATTAAGCATTGAATTCAGTGCATCATATTCTCCATCTTCCATGCTAATTTTCATCTTAATCACAAAACTAAGTTTTACCCTCTAATATCTTCTCCTCCGGCCTGCTTGAGTCTTCACTAAAATGTTCACTTTTGCCGTCCCACACTTTGCTTCAGCAGGCATGGCCTTGCTTTGTCATGTGGGTAAGATGAAATTGCTTAGTAAACAAACTGCTATTCTAATTTCTTTATGTATGTGCATATATATGTGTGTGTGTGTGTGTGTGTGTGTGTGTGTTAATTTTATTCTATGCAGTTACAGATGCAGATGCCACTGTGAAAAATCTAGAACAAGAAGCTGATCGACTAATAGATAAACTCAAACCTATCAAGGAACTTGAGGATAACCTGAAGAAAAACATATCTGAGATAAAGGAACTAATAAACCAAGCCCGAAAACAAGCCAATTCTGTAAGTTCTTTTTTTTTTTCCTTTTATATTAACTTTTCTTGAAGAGTATTTTTTGTTTTGTTTTGTTTTGTTGTTGTTGTTTTTTTGGAGAGGTTTTTGCTATAGGGCGCGTGTGTTCACCAGACAGACAGACAGAAATAGAGAGACAGAAAGCGAGAAATCACCCTGCAGGGGGAATGGCCATGCCACAATCCCTTCTCCTCTATTCTCCTCTCAGGATCTTGGGTACGCACGCACATGCACCCAGCATGAGTTTAAGCCACCGGGTCCGGGACTCAAACCTCAGTCGACTATGTGGGAGTCCAGTGACATAGCCATTATGCTAACTGCTGATCCTTTTTTTTTTTTTTTTTTTTTTTTTTTTTTTTTTTTTTTTGCTATAGGGCGCGTACGCGTGCCAGAAAGACAGAGAGAAACAGAGAGACAGAAAGCGAGAAATCATCCCCCGGAGGGGATGGCCACACTGCAATCCCTTCTCGTCCATTCTCCTCTTGGGTTCTTGAACACGCAAACACATGCACCCGGCATGAGTTTAAGCCACCAGGTCTGGGACTCAAACTGCGGTTGACTACATGGGCATCTAGCAACATAGCCATTACACCAACTGCTGGTCCCATAAGTTCTTTTTTTATATTCCATATCAATAACTGATTGTAGTGGTTAGTATTATTCTCAGAGGGAATGTCTTTTCCAAATGTATCCTGTTGAATGATCTTTGGTTCTTTTCCTTTCACTTGAAACTATTTGGGACAGGGGAGGTTAGACTTTCTCTTTTATTTTTTTCAAAAATTTCAAAAGACGTTTTATGAGACCAATAATTACCACTTATCATTTTAAAATTAGGAATCCATGCACTCACACCAAAAAGAAGAAAAAAGAATGAGGGAGTATTGTATTTTGTATTATTGTTTGAGTAGAGTAATGCAAATGGAAAGAATGAAAACCTCATTGCTGTATTCTAAAAAGGCAGGGATGACAATGCCTTGCTCTTGATATAAACATAAAGGCGAACCAATGGGGACTGTGCCAGGATGAAGAGCAAGGTTATATGGAGTATTAAGCAAAGCGAGTCCATTACTTTATATATATTCTTTTCTCTAAGTACAAGAAGCAATAAAATCTACTTTACTTACAATTTCTACATCTTTTGAGACATTTTTGCTACAGGGTACATGCACTTGCCAGAGAGACAGAAAGAGACATAGAGAAAGCGAGAAATCACTCCCCAGGGGGGATGGCCATGCCACAATCCCTTCTTCTCCAATTTCTTCTCGGGATTTTGGGCACACACTAACATGCACCCAGCATGGGTTTGAAGCCACTGGGTCTGGAACTTGAACCATAGTCAACCACGTGGGAGTCCAGTGATAGAACCATTATGTCATCTGTTGATCCCCAATTTCTACATTTTTTTAAAAATTTCGAATAAGAATAGAAAATATCTGCCTTATTTGAAAATTTTACATTTATTTACCCAATTAGAAGACTACTATGATAGAGGTAGAACTTTTCAGAGTAATGTAATGCTAATGAATCAGAACAAAGTTATTAAGTGCCATATGAAACTTTAGCTTCAAAAAAAAAGGTGGCTTAAGTAGGTGAATCCCACATGGTCAACTGCAAAGTTTGAGTCACAGACCAAAAGGGCTTAGAAAGCATGGCTCGTGCCTGTATGTGAATGCTCAAATGTCTGAGAGGAGTGAGCAATCAAGGAGATGGTGTTGCAGGGTGAATATCCCCCATGGGAAGTGGTTTCTCACTTTCCCTTTCTCTTTCTCTCTCACTCTCTCTTTCTGTGTTTCTTTGGCAAGTACAGAGACTCTCTGGAAAATTTTTAAAAATTAAATAACAAGAGGCCAGCAAGTGGCGTGATGGTTAATTGGGCTGGACTCACACATGGCTGACCCCAGTTTGAGTCCAAAACCTGGCAGTTTGCTTTCTCACTTTCCCTCTCTCTCTTGTTCTGTCCCTCTCTGGTCAAATTAGAAATAAATAAATAAATAAATAAATAAATAAATAAATAAATAAATAAAGTTAAATAAAATATTTTTAATTATATAAAAAAGAAAAGACAATTGTAATGTTGTCAGGCTTAAACTGAAACCTTTTGAGATACTTAAGGATTTCATCTCAAAAAAATTTTTTTGAACCAAAATTTTGGAGCTGCAATGTTCAAAAAGCCCTTTCTTCACCTATCAGTTGTGGTTTTGTTGTTGTTTGTTTTTAAGTAGTGGCTAAGGATGTACTGCTTGTGTGTCAACACATCCTTTTTCTCCCTTTTACATATTTGTTTGGTTGTTGGAAAAGTCTTAACATATTTTTCTATGCAAAAAATGTGTCATGATTTTTCTGACAACCCAATAATTCCTCTATCCACAGCCAAGACAGTAAGTCCAAGGTGAGCCTTAAAAAGGAATTGATAACTGGCTGAATAAAAATTTAGAAAAGGACAAAGAAATTGGGTAAAATGTTATATAAAATTACAAAAAAGAAGCAGCTACAGGGTCTGAGAGGGCATAATTCAGCTCTAATCTGAAAACGATGTCATATGGCTGACAGGTGGTCATAATGTATGCAAAATGTAAGGTAAAAAGAAACCAGATGTTATTTCAAAGTTCGGAGTTTCATCAAAAATTTAGCCAACACAGAAAAAGTATCTCCTATGTTCAATGCTACTTGCTATGAAGCACACAGAGATGAATGAAGCCATTTTTTCACTCACAAAGTTTATAATGTGCTTATGAAATAACATGTACCCAAACTTCTCTAAAATAATGCAGAATATTGTGCCATATTACATGAGTCAAGCCATGGAAGTACTATAAAATTTCTAGAAGTAACAATCACCTCTAATAGAACCAGAAGGTTTCCCAAAGGGAAGGATTTGTACCAGGCCTTGAAGTAAGATGGTTCTGGGTGTTTGGGGGCAAGACAGGGCATTCTGAGAAGAGAGAATGGCTTAAGCCAAGGAGGAGAGAAAAGGTAGTTTCATCATCAGTTTATGAAAAGCAGACTTGGTTGACAAGAGGAATTAGTAAGGTGAACATTAAACTGGGGAGATCAGTGGATGCCAGTTCTTGACAAGTCTTAAATGGTGTTAACCAGTCCTATTTTGCAATGATTTTACTTGGGATAAATCTCAATGGTGAGAATAAGCTGAAAGTTTTTGAACAAGAAACAGTATAATCAGAGCTGTGCATTTTGAATATGAATTTGAAAGTAGCTCGAGAGAAACCAGGCCTAGTTGTGACACTAGCAAGAAAAAGAGAGAGATTGATATGTATCATTCTTTGTTCTCAATGTTAACTTTGAAGAAGTAATGATAATAAATATTCTCTTGTGACTCTCACAATTAGCTACATATTCTGATTTAGTCATCAAATGGGGAAATCTGGACATTTTAATAATTTCTTCATTGTAAAGAAATTAAAAATATACCCCCAAAAATTGAAAATATCTGTTTTTAAGTAGCTTTCTTTTGGTTTGTTGATTCTAAAATTGAGCAGCTGATACTCTTTTTAAATGAATGACCTAGTTACTGTGTGAAAAATGCAGTGAAAATCCAATAGATAAAATAATGGAATACTCAATAATGTTTAATTGAGTTCATGATGATTAACAGGTAGATAATGGTGTATTAGAAATTCCTTAGATATACCTAATGCTTAGTGATTTTTCTTTAGAAGTCTTACTAAAGACTCACATTAGAAATAATAATAATTGATATACCCAAACAGGTTAAGAAGATGTTTGTGTTTCAGAAATTTCTCCTATCTTACAAGAGAAATATATCTTAGATATAATTTTTAAAAGAAATATATGGTTATTGTATTTTTATTTACCTGTTTTAAGGTGGTTAAAAGAAATTCCTACAATTGGAAATCAAAGCACAAATTAATTTTTAAAAGATTAATAGTTACAAACTGGGGGCCAGCAGATGGCATAGTGATTACATCACTGGACTCCCAAATGACTGACTCAAGTCCCAAACCCAGTGGATTAAAAATTACACTTCATATATGTGCATGCATGCCCAAAATCCCAAGAAAAAATGGAGGAGAGATTGCAGCATAACCATCCTCCCAGAGAGATGATTTCCCCCTTTCTCTGAGTGTGTCACTGACAGTCTCTCTCCAGGGAGCATATGCACCTTAATGCAAAAACTTCTAAAAAATGAAATAAAATACAGATTGGTTGTCAAAAGTTAGGGTTTCCTGAACTTTTCAAGTATTAAGATTATATTCAAAATCAGAAAATAGAAAATCCAAGACTTTTCTATACAACTGTGCAAAAGTTGGTCTGTTTTGTGTTGCTATACCAGAATACCACCGCCTGGATAATTTATAAGGAACAGAATTGTATTCTCACAGTTCTGGAGTCTGGGAAGTCCAAGATCAACATCTAGTGATGTTAGATATCCTTGGTTTTAATATGGCTACTCTCTTAGACTTTGAATTCTCAAATGGAATTTCATCTGTTCAGTTAGGTTTCAGTATTGGTGATCTGTCTTCTACATTTTGGCAACCCTGTTTTTAACACACAAGTTATGCATTCCTTTATTATTTCTACCAGATATACCTAAGCAAGAACTGAAACACAGCCTGTAACCAAATGATCACACGTTCCACACATATTTAGTCATTTTCTTCTTGAAATAATAACTAAGGAATATTTATGTTCATTAAATAAAAATGACTTATTTGTGATTAAACTAGCTATATTATGGTCCCATGCCTAACCCTTTGAAACTTTTTAAAAGTAAAGATAAAACTAACAGCACACAGTTGTTTAATTCAACCCCTCTTGTAATTTAGATGTGGTTTCCCACCAGGAATAGCTCAATCTGTTATTCAGCTCTATGCATGAATTCCAATCAGATCTAGATTTCTTGTTCTCTTTGATCCTCTTACAATGTCAACAGCATTAATAACCTGCCTCAGATATTAAATTTGTTCAATGCCATGGTATTCTCTGATGACAGTTTTGGATTAGTTGTTGCAAATTTCTAAAAACTCATTATAGCCTACACTCTTTCCAGGACATTCGAAATATCTAAAGACCATGTTTTCCCTACCTGACGTCAATGATATCATCTTTCTTTTGTTTTGCTTTATCCTTTTTATCTCTCAGTCCTTGGATACCCTCTGTACAACTGCTGTCCCTTCTAACATGTAACACACTTGGCCAACTACCATTGCATATCTAATTTATAGTATAAACATTTGGAGTTAAAACTGAGATTCTATTAAGGGCGTTTGTGTTTTTGTCTTTTCTCTCTCTTTCTTCCCCCCACCATCATCTCCCACTCTCATGAAACAAATAAACCTTAACAAAAATGAATATATGTATGTGTGTGTATGTGTGTATATATGTGTATGCATACATAAAGATGTGTGTATATAAATATGTGTGTACTTAGTAATTTTTCAGAATCAAAAATCCCTCCCTAGCTTTCTTTTTTGAATCCAGCCATTTTGTGTATACCAGTAAAAAAAGTTGTAGTCTCAGTGTAGTCTCCACACCCTTACTGTTGACTTCACACCCTTGGAGAGGGATCACAGTGTTGCCTACACTAACACCCAAATGAGATTCTTGGAGACATCTTCTTGTTTCACCATAAACATGAGGACTGGCTTGATGGCCTAGGCCATCTTGTTTCAAATCTGCATAGACCTTCCATGCATGTAATAAGAATACTAGTTGGTTTTCTTCCAGAGGTGTGAACTATGTGAGTAGCACACAGTGCTAGAAATCAGAAAATGGAAATTTACTACTAGTGGAGGCCAAGAGGCTTCCTGGAGTCAGGTTTTTTAACCAGTGGCAAAGAGAAGTCTTCCTCTTCCCCTCTCTCTCTGCTTCCTACTTTGGGCATTATCAATGAGCAGAGTAGCAACCTCTGTCTGAGTACAAGCAATTTCATCACTGTCCTGAAAGTACCACTCTGATGATGACACAAAGGAAATTAATTTAAATAATCAAGTAGTGTTATTTGTGATTGAAGGAAGGTTCCCTAAATGTAAGTCAAAATTGGTATGAACAGTGTCACTCTATTCACATAGGAATTCCTTTCTTAGCAATTTTTAGTAATTTTTAAAGTATTATTCAAAAGTACTTTTCAAAAGAAAAAGGGACTGTTAAATACATTAGTAGTGATAGCCATTGGAAATTATTTTCATTTCAATTCCTGGCAACTTCGTAAAAAGGTATAATTTATTCTGAAATGTATGTTCTGAGAGGAATGATTAGTATTCTTCGTATTGTTAGAACATCTAGAACAAAATCTATTTGGCGTCTTTCAACTGTAAGAGCATGGGAGGGTAGATAATTTCTCCTGAAAACTAAAGGAAAAATGGTTTCCTACATTCAGTGATCCCAAGAATCACTGAAATTTGAATTGTGAAATTTCATTAAGCAACTTTAATGAACATCATTTCCATTAGCTTTAGGGAAAAAAAAAATCACTTATTGAAATGTTCCCATATTCTTAAGGTAGAAAAGTATGAAGGTAAGAATTTGTTAGTTGCGTGCCTCAGAAAATAGTAGCATGCTAACAAGGTATGGTACTGTGAACAGCTCATTGTCAAAACGCTAGGAGAAAATGGCTCCTTTGTGTCCTCATTAATAAATAGAATGGTGTCTGCGTATAGGTATTTAATGATCCTATTTGATGATTTACAAAAAATAACTTCAAAGAAGAAATGATGATGGCTTCGTGGTTGTTTAGGTACTACTTCAAACTTTCAGAGAAATTTAATCTTGGTTCTTTGTACCTTGTTTATCTTGAAGATCAAAGTATCTGTGTCTTCAGGAGGTGACTGCATCCGAACATACAAGCCAGAAATCAAGAAAGGGAGCTACAATAATATCGTTGTCAACGTCAAGACCGCTGTTGCTGACAACCTCCTTTTTTATCTTGGAAGTGCCAAATTTGTAAGTCTAATATTTCAGCTTTTCTCTAACGTACTGTGTATGTGTATAGTCAGAGGTTAATCCTGGTAGTGGAGAAAAATGTATAGAATTGGATAACATGGTTCTAAAATTGTCAAATGTAGCCTTTCAGATTTGAAAACCTCAGAAACTTATCTCGGGACATTCTGAGGTGCCAAATTAGGTTAGAAGGCAAATGAAAGGAACAAGACCCTTTACAGTGTTGAGGTACATTTGTGTTCATTTGTTAGTCTACCTAATTTATTTTGAACTATAGGTTCAGATCTAGCTCTTTAAGATGAAAGGTTAGGGCCACCCAGTGATGTGGTGGTTAAGGCAGCTAGATTCCACATGGTCCATCTTGTGGTATGGTCCTGAACCTGTTGGCTTGAGAAACATGTCGAGCATGTGTGTGTGCATGCCCACATCTAGATAAGAGGAAGAAATGAAGGAGAAGGGATTGTGGCATGACCATGCCCCAGGAGGTTGCTGTCTCACTTCACTTCCCCTCCGCCAAATCTGTTTGCAAGCACATGCACCTCCTGGAAAATTTTTAAAAGGGAAAAAAAGTTCATTGAATATAACTTCATTTTTTAACTCTTCTCAACCTAAGAAATTACAATGGAGTTTTATGTTTATAAAATGAAAACAGTAAATTGAGTACTAATGTCTTATGAATAAAAACATCCCTAATTCATGTTAAATTTATAATGCCAACTGAAATAACCTAAATTATATTGACAAAGTCTCATATATAAAGTTTAGACTTCTATTTGAACCATTTGACTTTGCATGCCCAGGAATCGCCCAAAACGAATATGACTTTTTAACAGATAAGGCAACATTTGCCATTCAGGTGAAGAGTTACTAGTCACTTTGGGTAAGAAAAGTATAGCTTTCCCCTTAAAAATGTAAGTATTGTTGGTAAAAAAGATATAATAAACCTTGAATCTAAATATTTGCTTTTTTGTTGCTAATATCTGTTTTTTATCACTACTATGAATATCAAGGTGGAAAAAAACCTTTAGTCTCAAAATTAGACCTAACTAAAATGGGTAAAATGAACACATATGACTCAGGAGTATAGCCTTTTTTTTTACTTAAAGGTACGATAATAAAATATTTTAATCATAGATAATAATACACCTTATCATTTAAGAAGTTTTATTTTGAGGCTTTTCATTATTTCATGTATCTGTAAATGCCACCTGTCTGAAAATACTCCACTGGCTTCCTCTATCAGGTTGCTTCAGATATGATATCTATTGTTGTTGTATTTTTCTGAACTAGATTGACTTTCTGGCTATAGAAATGCGTAAAGGCAAAGTAAGCTTCCTCTGGGATGTTGGATCTGGAGTTGGGCGTGTAGAGTATCCAGATTTGACTATTGATGACTCACACTGGTACCGTATTGAAGCATCAAGGTAATATTGCAACAAAGATTAAGATAATTCAATGATGCAAGTTTGAATTCATTTCCCAGCTTAGAAGAAAATTTCCATTTGTGTTTTAAAAATGGGTGTATGCCTGTATACGCAGGGATGAATGTAATATATAATAGATGTATGTATTATAATGTATGGGAGTGACTATCTTTGTTTTACCTGTTAGAAATTGACAAACCTTCAAGGTGCTGATCAGAGTAACCAGTCTATTTCTGACCCCTTCGTTTGGTGTCTAGTAGCAATCTGTGGATTTAACTATTTTCAGTCATCCTATCTCACCTGAGGGAGGAGGGAATAAGTACTGAGCCTCGTGCTTACTAAACGCCAGCCGGAGGAAAAGCTTCCATTATTTCCTGCCTTGTGTTCACAGCTCCTCTTCCGATCTATATTGTCACCAT
Source organism: Tupaia tana (assembly GCA_026018925.1). Lineage (NCBI taxonomy): Eukaryota > Metazoa > Chordata > Mammalia > Scandentia > Tupaiidae > Tupaia > Tupaia tana. The sequence goes on from JAKSZU010000002.1 coordinate 71,096,136, forward strand.
GCCTACAGGCATATGTAGTGCCAAAATGCTGGGATTAATATGTTATACAACAGATCCACACCACTTAATATGGGAAGTAATAGGGAATTAATTCAGTAATTCTATCTTTGAAGATTTAATTCAATCATCAACTTTCAGTAGCATATAGATTGCTTATAGAACCATTCCTGTACTAAATACTTCCCTTCAATTTTCTCTTATTCTTTTTCTAATTTCCAACTCCCTATGAAACCCAAAGCATTAACAATCGAGAGAGATGGTTAAAAGCCTGGGGTTTCTGATACAACTGATCAGAGATGGCTAAAAAAAAAGCTTAAAAACATGGTCATTGTTGAATCTAGTGATGGATATATAGTTTTATTATGTTTCTTTTTCCCCCCTTTGGAGAGGTATTTTTTGCTATAGGGCACATGTGCTCACCAGACAGACAGAGAGAGACAGAGAGACAGAAAGCAAGAAATCACCCCCCCAGGGGGGATGGCCATGCCACAATTCCTTCTCCTCCATTCTTCTCTCCGGATCTTGGGCACGCACGCACACACGCCCGGCGTGAGTTTTAAGCCACTGGGTCCCGGACGCGAACCATGGTCAACTACGTGGGAGTCCAGCGACATAGCCATTATGCTAACTGCTGGTCCCAGTTTTATTATGTTTGCATAAGTTAAAATTTTTCCATAATAAAATGTTAAAAAGAAAACTTAATGAGAAGCAATATTCTCTCTCTTTTTAAATTGTTTTATTTAATTTTATTTATTATTCTTTCTTTTTAATTTGATGAGAGAGAGAAAAAGTAAGAAAGCAAGCTGGGACTTGAACAATGATTGGCCATGTGGGAGTCCAGTGCCTTAGCCACCACACCATACGCCAACCCCAGGAAGCAATATTTTAATTCCTTTTTTTTTTTTTTTTTTTTTTTGAGAGGTTTTCGCTATAGGGCGCATGCACACGCCAGACAGACAGAGAGAGACAGAGAGATAGAAAGCGAGAAATCACCCCCCAGGGGGGATGGTCATGCTGCAATCCCTTCTCCTCCATTCTCCTCTCGGGATCTTGGGCGTGCACGCACACGCGCCCGGCGTGAGTTCTAAGCCACCGGGTCCAGGACGCGAACCGCGGTCGACTACGTGGGAGTCCAGCGACATAGCCATTACGCTAACTGCTGGTTTCCAAGAAGCAATATTTTAATTCCCTTTGAAGATCTTCAGCAAAAGCATGTGTGTGCTTGTGTGTGTGTGTGTGTGTGTGTGTGTGTATGAGAGACACAGCAAGAAGCATGTGTGGTGGTTTTGGGAGAATTAAATTATTTACTAGGTTTGAGGACATTTATATAAAACACAATTCTTCCATCAGATGAACATTGCTTGATAAATTTATTCTTTTGTTACCATGTATTTCACTTAGCACTGCACCTCAAAGATAAAAATATTAGCAAATGAGACAGCAGGGAGTGAAATATGACACTGAAGTTTTGTTATGACTGTTTGTCTCAGAAAAGAGACCAGATTTTCAAATTTAAAAATTCATGGAAGTCAATCACTTGAAAAGGAAAATTAAATGAGATGATAATAGCTTTTCAAATTCTGTTAATTTAATTTAAAAGTGAACTTGTGTGCAAGTCGTATGCACAGTTCTAAAGACTAGATATTATGCTATTGCTATATACATTAAGATATTATATCAAACAGTAAAAGTAGTACAATTCTAGGAAGACTACTTCAGCAAATTTGGATCCAAGTTTATAAAGAACAAGAATTTTAGGAGGAATTATGTAGCTTACAGTGCAGAAGCAGGGGCTCATTTGGGGTTCACCTAATGAATTAAATTAGACAAAAAGGTAACTGAAGTAATAAACATGTTTAAATAGTATATATTGATAAATAGTTAAATATTCCGTAAGGCAATAGGAATAAGGCTTTCCATTTAACCAACAGCAATTTCATCAGCTAATTGATGCTGGGTCATCTTGTATCAGTGGAAACACTCAGATTCAAGATGTGTTGCTCACAGTCCCTAATTGAATCTGACTGTAGACATTCAGCAAAGATCAGACTCTGAGTATTGATCAGAGATTAAAGACTCCAGAATGTTAGAAGCCAAACACTCTGCTCTCTCTTACATTGTCCAAAACATTTTAAACCTCTTAAATCTGAAGTTACCAGAAATGTGTTATTTATATTTCATTTTCTGTGTTTTCCTCCCCTTCATTTCAATATGTACCCCCTGAAGAACGGGAAGGAATGGGACTATTTCTGTGAGAGCCCTTGATGGACCCAAAGCTAGCATGGTGCCCAGTACCTACCATTCAGCATCTCCGCCAGGCTACACTATTCTCGATGTAGATGCAAATGCCATGCTGTTTGTTGGAGGTTTGACTGAGAAAATAAAGGTAACATGTTCTTCCCCTCCTTATTGATTTCATCTTTATGGGTAAGATTATTTGGGAAAAGACATGGTAAAGCTCTGCAAAACCTGACCACATTTTACTCAAGTGTCTGTGAAAACATGAATTTATTTAGAGTCAGAATGTTCTTTCTCGAGTATTTAATCTGGAAATACAGTATCTTTAAGCCTGTGTATTTACTTCAACAGTTGTTGTTTCACACTTATCTGTGGCATCTGTTTTTTGATATTCTTGTTTTAGTTGCCTCAAGAGCAAAGTGTTTTTAAGTATACCTCATTCTCTGAATCAGCTTGTGATTTACAGATAGGAAGTGTGATGAAGTTCACACTCACATCTAATTAAGAGATTTAGGAATACCTTGGGAAATATCACAGAAGCTATAAGCTTTCAAATCATGATCTGGTTTTAAAAGTTTTCGAGTTGCTTGTTCTCCTCATTCTTATAGGGTAATGCACTTCATATTCATAATTGCTTCATGACAGGTCCTTGTGCATTTCAAATGGCAAAATGTCTGCATTTTTAAAAAGCATGTGTTGATTAAATGGATTTAGGTGTTGGAAAATGACCTTTGGGTGAAATGCAAGAGCATAACCAAATATAATGTATAATCTTGGGCTTGTCAGAATCATTCTGGGATGAGACTAGTCAGAAATTGTGAAAAGCCAGAATGACTTGAAATTTATGAGAACTCAACCTTTATATAGATGGGGTGGTTTTATTTGTCTTGTGTGCGAGATGTGACTCTAAAGTATGGGAAATGATTCCACAACTACACACTAAAGTCATCCTCATTTCTTAGAATGATATAAATATATATGGGACATAGCAATAGACAGTCATATTGCCGTCTTTCTCTCCTTCCCAGAAAGCTAATCACCCAGGAGAGGTAGCACACAGTAGTACAAAAGTCATGGGTGTTGAAATCAAATCCAGTTTAGCTTTCCTCCTCTACTGTCTACTAAAAGAAAACTTTAGGCAAGTCACTTAACTCCTTAGGCCTCAGTTACCTTAACTAGAGGCAAGAAAAATATCTACCTTGAGGCCGACAGCTGGCATAGTGATTAAGGCACTGGATCCCACATGGCCAACTGTGAGGTTTGACTCCAGGACCCAGAAGCTCACAAATCATGCCAGGCATTATGTGCATGTGTGCCCATAATCCTGAGAGGAGACTAGAGGAGACGTGATTGCAGTGTGGCCATCTCCCCTGGGAGTGATTTGTCATATTCCTTTTCTCTGTCTGTCTCTCTCTGGTGAGCACACATGCCCTATAGCAAAAAAGAAAAAAAAAATCTATCTTGGCCCCACCCCATAGCCTAGTGGTTAGGAGAGTCAATCCCACATGGTCAACTGCCAATTGAGTCCAAGCACTAGAGGCTTGGAAAACACACCAGGTACAAATGTATAAGTGTGGTCAGGACTCTTTTGGGTGTGCTTTCTCCCTTTCTCACTCTCTGTCTCTGTCTGGTGGATGCATGTGCCATCTGGCAATTAATTTTTTTTTTACCTTGCTTGAATATTGTAGGAAAGACTAATGAACTCTTAACATTTTTATAACCCCTACTATGTGCTAGATAATAGCTTAAGTAATTTATATACATTAACCTCTTTAATTTCACAACAGCCTCAAAACATATGTCTTGGTCCATTCAAACTGAAACAAAATATCATAAAACTGGGTATCTTATAAATAACCATCATTTCTCACAATTCTGGAGGCTGAGAAGTCCAATATCAAGACACCAGCAGATTCAGTGTCTGGTAGAGGGCTTGTTCCTCATTGAAGGTGCCTCTTGCTGTGTCCTCATATGATGGAAAAGGCAAACAAGCTCCCCAGACCTCCTTTATGAGGCCGCTTAGCTCATTTGTGAAGGCTCCACCCTCATGATCTAATCACCTTACAAAGACCCCCGCCCCCACCTCGTAACATTATCACCTTTGGGGGTAAGATTTCAAGAAATGTACTTGGGAGGACGTATACATTCAGACCAAAGCAAAGTGGACGCTAATGTCTTCTTCACTTTATAGTTAAGGAGTCTGAAGAGAGAAGTTAACTTAGCCAAGGTCACACAGTAAGTGTGGCAGAGCTGAGATTTGAACCCAGGTGAACAGGCACAAGAGTCTCCACTCTTAATCACCATGCTCACTGCTACAATGAATGTGACATTATGTGAATAAAATATGCGACAAATGCCAAAGACACAGTGGTCACACCTTACATTGCACCTTCAGTAATTCTTATTAGCATGACGATGCCATGGAACAAAGTAGCACTGTCGCGCTCAGGAAAAAGGAAAGTATGAACAAATGAAACCTCTAGAAAATCTTAAATCTTTTTGGCCAAGAATTGCAATGCTCCTGCCACACCAGAATATGATTCCAAGTTGAAAACATGAAACTAAATGAATTTGCTGATGAAAATTCAGATGAGCAAGAACATATCTCAAGTATAGCTATTCAGAATTTAAGGAGAAACAAAACGCAAGTGGAATCCACCTCCTCTTAAAGATACAGAGGCCCTGACTGATGCTGGAGCAGTCCAAGGACCACTTAACTTACAAATATCAATGCCTCTGATCAATATTCTACATATCTGTGCACCCTGGGGTCAATGCAACAGAGAGACATGCGTGTTTGATTTGTTTGACCTTTTAAAGTTATAATAACACATATAACTGGAGTTCTACGAGAATATAATACTATTAAAAGATGAACATGTACAAACTAAGGGTAACAGAAAGAACACATAATCACTATTCAGATTCCAAGACTATTTGGAAGTTCTAAATTCTAACAACTACCACATTCCTTTTTGCAGAAGGCTGATGCTGTACGTGTGATTACGTTCACTGGCTGTATGGGAGAAACGTACTTTGACAGCAAACCAATAGGTCTGTGGAATTTTCGAGAAAAAGAAGGTGACTGCAAAGGATGCACCATCAGGTTAGTTAGATGAGAACTTTCCCGAGGTCTGCCCTGTGTTACAAATTTTCCATTTTATCATGCACTATTCTGTTGTCATGGGGATGATGTGAACAGGTTTGAAGTGATTATACTCAAAGGTGGGTTTGCTACCAAGAAGCTAATGAAACTTGAGTCCTGCTCCAATTTGTGCAGGCACTTTGCAAGGTCCTGGAAAGTGACTTGGCAACACTTTTTTGATTGTGTGTTTGTGTAAAATTTGCGAAGATAAGATATTAGGTCAGCAGGAAATTTGTGCGTATTTTTTTATGTTTCACTACGCAAAAATACAACATGACTTTCCTGACAACTCAAGGTTTTAACCACAATCAGTTAAGATGACTATGTCTTGGGGCCAGCAGGTGGTGTGGTGGCTAGGGCTCTAGGCTCCTGCGTGGCTAACTGCAGTTTATGTCCCAGATCTGCAGCTTGCTGTCTCACTCACCCCAACCCTCCCTCTCTCTCTCTCTGATGAGTTCATGTGCTCTATTGAAACTTTAAACTAACAATAATAATAAATAAAATTAAATAAATAATTCTTAAAAAAAAAAAAAAAAGATTACTATGCCTTAACTCCAACATTCTTTCATGCCCAGGATGTTTTGTGATGTGTGTGTGTGTGTGTGTGTGTGTGTGTGGAGGATATCGGTAGTCATAACTTTATTTTTCTTAAAGAGAATTCTCTCTAAATTGGTAAATCTTCAGGCCTCATTAAACTTGGATTCAATTCACCTATGTTAATTTTAAAAACGTAAAACCTTCACTTACCTTTTATTTCCTACATGAATTTTCAAATGATATATAAAGTCCTACAAGTGCTTCCAGTGGAAACTCATGGGTCTTGAAGATTCTGTTTAAGAGGAAGAAGAGAACAAAGGGCCCAGACAGGGCAAGACAAAATACCAAAATTCACATCATCCACTGTAAGATAACCATCAGAACCAAAAAGAGTTAGAAGATATTTAACATTCTGACAGAAATGTATATGGGGAGAATAAATATTTTAATGCAACCTATCTAGCACATTAAGCATATACAGGGAATAAATATTTTTATATAAAAATGAATAAAGGATATAATACAATTAGCTAAAAGTAAAGAATTTCTCAGCAAAGAAATCTTAGTGCCCACTAATCACCATGCATATTTTTTTTGGTTGTCAGAGAGCACATGCACTCATTAGTGAGAGAGACAGAGAGAGAGAGAGAGAGAGAGAGAGAATGAGAGGAAGAAAATACCCCTCGAAGGTGTGGTCGCACTGAAATCCATTCTCCTTCATTTCTCTATCCTGCTGGCATTTGGAACCAGCACACACATATGCCTGGTATGCTTTTTAAACCACTGGGAACAGGATTCAAACCACAGTCAGACTTGTGGGATGCAACTACCCTTATTGCTAGGCGATGGGGCCCCATATTCTTGTTTTGATTTCAGTATTTATCCCCACATTGTGTAGTAAGATTTATGTTTGGGGGTTTGGGATTTTTTTTTAAGTTGTAAGTAACAATCTATTGAGCCAAAGCAACTAGAAAACTGTCAACAGTGTCTCCAACAACCCTTTCTTAGGTAGAAATTAGTGTCATGGCAGGATATAATACAAAGTCCTCATAAATGAGAACTCAGAAAAAAATTCTCTTAAGTAAACCCTATACAACAGTCTCTTATCTCTAATGCAATACCCTAGGAATTAATGTATTCATGGTTGTGATGAAGGAATGCAAAATTATAGCCAGCTTACTCACTATGAATTATACTGTTAATAGATTGTTTTTTCAGTCTTTTAGTTTTCATTTTTATGAATATTTTTGAAGTATCTTTTGAATTTACATTGGAAAAAATATTTCATATTACACTGTTATTACAAATCAGATGCAATTCAAAAAGATTTGACCATGAAAGACACAGAATAAGACTCTTTCCTCTGTTTTATCCTCAGTGTTTGATTTATCTCCACTCTAGAAAAACAGAGAAAGCCAGCTTATCTAAAATGGAAAGCAGCTGTTCTTCGCAAGCCCTATAGTTATTTTTTTCATTAACTAATATATAGTGAAAACAATATTCTATACTCTTGTTATTATATAGTGACACTACTATAATATTTTTCAAAATCTTCTCCCTACTGTCAAGTTTATACAACACCCAAATTTCAGAGATTCAAATATAAGCTAATGTGCAGATATTTAAAATTTGAAAAAAAATCTCCATAATTGAGTCTTACTCTATAGTAACATCAGGTAGATGATTAAATAGGTAAATATAGATAGCTTGCCATTTGACAAAAAGGATTTTTTAATGGTTTCTGCCATAGGGCACATGTACTTGCTAGGGAGAGGCAGAAGAACCAAAAGGGTGGCTACACAGCAACCTCTTGTGCTTCATTCTCTTGTTGGGATTTGGAGCACACAAGCACACATGCCCAGCATAATTTTTAAGCCACCAGATCCTGCTTAAGCCACAGTCAGCCACGTGGGAGTCCAGTGCCTTGACCATCATGCCCTGCTAACCTCTTGGAAAACATTTTAATGTTGTATTGTTAAGACTTATCTTAAATATTCATTAATTATTCAACTTAAGTTGATTAAACGTATATTCCCTGTGATGTGATTTGCTATTCTAAAAGCTTTAACCCGTGAACATTTCCTAGATTTTATGAACTACGTATGCTAGATGCTGTTTGTGTCTCATGTAGGGATGACTCATAAGCTCTAGTTGGTCTCATAGAGGTCACATTCTTTTGAAAGAAACATAAAATTCATGCAAATAAATACAGACATCCTTTATTGTCTGAATCTAATTTGTTCCAGAAAAAAAACCTTTAGGATGGTGAATATTCAGAGTAAGAGCTTATATTCCATTGCATTATATATACAAAAAAAGTAACAGTGCATTCTCAGCCCATTCAAAATTCCCACCACCTTGCACCATCACCATTAAGACACATTTATACACCAATCCAAAAGTATCTACCAAATGCTTCTGTGAAAAATAAAGTGTTTAAAACACCAGTGATCTAGTTATTGGCTATCTAATGAAGTCCAGGTGAGATAAAGTGGTTAAAGTCTAGGGTGGTACCAGTGAGGGTGGAGAGAAGTGAGAGGATGGATGATACACATTTTGAATGGTTCCTGCCCTACAACAGCTAGCAGTCTAGTATCAAACAAAGACTATTTTGATGTATGACCAACCAAGTAGACATGATCTAATTGACATAAAATGTTTCTCTCTTCAGTCCTCAGGTGGAAGATAGTGAGGGGACTATTCAGTTTGATGGAGAAGGTTATGCATTGGTCAGCCGCCCCATTCGTTGGTTCCCCAACATCTCTACTGTCATGTTCAAGTTCAGAACATTTTCTTCAAGTGCCCTCCTGATGTACCTTGCCACCCGAGACCTGGTAAATATCATATGCATAGCAGATCTTCCATGTTCAAAAATATGCTTGCTTCTTTTCTGTAGAATTCTAATACAATTATCAGTAATTGGTAACTTTATCAATTATTATGAAAAGAAATCTAGGATGACTGTGTGAGAGCCAAGAATGGGTGATACAGATGGTGCTTATATTTTCACTAATGACTTCAATTGTGGACAGTTTAATTACTATTTATTTTCAACATAACTCCCTTCATCATTGTTTTTTTTTTTCTTTTTTTTTTTTTTTTTTTTGGAGAGGTTTCTGCTATAGGACACGTGCGCTCACTAGAGAGACAGAGAGACAGAAAGCAAAAAATCACCTCCAGGGGGAGGGTGGCCACGCAGCAATCCCTTCTCCTCCATTCTCCTCTTGGGATCTTGGGCACGCACGCCCATGCGCCCGGCGTGAGTGTAAGCTGCCAGTTCTGGAACTAGAACTGCAGTTGACTATGTGGGAGTCCAGCGACATAGTCATTACGCTATCTGCTGGTCCCTCCATCACTGTTTTTAAAAGCAGCACCCAGTAAAGATTTTCCCAATATGAAAGGATGTAACAGCGAGCTATTTCCTTAATCTTCTAGAGGCCTAAATTGATTCTAAATATTCTTTTGCCTTTTTATTTCAGGTCAAGATTTCTTAGTAAATTCTTTCAGGGAACCTACCTCTCAGTATGCTTACTATGTTTAAAAAGGAACCCATTTTGTACCACTGTAATAAAAGGACATGTCCTAGTAATTTGGTTGAGACCATTTGTACCATAACATCAGACCTATAAAAATTCACAAAATAGTAACATCAATTCTATTTTTAAAATGGAGTTCTATTACAGAGCAAGACTTTTAGCAATTTAGTATAAAACCCTATTATAAACCTTACGTAAAAGGTAAATGCCCATACATTTCTCTGTGTATCTAATAACTGGTGTATTTTTCTTCTACTAATAGAGAGATTTCATGAGTGTTGAGCTCACCGACGGGCACATTAAAGTCAGCTATGATCTAGGTTCAGGAGTAGCTTCCGTTGTCAGCGATCAAAACCATAACGATGGGAAATGGAAATCATTCACCCTGTCAAGAATTCAAAAACAAGGTGAGTTTTTATAGTAATAATGCAGTACAGGCCATCATCATGCTATCCAAAGCACCCATGTACTTAATCAGGAGAAAGACCCTATCAGTAAATTCAGTAACTCCCAAGTTCTGTGAAAAATTGATATAGTGATTTCTTCGGCTTAGATTATAGGTGGTTTGGGTTAGACGTGACTGATTGAAGAGCCAAATGGTTCTCTGTCATTTTCTTTGGAAACTGAGAGCTTAATTTGAAAGCATAAAACTGTCTTGCAACTTGCAAAATTATATCTTGTAACACGTTTGAAAAATGTTACGTGCTTCGCTTTTCTTCCTATTTTGCCGAGATGTTTCTTTTAAATCTGACCACAGTAGAAATCATGGGGGTGATAGGGCACAGCTGCCAGCTCTCTGCTGACAAAAAAAAAAAAAAAAAAAAAAAAAAAAAAAAAATAGCCACATACAATTAAATAATTGACTAATAATAAAGTGACATTTTTATGGTTCTGGGACATTTTAAAGCACTTTTCAATAGGCTACAGCCTAGTAGTAAAGGGAGCTGGATCCTTCATGGCCAACTGTGATTCAAATCCCGTCCATTGTGACTGGAAAATGTGTATGTGCATGCCCAAAAAACCAACAGGATGGAGAAATGAAGGAGAAGGGATTGTGGTGTTATCAGACCCCGTGCGGGGTTGCTGCTTTCTCTCTCTCCCTCTGTCTGACTCTCTCTGGTGAATGAAGGCGCCTTTTGGCAATTAAAAAAAAATAATTTCATATATATATATATATATATATATATATATGTATATATATATACACACACACACACACACACACACACATATATAATTTCACAACCAACACAGAAACAGAAATCCAAGTCTATGAGTTCTTGGTGTAGTGCTATTACTATTTAAGTATAATTTCCCTAATTCTATGTATTAACAATAACTGTTAGGAACAGCAGATGGTGTAATGGTTATGTCACTAGACTCCCACATAGTCGACCACTGTTCAAGTCCCAGACTTGGCGGCTTAAAATTCATGCCTGGCATGTGTGTGTGCATGCCCAAAATCGCAAGAGGAGGTTGGAGGAGAAGGGACTGAGGTGTGGCCATCCCTCCTGGGGATCGATTTCTCACTTTCTGTCTCTCTTTCTCTCTGTGTGTCTCTCTCTATAGACACACATGCCCTCTAGCAAAAATCTTTCTTAAAAAAAAAAAAAAACAATAACTGTAAATGAAACTTTGATACTTCTGCTAATACAATTAATGCTTATCATTCCAATGTGACATTGCATTTTCATATATCTGCCAAGCACCTATTCATTACTAAGCAAGTCTTTGCCTTCCAGGGACTTACAGTCTAATGGAGAAGTAAATGGACATGAAAATCAACACTCAAAGATAGAAAGCTAATTTCTGTCATATATATGCGTATATTGAGTTGCTGGTAAAGTCATGATGCATTTTTGCATAGTAAAATACATTATGACTTTCCAGATGACTTAATATATGACAATATATACACACATATGTATATACAGATCAATGTATATATCCACATACACAAATGGCAGGCTAGCAATCTCAAAAGAGAACGATATCTCTCAGAAGAGAGAGAAGTTAGAGAGGTCAACTCTCAAGAGGAGTGTCTCTGAGGCACAAGCAGAAATTGAGGCATTAGTGGGTTGAAGAACAAGTATAGACATTTTGGAGTGGTGACAGTTGTGTGAAAGCCTAGAGCCATCAGAGAGTATAATACATCACTTTTTCAAAGAATTATTTTATTAAACTTTAATTATTTATTTATTATAATTTGACCAGAGAGGGAGAGAGAGAGGAAGTGAGAAAGCAAGCTGTCAAATCCAGGACTCAAACCAAAGCCAACCATGTGAGTGTCCAGTGTCTTTAATCACCATGCCACCTGCCGGCCCCATAATACATCATTTTATAATTGCATGTCCTTGGAACATAAAGCTCTGGGGAAACTCCTTCATCAGAACAAAAACTGATTTTGGCCTTCTATACAGTAGAACATTGCTGCATACATTGTTTCTGTGTTAGAGAGGCCCAATGTACATTTGCATGGTAGAGGCTCTGCATAATTCTTCTGAAGGAAGAATCAGGGTTAACTCTGTTCAACCCAGCATATCCAAAGCTTCTTTAATCTCAGAAGTCTTTCCATTTGTGCAGTACTAGCATTTTGCTGAATATACTTAGGAAAATGCTTTAGTCCCTACAAGCAGATCCGTAGGTTACATGATGAAAAGTTTCAGATGAGGCTGAGAGATAACAGAATCAGGCCATAAAAGGCCTTATGCACTAGTGAATAAGTTTCAACTTTATCCTGAAAGCTATGAGGAGCTATGAATTTTAAACAAGGGTGTGAAACCCTCAGATTTGTGCTTTTGTAGAGTTTCTTTAGCAGCAGCTTGGAGAGTAGATTTGGGGCAAGTTAGGATGTGACTGCAGTCTGTAGTAAACCAGGTAAAGAGTGATAAGAATGAAAAATAAGTCAGTATCCATGAGCATAAGTAGAAAAGAGGAGGTTGAAAAATATTAAGCATCTTACTATTGAAGAGCTTTGTAATGCAGTCGAAGTGCAGACCAAGTTCACAAAAAGAGAATGATCTAGAATGAGTCCTTTATTTTTTTCTGTTTATGTAAGTAGAAAATGTCAGTGCTATTCACCAAGCTACTGAATGCAGGAAAAAGAACAAGTTTTCATGGAAAAGATGTTTGAGTTCTATTTTTGGACACATTATATCAAAGGTACTTTTAGCACCTTGAGCCATCCAGGGAAGCTGTGTAATTGGCAAGCAATTAATTATATGTGTCTGAAGATCAGCAGAGATTTAGAAGAAAGATAGCAATTATGGAATCATCATCATATTCTAAATAGTTGTGACTGAAGTTCTGGTGCTCACAAATATTTAAACAGTATAATAAAGGAAGACCCTACCAAGAGGGCTATAAAGAAATCATCGGAAAACAGATACATGAATCCTTGAGAAAATGTGATGTCACAGAAGCCAAAGAAAGTTTCCAAAAGAATGAAGAGTTTATCTCTTCTTACATCACAGCATGCTCAAGAAATATAAAGACAAATAATTCATTGCTTTGCAAATGGGGGGTGGTCATTAGAGACCTTGGAAAGAATAATGGAATGGTTACAGTGAAAGCCAATTGCAAAGAATTGTGGAACAAAGGAGCTGAGAGAGAACAGTTTCAGTGAGTGGGGACCTATTCTAAAGGAAGTCTGACTCTTAAATCCAGAAGAAAGATAGGGCAGTAGCCAAGAAGGGGTTATGGAGTTGGAGGGTAAGGATAATGAGGTGAGGGACCATGTTGGTTTTTACTATCAGTTCCTATCACACAGTAAGCACTCAATAAATATTTGTTGAATGAATGCTATTTTTACCATGTTTGTAGGCTATGAAGGATAGACCAAGAAAGAAGTGATTGGAATTACAAAAGAAATGAATGATAAATCATACAGCCTAGGCCCTCAGAAAGCCTGATAAGATATACCCAGGTTAGAGAGAAAAGTACTTAGTCTGAGAAGGGAAAAATCCCTTCTTCCATAAGACAGGATGAAAAAAGAGGTACATGGGACCAGCAGTTAGCATAATGGCTATGTCATTGGACTCCCATGTAGTCGACCATGGTTTGAGTCCCAGACCCAGTGGCTTAAACTCACGCCAGGAACGTGTGCTTGTGTGCCCAAGATCTCGAGAGGAGAAAGGAGGAGAAGGGATTGCAGCGTGGCCATATCCCCTAGGGTCGTGATTTCTCGCCTTCTGCCTCACTATCTCTCTCTTTCTGGCAAGCACATGCACCCTATAGCAAAAACCTCTCAAAAAAAAAAAAAAAAAAAAAAAGAAGAAGAAGAAAGAAGAGGTACAAGTGAAGTAAGAGATAGGTTTGTAAATATAGAAAGGGATTTTAAACTACTTTTCTCCTGATACCTTAATTTTTTCATTGAAGTTTTAAGCAGAAAATTGACAGAGAATCTGAAAGGACAAAAGGTAGAATAATAACAGATTTGAACAAAGAAGGAAGGTTGATGTGCATATGTAAAAGAAAGACATCAGAGACACAGAACTGAACCAGCAAGTGCTATAAACTCTAAAGATAATGATTTGCTAAACAAATCTATAGTGTGAAAAACAGAGATGTAATGAGTCAACAACTTAGAAGAACAATTATCATAAATTGTCACCTTGAAAATAACAACTTCCATAACCAGTCTGCCATCTAGACTGTGATTCTGTTCATTAAAACAAGTAACTAGGGACTTGGAGGTAGCACAGTGGTAACTAAACTAGATTGACATAGAAAAGATCCTGAATTCACATTCTGGGACTTCTACCTAGCACACTGGGCAAGTGAGCAAATGCCTATGATCCAGGCCAGCTGAATCTGGGAGTGGATCACAGCATGAAGACCTATCGGGAATGCCTGGTCTCTCTTTCTCTCCTTTCTGCCCCCCCCCCTCCACCTCCCACCATGGAAGAAGTAGACAGCTAAAAAGAAATAAAAGTAACCGAGAGATCTGTAATCAGAAACAATGGTAGTCAAAGGTCAAATTATAGTACCCATGTAAACCTCATAGTAGTCAAAAATATGTTACAGTTTAATTGTAACTTGATTCAATTGGCAAAATTCAACCCCAATTGGTCAGTTTCTCAGATTTTACTAGAGCTACATTGTTACTACTCTGTGGTCCAGAAATAAAAAATAACTTTCTTTTATCATAGCCTATCCAGTATTTTCAGTTTCATTCTTGATCTCTAGTTCTATTCCTTTGATACAGTGACTGGTGCTTCTTATGACTCCTCTCTGGCCTTCAAGTTGACTCTGGATTCACATTGCTTTTTGCCCTTCAAATGCACCAAGTAATCTTTTTCCCTTTTATTAACAGTTTAGGTCTTAATGACATAAACCATCGTCTTTCCTTCTCTCATATGTCTCTAGAGTATTGCTATTAAAAAACAATAATTGCATTAAGGTCTATGAAGTTCAGTTGTTTGGACTTTTGATTCCCAAATTAGGTTGGCAATTTCTACTTTTCCTGCCTGTGATTACTCCTCCTTCCCTATTATCTCCAACTTCACAAAATCAAATTTGGAAAATTTTTTGTTATAACAAAACTATAGCTGTTCTTCCTTCATGTATCCTCAAATACTTAATGTAGTGTCTGTGTTACATTTTTTCTTTTAAACTCGCCAAAAGACATGGGCATTCACTGGAGGGAAAAGAAAGAGAAAAAGAGAAGAGAAAAATGAGAAAGCATCCCCCATGGGCAATGGTCATGCAATTCTTTCTCCTCCATCCCTCCCTCCTTTTAGGACTTTGGGCATGCACATATGGCCAGTGTGTTTCTCAAACCACGGGGTCCAGGACTCAAACCACATAGTCAGCTATGTGGGATGCAACTACCTTAACTACCATGCCACAGTCCTTTCTGTTACTTTCAAAACATTCTGTGTTACCAGAAGATGGAATAATGGTTACATCGCTGGACCCCCACAAAGTTGACCATGATCCAATTCCCAGACCCAGTGGCTTAAAACTCATACCAGGCATGTGTGCGTACATGCACAAAATCCCAAGAGGAGAATGTAGTAGAAGGAATTACAACATGGCCACTCCCTGGGGTAATTTCTCGTTTTCTGTCTCTCTATCTCTCCCTGTCTCTTTGGTGAGCACACACGCCCTGTAGCAAAAATCTCTCAAAAAAAAAAAAAAAAAAATCTGTTACTCTTGCAGGAAAGTTACATGTATTAAGTTGTCTACTAAAAAAAAAAAAGCACTAAAGCCACAATAGAAAAAAGAACAAATAATTTACAAAAGAAAAACAAATACAAGATTCTTATATATGGTTGAAAAACACAATCTCTTTAGAACTCAAGAATATAGTCCTTTACTGCAGTAGCAATATTCAAAGATCACTCTTAAAGCAGTGAAATCTAAATTTGAAAAAAAAAAAAAGGCCTAGGAAAATAACCTCACTATCTTCTTTAGTAAGATTAGTTCTTATAAGCACATTTACTAAATACTATGAATCTGATGCCATGTTGAATCAATGAAGATGAATACAGTTTCTAACCTTAAGAAATCTATATGTTTTGTGGTGTGCAAGTAAGTAAATTCTGTAGGAAACAGTAAACACTATGGTAGATACTAAGGATGGAGAAAGACTGGGCATTAACTGAGACTCAGAACATTTAGAGGTAGAAGGGAAGCAGTACAGGTTGATCCTAGACCAGGAGCATCAATGAAAAGATAAAGTTATATAAAAACATAAATTACCCAAAGGGAACGTGCACTTAGGTTGAATCACTGATGTTTGAATTCTGAAGGAATGGTAGGAGGTACTGCTGAGCATGTCGGCAAAGGCCAGATTCAGGAAATCATTTGAACTATGTTAAGGAGTTTGAATTCCTTATAATGAGTCACTGGAGGGGGGTTTTAAGTAGAGATGTGACATAGTGATTTTAATTTGGGTAAATAATCTAGGTATTAATGTGGGAGACATATTTTCAGAAGACTAAACGAGAAATTGAGTGACCAGCTAGGTCTACTAATAGTCCAGGCAACAATGAATACTTGAAATGAGTGGCAGTGGGATTCAACATAAGGCATGCAAAATAAATCCATAATGAACTACCACTACCTTTTCTTTTTCTTTTTTTTTTTTTTGTTTTTTGTTTTTGTTTGTTTTTGTTTTGGTATAGGGCACATGTGCTTGACAGAGAGACAGAGAGACAGAGAGACAGAAAGTGCAAGATCACCCCCCAGGGGGAATGGCCACACCGCAATCCCTTTTCCTCTATTCTCCTCTCAGGATCTTGGGCACGCACGCACAAGTGCCCGGCATGAATTTTAAGCTGCCAGGTCCAGGACTTAAACCGCAGTTGACTATGTGGGAGTCCAATGATGTAAACGTTATGCCATCTGTTGGTCCCACCACTACACTGATTAAAAAGTCTAAAACTAAAAAGCATTGGCAAGAATGTGGAACTACTGAAATTCTTATACATGTCATTCTAAACTATTCATATGTGTACAGAGTGGATGAATAACAAAATAATTATTAAGCAAAATAAGGCAGATGATAAAAGAACACATTCATATAAAATTAAATGTAAGATGTAGACTAACCTACAGTCACAGAAAACACATAGAAGCTGCTTGTGAATGGAGTATGTAGAAAAAGCCGAGATTACAAATAATCATAAGAATAATTTTTAGGTGAAGAATATGTCTGCTTTTTTGATTGTGATGGTGGTTTTGTAGATGTGTGCCCTTATCAAAACTTCTTATATTACCCATTTTAAACATGAATAAATTTAGTATGTCAATTTTACCTTAGTACAATTTTTTTTTTTTTTTGGAGAGGTTTTTGCTATAGGGCACATGCACTAACCAGAAAGACAGACAGAGAGACAGAAAGCAAAAAATAACCCCCCAAGGGGGATGGCAACACTGCAGTCCCTTCCCTTCCATTCTCCTCTTGGGATCTTGGGCATGCACGCACACTTGCCCAGCGTGAGTTTAAGCCACTGGGTCCAGGACTCGAAATGCAATTGACTACATGGGAGTCGAGCAACATAGCTATTACTACAACTGCTGGTCCCAACTTTAGTACTATTTTTAAAAGTCGTACAGATGTTAGAGTTATTTTGGAGAAGAAATTAGTAAGACTGTTGACTGATTAAATAAGAGCAGTGAGGAGAAAGTCAGGATGACTTTCGAGTTTAGAACATTGGGGGGGGTTGCATAATGCCATTAAATAGAATAAGTAATGTAGATTTGGGAGTAAAATTAAAATCAGTTTGTTTTGGACTATGTTTAGTTTGAAGCACTGAAAGAAAATACAGATGCTGGTGTCTCACCTGCTAGATGGATTTTTAGGCAAAAATCAAGTTTAGGCAAGCATATATATATATGTATATATATATATATATATATATATATATATATATATATATATATACATATGTATATATATTGAGAGAGAGAGAGAGAGAGAGAGAGAAGAGAGAGAGAGAGGGTTTTTTGCTATAGGGCATGTGCACTTGCTGGAGGGACAGAGAGATAGAAAGCAAGAAATCACCCCCCCTTGAGGGGGGTTGGCCACACCACAATCCCTTCTTCATCCTCTTGGGATCTTGGGCATGCACACACATGCACCTGACATGAATTTTAAGCCACTCGGTCCAGGATTTGAACAGTGGTCGACTTCATGGGAGTCCAGTGATATAACTATTATACCATCTGCTGGTCCCTAGTCAAAGAAATTTTTGATTCATCAACATATTGTAAGTAGATATAAACTTGAGTTTACCCAGATGACTAAAACCTCAGAAGGGATATTAGGGAACATCAGCCTTTCAGGAATGTTCAAAGAAATAAGTTCCTCCCAAAAAGAATTGAGCATGGGAGTTTGACATTATGAAAGCCAAAAGAAGAAATATCCTAGAGGGAAAGAAATGCTACCAGCATCAAATACTGCATAAATGTAGATGAAGATAAGGACTAAAAGGACTCCATTAGGTTTGGATATAGGGAGGTCTCTGAAAACTTTAGTAAGATCAGTGTCTTCAGAAGTCATGGGACAGGAATTGAAATCAGCTCCAACAATGTGGGTCTTGCTCCTTTTCAGTGATCAGATGAACGTTTTACAGTTACTCAACTAGTTTGTAAGAGCACTGTCCTTTGGCAATCTCCATCTTCCTTGAGAGAAGTTAGTAGTCGGTTAGTAGAACCACAGACACTAATAGAAATGGGCCAAATCCCCAACTGCATTAATACGGAAACAGAGTTGAGACCAATTATTTATAAGCAAAATGATAAACAGTGATGGACTGTTTAAAAAATAATTGGAATAATAATCATCAGGAAAAAAATGAAAAGCTATTGGATGATGATGGGGATTTTAATGTTTCGGTATTGACTGATAGGCATGGTATTCCTTCTGGAAAAAGAAATGTAATACACTGTAAAGTTATATGTGATTCAATGTAATATAAACAAGATTATGATAATAAATAAATAAATAAGATTCTCAAGGGATTAAAAGAGGGAGAAGGAAAGAATTTCTAAAATGAAAAAATTATAATAATTCAGCATTGATTATATCTATTAGGCCCCCCTACTACTCATTGTCTTTTGTATTTAACAAAACTTTTATATCCTTGCTCAAACCATAAATAAAACAAACAAAAAACATAAATGAGTTCTGAATTCATCAACCCTGAAACTATGCTAATAGCTTATTTACTATTCTGCAAGGGAAAGAAAGGCAACCATTAAAAGTGAATGTTAGCATTTCATAGCATAACTCACGTCATGGCTACCAGCCAAGGATAGAGTGAAGCCCTTTCTCCATGGCAGTAAAAGTATACCATCCTCTATTGCTGCCAGGGCTAACCCTTGAACCAGTGGGTTTCAATTCAATTGTACTGCAGTTCTTTAATCAGTTTTTCTAAGAATGATTTCTAAAAATGCATATATTCACCCAGAGATAAGGAAGAAAACCTCCAGTCACTGGCTTGCCTATGATAGAAGCAGAATCTCATTTTCACAGACATCATTATAATACTCACCTGCCCTGTAGAAAGAAACTATTTTCACGTTCCAGTCAACAATCTCAAGTGGAAATTCTTTCCTCATCTGGATGAAAAAGGACTGTGTTTGAAAAAGTTTTGAAAATAGTTCTATAAATCATTTTTCTTTTAGATACCAGTCCAGTCAAGGAGATATGCATGTATACAACTTATTATGTGTATGAAAATAATTAAGTATGTGTACGAAATCAATGTATGAGAGTAGTTAAATATTTAGATCTTAACTTACTAAACATTTCAATAGTACGTATTTTTATTGTTTGTTTTTACAAAAATCTGCTTTGAGGATTTAAGGTGTTAAAATGTTTGGATATTTTATTTTGGGCATTTTTTAAATAAAGTAATTATGTTTGATTTTATGGAAGATACAGTTTTTTGAATGGTGGCATTATAGACTGCAATGTAATTTTGAAATGTGATATTTCTCTGTGTTTTCCAAAGAATACTAATTCTGAAAGTTGATGAGTTGAGAGAAAATGATAATGTTCCATGGTAAAATAAATTTGGGAAATACTTTTCATTCTATGCTCTACTTCTAGAGTATTACATTTTGTATTAGCATGTTGAAAGATCTGAACAGCTGGGCCAGCCCCTTAGTGCAGTGGTTAAGTCCTAGGCATAGAAAGCCAGATCCCCTGAGGTTGACCATGGTTCAAATCCTAGTCCAGTAGCTTGATGTGCACTCATGCCCTAAATCCTGACAGAATTGAGAACAGAAGGGGAAAAAAGGATTACAGCGTGAACATAGCCCTTTGGGTGATGCTTTCTTACTCTCTCTCTCCTTCTCTCTTTTTTTTCTCTCTCTCTCATGATTGTATGTGCCCTCTGGCAATGATAAAAATATAATCTGAGCATCCAGGAAATTAAGATATAAGTTTAACTTTGTTTAACCCATTCTTATTTATTTGAACCAGGAACATCCAAGAAACCCTTGCTCCAAAGAACAAACATTCAGATATTCCCTTTCAATCTGTTGTTTCAAATGTCCATTTTCAAGTCCTTACTAATTCAGATCCTACATCAGGCCAAGATGTAGAGCCAAACCTATCAGGTTAATGAACTGATATCTCAATATGCATCAAGGGTTCAAAAATATATGAAGTAGTTAAAAGCCGGATTTAAGGCTATATTATGATGAGGAAGCACGTAATTCACCTAGAGTCTAGCTTGATCCTTAAAATGAAGAGGGAAATTGGTGAGATAAGATTTCCCATCTGCTTTCTAAATAAAGTTTAGAAGAAGAGCACCTTTTCATTCCTTTCTCCTTTATATTTATGAATTCCTATTCCCATCAAGTCAGAAATAGCTTGAGAGACCCAAGAGAGAAGCTAAGGTATAAGGACTGTACTCCCAACACTCAGCATCCCAGTCTGGAAGGTCCTTTACAGTGGACATAGGTCCCATCATTTTGCAGTACCAAACGTCCCCATCTCGTCATGCCCACGTACATCCTAGAATATGGTACAAGGGAGTAACACTTTCAAATGAGACT
This sequence comes from Tupaia tana, assembly GCA_026018925.1. NCBI lineage: Eukaryota > Metazoa > Chordata > Mammalia > Scandentia > Tupaiidae > Tupaia > Tupaia tana. The sequence continues at coordinate 71,117,109 of JAKSZU010000002.1, forward strand.
AAATCCCGGTAGTTCTGCAATTTACAGAAAGGGCTACAGAGTGAGCATATTTCTAATTATTTATTTGATAACTAATTAGATTTCTATCTTAACATGTAATTATCTTACTTTATTTTTCACAATATATCTATATTATATAAAATATCAAATGGCTCTGTGATGTCCATCTAAACATTCCTATTTTACATTCACTGGTTCACCTTTATTCATGCTCAAGTTATTATTTTCATGCTCTTTTGTAAATAGTTTAATGATGCTTTTTTTTTTTTTTTTTTTGGAGAGGTTTTTGCTATAGGGCGCATGTGCTCGCCAGACAGACGGAGACAGAGAGACAGAAAGTGAGAAATCACCCCCCAGGGGGGATGGCCACGCCGCAATCCCTTCTCCTCTATTCTCCTCTCGGGATCTTGGGCACACAAGCACACGCACCCGGCGTGAGTTTTAAGCCACCGGGTCCAGGACACGAACCGCGGTCGACTACGTGGAGGTCCAGCGACATAGCCATTATGCTAACTGCTGGTCCCTAATAATGCATTTTTTAATTAAATATTTTTGGTTGTTGTCATAGGGTGTATGCACTCATTAGAGAAAAAGAGAGAGAGAGGGAGAAAGCACCTCCTTCTGTTGGAGCATGGCCACAATCTCTTCTCTGTTGTTTCTCCATCCTGTTGGGATTTGGAGCACACATACCTGATATGTTTTTCAAGCCATAGGGGCTCAGGATTTGAACCATGGTTAGGCATGTGGGATCCAGCTCTCTTAACCACTAGGCTGTGGGGCCAACCCAATTATGTATATTGTTGATGTGATTATAGTTTCTGTGCTTATTAAATTACTAAATACATTAGGTCATCGGGAAAGTCATGGTACATTTTTCTATGTTTTTCTATGCAAAAATGTGTCACGACTTTTCTGATGACCCAATAGTACAAGTAACTGAGAAAGTCAATGTAAATTTGGCAATTAAACTAAAAAACTAAATTGTCTTGAAGTAATAGTTGATGACATAATGTAGTTGATATTGCCCAAATAAAATGTTAAACTGTCTATCTCCTTTACAGCCAACATATCAATTGTAGACATAGATACTAACCAGGAAGAAAACATAGCAACTTCATCTCCAGGAAACAACTTTGGTCTTGACTTGAAAGCTGATGACAAAATATATTTTGGTGGCCTGCCAACCCTGAGAAACTTGAGGTAATTTAGTGTATATTTAAAATAAGGATTAAGTTTTAATTAAATGGCCACTGTGCTCACCAGAGTTCTGAAGTTTAATTAAAATAGGAATGTCATATAACCTTTAGTTACAGAAAGGCCTAATCAAAAAAAATCAAGTTGCACATTAGAACAACACCAGGATTAATTTGACATCATTGTGGAAGAGATGGATTGGAATCACTGTTTGCCTTATATGCACCTGCTGAAAAGAATTATGAAAGTCATTAAAGGTGGAAGTCAGAGTTGAATGTGGGTCTTGTAATTGCTGTTCTCCTTGCACATTCACTGGAGACAATGGCACTCTGACACAGCTTAGTGTTCTGAAAATTAGTCAGTGTTCCAGGATACTGTGAGGATAACCTATTTTATTGCTAGTATTAGCATCATAATGGTGCATTGGAACTGCCCCATAGACGTAATACTAAAACTGTATTAGGTATTCTCTTGTGCATGCCAACATTTTTTTTTATTTCAATATGCTTTTTAGCTTGTAGGATGAGGCAATATATTTAGTTCACAGCTTAGTTAATTCAAAAAAAGAAATAAAGTAACTCAAAAATGTCAGAAAAATATTTTATGCAGTACTTAATTTACTGCTTGTTTTGAAACATAAGCCATTAAATCTGTGGTGTATTTGGTACTAAATCAATGTTAATTGAATTTAATTAGAATGGGATGATCTGATTTGGTTAAACCATGAAGAGTTACTACATATATAGGCTGCTATGTTTTTATTTTTTAGTTTTGTTTTGTTTAATTAGTTTGGTAGTTTTTTAACAGATGTAAAAGTCTTGTCTAGGTGTTTCTGTTCTAAAAAGATTATGTTTGGAAAAAAACGTCAAAACGATCATCAACTCTAGTGATCATTTATTTTCCCAAATAGTAGTAGAACTTTAGTTTCACTGTATGACAGCTAGTATGCAGGCTGAGGGTTCCTCTTCTCCCTGAATCTAAACTCATAGACCAGGCATCTGTCTACTAATCTTTCAAGGGTGTAAGTTGGTAAGTTTCATGGTATAAATAGACTGGCTCTGCACTCACCTACATAATAATGTGTATGTGTTAGGAATATAAATTTAAAGTATCAAGTCAGAAAAATTATTGCAAATCAATTCTATTTAAATATGAGGTAGTTGTTACTCAGCTATCCATTTATCTAATAGTCATTCAACAAATGATGAACATCTACTATGTGCCAGACACCGTACTAAACACTAGGGAGTCACCATGTGTTCAAGTCTAAGGTTCGCTTTGCAAGATCATTAATATCATATTCTGCTGAGGGAAAAGAAGCTTATCCAAACCTAACTTCATTTACTGATAATTTTAATGGCTATAAAGTGATCTTTAGAAATTGTCTTCAATGGTATATATATTAACTTATTTGAAAAAGGTTTATGTCTTATTTGATTTAGAGATTATATATCTAATGAGTCTTTATTATTAGACTGTTTTTACTTTCACAGTATAGCATTTTATAATTATAATATTGCTATATTCCAGCAGTTTATTTCAAAATCATCTTCAGGTATATATTTGTGATTGTTAAAAGAACCAAGTATTCATAGTTACCTGTTGCTTTGCCTACAGACAGAATCTCAGTGTACTAAAGTGCAAAAGATGTGATAAATCTAGGTTACTTTCACGTATGTTGTTTCATGTATGTTGCTACAAAATAGCAATGTTTGTGCATTTCTCCTTGGTTAGATTAATAAAATAAATACTTTAAATTTTATTCTTAAATAAAAATTTTTAAGAGAATAGTGTGAGAAACCATCATGTTTGGATTCTGATTTTGGTGCCGTGAAGAGCAATATGTCTCTTTGTCTATTTTCTGTTTGATAGTTTTGTCATCCTTTCCTGTGTAGATCACTATAAAATGATTACTTGTTTATGGTTAAAGTTTATTGTTTTACTAAATGAAAGTATGATTGTAAGTAATGGGTTTTTTTCTTGTTATTGTTTGTTTGTTTGCCTCTTCCCATTGAACTAGTATGAAAGCAAGGTAAAATTTAAATTTATGCATGCCCTCTTCAAGAGCATGGGTTGGGTCAGTATGGCTTCTTAGATAAAGCAGCCATGCAGAAGCAGAGCGATGCCTATGCAGCTTTAGCCACCGTACATGTCATGAGCAAGTCATGCATTTGGAAAGAATTCTCATGCTGCCCTTTGCTTACAAAAATGCTGCTGCTTACCCACCATCAACTGGACTGCAATTTCAGTTGTTTCACTAGACGTGAAGATAGATTTGTTTTGCTTCCTTGTGCAACCACCCACACGCAGTGCCCCCTGGTGACCAGCATCACATGCTCAAAGGGCAGCTGGGCCAAGATTAGGGGCACAGTCTAGTTCTGGGGAATGGAACACAAGGTCTCTTGGGCTGAACTCTGGACTCCGTCCTTTTGGTACCACGCCCGTCTGCTGAGCAATCAGCCTGTGCGCCCCAATGCTTCCCACTGCCTCGTTGCTTTTTGCAGGCTTGCAAATATGCAAACACAGACTTGGCCTTTGCACCTCTTGTCAAAGTTGCTTGTTTATTGCCATATTTATTTAGAATTAGCCACAGAGCCAGATGAAAGAGTCTTCTAGAAATCAACATTATATTTAAAACAAGAGTTTGGACTAAAAGTGAAGAAGTTTGTGGACAATTCCTCTAGCTTCTCAGGAGCATTCTAATTCTTAATTGCAGACAGCTCTAAGCATGAAAGCTGCAGCAGAGCCGGCCTCTACACAGAGTTGATCAAACACCAGAGATCGGTAGGACAGGCAAACTCCATCTAGAGCTAAAGCCTGGCATTTGGGCATTTCAGAACCTACATGTACCAAATTTCTGGAAAGGGCATAGTGAAGTAAACTGTACAAATAATCATAAAAGCAAAAACTAGAGCTTTAATATCAGAAGCTAGAACATATAGAAATGGCCATGGGGGGGGGGGGCAGTCGTTTTATGGGTGAGATCAGCCATACTATGTTTGCTGACATGGCTAAAAGGCACGATGAAAATACATGTTAAGAAAACTGGGATGCCACTGTGTAGCTTTGTAAATTTGTTTTGCCTCTGAGTGGTGACCCACAGGAACATAGACCTATGGTTATTACTAGGAGCCTGATCACCCCAGGAGATTACTTAGTTAGCCTTGTGGTTTTCATAATGCTGAGCTTGCTAAAACATTAGAAATTTTTGAAATAGTTCTTCATATTTCCATGAAACAGTGAGCTTGTGGGAGTAGTCTACTTTATTGACAAGACCTCCAAGAAAATTATGATAAATCAGCCCTCCCCTGAAGAAAAATAGGGAAGCAAGGGACCACCATGAATGAAATTCCCCTATTGTCTTTGCTTTGTTCAAGAAAAATATAAACAAGATTCTTACCCTTCACATGGGCATGTTCTTCATTTAAAAAACCAACCTAATGAACAGAAGGAGAAAGCCTTGGGAACAAGGGAAAATCATTAAAGAAAATGAAGAAGTTTTGGGGGCAGATGGGAAGCATACATACCTGACAAGAAATAAATGACCGGGTACAAACCACCAGGATCTAGTTAGCTTTTCTGCCTATTTTTCATCATGCTGTGTGTTTATTAAGATTAAAAAAAGAAAGTTTGGCATCACAGGATAAAGGTGAGAGAATTGTTACTATCGGATACAATATTTTGGTATCACTTGGACAATTTTTACAGATGCTTATTGACACCACATAAAGACGAGTTACCTTTTTTTACCCTAATACACTTTTACTGTTCAATGTAATAGCCACTAGCCATGTAGTTATTTAACTGTAGATTAAATACAATTAAATAACAATTAACATTCAGTTCCTTATTAGCACAAGCTACATTTCAAGTCCCAGTAGCCATGTGTGACTAGTCTCCACTGATGTGGGAAGTGTGAGCAAAATATCCATCTTCACAGAGAGTTCTTCTATTGGACAGCCCTGTTATAAAGGAAGACATTTTGCTACCTTATGTCCATAGAGCTCTCACTGTGTGCTGGGCTACTCATTAACACATTCACACTTCACAGCTTGATCATAGATACTATTATTATCATGCCCACTTCACAGATAACAACAATGCGTCTTAGAGAGGTCAGATCACCTGCATATCACATAATAAACCAAAGCAACATGCTAGACTCAAGAGCTAGGACTTTGTTTTCTAATCTGTTGTAATATTTGCCGTTTTAAGAAAGGGTGAGTAAAAAGTAAACATTCAAGTGTAGTTTGAGTATAGAAGCCATTTCTCAATATTGTTGGAAAAATGATTTTATTTTTACACTTAATGGCTTTATTTTGTGATTGTTCCAATATAGAATACAGCCTTTGCAGTCAACCTATAAACCCCAATTTTAAAATATCTGTGTTAGACGACATAATGGGCTGCTGCAGCCTTTATTTTACTTAAAACTTTGAAGAGACCAATCTTGCTCTTCAGCTACACCCCTCCCAAAAGTCTTAATGAAAAAGAATTATTTTCAAAACATATATTTCTGATTTTTTTCTAAATTATTTTTTTCAAGCCACCAGTTCCAGGACTAAAGCTACGCTGTCAGCCATGTGGGATCCAGACGCCGTAACCTCCATGCCACTTATTGGCCCCAGTCTTGTCCAAAATTTTGCACAATATTTTTGAAAAAACGTATTGTATGTAGCTTTATCATGCTGCCTACACAATTATCTGCTCTTTGAAGAAGAGAAATACTTCTTTCATTATGTGTATAATAAAAAGTCAGTTAATTCCTGTACCTTGTGTCAAAATGGTATGGGTGAGATTATTTACAAAGAGGAGAACTAAGTAACACTCCTTCTGAAGATGGCATTAACATCCATTTAATCCAACCAGTTGATAGTGGAAAGTACAGTTTCCCAGGTCCATGTGTGCACAGGATGACAGACATGCTCCCGCACATGTGTTAGCTTGTTCCGTATGGCTTCCTTGTGGTAGTCAGACACTACACAACCATCACCCTGATGATAATGCTTTGGTTTTTCATCTGACTGTTCAATAGGCCAGAAGTAAATTTGAAGAAATATTCCGGCTGCCTCAAAGATATTGAAATTTCAAGAACTCCATACAATATACTCAGTAGCCCTGATTATGTTGGTGTTACCAAAGGATGCTCTCTGGAGGTTGGTCTGCTTTTAATGGCTCCCTAAACACATATGTATCAGATTTTACTTACTTAATGTGGGTGCTCTTACAGTAATGAGTCTTTTGTTAATATATTTTGTATTTCTCCTAGCCCTATTCCTACCTGTGCATAAATAATAAAGTCAGACCAAAGCATCTATAAATTAGTATGATGGAAATGGTATTGTGGCCCAATTCCCTGCATACATTATGCTTCAAAGCATGGATGTCTTCATTAATCCCTTTTCTGTTTCTGTTTTCCTTTCCAACTCTGTTTCTCCCTCTTCCTCATTTTTGCTATTTTAAATTTATTTTATGGTTATGTATTATACATAGCTTTATTTGCAACCTTAGTTTTCTTCTGGAATGGGTTGACGTTTACACTAATCCCAAGTAGTCACTTGCACCTTAATCATGAGTGAGTAACATCTAAAGGTTAATTTGAAATATTAAAATTGCCCATTAGCATCTAATTTGAAGGCTAGCCCTCTTGTCGTTGAAATAGCATAGACTGAGACCCATGGAATCCAACTCTGCAAAGACTTGTGCTTGATGACAGCAAAGTTCCTGACTCGCTGATAGCCTTGCTGTCTTTTCTTTATTGCTACAGCAGCCCCGCAGCCCCTCATTACACTCAATTATTTTGCACTGATTCTTCTATCAGGACTGACCCCAAAACAAGAAAGACCCACATCATAGCTCTGCTCTTTTAAAATATATATAAGCAAGAGCCAATGTTCAAGAGCAAAGATTCATAAGACTTTTATAGGAACCCCATAGTAATGAGCTTGTTTTTTTTTTTAAAAAAAAAAAAGATGTTAAACATATCATATTTATAAAATTTTGCTGACTCTGTCATGAAATAATTACTCATTTTGGCTGCTTTCTGAAATGTAAAGTATGTTAAAACACCTAGATAAAATGCAAAATAGAGAATGATGTGAAAGAGAAAGTAAATCTACCTTCGAAGTGATGAGATTTTAAAATGTGAAGCAGAACTCTTAGGGCCTTCCCTGTTTGTGGCTATAGGCTCCAATTTGGAATTGTCTGAAGACACCTATATTGCCTGTATTGTCTATAGAAGCTTGGGAATAAGGAAAATAGAAATACATCAACACTTAAAATGCTAAGGATCCATACTTCCTCTTAAAGAAAGTTTTACTGAGAGTTTTAATCTTCAAAGCCTAACTCTCGTCCACATTGGGAAGTTATAAATATGAGGATGGAAGACTGTCCAGAAAATGAATAGCTTCTATGCATAGAAATGATGATTCTGTAAAGGCACTTTTCAGTGACCAGGAATTATTTTGCTATGAAATATGAGGCAGAAATTTGATGTGGATAAATATTGAAAAGTCTGCACGGTAGTTTTATCTGATCTAAAACTCCATGATTTGAAAATTGGAATAGAAAATAGATGATGCATTTTACCAACTCTTATGTCATTTATCTGAAGACACTGAATGGATAAAGATCCTACAGTAAAATATCCCTTGCTTTTTCTTTCTAGAAAAATTCAGGACTTTAAAAATGAAAATTTTAAGAACTTTAAATGCTCAATGATTAATACATGGGCTTGCTTTAAGTAAATGCTAGCATATTTATGCAATGGAATGTCCTCCTTTATTCAAATTGATGATAATTTATGTTTATTGACACATAAATCTCTCTCATATATTTAAGTGAAAAAAGATTAAACAAATAAGCATATCTAATATGATTCAGTTTAAATACAGAAAGAAAGAATACAAGATTGTCAAAGATGAATGAATGGCTGAATCAGATTTATGCATTATACAGCTTTGGGATTGGAGTAGGGGTATTATCTCCCTTTTGAACTCTGTTACTATTTGAAATGTAACCATTTTACTTTTCTAGCAGCAAGTATAATGGTATTATTTTTATTTTCAGAAAACAAATTGTATATATTTGGTGTATTAATTTTTAAGGTGTAGTTTTTCAGTAATATTTTAAAAATTGTTCTGCAGTGTACTTGTACATTTGATAGCAGTGAATATTCTTTCCTTGAGTTTCTCACTGATGAAAAATGCACAGACCAGGTTCATACTCATCTGTTAAAAAAGAAAAATTAATTGGGCCAGGCTCACAGCCTAATGATTATTAGATCTGAATCTCACATGGCCAACTGCTGTTCTAATCCCAGCCCCAGAGGCTTGAGCAACACTGCAGGTTTGTGTGAATGTATGTCCAAAGTCCTGACAAGATGGAGAAATGGTGAAGGGATTGTGATATGACCATATGTGATTAGGAGCTTAGGGGTGCTTTCTCTGTTTCTCTTTCTCTCTCTCTTTTTTCCTCTCTCTCTCTGTTTCTCTACTGACACATATGCCCTCTGACAATTAAAAAAATTAATTGATATCAGTTGATAGTGTATTCAAGGTACTAAGTATAGTGGTTTTAAGGGAGATTTAGCAAGATAGATTAAACCAAAATAAAGTTATCAGTGATAATCTTATTTTAAATCAAAAGTCCTAGAAGAAAAGCAGGAGCTACAATTTTGATTTTAACCCAAATTGCTCAGAAGATTCAAAGTTATAACTGGAAATAGTATTTCTTCAACTACTCTTGAACTGTCCATGTAACAGTAGGTTTTTGTTCCTAAAATAACAATGTATTGATTAATTACATTGAGTAAATTGAGGAGAACTAGTGCAATAGAGAAATTAATTTAAATTCTCTTTTCTAATGACCTCTTCTTTCCTTTTACCCACAGAATGTTTACACAGTTAGCTTTCCCAAGCCTGGTTTTGTGGAACTCTCTCCTGTGGCATTTGGTGTAGGGACAGAAATCAATCTGTCCTTCAGCACCAAGAATGAATCGGGGATCATTCTCTTGGGAAGCGGAGGGACACCCATACCACCTAGAAGAAAACGAAGGCAGACTGGACAGGTACCATCAAAGTGGTCAATGGTGCCTATTCCTTGTATTTGTATGACATCATTAATTGCTTTTATACTTTGGATTTGCATCACTGATTTCTGTTCTCAATTGGCTATCCAGAACTGAACATTTCATTAGTCCTAGCTGACCTCCTCTCTCACATCATCTTCTTGGGCCATTGTCTTCTCTAGAATTTTCCTGTTGGTTAATTCCATGTGTTGAGTCATACTTGTATTGCACCTCTGTTTTACCTTGGTATGGCATGTGCATGTATAAAGGAAAGCTTAAAATAGATTCAAATTATATTCATCTTTGTCTCTAATTTCTTACCAAATGTGTGGAACATTCAGCTAAGTCCCTTAAATTTTAATTTAAATTCTGTCTAAGGTCAGTATCCCAGTTGCATTACCTGAGGTGAGGCCATTTGTTGGATCCTGGCCTGTTTACCCTCTGGACACAGGAAGGTATTATTGACAGGAAAATATTATAAACATTTGCTATAAAATCAAAAGCAATGTCCAGTCCCATAACTTGGTGGTTAAGAAAGCTGCATGGCTAACCATGGTTCAAATCTCAGTCCCAGTGACTTGAAAACACTGACTGCAAGTGTGTGTATGCCTAAAATCCTTACAGTGTGGAGAAATGAAGAAGCAGGAATTGCAGCATGACCGTGCCCCATGAGGGAAACTTTCTCCATCTCCTTCTTTCTCCTTATTCCTCCATTTCTCTCTCTCAGAGGAGCCAAAAAAAAAAAAAAAAAAAAAAATATATATATATATATATATATATATATATATATATAATAAAGTTTAGAAAAAAAAAAAAGGCAGTAAATATGTTGAGTTGTTAGAAAAGTCATGATGCCTTTTTGCATAGGAAAAACATAGAAAAATATGTCATGACTTTTCCTATGACCTAATAGTATAAAAACAAGTATACAAGTATAATTTAAGAATAAACATTAAAAAATAGACATAAAGCTGATATAGGAAAAATGGTATTATTTTACTGATAGACATTGAAGTAGTCCTCAATAAATAGGAATATTCAGCATGTTAATGGTGATAAAGACTCAATATTAAAAATATGTCAGTTCTCCCTAAAATAACAGGTAGGTTTAATTGCAATTAATATCACCATATCTTTTTGTGAATAATGACAACCTTATTTTAAAGTTTATATCAAAAATGGAAAATCCAACAAACTGCTAAAATAGAATTAAATATCAGCACATTATAGGAGAGAGCTTTATACTGTGGCAGTATAGTGTTAGTTCATGCATAACTCTGTGTCTGTGGAACATAATATTCAATAGATAACCCCAAATATATCCAAACATAGATAGAAATGACATTTGATAAGAGGTGGCATTGCATATAATTAAGAAAAGAGTAATTGTGCAGTGAATGATTCCAGACAAATTCATTATCCCTATGTAAAAAGTGAGTTTCTACTTCACACCAACTGAAAAATAATTTCTCAGTGAACTATGGAAGGAAAAAGACTTTAAAATTTTTAGCATATAGAAGGATAACTTTTGACCTTGGAGAAGGAAAAGATTTATTGACCAAAACACAATTGTAAATATAACTGCATTAAAACACAAAATATAGGGACCAGCAGTTAGTGTAATGGCTGTGTCGCTGGATTACCGTGTAGTCGACCGCGGTTCGCATCCTGGACCCAGTGGCTTAAAACTTACACCGGGCGCGTGTGTGTGCGTGCTCAAGATCCCAAGAGGAGTACGGAGAAGAAGGGATTGCAGTGTGACCACCCCCCGTCCCCCCCGTGGGGTGATTTCTCACTTTCTGTCTCTCTGTCTCTCTCTGGTGAGCGCACGCGCCCTATAGCAAAAACCTCTCAAAAAAAAAAAAAAAAAAAAAAAAAAACTCAAAATATAAATCCCAGCCTAGAGATATACAATACATATAACCTACAAAAAAATTGGTGACCAAAATATCAAAGTAACTCTTACAAACAATAAGAAAAAAATTAAAACTTAAACAACACTGGACAAAAGTCTTGAAAAGTCATTTCTCAGAAAATGACACATGGATGATTCAAAAGCATAGTTTTTAGATGTTCAACCTCATTTGTAATGGGGGACATGCAGCTTTGTATTCGATTTTATATCCACTATAATGATAAACTATAAATATAATAATACTAAGTATTGCCAAAATATGGATCAAAGGAAACTCTTAATTATTGCTGGTGGAAAGAGTACATTTCTGCAGCCATTTTGGAAAACAATTTGGCATTATCTTATAAAGATGGACTTAGGCACACTCTATAAGCCAGCAGTTCCACTCCTAGGTGCAGACACAAAGGCTTGTACATGTGCATAATGAGAAATATACAAGAATGCTCAGAGCAGCGTTCCTCATAATAGTGAGAAAACTCAAATGCTCATCAGCTGAAGAACAAGTAAACCATGGCATTTCAAATAAAAAGATATTAAGCAGCAGTAAAGAGAAGTAAATTATAACTAAACATAGCCATGTAGATGAATAGAAACTAAACAGAAATGAAAAAGGCCCGACATATTGTATGATATCATGTTTATTGTTTCTAATACAAGTAGCACCAAACAACATGTTGTAAAAGAGACATGTGAATTTTCAGAAACTATGTTTAAAAAGCAACAGAGTGATAAAAATAAAATCAACATTAGAGGTTATCTCTGGGATGAAGAAGCAAGGAGAGGAGATTGGGAGGACCTCAAGGGAGATGCATCAGTATTGTTTCTGAAATTGGGTGGTAAATTAACAGATATTTGTTTTATTGTACAGTGTTAATACAGCTTTATCATTTACATTTATGTCATCATATTGTGATGACTGTATCAGAATTATCATAAAAATATAATTTTTATTTCATCTCTTACTACACGTAATAAGCACTGAATAAATACAAAATAAACAGTTTCTTCAATTCTTTATCCTTTAATCCTGGCAAAAATAAAATTCTTTTCTCACTGTTACAAATGATATGCTAGTTAAACTCAAAGGACCAGATCAAACATTCCAAAAATGATTTCCTCTACAAAATATTTTATTTGGGGGTCATTAATTAAGCACTACCTAATGGCTCCAAATTTCTCTTCATCAGGACTAAATAAATGAACTTGAATCATCAACTTTAGCCTTCTGGATGATTCTTAAAATAGAATACGTTCTGGGTGCCAACAAGTGGCATGGTTGATAAGGTGCCAGACTCCCACATGCCCAAACATGATTCGAGTCCTGGATCTAGCAGCTTGAAAATAATGCCAAGTACATGTGTGTGAGTGCCCAAAATCCTGAAAGGAAAATGGAAGAGAAGGGATTGTGGCATGGTCACCCCCCTGGGGGTGATTTCTGACTTTCCCTCTCTTCCTCTTTCTCCCTGTCTCTCTCCAGCAAGCACATGCACCGTATAGCAAAACTTTAAAAAAAAAAAAAAAAAAGAAAAGAAAAGAAGAGGAAAAAAAGCATGTTCCTATTAAAATAAGAAAATAATAAGGACTACAGTACAAAGTAAATTTGAAATGTTTTAATGACAATGAGTATCTAGTTTTTAAAATCTCATAATGAATGCCATCTGAAAAAGAAAACTATGTAAACTACTTCATGGTTGTTATAAAATCAGTGCTGGTTAAATGGACATATTGTATATTTCAAAGCTCACAGTTTTGATACCTATAGGGTTCTTTAATTGTGTTCTGCTAGGTAGGTTTGAAATATCAAACATTCAATCAGCTAAAATAGTTTTTTACTCAGTGAGTAGTTTGCAGTTGCAAACTTTGACAATGAGCACTAATCCAGATGCATAGAACATTGTGTGATGGACACATAGCTGCATAGATGATTTAGTCAACTACTGGAGAATGATGATGTTTGATCAAACCGTCTCCACCAGCATGGATGCCTTGTGGAGAACCACATGATCGCATGCCGCTGGAGCTGTGGTGCCCCACAAGCAAGTGAGCACGTGAAGCTTCAGCTCTGGGAGGACTGCATTCAAGCTCTTGGGGGTTCTTTATCGAATATCAAAACCACCCTGGTTGCTATAGCAACAGGAGCAAGAAGAAAGCAGGCATGTTTGTGGATGAAAAATTGTTCTCCTTCTTTCTAAATGTGGGAGACAAGTTACATGTTTGTGATGGCAATCTATTCCACCAGCTCAGAGAGCAAATTGAAGTCTAAACACTCAATAGGCCATAAGGTTGAGAGACCTAATTTCCAGAAGCTTCGTGCCCACTTGTGACTATAAGGGAGTGGGATTTTTTGGTGCCTTTTGTTTCCTGGTGGGTTTTGTAAGGCAGAGGACCTAGGCATGCACAGCTATTCCTTTCAGTATTGCATATCTGCTTTGCAGAGAATTGCTATGTTACCTCATTCACTTTCCACATCATCTAACAAGCAAAATCAGTAAATGATGTAAAAGATATTTCCAACTGCTTTAAAAACTCTGTTTAAGAAAATATTGAGTCTTGGAACCAGAAGATAGCTTAATGGTTATGTCACTGAACTCCCACATGGTTGACCCAGGTTCAAGTCCTGGACCTGGCGGCTTAAAACTCATGCTGGGTATATGTGTGCATGCATGCCCAAAATCCCCAGAGGAGAATAGAGGAGAAGGGATTGCGGTGTGGCCATACCCCCCCAGGGGTTGATTTCTTGCTTTCCATCTCTCTATCTCGCCGGTGAGTACACACGTCCTATAGCAATAATCTCTCAAATAGACAGAAAGAAAGAAAATAGTGAGTCCTAACTTCTCAGGTAAGATCACAGAGCAGATGAATCTGTGATCTGTCAAAGAATCTGTAAAGCTAAGCCATAGATGTGACTCCTGTTTAATCCTTATTAACCATTTGCATTGCAGGCCTATTATGCCATATTCCTCAACAAGGGCCGTCTGGAAGTGCACCTCTCCACAGGGGCACGAACAATGAGAAAAATTGTTGTCAGACCAGAGCCCGGTCTGTTTCATGATGGGAGAGAACATTCTGTTCATGTAGAGAGAACAAAAAGGTAACAATAGCACTGGAGTACTGATTGTTGTAACTGACAGGAACTTCCTTTGTCAACTTCTGTCCCTGCCTGAACATCTGGCCGTACCATGGGCCTTCAGAAGCTATTGGAAAAGTTAAAAAGTATAAATGTGTTTTGGTGGCAAAACAAAAGTTGAAATCCATGCATAGTGGGTTTTATATATGTATATATATGTATGTATATATATACACACACACACACACACACATATATATAATCTACATTTTCTGTGAACTTCCGAAGACCCCCACATACTCTGCATTACAAAACGATAAAGTAGCTTAATTTTCTTTTCTTTCCATCTTATATTTCAGGAACATCATTTACATGGGCTTGTAGGAGTTCTGCTCTTAACATTTTTATTCTGTGCAGTTCTCCTCTCTACCTTTGGAAAACCCAAATGCATCTTCTGAAGCTAGAGATAAGAAAACTCCCTTGCTCTGCACTTCTCAAATATTCTCTTCTCAAATAAAGTATGCACATAGTGAAACACACAGAATAGCTCGGCTGGAGCTGGCAGCCTTTGGCAGCTGCCATTTCATTCAAATTCCAAAGCAGTTAGGGCAGCTGCTTAGAAACCGGTCACACATACAGAGCATGGCGGAAACATCAGGCCTACTGAGCCTCTTATGGGCACACCTCATCCCTCCCCACTGCACCCAGGTGGACAAGGTCTCTGCAGAGCGACTTCCTAAAGGAGCAGAGTCCAGGCGGAGAAGAGAAATAGTTGTGGCACAGTGATCAGTTCTGAGGGCCACCGCTCCACTGATCCACAGGAGCACTTTCCCCTCAAGCCCCGAGCCAGGGAATTGGTCTTAATTGGGCACAAACTGATCTTATTTCTTTAGAATGCTGCAGAACTTGATACTGACTCTATGGGGAAAATCATCTGTATTTTTCATTGAAACACTGTATGACAAGTTGGAAAGGTAATTAGTCTAGAAGGTCAATTAGACAAAAAGAAAACAGAAACCCAGAGACTTCGGGGGCCTCCAGTCTCCAAACCAACAATCCGTTTATTAGACTGAAGATAAAGAAAAGAACTGAAAATCAAATCCGATGAAATCTCAAAACACAGAGAATATTTCTAAATGTAAGAAGAATATGAATGTATAGCAATTGTTCAAGGAAGCAGATGCTATTCTATAAAGACCTACATTTCCTAATTATCCTTTTGTGTGCATAACAGTTTAGATAAGTAGTAAGGATTTCTTCTCTTCTAAGTAAAATTTAAGCTTTCCTCAGCTCATTTTTAAATGATTATTATGTAGAGTACTAGGTTGTGGGCTGAATTCATACTAAGCATTCACACAGACTGCCTACTAATGGAGATGTTTAGAAATCATGATTAAGACAAATGAGGGATCAATATTTGAGCAAACTAAGAGCTTTTCCTAATCTAATAGCCAGATATTATAGTCAAGGTCTCAGGGGAAATGCAAACTTAATTTCTTCATTTGATTCTTACTTTCTCATTTGAATACTTTAGAATGCTGATTTTATATGTCTTCAAGACCAGATTTTAGGCCCTTTGCCAAACTTTAATCCTTCTCATTGTGAGAAGGGACTTTTCAAAAGTCTAAACTTCAAAGAATTTCAGAAATAAAATGCAGATTTGAGAAGTAAAGCTGACCAAAAACCACCCCAAATATGTTATTTTGTAGAAAAAGAATAATGAAATTCCCAAATGCATTACAATGTACCATGATGTCCTTTTAACAGGTGTTTCTTCAAGAAAGGCATTTTATTATGCCAACTTCACAGCTGTTGACCATCAATCCAACCTTTATTTGATTAAGCTGAGTGTATAGTACATTACTGAAAACTGGTCATTCAGTTAATTGGCCATATAAACAAACAGTTTTGCCATTCACTGTTAATTACAAGATAATGTATTGTACATATTAGTGTGTAGTCACTGAACTCTGTGCCAATACAAGAACATATTTGCAACGATAGTACTTATCCCACATTGTAAGGTCAAAATCCAATGATTGCTCTCCTATAAGCAAGTGCTACATTAAACTAATTAACCAGACATTGCTAATGGCCCTAAGAACTTCATCCAGAAACATTTTTATTTTAAATTGTCAGAGGGTGCATGTGTTTTAGAGAGAGAGATGGTGTGATGGAGAGAGGGAGATAGAACCCCCAGTGGGACATGACCATGCTGTAATCTTTTCGCCTCCATTTCTCCGTTGGGATTTTGAGCACACGTGCCCATGTCCAATGTGCTTTGCAAGCCACAGGAACTGGGATTTAAACCACAGTCAGTCTTATGGGATGTGACTTTCTTAACCACACCATCCTCAAAAACATTTTAAACACTCCATATACCTATTCTATGGCATGTTCTGTGTCAAATACTAGACATGATTAAGTCTTAATCATTCTTAATGTATGTGAGATTGGTATTAACAGCCTTCATCACAAAATGAGTAAATATGAACTTATCCAAATCCTATATTATAAATAGCAGAGATAGGTCTGAAATCCAGATATATTTGGCTTAAATAACTTCCATCTATGCTTGGCCAACTATTTAGCCTTACCCTTTTTTATAATCTTAAATATTTACATTAGGTCATGTTGATTATGATATACTAATATTGAAATATTTATTTTCTTCTAACACTTTTCTGGCTATAAATATCAACCATCGTTTCTTTTCCTAAAACCTTGGATGAGATGGTAACTTTAATAACACCTTGCAAAATTACTGGATTTTTATCAAATTGAGGGATAGTATCCTCAAGATTGTTATCCGTCCCCCCCCCCCCGACTCTTAATACCCCTCCTTTTATTCGCTCTCCTTTTCTACTCATCCTCTGGAAAAATCTCACTTCAGTCACTTTGGTATCTAATTTCTGGATATTTTAATGACTCCTGCCTTTTGTTTTTTTAGAATTATTTTATTTCATTTAAATTTTATTTATTAATTTATTTTAATTTGACCAGAGACAGAGGGAAGGTAAGAAAGCAAGCCACCAGGTCCGGGGCCTGAACATTCATTGGCCATGTGGGAGTCCAGTGCTTCAACCACCACCCCACCTGCCATCCCCCACATCCTTCCTTTTAGTAAAAAATCTTGCTAGATAGCACTCATCAAAGAGAGAGAGAGAGAGTAAGAGAGAAAGATAGGTCCCCAACTGGGCTTGGTCACACTGTAATTCCTTCTCCTCCACTTCTCCATCTGTCTGGATTTAGGGCACATATGCACATGTGCTCAGCATGTTTACCAAGCTGCCTGAGCCAGAATTTGAACTCCATGGTTGGCTATGTGGGATCTGGCTTTCTTAATTACCACTCCATAGAGTGGCATTCCCTGCCTTCTGTACCTGATTTGCCTTCTGATCCCTCTCCTGGAGTGAACCTCAGTGGCCAGCCATGATAACTAGACAAGCACATTAATGTCTAAGAGCCTGAAATAGCTGCACAGGCAATAGGTTAAAAGAAAATAGAGTTGGATTTCTTTTCTGTGAGAGCATTCTTCACATAGATACAGAACTAGACTAAAGACCACAACATTAGGGAACCAGCAGTTAGCATAATGGCTATGTCGCTGGACTCCCACGTAGTCGACCGCGGTTCGCATCCCGGACCCGGTGGCTTAAAACTCACGCCAGGCGCGTGTGCGTGTGTGCCCAAGATCCTGAGAGGAGAATGGAGGAGAAGGGATTGCAGCATGACCATCCCCTCTGGGGGGTGATTTCTCGCTTTCTGTCTCTAGGTTTCTCTCTGTCTATCTGGGGAGTGTACGCGTCCTATAGTGAAAACCTCTAAAAAAAAAAAAAAAAAAAAAAAAAAAAAAACCACAACATTAGAGCCTATGTTTTGGGAGTTATTTGGGATTTCCAGAGGAGTTCATGATTTGGATATTGTAACCCAAATATTTCCTTTCTTACCATTCAAAATATATCCAGTCAAAAAATTAGAGATCCAGTCATGGTGGCACAGCAGTAGCAAAACCCTCTGCAATGCTGGAAGCCATATGGAGAATTGGGGTTAGGTTCCCAGGTTAAGCCACACATGGCGGGAGTGCCTTGCTGGATAAAAGCCTGGGAGAGGAGTCAGTACAGAACCGTGGGTCATAGCATGAAATCCTGTTGAGGGTGCTTATGTTCATAGCTTGTGTGTGTGTGTGTGTGTGTGTGTGTGTGTGTAGGGTTGTATCTCAGGTTGGAGAGAAAGAAACTTTTTAAACATTTTTCATATTTTCTTCCTTAAAAATTTCAAAAGTTTTCTTTTTTTCATGTAACTTACAAACATCAAGGCACTTCTTTTCATATATTCTTCCTCATATACAATCTAATTGTTAGTGGCTTGAAAAAAATTCTTTAAAAAAAATTCCAAACAAACAAGAAATAGGACATAAATAATAAAATATTTACTATGAATCTGTAAGAAGCAACCATTTAATTGTAAATAAATAGATCCAGCTGACCGGTCACAATACTAATAGCCATGTAATACAATACAGTGTTTTGAACACAGCAGGCTCTCATTGAAAAGTTGAATACTTTCAAAATGGAAAATACAATATAATTTTAATAGTCATGTTGATAATATCATTCCTACAAAATAACTAAATAAATTAACTAAAATAGACACTCCTAGAAAGCAAAATACATGCAGGATCTACAGTCTTCCAGCAATGCCCTTCTTAAGTAATAAAGCCTCAGGGCAATTCCATAATTAATATTTTCCAACATTTGAAGTAGGTATTTTTAACTCCACTTTATAAATGAATGAAATGAAACTGTGCATGATTAAATACCTTGCCCAAGGTCACACAGCTAGTAAGTTTCTACACTAGTGTTTAATTCTAGTCTGTTCCTTCTGAAAGCCATGCTCAGGCTATTAATATATCACCATCCTATGATCTAGTGAAAAGGACCACTATGTGGCCCTTGGGGCAGAACTAGAGTAAAGAGAATCTGCACCAGAAAGAGGAGTGCCTCTGGCTCTCCAAAAATTCTAATCAAGAGCAGAGATGTAGTCTCCTTCAACCATTTTTATTAACACTTGGGAGCCCTATTGCATCATGTTAGTAAGACACTGATTTTAGCTAAAGGTGAAAAAGTGGGTGGGAGGGGGAATCTCAGTGAGTCACACTTACCCACAAGTGAGGAGTTTTCTAAAAGTCTCATAAAACCACCGACTCTTCGCAATAAATGAAGTTGAGCCTCCTGATTTTCACTAGCACATTCTTTCAAAGTCTGGTGTTTATAAATTAAAATGTCACTTCCCCTATTTTCCCTTTGAAACTCAGTCTGGCCTGTCTTCCCTATACCCCTTGAATGGTGACATTTTGAGTCATAGCGAAATCCATCTTTTGTTCCAATGTCTTACTTTTTAATTGTACCAAAGTGAACCAATTACTCTGTGCAAATTCAGAGCATCTTTGCTCTGGTTTATTGTTTCCAGTGCTACATGTGTTTTATTTTTTTTCTTTTTTTTTTAATATAAAATCAAGTAAAATTACACTTTAAGACTGAGTTTTTCATCCAAGTACTTCGGTTTCCTCCCCAGATATGACGTAAATTTTCAGTAATCCACTCATGATCCTCAGGCTAGTAACTAATACTTATGACTAATGGCACCATCATGACTACTGGGACTGAAGCTCAAAACCTGCTTTTAGAACAAAAGTGAAAATGCCTTTGGTCTTTGACACATCAGAACTCTTTTCTCTTTCTGTTTTGGTGCCTCAGGATCCAAGGATTGTTGCGAATAAGTAGCGTGAGGTTCTCAATTAGTAGCATGTGAATTATCTCTCATAAGCAAATTAGGGAAATTAATGAAACAGCCACTAAGGAAAATCATCGCAAGGAACAATTAGCATAGAGTTCTTGCCTGCCTTTTAAAAGCCAGCAGCTACATTCTTTACAAAACATACTGTAAGTGTTTGCTGTTGATTCCTGCAATCTAAGCTCTCAGGAGTATAGTTTGTCCCCTAGCAAGAAGATAATAGCTAGCACAAACCAAGAAATAAAGAGCCAAACAAAAACGTGACCCCTTGCTGTGCTAAACCCACCGATCCTTAAACGATTAGACACTACTACACAGTGCTAAAGCCTTGGTTCTCACGGGCTCTTGTGTTGGCCTACAGACCACCAGAGGCTAAAGTTGCAGCAACACCATTGCCTGGTTTCAGTAAACTTTCAGAGAGAATTAACAAGGGAGGCATGGGACAAGATGCTGTGAAATAATAACATTTGCTTAGTGTAGAATTCCTAATCATCTCATTTTGTCTCACTTAAAAGCTGCAGGAGAGAGGAGTGAGGGATGGCAGAAAAGAGATTGATTTCCAACTGTATTGAATGTTGTGTGATTTACATTTGTTTATTTTAAATGTTTTATCAGCATCTTTACTGTTCAAGTTGATGAAGACAGAAGACATATGCAAAACCTGACAGCAGAACAGGCTATCGAAGTTAAAAAGCTTTTCGTTGGGGGTGCACCACCTGAATTTCAACCTTCTCCACTCAGAAATATTCCTCCTTTTGAAGGCTGTGTGTGGAATCTTGTTATTAACTCTGTGTAAGTGAATCTCCTTGCTTTATTCTTTCATTCATTCATTCATTCATTCGGTATGAGGAGCACTATTGTATCTACACTATCCAAAATCATGAGGGAAAGGAAGCAATGAAAATCTTCAAGTTAAATTTAGAAAACTGCACTGATGGTCTTAAAGGGGAAGTGGGAGGGGGGGCTGATTTAATTGAAAAGAAGCAAGTCAATGGAAAATAAGAAAAAATATTGCATTTTAATTATATTTTCCTAGCCCCATGGACTTTGCACGGCCTGTATCCTTCAAAAATGCAGACATTGGGCGTTGTGCTCTTCAAAAACCTCGTGAAGAGGAAGATGGAGCAGTTCCAGCTGAAATAGTCACTCAGCCTGTGCCAGTTCCCATCTCAACCTTGCCTGCACCAACCCCGGTTCTGGTGCATGTAAGTGTTTATATCCTCATTGCTTTCCAACTTTTACATAGCATTTTAAGTTCTTTTCAGAAGGAAAGTTATTCAGGAGAGCTAGTACACTCTATTACTAAAATGGGAAGAAAAACCTAGTCTCTTCACATCTTTTTTGTATTATCTTTTTTCTTTGTGCATGTTCTCCTTTACTTTTTGTGCTTATCAAGTAGTATGCTTTAAGTTAAAATATAATTTTGAAAACACAGACATCTTGAGAATCTAGGATAAAAGAATAAAGACTAAAAGCAACCTGATTTTCAATCTTTTATATTTGCATTTTACATTGTAGATTTCGTATACATAGGCAATTTGGCATTCTGATTTTCAAACCTAACAATATATAATTAAAACTTTCTAAGCATTGGGTAACTATATGTCTAATATGATTTTATATTATGTATACACACACATATACAGAGACACCCAAAATATTTCCTAACATGGGAGGTGGTATTTCCTTGAATAGATTCAGACTGCCTGTGTTCAAATCCCAGCACTGAAGCCTACCATCTGTGTGAATTTAGAAGAGCTACTTAGTCTATTCCTCACCTGTAAAATGCAGATATCAACAGCACATTCATCAAAGAGTGTCATCAGAATGCTAAGAGATAGTGTTTGCTAGATGCCTGGCATATACTAAATATTTAACAAATGCCATAATGACTATATAGTAATACTAGTAAGTACTGCTTTCAAGTGCTAGGTGCTGGCCACTGGCTAAACAATTTCCATCCAACATGACACATAATTCTCAAAACAGCTCTGTAAAATATAGTCATGCCATTTTTAGTCGAGGTGATCAGAATTAGCTAGTTTAAGTAAATAATCTACTCACACAGCTGGTAAACCCAAGTGTAGGAATTTTAATCCAGTGAGTCTGAATTCAAAGTCTGGCTCCTTATCTCTGCAACATCCCACCTTTGCAATTTATTCTACTTGTAATAGCCCACTTTGGGCTAGAGTGTTCCTAATTATTCACTATTAGAAACTACTTTGATAGGGAATCAGCAGTTAGCGTAATGGCTATGTCACTGGACTCCCACGTAGTCGACCGCAGTTCGCGTCCCGGACCCGGTGGCTTAAAACTCACGCCGGGCTCGTGTGCGTGCGTGCCTAAGATCCCGAGAGGAGAATGGAGGAGAAGGGATTGCGGCGTGACCATACCCCCTGGGGGGTGATTTCTCGCTTTCTGTCTCTCTGTCTCTCTTTGTCTGGCGAGCGCACGCACCCTATAGTGAAAACCTCTCAAAAAAAAAAAAAAAAAAAAAAAAGAGGGGCTGGCAGGTGGCATGGTGGTTAAAGATGCTGGACTCCCACATAGCTGACCACGGTTCAAGTCTTGGACCTGGTGGCTTGCTTTCTCACTTCCTCTCTCTCACTTTCTCTCTGTCTCTCTCTGATCAAACTGGAAAATAATAATGATAATAATAATAAATAAACTTAAAAAAAAAAAGAAAGAAAGAAACTACTTTGATAAGCACCTCTGTGCATCTAATTTTTCATCCTTTCTAATTATTTTCTTAGAATAAATTTGTAGACAGGACATTAGACCAAAAGATAAATACGGTTCTCGATACATTATCTGTGCTGCCTTTTGAAAGGTTATCCCAATTTCCATTCTCACAATCAATGTAGCAAAGAGGACCAGTCTCTCTACATTTTTGATAGCACATGCATCTTGTTTACAATCCATGCCAATAATGAGTGAATGTGACATCTCCAGTGCAGATTTTGAAAATGCTGAAATGTCCCATACTTGGTTTTCCTGATGGACTCAGTTGTTCTGCAGTGCACTGTGCTCCTTGTCACTAGAAATATTTAGTAAATGAGAGGCCAAATAATCACCATTTAGAAAAATTGATTATTGGTTATTGACCTCAAAGTCAACCGAGGTTTGAGTCTCGGACCAGGTGGATTAAAACTCATGCCAAGTGCATGTGTATGCATGTCCAAAATCCTGAGAGGAGAATGGAGAAGGGATTGTGGCATGGCCATACCCCCAGGGGGTGATTTTTCACTTTCTGTCTCTCTGTCTCTCCGGTAAGCTCATGTGCCCTGTAACAAAATAAAGAAAATAAAGAAATAAAATAAAATAAAATAAAGAAAAATAAAGAAAATAAAATAAAGAAATAAAGAAAAATAAAGAAAAAAATAAAATAAAGAAAATAAAGAAAAAAAATTGATTGTTACTTGAAGCATCGTTTCATGCTCTATAAATTGTGGATATTATACAATCCTACCTACTGCATGAAGTGTAATAATCACATGAGGTAATGTATACGAAAGTTCTTTGGTAATTGGAGCAGGCACACTCACAAAGATATTATGGGGATCCCTGCATTTACTGAATAACTATTGGGTAATCTGAAAAGTCATGATGTATTTTTTCATGTTTTTCTATGCATCATGACCTTTCTGAAGACCCAATAGTATGTGTCCAGGACTCTGCCAGTCATTCGATAGTCATTGTTTCATTACCACCCCCAACATGCTGTTGTTTTATTAGCGTGTATTTGTATTATTGGAACTATTAGCCCCATTTCACAGAAGAAAGTACCAGAGAATGCACAACTAGCAAGTAAAAGACCATCAGTCATGTGGAGATTTTTCAAGGTGATTTCATCTGAAGGCATCGCTAAGATCTGCCACATGGATTTCAAAATGTTTTCACATCAATTTTATAATGTAGCCTCAGGCTAAATCTTGCCCCAGTAAAAAGAAGGTTAATGATCCTCTTCATTTCTTTTATATGCCTTAAAAGCATGTCTTCCTTACACTCAAGAATGTGTTTTCAGTTGAAGAATTCAAAAACATCATAAGCTGAACAGACTTTAGATCCTAATGTCCACTTATAAAACTATTTCTAGAAGAAAACAGAGCCTAATCCTAGAGCAACCAACTTAGAAGTATAAATTAGAATTGGCAAGGGCTGTAGAGATCATCTGTTTTGTCACTACCTTAGTACATACATGGGTTTCTTTTATAATACTTGATGTAGACTTGCAACTTTTGCCTGAAAAATATACAAAGACTTGCCAGTGTTATACTAGGCAAGCTCTAGTCATTAAAAAGTCATTTGTTATACAAAAGTAAAAATCCATTCCTGTAACTTGAAAGTAATGACTGTTACCAAAGCCAAACAAATTAGGTATCTTCTCTAACCTTCATTCAAGGATTTTAAAATAGCTAAGTCTTCTCCTTCCCTAGGTTAATTATTTCATTAGCTTAGGTATTTTTGTAGGACCTAATTTCTAAGTCTCATATCCCCTATGATCAGTATTCTTAAGTTTGGTCCCTGCAGATGGCATGGTGGTTGAAGGTGCTGAATTCCCACATGGCTGACCATGGTTCGAATCCTGGACCTGGTGGCTTGCTTTCTCAGTTTCTTTCTCTCTCTCTCTCTCTCTCTCTCTCTCTCTCCCTCTCTGATCAAATTAAAATAAATAAATAAATAAAGTTAAATAAAATAATTCTTTAAAAAGAAAAAGTTCTTAAGTTTAAAATTTCTCTTTCAAAACACAGCACCTTGGGGGCCAGACAGTAGAACAATGATAAAACGTGACTCTCCATGAGGCTGACTCACATGAAGAGGCTCTGAGTTCCCCTCAGGAGACCGCCCTGAGTATGCCAGGCATGTATGTACGCATGACGCAAGGCATCATGGCATCAAGACACTGCTGAAAGTGCTGTCTTCTGTCTCTCACTATCTCAATTTTTTTCAGTAATGGATGAAATAAATAAATAAACAAAATAGGTGTGTGTGAGACAGAGAAGGAGAGAGAGAGAGAGACATAGCTAAATCATCTTACTGAACCCTTACCAGTTAAAGGTTCAGTGGGATCTGTTCCTCCCTTAGTCTGTTATTGTATTTCTATTAATGCACCTGAGAATGTCATAATGTTTTTAGCAGATATCATGCTATCACCTTCTAATCAGGCACAATAACTAGTCCAGCAAATCCATGCATTGGCCTTCATATTACTAGAACTTCCTCCACTCAGGTGTCAGTGTTGGTTTTCTTTGCTTTTTATGAGAGAACTTTGCTGACCTCCACTGCTCACCTTGACTTCTAAGTGCCCATGCACACTTTGTTTTATAGGATATCTCAAGCACATCCTTCTGTGGTTTCTAGAGATCAGGTGTTTTCTCTCTCTCTCTCTCTCTTTTTTTTTTTTTTTTTTTTCCTGAAAGTAAAATACTTGCCCATCTGGGACTGGAGATTTTTACTCATTAAAGTTTTCACGTAACTTTCTGTGCTAGTTCTTGTTTCTTTCCCTCAGCAGTATATGTTTTAACTTTTCTGAAAACAGAACATTTCACTTAGTAGACAGGACGTAAGCCAAAGAATTGAATAGTAGCAGAAAAATTGTAGAATATTAGCACTAAAAGAGATCTTAAAGAGTCCCACTCTTAATCCACACAGGAGGAAGGAAAGCCCTGGAACTCACTGCATGGCCCAAGGAGACATACATGACTGATAGTTGGCATGAAAACCCAATTATGTGAATTGTTTCCTCCTCTGGTCTTGAACATTGTAATTATTAATGACTATGTGGTCAGAATGGTAGTTTTAGAACTTTGGATCTCAATTGGATTGGATTGGATTTTAGAGTTTTAGATCATGGAGCCATACATAGTCTATCTTTTAATGTGAATTCTTTTTATTTTCTTTCTCACTTTGTGAGAAAAGGTGTCCTTTTTTAAAAGATAAGTATTCCATTTTGAAGTACTTACATATTCCTACCTTATATGGTTAGTAGATCTCAAGTCTCCTAGAATGTTTAAGTCTCACCGTTTTCCTTTTTAAATCAAATTTAGATTTTTCAATTTCAATTACAACTTATGAATTAGTTCTTGAAGTGGGGACTACCTATATGCAAACCTTACCTTTGTTCTTTCACAATTGATAGAAATGACCCTCTATTCGCAGTGCCCTTCTGTTTCTTCTACACACCCCTGTTGTCCCACCCTGAGGGCAACTTACACAGCATGAGGACAGTATTTACAAGATGCCAGGGCAAATCAAGAGTATCTTGAGAAAGGCCTGCCCTGTGGGGGATGGGTATGTCAGTCCTAGGATTATCCCGTGTTAGAACATCAAGATTAGAGAGCATTTCATACATATTATCTCATTTGATAGTACCATAGCTTATCTTCCCTTTTACTTCTTCAGCCCATTGAGAGCTGGAGAAAACATTTCAACACATTATATTTGTGAACATTTCTCATAGAGTTTCACAGAGAGTGAGGACAGATAAAATTTCAGATTTCAAGTATTACAGACCTACGTTGGTATGTCAAAGTGTGACAAGTTTGTTCTGAATAAGTATACTTTTTTTTAACCAAATCTTTACAACGAGCATGGCTTGGGTGGGTTTTTATACAATGGGCAGGTTGAAAAAAAATTTTTAACTTGAATTTTATAGGAAAGTTAAACTGTGCACCTCAAAAGATAAAATGTGAATGAAAACTTAGAAGAGCCGTACAAGAAGCCCTGAAGAGTTTCTGTGCTAATAAGAACTCTGGGAGTTGGGGGAAAGAAGAAAGCGGGGGAGGGGGGGCAAAAGAAAGTTATTTCCCTAGCAGCTTTAATGCTACAGTGTAAAAAGCTAAGTACAATCAAAGCCAAGGATATATTGAGTGGATATGAATATGTATTTAAAGGGAAAACACACATTTTTCACACTTCAAGGACCCTGGGCACTAGTGTGTAAATAGTACTGTAAATGCCCAATACCCACCCAAAGCACTCATGTGCAGGGTGTTAACATAATTGACTTTCTCAATAAAAAGCATGAGTAAAGATTTTGTATTTCAGAGCATCAAAGTCAATGCTATAAAAAGTGTCTTCCACTTATTATTCATCCATAAAGATCATCACAAATAAGCATCAGATGTGATTTTAGCCCACATTTGTTAGGGGGATTATTGACTGATGAAAGAAGAAAATTATGCAATTTTTATGATGCAGCGTCATTTAGTGCTTTCAAGAACAAAGATGTCAGTTTTGATAAGTGCAATTTAAATCTCTGCTCTGGACCTATCTCAAAATTAAAAAGAAAGAAAAAATTAAAAAGAAAAGAAAAAGATGCCTATCCGTGAATCAATGATATGCTCTCTTGAACCCAATAACTCATTTTCAAATGTCAGCCACCAGCCAGCATTTATAAATGACCACTTCTTCATGCTGACCCGAAATTAAATGAGTGAAGAGTGCGAGGGAGACAGGATCTTCATCCCATTACGAAGCCACTGCACTGTGCACTTTCCTGCGTGTAGCTTCCTTCAGAAGCCACTTCACCCACATCCCTGCTCTTGCCAACAGGTGCACTACCACTTCAGACTCCCTGCCCAAGTCGTCTCTACCCACACCTTATCACCTGCCAAGCAGAGACAGATAAAAAGCAAGCACTCTGCCCTCCTTTCGCGTCGTTTCCCCCACACGTGCCCGCGGTACTGTAAGGGAACCCCCACAAGGTGGCAGAATTGTAACATGCTGAGATTGATGAGCCTCTCTGGAGACCTTGATTTTTTTTTTTTTTATTGTTATTTTTAACACAATTCGGAGAGCGGTGTTTCCAAAACAACCAGGTAAAGCATCACATCCATAAAGATGATGATTCCCTTCACGTTCACATGAGCTTAGAGGAGGAAGATTCACCTTCCAATGACCATGTTTTAAAGGTTCTTTAAAATGACCTCATTAGAGCTTTCCGCCTACTCCTCTTTCTTAAGATTTCTGTGGGAAGCAGGGTTGAAAGTGTCCTTACTAGCAAGCTCGTTTTATTCTTGTGGAAAGCACAAAACACTTCCTCGTCCATCTCACGCGTTCCTCTTTAAAATGTTACAAGGAAAAAAAGAAAAGAAACTTGAGTGGCAGGGTGAGCAGCTCCACCTTCTTCAGGAATGAGGGAAGAAGAAGAGAAGGGCTCAGCAAGGCAGGAAAACCGCTGGAAAGGGGCTGCCCTGCAGCCGTGTTAATATCAGCCGTGGTTTCAGTCCACAAAGGGAAAAAGAGATGCGAGGCAGACACACCTAGTCTGCTTTTAACCAAGCCGGAGGAGAGATCCATATTTGTGCCACAACGTTACCAGATTGGAGGTCGGAGCATTTTCTTCCCATTTAAACCCTAAAGTACAGCTATATAAAATCCCTCTTACCTCACACTTAGTCCTTTTCCAATTGCCTGTTTTATAAAAGAAGGCGATAGAAGTTTTATTAAAGGAATATGGACAATATCTGTCCTGCTGTAAATTTATAACAGTAAATATTGTAGACGTTCTTTAAGAGATAAGAAATGACCATAAGGACTTCATACTTTGAATTACCTATTAGTGCAACCAGTTTGTTACCACTCTATTCTGCAGTGTTGGCTACTCACACAACTCAGTAACCACCGCTTTGGCCTGCTTCTCAGGACCTCCCCTTTGCAGAAGTGAAGGGGAATGCCCTCCAGGAGGCGCTCTTCTTCCTCGATTTTAAAGAATAGAATGCATGGAATGATTCTTAAACAAAGTCGACAAGTCCCTGTCCTTCATTGGTCCCTGTCCTTTATTGGTCAAATATTTTTCCTAAAATGATTTAATTGGGGCCTTTTTCATATAGAATCTGATAGTATGTGACCAAACACCGCTGCTCAACTCTGAACCAGTTTTGAAAGCCCTTGTCTAGTCTACTAGCAAGCAAAGTGAGGACAGTGTTTGGGCTGCCACGTGACACATGAAGAAAAAAAGCTCCCCATAACATACAGTTGCTACCAATAAAAAACCTAATTATTACAGTAGCCACTGTGATTGTTTAAAACTTCATGTCAGAAAAATTATTTCATAGGGACCAGCAGTTGGCATAATGGCTATGTCGCTGGACTCCCACATAATCGACCGCGGTTTGCGTCCCAGACCCGGCGGCTTAAAACTCACGCCAGGCGTGTGTGGGTGCGTGCCCAAGATCCTGAGAGGAGAATGGAGGAGAACGGATTGCGGCATGGCCATCCCCCCTGGGGGGTGATTTCTTGCTTTCTGTCTCTCTGTCTCTCTCTGTCTGGAGAGCGCACACGCCCTATAGCACAAACCTCTAAAAGAAAAAATGCATATATTTTATATTTGTAGATGGTAACTGGACAAGTGACTGCAGTAGTAGCAATAATACGGACATAACCTACTGGTGGTTTTCTTTTAGGCTACACATGTAGCCTAATTTCTCAGCATCCATTGACTTTTTAAATCTCTCAGTTTTCAGAGTTGAGGGTATAAGGATGTTTTAGTGAAATTCTGCCCCTAGTAGACTCACAGCAGATGGTTGAGGAGGACTGCTGGCTGTGTATGTTCGGTGACCTGGTCCTCTGTACAGGAAATATTGTCCGAGGTTGATAGATGATTCCAGTTCTATTAAAAGCCTCATTGATGGCTGAGACATTCAGCTACCAAAGCCTTTCCATTCCGGCTTTTTTCCAAGGCAGTGTAAAAAGAAAGGTGCTCCATGTTGATTCCAGGCTGTACAACTGAATAGCATTTCCTGTCCCACCCACTGGGTTTTTGCATAGCTGTGTGAATTTCAGCCAGTCTGTTCTTTATAACTGACCATCTCCTGGGAAGCAAAAAGGGAACTGCTTCCATGAAGACCAATTTTACAGCATTTTGAAACACTTTAAGCCGTTTACCTGCTGTGGCAGGGTGTTTCGTTTGACTAGGATCAAGAAGAAAGAGAACAAGGCTTTTCTTATCCGGTAAAAATTCCCCGTGTGTGGATGAGTCACCTCTGAGGTGCAGTATTTGGGAAGAACACTGCCTGGCAAGCCTGCCCTTGGGCGGTTTGAGAGCCTGTACTGAGTCAGCGCTTGCTGGGCAGTGGCTCATCCAGAGCTGTTAAATGCAGATCTTAAAAACAGATGTGTTGGTGAGAGTACACTGGTTATTTATTTTCTCATGTTCTGCAGGTTCTGAAAGTCTTCCAAAGCAGCCTAAATCGGGAGCTATCCTGTGAAAATAGAGAACAGGGAAAGGAACTGTGGGTTTGGTCATTCAAGGAGCCCTGATTATTTATTGAGCTGTGTGCTGCAGTAGCCTGGTATGGTCCACTTAGCTAGGACTGACTATAACATTTGCAAGCCCCAGTGCAAAATGAAAATACTTGCTAAAACATTATTAAGAATTTCAAGATGGTGACAACAGAGCATTAAACTGTGTGACTTCACAGCCCTGCACCTACCTGTCCCTCTTGAGCACCCGAGGAAGCTCATCTTTGAACAGTGGCAGATGAAATGGTGTATGGTGGCTTACATTTAAAAATGTAATGGGTTGCCTAGCAACTGGCTAAGGGCCTGAATGGGCTGACTTGCAGGTTTTGATACTCCATCTTGAAAATCTAAATTCATGGAAACTTCAAGTGGACCTGATAATTTTCAAGGAAAAGTACTATATTGGGAGATGGAAATGGTGAGAACAAGAAGGAACACATTTTTCTACTCTTATAACCCAGTGGCTAGCTTGTTATTTTCCCCCATTCAATCTTCTGAGAATAAAGTTCTTCATATGTGAAGTTAACCTGAAAGGGAATTTCAGTTTTCTCAGAAATATGAACAATATTTTTCCTTAGAAGACAATGACAGTGTGAAGTAATTGATAAATATTTTCAGCACATTCATTTCGCAGGTCAAAGGTGTGATATGGCAACATGGACTCACATTCAGTGACTATTTCACAAGTACTCACTATATAGTAAATTGCAGAGATGAATAGGGGAAAGTTTTTAATCCTAAAGACTTTAAGATTATATGACTTTAAGCCAACGTGTAAGAAACAATTAGAGGACAGCGTTGCCTTTTTGAAGAACAGAGCCATGGTCTTCTCTTCCTCTCCTTGGTATTTTATAGGGCCCTTGTGCTGCAGAATCGGAACCGGCTCTCTTGGCGAGGAGCAAGCAGTTTGGTCTTTCAAAAAACAGTCACGTTGCAATTGCATTTGATGACACCAAAGTTAAAAACCGGTATGTGCTATTCTGAGATATTGGAAAAGAACTGATAAATGAAGTACTGAGTATTCACGTTTAATCAAGTTTAATCAACTACATTTATTAATTAATGCAGTTAGTTCATTCTTTGTTTAATGCACTGAGTACAGTAGAGAATAGAATTACATTTGTCAGTCTGGGAAACCAGGAGCCCTGCACAGTCCTCATCTCTGAGAAAGTTTACTCTCCTGTGTGAGAAAGCACCTTTGATCTAACACTACTCTCCTTTAGTGTAAGAATGTTTTTATCTTCCTGTTTTACTCTACACGGTTTAATTTCACAGCCTCACGATTGAGTTGGAAGTGCGAACCGAAGCCGAATCGGGCTTGCTTTTTTACATGGCTCGGATCAATCATGCTGATTTTGCTACAGTTCAGCTGAGAAATGGATTGCCCTACTTCAGCTATGACTTGGGGAGTGGTGACACCAACACCATGATCCCCACCAAAATCAATGATGGCCAGTGGCATAAGGTAACAGTCCCCAGGGGGTTGGCAAGACCCTAAGAGGGAGTATGGGAGGGTCCTGGGTGGCAGCCATCAGCACTTCCTGGGGCCAGCACAGTTTTGCCAGGGCAGACATTTATTCTAGCACTATTTAAATGTGACAGTGGTTAAAAATAAAGCAAGTGTTGGAGGGACCAGCAGTTAGCGTAATGGCTATGTCGCTGGACTCCCACGTAGTCGACCACGGTTCGCGTCCCGGACCCAGTGGCTTAAACTCACACCGGGCGCGTGCGCGTGCGTGCCCAAGATCCTAGGAGGAGAATGGAGGATAAGGGATTGCGGCGTGGCCATCCCCCCTGGGGGATGATTTCCTGCTTTCTGTCTCTATGTCTCTCTCTGTCTGTCTGGCTAGCACACGCGCCCTATAGCAAAAACCTCTCAAAAAATAAAAAATAAAAAGTAAAGCAAGTGTCATTTGTAGTGGCCACACATTGGAGAACCTGACCAGACTTGAGTAGATTTATATTTGACCACTTCTATGCCTAATCAAGGTGCTACAGGCTCCCATCACAACTGTAGTTCCCCAACATATAGTCTACAAACTCGTGCCAGGCAGCTGGAGACATTTCTGCTGCTCTAAGTGAAAAGCACAGGACGATGGAATGTGTTCATCATAAAGCTCTGTGTATTCCATTTCAAGGAATAATATTTATTCTGAGATTATATTTTCCTACTCTTAAGTTGCTAAAAGGTTTTTCTTTTATGAAATAGTAGTTGGCAAAAGTAAAAGTCAGCACTAAAACTGAGCTCCCAGACTTACTCCCCAACCCTCCCTCATTCTGGTCTGTGAACCAAGAGTCCGGGAATCTCTACAAAACCATGTTTAAAGGGCTCTAAGGTATCATTTCCACCGACAGTCATTTGGAACAACTTTAAAAACATTGGCTTTACACCCAGAAACGGGGTCTATTATGGGCACAGAAGGCTCATTTGCCAGCTTACTGTCCTCTTTGGCATGGCTACAAATAGATAATATACTGCCTGATTAAAACAAAAACTCAAAATTTGCCTCTGCACCTGTGATAGCCTATTAAGTAAAGCTTAGACCAATAAAATGTTTAATTTTCAGAGTAGGATATTATTAGATGTTGGAATTTGATATACTAACATACTTTGACTTGTCATATCATAGAGAAAGCCAAAGAATCTGGGAAAAAAATACAACACAAATTCCAGGTCAACCAACTTGTTACCTTGTAAATGAGAAATGGAATCTTTGGGCCAGTCCTGTACCCTAGTGGCTAAGGGAGTTGGATCCCACATGGCCAATCACAGTTTAAATCCCAATCCTGACAGCTATTTTGGGCATAGGTGCATGCATGCCCAAAATCTCAACGGGATGGAGAAATGGAGGAAAAGGGATTGCAGTATGACCATGCCTCATTGTGTGTGGGTGTGGGGTAGGGGGTGGGGTTGCTTTCTTCCTCCCTCTGTCTGTCTCTGATGAGTGCATGCACCCATTGGTAATTCAGAAAAAAGGAATTGGAATATTTGCATTTGACTAACAAATAGCAGTCCTAATGAGAGAGCTCTCAGTAAAGTTTATTGTCATCTCTGGAAAATAAAATAATAAGTATAATATTTGAAAACAGGCATTATTGGGCAACAATGAGGCTAAGATTAAAAAAAAAAACTTAACTGGGACCAGTTAAATACTTAGTGTAATGGCTATGTCGCTGGACTCCCATGCAGTCGAACGTGGTTTGAGTCCCAGACCCGGCAGCTTAATCTCACACCAGGCATGTGTGCGTGTGTGCCCAAGATCCTGAGAGGAGAATGGAGGAGAAGGAATTGCGGTGTGGCCATCCCCCCTGGGAGGTGATTTCTCGCTTTCTGTCTCTCTGTCTCTCTCTGTCTTTCTGGCAAGCGCATGTGCCCTGTAGCAAAAACCTCTCCAAAAAATAGAAAAAGAAAAAAAAATAAAAAAAGAACTTAACTACAGTAATTAACCAAATTAAGGAAAGATCTTATTTTGGGAGGTTTTAAAAAATTAGTTCCCTGGGACCAGCAGATGGAGTAATGGTTATGTCCCTGGACTCCCATGTAGTTGACCACAGTTTCACAGTTTGAGTCCTGGACATGGCGACTTAAAATTCATGCCAGGTGTGTGTGCATGTGTGCCCAAAATCCCAAGAGGAGAATGGAGGAAAAGGGATTGAAGCATGGCCATCTCCCCTGGGGGGTGATTTCTCGCTTTCTGTCTCGCTGTCTCTCCAGTGAGCACACACGCCCTATAACAAAAATCTCTCTAAAAAAAAAATTAGTTCCCAAACCAAAATAGATAAGTGTAAAATTAGGTGTTCGATTACTCTAATCCTGATACAGACCCATTTTGAAACCGTGGTTGTACTTCAGCACGTCACAGGTTCATACCTCTCCTTTTCCTAAATTCCAACAAAAGGTTTTTATACTCAATACAGTCTTCACACCCCTGATTTTATTCTGTCCCAGAAAAGAATTCACTCCCCTTCCATGATTTCTACATCAGTCCAGTGTCCGGCTTTCATCATCCCTCCCTGACTTCATACTAATCAGCTGCTGTGAAAACAGCAGAGTAGCCTGGATACTCTGTTTACTTGACCTTAAATTCTGCAGAAGGGTCTGTGAGGCAGAAGGATAGAGCATATCTGAAATTGAGCTGGGAGTCCAGACTTTGCTTAATCAAACTAATGCACTTTTAAAACTGGATGTGAGGGACCATGCAGGTGGCATGGTGGTTGGAGGCACTGGACTCCCACATGGCCAATGGCGGTTGGTGTCCTGGACCTGGTGGCTTCCTTTTTCTCTTTCCCTCTCTCTCTCTCTCTCTCTGTCCCTCTCTGGTCAAATTAAACATAAGTACATGCATAAATAAAGTTAAATAAAATAATTCTTTAAAAAAAAAACTGTGAATTTTACAGCCCACTTAATTCCTGACTGAACTTTTATTCTAAGTTCTTTAGAATATGCCTTCCTCATGATGCATATGCACACTTGGCAACCTGTAGTGGAGATTTCAGCCTAAAACTTACATAGGACATTCTTTTGGAGATAGTAGTTATGGAAAAGCCAGAGTCTGAGACGTTCCATAAATAGGTTTACTTTCATTTACATTACATATACAAGAGGACCTCAAAAATTGGTGGGAAAATGGAGTTAAAGTACAAGTCTTTTAATGCTAAAAATTTGGAAATCTTAGCATATATTTTTCATAATACACATTTTCCATGAACTTTTTCAAAACTCCTTATAGTAGGCACTTCTTGAATTATTTCATTTGTCCTTGTCAGTATCATAAAAGATTCCTAAGTCTTACACTCACATATCTGAACCCTGTTCAAGACTGACTGGCATTAATGATTCCTGCTTTTTTGCAGATTAAGATTATGCGAAATAAGCAAGAAGGAATTCTTTATGTGGATGATGCTTCTAACAGAACCGTCAGTCCTAAGAAAGCCGATATCCTGGATGTAGTGGGAATGCTGTATGTTGGAGGATTACCCATCAACTATACTACCCGAAGAATTGGCCCAGTAAGTGTCTGATTTCTTATTTATTGCCTCAATATCTGAGTGAGTCATCTATTTGTGAATGAGCTTTGAATGATTAGGTCACATGGGCCTAGGATTATTATAGGTGAGTAGGAAACCGTCTTTATAAAAAGTGTCAGAGGGACCAGCAGATGGTGTAATGGTTACATCACTGGACTCCTGGTGGCTCAAACTCACACTGGGCGTATGTGAGTGGGTGCCAAAATCCCGAGAGGAGAATGGAGGAAAAGGAATTGTGGTGTGGACATTCTCTCTAGGGGGTGATTTCTCACTTTCTGTCTGTCTCGCTCTGTCTCTCTGGCAAGCACATACTCCCTGTAGCAAAAACAAAAACAAAAACAACAAAAAAAAAACCTCTCAATTAAAAAAAAAAGTGACAGAAGGTTTTCCAGATAGATTTGTGTATGAGAGGCAAATTTGACTGTTGAGTGGGGACCCTGGAGCCAGACTCCCTCATTTGAAATACCCACTTAGCTAGTGACTAGCCCTGAGACCTTGAGCAAGTTATTCAATCTTTCTTTGGCAGCATTCCCTCTTTTGCAAAATAGGGTAATCATCATACCAAAAAAAGCAAGGCTGCTGTAAAGATTCAAGGAGAGTGTATTTAAAGTGCTTGAAAGAGACCTGGCATATAGAAAACTGGACAATGAAGATGAAGATGATGGTGCTATTTCAGAAATGGAGATTTACTGGATATTGTGAAATGCTGATTTAGGGGGGAATTATCCCATTTTGGATCCAGAATTTCAAGTCCTCACAAATTTGTGCATCAATAATCATACAATATATGTTGTTGGATCATGTTTCCTGGTTTACATTGAGAAGTGTTATGCTGAGAAGTACAGAGGACTAGTGTTTTTAGAAATCGCACTCAATAAAAATGTGATACATTTCTATACTCAAATTAGAACACATAATCATGTAGATGTGCTCATTCGTGAAAGACATTTGA
This sequence comes from Tupaia tana, assembly GCA_026018925.1. Lineage (NCBI taxonomy): Eukaryota > Metazoa > Chordata > Mammalia > Scandentia > Tupaiidae > Tupaia > Tupaia tana. The sequence continues at coordinate 71,153,374 of JAKSZU010000002.1, forward strand.
CCACTGTAGTTATTTGTAATTCTCACTATTGGGCTTCTCAGCACTGCTTTCCATTTATAGCTATTAGATACTCCACTTTTGTGTATCAAAAACAAAAGTCTCTTGAGTGATGGCAGCAAGTGATTAATTAGAATTCTTAAAACCAGATGAATATAATGGAGCAAAGTATTGATTTTTTCCTAAAATCCTGGAACCCCTGGTATTTCATGCATACTTTCAAGTTTTACATGTGTGCATTTTCTTAGGAGAGGGGCCACTCCTCTCATTGGGGTTTGAAAAGGAAGAAGCGCTGAACCAAACCTAATTACCTTTCTAATAGAAACTGAACATAGATTATGACCAAATGAAGGTTAATAAACTATTAGTAGAAACATGAAATAGCAACATAAGAAAATAATTAAAAATTACGATACCATATGGGGCCCAAAGCTCTGTGAAACCAGTGGAGACATAGTGTAACATAGGGTACAATATTTAGAATGTCAGAATGATTGTATTCCAGGTGAGGTACATCCTACTTGAAGACCACAACCTGCTGCACCCACGCTGTGAAACCTGGAGGCCTAGTATAGAAGCAGGCAGCTGTTGGAGGATGCCCCAAGTCAGCCGGCCCATGACTGCTCACAGTGACTGCATTAGACAAATGGTAAAATAAAGTGATGCTAAATCCTGACATTTGTTTCTTCTGATCTGAATTTTTACCTAGGTGACCTACAGCATTGATGGCTGCATCAGGAAATCTTCACATGGCAGAGGCCCCTGTTGATCTGGAACAGCCAACCTCCAGCTACCATGTTGGGACATGTTTTGCGAATGCCCAAAGGGGAACATATTTTGATGGAACAGGTTTTGCCAAAGCAGGTAAGGTTCTTCCATTTTCTTCCTGTTGAATATTGATGAGGTACAAATGCTAACTTCTTACTTGTATTGAAAAATATGAGGCCATTTCATTCTCTCTGTCCTCAGTGTCCTAAACTAGCCCCCTTTATTTAAACCACAAATAAACTTATAGAAGTAATTAAAAATGCCCCCTTAAAAGTTCATGTGTCTGATTCAGATAAGAACTATTGGGTTTTCTGAAAAGTCATGACACATTTTTTGCATAGAAAAAATATGTCATGCTGTTTTGGACAACCCAATAGTAGAGGAAATAAAGTAAAAGCCTATTTGGAGAGTTTATTTCATCTCTTTCATTGGCAATCAATAACAGAAAAATAAATGTAACTCTGCAAGAAGGCTCATGTGTTTGTAGTATGTAATTTCTCTACCTTCCAGTTTTCCCTGTCTACCTTTTCAGAGATAAGATTCAATTTTCTTTCTTCCTCTTCAATTCCTTGCAAGGTTCTATTTTATAATCTGCTCCCCCACCTCACACACACACACACACACACACACACACATACACACACACACACACACACACGTACACACATACACATGTATACACACATAGTGCACATGTACTGGTGCCCTTTTCTTGTTGACGGTGATAACTAATGGCAGCTTTCTCTGGCTTTCCTTAAGTATTCTCCTCACCCCTTTTCCAATGAACATTTCCAATACAGATCTGGATCGCTGGTCATGAATGCACAGTTTGAGAAAAAATATTAAATAACTGCCATATAATAATTTTTAAAATCAGGCATTGAAATATCTTTAGATAGAATATTCAGCTCTATGGTTATCATAGACACATGTATTTGTTCATTAGGAAAAATAAATAAGCACATAATATATTAAAGTTATCATGGGAAACAGAGAAGTAGATAAGATGTAACTGTCTCTCCAGCTAGCACACATGCCCTATGGCAAAAAAAAAAAAAAAAAAAAAAACTTTTAAAAATAAAAAGGTAAGATTCTGTTTGCTCAGAAATCACAAGAAGGCACATAGAAATTATTTGAAACTGTAAAAGATATACAAGCAAAGTGCTTCAGGTATTCAGAAAAAAAGATTAATTTTGGTTGGGGAAATCAGTAGAGGTTTTGGGGGAGAACTGACCTTTGAGTGATTTGAAAGTGTTCTACCAAAATTGTGGGAGGTGAAAAAATAAGACCTTCCAATAAATGATAAGTAGGAAACGTCACCTATATGTAAACAGAAAATCACTGGATATGTTCAATACTGAAACATTATGTGTTATGTTGAACTCCAAATTCTATGTGCTGTGGAAGTCCAAAGGCTTTGCTAAGATTTCTATCAGTTCACAAATTGCTAGCATCCACTTAGGTTTGATGGCAAATTTAAGCTTCAGTTCCTGTAGTTAATGGATTGACTTGCCATACTGCCCGGGTTTTTTTGGTTCTGAATCAAATTGGACCAGAAAATTGACTAATACCTCAACTTTCATCAACTACTATCATCTCCTCAACATGTAGTGTTGTACAATGACATGTAGGGTAGTCCAGTTTACATAAGAATTTTGTAAATAATTATGTACACTAGATTACTTCTCTGAGAAAGATACTACTTCAATTTAACCCTTGATATCTTTATTCTTGAAAGTTATCCAACCATCCAATCACCAAGGTTTTTCATTTTGTGAGTCCTCTTATTCACTCTATCCTCAGTTGAAGTGCCTCATGTCATTTCTCTCTTTGTTTTGCAGAACAATTTATCTTCTTCTACCTTTTACTCATAAAATCTGCTATAAACCCACCTCTACCCATCTAAGCCCTTTAAGATTCTCGGTACAACAAAGTTTTCCACAAAACGGTTGCCAGCCCTTGACTGGAGACAGGAATACTTACACATAGTATTTATTTCCTATCTACTACATAGAAGACATAGAAAAAACTTTCACCAGCTCTTCCCTAATACTCTAGAGAACTGATATGATCTAGAACAACCTTATCACATTTTTTCTGAGAGGCATATCTTAAATACTTGCTAAAAGATTAAATAAATCAATGAATCTAATATGGAAAATTATAAAGAAAAGAACTCACTGAACTAGAGAAATATAGTTGTCCTTTTTCAGGAACTTTTGAACCCTTTCAGATCACTGTGGTACCATTTAGAATGCTTCAATGAAGTGTTGTTGAATGATCATTGGGACCAGCAGTTAGCGTAATGGCTATGTCGCTGGACTCCCACGTAGTCAACCATGGTTCGCGTCCTGGACCCGGTGGCTTAAACTCACTCCAGGCACATTTGCGTGCATGCCCAAGATCCAGAGAGGAGAATGGAGGAGAAGGGATTGCGGCATGGCCATCTCCCCTGGGGGGTGATTTTTCGCTTTCTATCTCTCTGTCTCTCTCTCTCTCTCTGTCTGGCGAGCACACGCGCCCTATAGCAAAAGCCTCTAAAAAAATCATTGAAATGCTTTGCTTAATGTAACAGATTTCTAACACAATCATACCTAAACTTAAATTCTTTGAGTTAATTTCAGTGTGTATTCATTCATTCATTCATTCATTCATTATTATTATCTTTTAATTTGCTATAGGGCTTGTGTGCTAGCTGGAGAAAGGCAGAGAGACAGAGAGAGAGAGAAGGAAAGTGAGAAATCAACCCTCGGGGGGATGAACATGCAGCAGTCTCTTCTACTCTGTTCTCATCTCAGGATTTGGGGCATGCATGTACATGCTACCCACATGAACCCAGCATGTTTTTCAAGATACCAGGTTCAGGACTAAAATCATGGAATTGGCCATGCATGTAGGATCTAACTGCCTTAACTACCACACCACCTTGCTGTCCTTCATTCTTTCATGTATTGAATAAATATATATTAAACTTCCACTATGTGCCAAACAACTTAGTAGGCACAGGGATAAAATGGTGAACAATGTATAAAGAGTTTATGCTTTTACATAAAAGAAAAGGTGATAAAATAATATAAGTAATCAGTATGTTATGTGACATGATGGTGTAAGTATAAGACATGGGGCAGTCTAGAACTAAAAGCATCTGAATTGAAATCTAGTAAAGCCTTTGCATTTCACCAACTTGGATTAACAATTTCTACATTCCAATCCATAATTTGAAAAAAAAAATCTTTATTTTACAGTCGATGGCTTCAAAGTGGGATTGGATCTTCTTGTAGAATTTGAATTCCGCACAACTAGACCCACTGGGGTTCTTCTGGGAATCAGCAGTCAAAAAATGGATGGCATGGGTATTGAAATGATTGATGAAAAGGTGAGTGTGAACAGTCCAAACATTTTTGATTTCCTCATGATACTATTGTTATATAGAGAGAATTCTAGTTCAAAGCCTTGCTGTATTCTTTGCTGGACAAGAATCAGATGGTATTTTTTACCCTTCTGAATTACCTCACTTTGTATTTTCAGCATAATTACTCTGTAGGCTAATATAAACTTTAAATACGTTCATTCTACAGCAGGCCCATTGTGTTGACTAGTAGAACACCAACAGTTTTTAGATATCGAGCTCCTATTGTGTTACTGTAATTCTATCACTATTCTCCTCTGTAGGAACATATAGTCCCTGAAACTATCAATCCCTCTGGAAGAAAAAAAAGGAGGCTTGGATCATCTGAAATCATTCTGCCTCTTAATGGCAGCCATTTCTCAGAAGTTTAGGTAGCCCACTCACATATGTTTTCAAATTAAAAAAAAAGCTTTCAGAGGGACCAGCAGATGGCATAATGACATCACTGGACTCCCTCATAGTCGACCATGGTTCAAGTCCCATACCTGGCAGCTTCAAACTCGCAGTAGGCACATGTGTGTGCATGCCCAAAATCCTGAGAGAAGAAGAGAAGGGATTGCAACATGGCCATCCCTCCTTGGGGAGGGGGGGTGATTTCTCAATTTCTGTTTCTCAGCCTCTGTCTCCGTGGCGAGTACACACACCCTATAGCAAAAATCTCTGTAATTAATTAATTAACTAATTAATAGTATTCAGATATCATTTCTAATAAGAAAAAAATTTATTAAAGTATTTGGTCATTTGCTTACAATGGATAGTGTAAGTCTAAGCCCATCTTTAGTCCCTTTGTGCCTTTGAGAGCAACCTGCAGTGAGAAGACCTGTTTATAAACACTTTGTACTATAGGGAGCAGGTAAAAAGAGGTGGCAAGAGCCAGCAGGTGGTCTGGTGGTTAAGGTGCTGGATTCCCACACGGTCACTTACAGTTTGAATCCCAGACCCAGTAGTTTGTAAAACAGACCAGGGTTTATGCGTTCATGCCCAAAATCCCAAGAGGAGAATGGAGAAGAGATTGCAGCATGGCCATTTTGTCTGGAGATTGATTTCTCACTTTCCTCTCTCTTTGTCTCTCTCTGGTGAGCACATGCACCCCATGGCAAAAATCTAAGAAAGAAAAAATGGAGACAAAAGGGGAAATTTCACAAGTTCCCTATTTGGCTATTAACCAGGAATCAAACTCCAACTGTGTTCATGTTTCTACCTTTATGCTGCTGTTCCCTCCTGAGAAGACAACTACATAATAATCTAAAATACTCTTTCCTGACCTCCATCTTACTTATGCTCAGTCTTCAAACCATCTGGACAGGCAACAACAATCAAAAAAAGTTCAAAAGTTTAGAAGTAAAAAGGGTAAACAGATAAGCAACACTGGATAGTTTTGCCACATTTGCAAACAGACTTAACTACATCTTGTTCCACTAAGCTTCATCTCATCCCCTGCTTCTAACTGCAGTCACTATCAACACATCACTGCATCGGATGGATTCTCACCAAGCTCCTCCTATCAATACATGCAGAACCCTGCTATTACAAACTCCACCCATCACAGCAAATGCGTCACTAATATATACATCACTGCATAGGTTATGAACTTTACACCCATTTACTTGTACTTTTAATCTTCTTTTTAAAAATCATTTATCTTTTCTTGTCAAAAATGTTACCAAACTGATTAATGTTTTGAATGTTTCATGTGTTTCTTTTCTTCATCAGCCTCAATAGAACTGTCATCTCAAATTGCAGGGGCCTTTCCACATTACTAAAACCGCATTTTTCTCATTTAGACAAGAACTTCTAAACTGAGTTCATTGTTAGGAGTTTAACTGGCTTTCTGGTTTGGTCTTTGCACCTGTGACATAAAATGTGCCCCAAAAAGTAATTTATGTAATTCTCAAGTCTGTCTATGAAATGGAATCCATGAAGAAAAAAATAGAATTAAAACATCGAGTTTAAATTAAAATGAAAAAATCTCTTAAAGCATCTTCATAAACTAAATTACACATCATTTAAGAACATTTTACCAGGTTCACTAAGAAGTCTCACAGTCTAAAAATATCTGTGGAGGAATATTTCCCTGTGTATACTAGGTCCCTTTTTTGTCACCTGGACCCAATTTTTTTCTGAAAGCAGAATTATTACCAGCTTTGGTGCCAGCAGATGGCTTAACAGTTATGAAGCTGAACTCTTAAGTGGCCGACTGTGGTTCGAGTCCCAGACTTGGTGCTTGAAACTCATGCTCAGGGTGTGTGTGTGTGTGTGTGTGTGTGTGCCCAGAATCCCAGGAGGAGAACGGAGGAGATGGGATTGCAGTGTGGCCACACACACCCCCAGGGGATAGTTCTCACTTCTCACTGTCTCTGGCTCTCTCTTCCCAGCAAGTGCATGTGCTCTAAGGCAAAAATCTCTCAAAAAAAAAAAAAAAATTATTACCAGCTGCACACATCTTACCTAGTACTCCTAACAGTGCCCCAAAGCTAAGAACATGATTTGTGACTCCTGGTGATCAGGCCTGTATTTTCATTTCTATCAAATTAAAAGAAAAAATTTTAATCTGATCCAGTTCTGTTCACTTCAAATAACTCCAGTCAAGGTCTTTTCTAGAACGGATCATTTTTACTGTGTGAACTCTAACGATACTCTGTAATGAAGCCATCTGTGACTGTTCAACGTCCTCCTTTTTAGCTTATGTTTCATGTGGACAATGGCGCCGGCCGGTTCACTGCAGTCTATGATGCTGGGATCCCAGGGCATTTGTGTGATGGACAATGGCATAAAGTCACTGCCAACAAGATCAAACACCGCCTTGAGCTCACGGTAGATGGGAACCAGGTGGAAAGCCAAAGCCCAAACCCAGCATCTACATCAGCTGATACCAATGACCCAGTGTTTGTGGGAGGTTTCCCAGGTGAGTGTTGGCTACCCCAGCAGAAATGCTTTTCTCTATTATGTTAGTGGATTTTAAACATTTATATTTTTAAAAGTATGTTCCAAGAATGTGTGCTTTAGTGTACTTGCTTCCTAACTTTAGAATATGCTCCCACAAATAACACCTTACCTAAAATTTCCAGAATGTCAAATGAGCATATGACTTAAACCACATGGGAATGAACATTTCATAATACCCCTAAAGTTTCATTTGTACAGAGATGGAGTCTAGAGGAAATGAATTTGGCTTATAAAAGATATGAGGCATTTAACAGCAATTGGGGCCCAAGTTGGTGTATTTTCTGATTTTTTTAAATGAATATACCAAAGAAATCATAAAATGTTATGGAACTTATTTCCTCAGGTTCTGGAAATCATTGAGTTAAGCATAGCTAATTCCTCCTTAGGTTATTATAGAGTTCATATTTATGTTATAACAAAACCCAGGCAATAAATCTGCATTCAAAGTCCTTCTTCAGCACATTAAATGTAGCATGTGAACTGCAGTTACCTGAAAAGCCCATAAACATGAGTGGCCAACTTGATGAGAAATAAGCCAAGTGCCTCTTAATAAATGCTGTAATAATGCAGACTCCTGGATTGGCCTTTCATCATTTTGGCAAGAGAAATGTTTGTCCTAATTTATCTAAAGCCTTTGCTTAGCAAAACAGGCAGTGGTTGACAGAGTGAAAGATACAGAATAATGGGTGCTGACTGTGAACACCTCTTCCCAAAGTTACTTCTGAGTTTTAAAAAGATCTAGTTCTGGGACCATCATGTAGCTTAATGGTTAAAGCCCTAGACTCCCACATGGATTACCATGGTCTGAATCCCAGATCCAGTAGCTTGAAAATCACACCAGGCACAAGTGTGTCCATGCCTAAAATCCCAAGAGGAGAATGAAGAAGGGATTATGGTGTGACCATGCCATAGATGGTGATTTCTCACTTTCCCTCTCTCTGTCTCTGTCTCTCTCTCTGGTGAGCACACGTGCCCTCTGGCAAAAATAAAAAATTAAAATAATCTACTTCTGCTTTATTTAAGATAAACCCCAAGTATTATGAAGATAATATATCAGTACCTTATATAAGAAGATAATATATCTATATTCATAGACTCTATTCACAGTCTATGAATTGGGAGCCTAATCAGCACCTAGAGGTCCACTGAAAGAAAGGCCTCTTAATGGAGGAAGAATATTTTTTCAAAGTTTATTTACTTATTTCTTCCGTGAGAGAGGAACAGAGGAGAGAGAGAGAAACAGGTACTCCCAATAGGGTCCTCACGCTGCAGTCTGTCCCAGCTGCACTCAGCCTGGAATATAGACCCCTGTGTGCTGGTGTGTAAAGGAAGGCCCTAGGGCATAAAGCCAGGACCCTCCTTATGTGAGTCCAGTTAACCCACCACTGCACCATCATGTGACCCCCCAAAAAAAAGATTTTCTATGAGTGTCCAACCAACTTGACCTTACAATATTTATTTTTATAATGTAAGAAAGTGATCAAGTTGCCTTTAAAAACCCATGTCCTGATTCAATTTTTAAAGTATCTGATCAATTGCTTTCTTTCACTAAATAAAATTTTATATTTTTAATCAAGCTATAAATTTATTCATTTCAAACTGAATTATGTGTTTGATACCTTAAAATGTATAAACCTAGGGCCAGCCCACAGTGTGGTGGTTATAGTGACTGGATCCCACATAACCGACCTCACAGTTCAAGTCCTATACTTAGTGGCTTGAAATTTTTTATTTCAATAAAGTCCAAATCCATTTTTCCTTTGTTTGTAGTGTTATATCTAAGAATCTGTTGCCAAATACAAAAGCATGAAGTATTTACCCGTATATTTTCTTTTTAGAGTTTTCTAGTTTGCTCTTGTATTTAGGTTGCTGATTTATTTTGAGTTAATTTTTGTATGAAATATAAAATAAGAGTCTGGGCCAATTGATGGCAGGTGGTTAAGGCAATTGGATTCCACATGGCTGACTGTGCAGTTCGAATCCTGAACCCTGTGGCTTGAAAAACATGGCAGGCTTGAGTAAGTATGTGCCCAGAAATCCAAAAGGATGGAGAAATGGATGAGGAGGGATTGTGGCATGACGAACCCCCTAAAGATGTGCTTTCTCTCTTTTTTCTCTCTCTCTAGAGTGCACGCATGCCCTCTGACAATTTTTTTTAAAAGTTTAAGCGCAGATGTTTCCATATTTCTATAACTGAGATTTACATAACTATTTTATTTTTGACTAGAGAGCATGTGTGCTTGCCAGTGAGAGAGACAGAGAGAGGAGAAGAGAAAGCACCCTTATGGGGCATGATCATACAACAATCCCTTCCCCTCCATTTCTCCCTCCTGTTGGGGTTTTGAGCACACACATGAGCCCCACACACCAGATCCAGCATTTCAACTGCACCATTAGTCATATGGATTCAGCTGCCTTAGCTTCCAGACCACAGATCTGGCCTCATAACTATTTTAAAAAGTTTATTATTTCTCTATAAATTTGTTAGTGAAGCTAAAAATAAAATCACTAGCTTTACATTAGACAGTGTCCAATTGAATCTCAAGCTAACAGTTGATTTTGAAACATGCTCTTAACATTTAATACAGCAGCAATTAGAAACTGAGCCCTCTCACTTTTTTTTTTTTTTTTTTTTTTTTTCAGATGGCCTCAACCAATTTGGCCTGACCACCAGCATTCGGTTCCGAGGCTGCATCCGGTCCCTAAAGCTCACCAAAGGCACGGGCAAGCCACTCGAGATTAACTTTGCCAAGGCCCTGGAACTGAGGGGCGTTCAACCTGTGTCATGCCCAGTCAACTAATAAAATAAGCTTGACCCCAAGAAGGGTCTGCCAAAGCAAGTATATCAAGAATGGCAAAAATATTTTACCTACATATGATAATAAAACTAATTTGTGCACGCATGTAGAATTGTTTCTGTATTCAGATGGTGCTAATTCAGACCCCAGACCGAATTTATTACAAGTGTTTTTCTCAAGTCTATGAATATTAAATCAATTATTTCATTCTAAATAATTGCTTACTTTGTATGATTTTAAGGATAAAAGGCAATTGACTATAAACTGTCTAATGAGTAATAAGCCCTAGAGCCATCTTAAGGAAAAGAAATTAGAGTAGATTTTGAAGGCAATTTTTTAAAAACTTACTCTTATTAATACTTTATCATTCTTTTCCATGTAGGTCAGTTCTGGGTTTCTATCCATGCCATTGAGAACAAGTGGATTTGGCATGTGTGATTGGGAGGAAATCATTGCCCTTTTCCCTGTGTTTGTGAAAGCATTAGCAAATCATTTCCCTGATTCAAGTTCATTATTAGAGAGTTTAACTAGCTGTATGAGTGAATATCTTTTTATGCTGAAGGTAGAAAGTATAGATCAGATTCAGGCCAGAGAGCTTAATTACTTGATTTTCTTGTTTGATAATGATTTATAGGCTTTGGGGAGATTCCAGAACCAAGCTCTAGAATGACAATTAAGCACACATTTGATTCTACAGTATTGAGCCTTTGGGCTCTTTAAGTTTACAATGAATATCACAATCTGTGCTTAGGTGGAGAGGATTAATGTTGAAAAGCATTTTACCTACCAGAAAACAACACATCAGAAACTTTAAGCACATACTTCATTGAGTCTTTTTGAATTGTAATTTGACCTAACACATTCATTCCCTAAAATTTCTGGGTTTTATTCTCTTTTTACTTTTTATTTCCATTATTTTTAAAGGGTTCTGTGAGAAGACTGACCTAGATTTAATTCATCGACTTAAGAAGGAAAAGATTAATTGTCCATCTCAGTAGAAATTGTTAAAGTCTAATAACTTGGAGCATTTAAATGAACAAGAGACTGCTCTTACTATAGTAATTTCAGCAAAAGAAGAATAATACTGTCTGACAATGTTATACACTAGGGAAGGAAGGTGCTATTTCTAATCAAGGTGATGCTAACATATGCTTAGCATTTCACTAATGGTCAGTTGCTCAATTCAATTTATCCACACCATCTCATTCTAGAGCAAATGATTTCCAACCTGGGGTCAGCTTTTTAGGAAATTGCCTGGGAAGTTTAAAACAAAACTAAACTAAACTGGTACTTGGTCCAATGATTCTGATTTGGTCTAGGATATAGTCCAGGCACAAGGCTTTTTAAAAATCTCCCAGGCAAGTACATCAATAATTTGTCAAGGATGAGAACCACTATTCAAAAGAGAAAAGTTATCCACTAAGTTATCCAAAAAGAGTTTTATAGTCATTTGACAGTCCTATTGCTAGCTTTGTAGTAGCTATTTCTACATTAAAAAAAAACATTACACTGAATCTATAATATTATAGTTACTGCCTTTTTTTTTGAGAGAGAGAGAGAGAGAGAGATTACTTGCTATGGGGCACATGCACTCGCCAGAGAGACAGAGAGACATAAAGCAAGAAATTAACCCCTCCAGGAGGGATGGCCACACCACAGTCCCTTCTCCTTCATTCTCCTCTTGGGATTTTGGGCACGCACACACACGTGCCTGGTGTGAGTTTTAATCTGCCAGGTTTAGGACTTGAACCATGGTCAACCACATGGGAGTCCAGTGATGGAACCATTATGCAGTCAGCTGGTCCCTAGTTACTGTCTTTTAACCAACCTTCAAGCAATAAAACTATTTGACAGCCAATGTGTTTTGAAAGTGAAGCATGACTTTTGTACTGAATACTGGCTTGACTTTTTGGCCTTATTCTGGATAATGAATAGAATAAAGAGGAATAAAGATGCTAGATTCCTTAAACTAGGAGTTAATGCCTTTCTTTCCTGAGTCCTGCACAAAAAGATATATAACAAATTTGAAAGCAAAGATACTTCATTGATGCTCTTATTGGAGTCAAGACCTGCTGAAGTCAATTTGTTGATAAGAATGGTAGAATTGGAACAGACTCTTGAGATCAGTGAATATAGTGATTCCCAACTGTAAGTAGACATTAAAATTGCTTTGGGTACTTAGAAAACATTTATATCTGTGTGTGACCCTGGACTGATTAAATTATAATTTCTGGGTAGGGCCCTGGCATTGGTATTTTTCTAAAGATCTCCAGTTGATTCCAAAGTGCAATTAAGACAGAAAACCGTTGGGCTCCTACCACCTCTATATTTTATAAAGAAGAACTAGGGGGAACCTAGGTACATTTGATAATGTGCTCAAAGTCCCACATTAGTAAAGTTTTGCAACATAGTCCCAAGAAAGTTGCATTTAGACCCAAGTAGAATTAATTGAATCAGGTTTTAACTCTTTTTCCCATATAAAATTTATACTCCAGAGTGGCTTATGAATTTGTATAGGCAAAGCTTGCCCAAATAAGCAAATGTTGAAAAATAAGCAAATGTTGAAAAGGGAAAAGTTTGTCTAGCATATTTTAAATTAATCTATCTCTAGAATCAAATTAATTTTTATCCTTAAACAAACTAAAATGCTTTTTTCACCCAACCTCATCCTCTCAATAATTTTTTCACCTTCTATCATCCAAGCAATCATAAGAAAGGCAAAATACTTATTTTCAAAACACCCACACCCACCAGGTTGTCAGCCTTCTTCTTTAAAAAGGTGCTTGGAACTTCAGACAAAAACCATTTGTGAGGAGACTTTTATTGAAGTTACCATGGTGAATACCACTGACAAAGGAAAATAAAGAACAGAACAAATTTTAGCCCTAATTCGCCAGAAAACTGTGAGACACTTAAAGCTTCAATTAGTGGTTTTAAAAAATGATAACTATTTTCTCCTACTTTGATTTAGCCTATTGTCCCCAACTACAGAAACCCTCTAGATTTTCTGCTTAACAACAGAGGAAAAAGAATACTATGACAAATTGAAAATCTTTTCATTTTATGTGAATTTTTTACTGAACTATTTTGTATTTAAAACTGATATATATATATATATATATATATATATATATATATATATATACATATATGTGTGTGTGTGTGTGTGTGTGTGTGTATGTGTGTGCTTATATATGACTAACATAAAAATGAAACAACAGTTTTTGTAAGTATATGGTATAGTCTTTTTCACTAGCTAGCACTTTCAAAGGATCCAATTTACTGTTTATCTTAGTCAGTCTGGGTTTTTTGTTTTGGAGAAAATTTTGCTATACAGCACATGTACTCAATGGAGAGAGAAATCACCCCTCCCCAAGGGGGAATGGCCATACCGCAATCCCTTTTCCTCTTCTCTTCCCTGAATTTTGGGCACATAGGTACATGTGCCCGGTGTGAGTTTCATGTGACTGAGTCTGGAACTCAAACCGTGGCTGACCATATGAGAGTCCGGCACCTTAACTACTGTGCCACCTGCTAGCCCCCGCGTGTTAGTCAGTTTTTGATGGTAACAGAAATACATACCCAAGCCTGAGTGATTTATTAAGAAATAGAGTTTTGTTATGTCTTGTTTTTAAGAGAGATTTTTTTTTTTTTTTTTTTTTTTTTTTTTTTTGCTATAGGACCCACACACTCGCTGGAGAGCCAGAGAAAGAAAGAAGAGTGAGAAATTACCCCCTCCCACACACGTACACCCAGAGGGGATGGCCACACCACAGTCCCCTCTCCTCCATTCTCCTTTCAGGATTTTGAACACAAACACACACACACACACACACACACACACACACACACATACACACATTCCCAGCATGAGTTTCAAGCTTCTGGGTCAAGGAATTAAACTGCAGTTGGCCATGTGGGAGTCCTGTGATGTAATCATCATGCCATCTTCTCGTATCAAAATAAGGGTTTATAAACTCACAGTTCTGTGCACTGGCAAGTCAGAAGGCATAAACCTAGTATCAGGCCGGCCTACATCATGGCTGACAGAAGCCTGGAGGATAGCAGGTGCACGCAGAGAGAGAACTTCTGACAACTCTCTTTCTCTCTCTCTCTCTCTCTCTCTCTCTCTCTCTCTCTCTCTCTCTCTTTCTTTAATAGAGTTTTTGTTTGTTTGTTTGTTTTGTTTTAGGGCATATGCACTCACCAGAGAGAGAGAAACAGACACAGGAGAGGAAATGTGAGAAATCATCTCCCAGGGTGGATGGCCACACCACTATCCTTTCTCCATTTTCCTCCTGGGATCTTGGGCACACATGCATACATGCCCAGCATAAGTCACTGGGTCCGGAACTCAAACTGCATTCTGCAATGTGTGAGTCCAGCAACATAACCCCTACACCATCTGCTGGACCTGACAACCCTATCTTGTATAACAAACAGCTCTCATGAGAATTAACCCCTTCTCACAAGACCTAGAGCTCACTGGGTCTCAAAAAACATCATCAATCTGTCCTCATGAGACTGTCTCAGTAATACAACACAACCACCACAATCCAATCACCACCCACTAGACCAAGTACCTCCCAACACCAAATTTCAAAACATAACATTTGGGGATACAAACCATCTAAACTATAACACTGCTGATATAACCTTTTTAATCTACTGTAAAATGTCCTTTTACTCTGTTCAGTTGAGAAAGAGATACAAATATATGTAGTTTACTAACTTGTCTCACTGAGATTAGTACATACCTCAGACCCAAAAAGTGCTTGGAGGGAAGCAATGTCCCAGACTGGGACCTGAATTCCAGCATTATTTGGGAAACCACATGCAGAGTGGCAGCTCAGATACAGTCTTTGGCATTTTTACCAGTTACCTAACTAAGCATGGTATTTGTACCTACTACTGTTATGAGTATGTTATGGACTGAATTGTGTCACCCTCAAAATTCATGCATTGAAGTCCTAATCCCCAGTACCTCAGAACCTGATTGTCTTTAGAGATAAGACCTTTAAACGGGTACTGAAAGCAAAATGAAGTCATATGACAGGGTCCTGATCCAATTTGATTTGTGTCCTCATAAAAGATTAGGATACAGACTAGCATATGGAGAAAAGCATGTAAAGATGTAGGAAGAAGTAAGCCATCTACAAGTCAAAGAGAGAAGATTCCAGAAGAAACCAACCCTGCCAAAAACTTAAATCTTGGTGGTCCAGCCTCTAGAATTGTGAAAAAAATAAGTTTTGGTTATACATTTCACTCAGTCTTTAGGTCTTTGTTCTGGCAGCCCAAGGAAACTGATACAAGGAGTTTCTTCACTAAATACATGTTAGTTTTTTATTTTATTTTAAAGAATCAGCACATTTCAGGTTCTCTGAAGTATGACATGTACATTAGTGAAATCAGTTATTTAGAACAGCAATTATTATACCCTATATAATGATTAGGAAAAACTTAAAAATGGAAAAAAAATGTTTACATCATACTTTAAAAAGTTGTTTTATTTGTTCTTGGAAGTAGTAGAAACAGCTATATAGCAATTATAAATCAAAGAAATAATATTGTACTGCTATCACTTCTTGAACTTTTCAGTAGAATGGACCCTCTAGAGAGACGATTTGTACTTCAGATTTGGAGAACTACACATTAACCCTTAAACTAATCAAGGCCCAGCTTTGTTTGAGAATTTTATCTCCCTAGAGTTCAGCACTTCTGCAGGAGCACAACTAGTGAGATAAGAGGTGGTAGCCATGGAGGTGGTGAGAAATTATTCAATATAGATATATTTTGAAGGTAGATAGTATTTTCTGAAGGAGTGCCTATGAAGTGTGAGGAAAATAAGGTACTGACAACTTCTAAGCATCTGAAAGGATAGAGTGGCCATTATTTTAGGATGGGGTTATGTAGAAGGAGTATGCTTTTTTTGGAAAAGTCCAGAATTTAGTTTTAGACAGGTTAAATTTAAACTGTGCATTAGATATCCAGGTTCATGGTACCACAGGCAATTAATCTATGAGCCAAAATAAGCTTTCTGAACATAAGCTCCAATCTCAAGTTCTGCTTAGAGTACAAGAAAGAGATCTTAACTACAGATATAAATAAGGAAGTCATCAGAACTTTGATATTATTTATAGCCACAAGACTGAGTGAAATCACTCAGGGGGCTTGTAGGGGGAGCACTATGAATATGCTCCCACATCGAGAGCATGAAGAGTTCAGGTATTAAGAGAATTGTTCAGAACTTGAAACAGGCAAAAGAAATCTCTAGATATTTTCTCAGTGCAGTACGCAGCTGAACTTTCTATTGACGAGGCTATTTTACAGCTCTACGGGGACAAAGACTAGCCTGTAGACTTGAGTTCAGTAGAGATGCAAATAATCTCTGTCTGGTGGAAGAGATATCCCCAAAAGTAGCAGTTTTGTATCTCGGAAATCTTATCCTAGTTTTCCTTTATGAAATGAAGTGTGTATGTATGTGCACAGCCTCTCAAGTTGTTCGACCAGTTTTATCATTGTATTGGTTCTCTCAGTAATTTAAAAATTAAGCCAAATAGTTGACGTGTTCACATTATCTTTGAGCTATAAATCTGTAACCTTCAAAAAATATATTTTAACAAAGGGGGATGAGAAAAGAGTAACTAACTAAATTTGCCCAGGATAATTCAAAACTAAGGGGTAGGTCACACAATTTGTGTATTTATTTATTATTAAATCATTTTTCAACTCTGTAACCCTATGTTTCTATCGCTGCATTTCTTGTGAGGTAACCATTACTGTAGAAATCTACTTCAATGGAAGGGGAGGGAGTTTAAGCATGTAATTATAGCTTTATATTTCACTTTTTATTGACATTACTCTCTTGCTCTTCAGCCTCATCTTTTACACACACAAATCTAATCTTATCTATTTGGTAATGTTGGAGCCAGGAACACATTATTTGTAGCCAAACACACTGCTGACTTTTACATTTCTTTATGGAAGTGTTGCCTGACATTTTTAACAATATTTTTCATTAAAATATAAGTGTACATAATTGTGGGGGTATAATATGATTTTACAGTACCAGAATACATTGTGAATGATTCGTTCAGGATAATTAGCATACCCATTATTTCAAACATTTGTCATTACATATATTGGGAACATTCGAAATCTTCTTTCTTAGAGATACAGAGCAAGTTATTGCTTTCTATATTGTCCCCATTGTATCCTATAACACTAGACATTATTCTCCCATATCTATCTGCAACATTATTTCTGTTAATCAACATCTGTCTAATCCCTGCCACCAATACTTCCCAGCCTGTAACTATCATTTGTCATTTTCCTGCAACTATGAGGCCATTTTTTTAGTTTCCACATATGAAGGAAACTATGTGGTATTTTTCTTTCTGTGCCTGACTTATTTCATGTATCAGTAATATAATGTCCTCCATGCTCACCTATTTAATATGCCTGACATTTGGACACTTAAACTCTTTTTGTTTTCTTTTCTTTTTTTACAATTAAAGTATAAATTTATTTTGGTACAAAATCTTTTTGAAATTCATACATAGTTTTTCTATTACATGTATTTCCTTAAGCTATTTTTTTCCTGAAACATTTTTAATTAATTAATTTAAATTCATTCCCTAAGCATCATCACAGCATACAAAATGTGATTTCCAATCCAGAATATACTTCATAGTGGCTTAATCATGCATGTTATTGTCAATAATTTTCCATTTCTAGTTTCATATGTGTGTGTATGTGTATACATATACATATATATATATATATATATATATATATATGTATATATATATTACCCCTATTTCTGACCCTCTGCCCTTTCCCACCCTCCTCCCACACTATCTCTGGTTTCTACAGTTTTCCATTCTTTTCCCCGCCCCACATTTTCTTAATTAATCTAACTACTTTCAATAGGAAGTTCAGCTGGTATTTCAAGAAAAGCAGTTTTAACTTTAATAAATCTAAGAAATGCTAAGGAACTTTGCTTAAAACTTATATCCAGGAGAACCAGCAGTTAGCGTAATGGCTATGTCGCTGGACTCCCACGTAGTCAACCGCGGTTCGCGTCCCGGACCTGGTGGCTTAAAACTCACACCGGGTGCATGTGCGTGCGTGCCCAGGATCCCGAGAGGAGAATGGAGAAGGGATTGCAACATGACCATCCCCCCTGGGAGGTGATTTCTCGCTTTCTGTCTCTATGACTCTCTCTTGTCTGTCTGGCGAGCGCACGCGCCCTATAGCAAAAAACCTCTCCAAAAAAAAAAACCAAAAAACTTATATCCAGGAAACAGGTTAGGATTCTGTTCTAATAGTAGGTATATGAATCTATCAATAGCTCAAGACAGGACAAAAATCCTTAAAACCGGAAAACAAAGCCTAGAAGAAAATTACCAATGTTTGAGTCAAAAGTCATAAAATTCTGTTTCACCAAATCAGTCTCATGTACTTTATCTTGTTGTCATTCAATTTTCCTTTTTAAATTCTGGGATATAATATTTAACTCCAGAGTTGTCCCTACGATTAATTTGGCCATTTTCTTAGTTTTTGAACTCTTATTTCTGTGTGCTTGTGTTTAATTTTCCTGGTATAGCACTCCCTTGAGAACTTCTTGGAGATCGGGTCTGGTGTTGGTAAATTCTTTCAGGTTTTGTTTTTCTGAGAATGTTCTTGTCTTTTCTACCTATGTGAAGGATAATCTTGCCGGGTTCAGTATTCTTGGTTGAAATTGATTTTCCCTTAACACTTTGAATATATTTTCCCATTCTTTCCTCGCTCACATGTTTCTGATGAGAGGTCTGCTGTTAGCCTGATGGGATAGCCTTTGTAGGTAACTTGATGTTTTTCTCTTGCCAATCTTATATCTTGTCTTTGTCTGTGGTTTTGGTCAGTCTGGCTATAATGTGTCTTGGAGAAGATCTTCTTGGGTTGATTCTATTTGGAGTCTTTTATATTTCTTGAGACTCTCTAAGTTTGGAAAGTTTTCTTGCAGGATTTCATGGAATAGATTATCAATGCCCTTATGAGTTTCTTCACCTTCTGGGATACCAATTATCCGGATGTTTGGACATTTGATGGTATCTATTATTTCTCATATATCATTCTCATTTTTGGGGGCAGTTTTCTCAGTCTTCGTGGTGGATTTTTCTAGGCCAATGATTCTATCTTCTACATCTGAGATTCAATTTTTTATATGATCTAGTCTGCTTTTAATACTTTCGAGGGAGATTTTGACTTCCTGTATTATAGCCTTCATCTCTAACAGGTCCATTTGATACTTTTTTATAGTGTGTAATTCCTCTTTTAGCTCTTGCAAGAATTTTCTCACCAAATGGAACTCATCAGCTCCTTTCTCCTGCCTCTTCCACAGTTCATTGTCTCTGTTCTCTTCCATCTCTGTTAGTTTCATCATTTCCATGATTTCTATTGAATTGTCTGTGGATGAAGAGGAGTTATTCTTTTCTCTTGGCAGAGAGGTATTATCTTGCTTTCCTATATTTCTTGTGCCCTGCAGTGATTTCTAGTCATGTGATAGATGGTGTGTTTCTTCCTAATTCTTGAAGTTCAATCTGAGCATTCAGGGCACTCAAGTTTGGGGTATGAAGGCTGAATTATCAGTAGAAAATTTTCATTTCTTTTTTTTCCCTGAAATCACTAGTTCTCAGGAGCCATGGAAGAGTCTTCTTCTGAAGGCCTGCCACTTGCCTCTCTACTTGAGTTTGGGGGCTGAAGGCTGAATTATCAGTAGAAAATCTTCCTTTCTCTTATTTCCCTGAAATCACTAGTTCTCAGGAGCCATGGAGGAGTCTTCTTCTGAAGGCCTGCCCCTTGCCTATTGGACACTTAAACTCTTATATAGTAACACACAATAACAACATGAAAAGAATTTTTTATACATTTGGTTACTTTTGAATTATATAAGATAAAAAACAATGACTTCCAGTTTAAAAAATTTAGATAAATTATTTTAAACTATTTTATACCATTGATTTATATAGCATTTTATAATAAAGTTTATTTTGCATATAACTGAGATAAAATTACTGACTCTTAAAAATAAAAACAGAAATATCTGAACAGGCTTTCACCAAATTTTGGATTGGCTGACTTAAAGAACAAGCAATACGTATTCACAGAATTCATCAGGGATGCCCCTGATAGGCTCCTCATGGAGCTGGGCAATCATCCCTGGAAAAGAAGCATCAACTCTACAGACTACTGACTGCTCGTGGAGAAGGACACACCATACATACTAAGACATGGTGAACAGAAAGACAAAACAAAACAAAAAAGACAACAGGAGCCAGTAGGCGGCATGGTGATTAAGGTTTTGGACTCCCATATGGCCAACTGCAATTTGATTCCCAGACCCAGCAGCTTGAAAATCACATACATGCTCAAAATCCTGAGAGGAGACTAGAGAAGAGATGGTGGCATGGTCATTCCACCCCACCCGCACCCCCCCCCCCCCCCCGCCCAGGGATGATTTCTCATTTTTCCCCCTCTCAGTCTCTCTGTTTCCAGCAAATGCATGTGCTTTATGGCAAAAAAAATTTAAATAAAATAAAATAAAATAATAAAAAAAATAAAAAACACAGTATCAAATATGAGCTCCAAATCAAAACTCACCAGATACTACAAATTTTAGGTGCTAGGTGTCATTAAGCTATATTTTGCATGGGAGTGCTATAAAATATATTTTAAGACCAGAATCATGGAGTATTTTTTAAATAAATAAATGATAGTTTATAAGTGTACCAGGAGGTACAGGATAGACTCTAAATATACGCAAAGGGAGATGGAGAAAGGAAGGGAGGAAGATAGAGAGGGAAGAGCAGAAAGAAAGAGGTTAAGACTTTTCTCATTTTCAAGGTGAAGCCCACTTTAGATATGGAAATAAAAGTAAATTTACATATGAATTTTTTGTTTGGTCTTAATATGCTAATGTATTAACATTTTGATTAAAGTTTTAACAGTGTGTTGTGGCATCAAAAATAAATCAAAAGTAACTTTATAATCTAATGCTTGCAGTTTGTATAATATTTTTACAATCAAGTGGTTTATTGGATTTTATTTTCTCAAAGGAGGAAGTTTTACACTACTACATGCGGGCATTTTTCAGAAATAACACATTGTTGGCCCAGCCACAGAGGCACTCGTTGTTAAGACACTGCGTTCTGCGGGGTGGAACCACAGGGGAAAGTCAGGTTTGATTCGTGGTCTAACCTACAGACCGGACTTGGAGATACATGCCCCACCTGAGAGGATAAGGGAGCAGTAAGATCACTACATGGCCATATCCTGTCTTAAAAAAAAAAAAAAAAAAAAAAAAGGAAATAACACATTGGTGCTGTAAATAGTTTAGTTCCAGGAAACGAAAGTAAACTGGATATAATTTAGAATTTTTTTCCTCTTATAAATATTTTAATGTATTGGGAACCAGCAGTTAGCGTAATGGCTATGTCGCTGGACTCCCACGTAGTCGACCGCGGTTCGCGTCCTGGACCCGGTGGCTTAAAACTCACGCCGGGCGCGTGTGCGTGCGTGCCCACGATCCCGTGAGGAGAATGGAGGAGAAGGGATTGCAGCGTGGCCATCCCCCCTGGGGGGTGATTTCTCGCTTTCTGTCTCTATGACTCACTCTGTCTGTCTGGCGAGCGCACGCGCCCTATAGCAAAAACCTCTCCAAAAAAAAAAAAAAAAATTTTAATATATTAGAGATAATCAAAGTATATCAAATAAATCTTATATAAGATGAATGTAAATTACTGTTCTGATGAGGCAAATGTGCAGAAATTAACTTCGTAATAGTCAAAACAAATAGAGGCATACCATCATGCTGATGGTAAACCAGCTGAGTAACTGAATCATGATAATGTTTACCTGGTTTTCATTAACTGGCATGCAGGCTTCTGATGTGTTTCAGTGGAATCGTTACTGTACAGTTATTAGGGAGAAATTTTTAATGACTATTTCATATATGCCCATTTAAATGGAAGTAGAAATATTTACCATTTTTGCCGTATGAGAACAAGAACTCTCTTGAACACAATCATGAAACCTTGGCAGTGCAAGATCATTAGTGAGATAGTGCAGTTTTAACAATGATTTCAAATTATATTATGGAGACCTCATGAGTTCAAATTATGGGATTGCAAAAGAGCAATTTGTACAATAAAGTAAGATAATAAATAGAATAGAACAAAATAGAATAGAATAGAACAGAGTATTGCTTTGTGAAATTTGTTCTATGTGTGTCTTTGTGGGTATGTATGGAGGGTTATAATGCAAAGTATAGTAATATGAATTTATGTCTGTGGGTTACAAATTTTTTTGAGAGAGAAATTTTCACTATAGGACATGTGAGCTCACCAAAGAGACAGACAGAGACAGAGAGACAGAAAGAGAGAAATCACCCCCTCGGGGGATGGCCATGCCACAATCCCTTCTCCTCCATTCTCCTCTTGGGATTTTGGGCACACACACACACACACACACACACATGCACTCAGGGTGAGTTTTAAGCCACCAAGTCCAGGACACGAACCATAGTCAACTATGTGGGAGTCCAGTGACATAACCATTATGCCATCTGCTGGTCCTGGATTATAATTTTTAAAAGCTGAAACAATAATATGGGGAAATACTATGTGGGAATGAAAATTTTTCATTTTTTTTCTTCAGGGAGATTAGAATAACAAGTTTGTAAAATTTGTGTATTAACTCAAGGATGATTTATTTACCAATGTAATATATACCATTAACCTGAATTCCTAAGCCACACTAAAATGTTACAATAAAAACTGTAGCTTGATTAATAGCTCCCAATTATAATTGCTTTGACTCTACCAGATACCATGGGCTTCAGTTGTGCCTAGAAGCTTATCTCTAAAAAGAACAGAAAAGATGTGGTAACAAAAAGAGTCCAGGGAGAGCAAAACTCATGGAGGAATAATTGAAAGGAATATAATAGGAAGCTATCCAGATACTGCACATTAAAATGAAGTGTCTTTTCTTAAATTAAAACATTGCTCAAATCTTATTTCATTACTATACTTTCAAGAGTAGAGTCTCCAGGGACCAGCAGATGGTGTAATGGTTACATTGCTAGACTCCCACCTAGTTGACCACGGTTCAAGTCCCAGACCCAGCAGCTTAAAACTAATGCAGGGCATGTATGCATCTGTGCCCAAGATTCCCAGAGGAGAATTGAAGGGACTGCAGAATAGCCGTCCCTCATGGGGGCGGGGGCAGGGTGATTTCTCACTTTCTGTCACTCTGATTCTCTAGCTAGTATGCAAAAAAATCTTAAAAAAAAAAAAAAGTAGGGACCAGCAGGTAGCAGGGTGGTTAAGGTGCTGGACACTCCCACATGGCCGACCATGGTTCAAGTCCTGCACCTGGTGGCTTGTTTTCTCACTTTCCTTCTTTCTTCTTCCCTCTCTCTCTGTGTGTGTGTGTGTGTGTGTGTGTGTGTGTGCATGTGTCTCTCTCTGGTCAAATTAAAATAAAGGAATGAATAAATAAAAATTTGAATAATTCTTAAAAGTAGATTCTCCAGAAAAGAATTTAAAAAGACAAATAAAAGGCAAGGAACAATTTGTCCAAACCAAACTTTAAATTATGAGTGAAATATGTTTTCTTTTTTTTGGAGAGGTTTTAGCTATAGGGCGTGTGCGCTTGCCAGACAGACAGAGAGAGAGACAGAGACAGAAAGCGAGAATCACCCCCCAGGGGGGATGGTCACGCCACAATCCCTTCTCCTCCACTCTCCTCTCGGGATCTTGGGCACGCACGCACACGCGCCTGGCGTGAGTTTTAAGCCACCGGGTCCGGGACGCGAACCGCGGTCGACTACGTGGGAGTCCAGCGACATAGCCACTATGCTAACTGCTGGTTCCCAGAGTGAAATATGTTTTAGTATACATTTCTAAAAGTCACACTGAGATTCAAATTAGTGATAAGTTTATGCTACAATTATAATAGCTCATACATAATATAATATTGGGGAAAACAATATGCTCTATTTCGTGTGTATGTGTGTTTTTAAAATCATTTCTAAGGCAAAAGAAAAGTACCTTTATTGGATTTATTGAATTGTAGAAGACTTGTGTCCCAAATCTATTTCCTTTACTTCTGGGAAGAATTTCTGCATCCCCTAAACCAGAAATGCATGTTGATAATTCAATCCCCGATTCTTTTTACATCCTCCTGCCTACAGTGCTTGGGATGATTAAAATGAAAAGAGAGCCAATAAATGTTGGATGAGGATCATTAAAGAGGACACTTCTCTCCTGAGCTAAGAAATAGTATTCATAGGGATGTGGCCACTGGGATTGTGCCCTCCAATTAGCTCAAAGCCAGGAGAGCCCAGTCTGCCCAGGAATGATGGGATGGAACCTGAGGATGATGATAACATTGCAAAAGGCAAAATAGAAACACCTATTTTGGGGTAAAGTCTCATCTGAAGCCTGCCACGACTTCAGCCTTTCCAACCACCTGCACGAGAATAGTTCTTGTGTTGTTAAAGCCAGTATTAAGAGTTTCCTCTTGCTTGCAACATTCAGTTCTAACTGAGAGATGTGAACTATGTGCTTGACATTGTATGCTCAATTTCCTAGTTAAATCCTCTCAACAGTCTTTTATGACAGCACTGTTATCATCCCCTTTTTAGATATGAGAAAATAGAGGTTTAAAACAATTAATTGCCTTGCCCAAAGTCACCAAGCCAGGAGGTCCTGGAGCTATAAATTTTAAAGTAAGACATTTACATTAGGTTCAGTACTTTCTGAAAGTGAAATTTGGTTTACTTTTAAAAATGGAACTTGCAGGACTAAGTAGTGATTATGAGCTTGGCGCTGTTCTCATTGAGAAGCGAGGTAAAAGTCATCATCTCTGACCTTTCTTTCCACAAACATTCATATAAATCCTCCCATATACAAGCATCATTGAGATAAGAAGCATATATCTTATCTACAGTTCTTTAGATTGTGAGTAAAACCTTCAAGCCAGCCAAAGCAACACAATGACATTTATTATATAATATCAGTGTTTATTCATGGAACCCAAAGAGGGGAAAAAAAAAAAAAAAAAAAAAAAAAAAAAAAAAAACAGAAGCCTGAGCTCATAAGGACATGCAATCAAGCACTGAAAACTATCAGATTTTACAGCAGCTGTTCTGCCTCCATCTCTGCTTCCCATTGTGTTGCTGCTTCAGTTTTCTCTCTCTCCAGATGGGATCCCCTGCTTTGGCTGCATGTAAATAGACAACCCCTGATCCTAACAGTTGGTTACAAGGGGCCCATGGAGAAGAACCAGCTGTTCTCTATCCAAATTTTAAATTCCGTGAAAAGAAAACATGATTGGCTGCGGCTTAGTGTGGGTGTCACCGTCTGTAGTGTACTGGACCGAAGTGCTGGAGGTCACATGTTGTCCATGGGTTTGGACCCACAGGTGGGCTAGAAAACATGCTGAGCATGCAGTCAGGCAACCAAGATACTGACGAGCTGGAGGACTGTGATAGGGGATTGCAGCATAACAAGACTTTGTTGAGAGTTCTCTCTCTCTCTCTCTCTCTTGCATGCATGTGAACACAACTTCCCATTTAAAAAAACGTTTTGATATACCCAAAGAGGTTATAAAAATTATGTGGTGTTTTCTCGAATCCTTCCAAAAAGACATGATAAATGAATTTCTTAACTAAATGCTGCTTTTGAAATGAAAGTTTTATCACCACAACCAAAAATATTTTCTCATTGATTCAATGATAATGAGTTTTTTAAATCCTTATTTCTCCTCCTACTTCTAAACAACTTCACTTGCCTGATAAATCAATCTAAACTGCTCCATAATTTAAAGGTCTATTGTCTACTCAAAATGTTTAGTTTGTCGGGAACGAGCAGTTAGCGTAATGGCTATGTTGCTGGACTCCCACGTAGTCGACCGCCATTCACGTCCCGAACCTGGTGGCTTAAAACTCCACTGGGCACGTGTGGATGCGTCTCCAAGATCCCGAGAGGAGAACAGAGGAGAAGGGATTGCGGTGTGACCATCCCCCCCGGGGGGTGATTTCTCGCTTTCTGTCTCTATGTCTCTCTCTGTCTGGTGAGCGCACATGCCCTATAGCGAAAAAACTTCTCCAAAAAAAAAAAAAAAAAAATGTTTAGTTTGTTTGTTTATTGCAATACACATAGTGCAAATATTTTTAAAAAATCTAATTTTCTTAATGGGAGATCTAGAATTGACTCGATCTAATGTATTTCTGAAAGATTAATGAAGCTACTTTTTCTCATGATAATAAGAAAGATATTAAATAAAAACTTCTCCCAGGACTGAATAGTAACCCCAATTATATTTTTCTCATTATCTTCAAATATTTTATGAAAACATACATGTGGAATATGGTATGTAGATTCATAGTCATCCCTCCTGAACTAGATTGGTTTTCCACTCAGATGAAATAAACTACATAAAACTTCTCTAACTTACTTATTCTTTCTAAACTAAATATGATTCTCAGAAGTAATTTTTAATTAGTTTTGAAATAAGGTAATAATATTTATAGTTTAATAAATTATAAAATGATTCTTCTACCCTTTGTTCTTACTTTATCTTCTACCTCTTTCTCTGCCTTTGTGCAATGTCACTCTCTGATCAAAAAGCAGAGCATAACTTCTTAAAGGTGGTCTATGCCTAGCTTTTCTTGCAAAGAGCACAGTAAGTATGGAGGGAAATAACTTTGTAGAGAAACTTGCCAAATATACTCCAGCCAAATGATCTAGTTCAACGTGAATAGTCACAAATCATGTTGATAGCTCATGCCTTTGATATGATATGATGAAAATGGTACTTTACCTCTTTTATGGTGTCCCAAAAATCCATAACCCCAGACTCCTCATAAAGAATAGCATCAGATTCCAAGAAAGGGGCATCCTACAATATATCAAACCAGTATTCCTCAAAACTGTTAAGTCATTCAAAAGTAAGGAAAGCGTTAAAAAATGTCTGCTGTGGTCTGAATGTCTCTCACAAATTCATATGTTAAAACTTAATTGCCAGGACCAGCAGTTAGCGTAATGGCTATGTCACTGGACTCCCACGTAGTTGGCCGTGGTTCGAGTCCCGGACCCGGTGGCTTAAACTCACACCGGGCGCATGTGCGTGTGCACCCAAGATCCCAAGAGGAGAATGCAGGAGAAGGGATTGCGGCATGGCCATCCCCCCGGGGGTTGATTTCTTGCTTTCTGTCTCTCTGTCTCTCTGTCTGGCGAGCGCATGTGCCCTATAGCAAAAACCTCTCAAAAAAAAAAAAAAAAACAAAAAACAAAAAAAAACAAACTTAATTGCCAGTGTGATTGTACTAAAAATTGGGGCCTTGGGACCAGCAGATAGCATAATGGTTACATTATGGGAGGCTTAAAAAACTCATACCAGGCACATGTGCATGCATGCCCAAAATCCAAAGAGGAAAATGGAGGAGAAGAGATTACAGCATGGCCATCCCTGCCGGGGACCAGCCTTGGCGGGGGTGGGTTATCTCGATGGAGGCGGCGCAGGTAAACAGAAGACACAGGCCTCGATGCCTTTTCACACACGTCCTATGCCGGACACTCCCCAAAGATCGCTCTCTGAGGAGTGACAACTGCTAGGAATCATCGTGCCTTTTTATTGAAAATGTGCTACATGCAAGTAAATGGAAGAGGGGCTACTGCTTTCAATTATCAGCTCATAAAGGTTTTAACAAAAGGGAACATAGATTCTATTCAGGGTTGGATTAAGGGTGGGTGTCGGGCATTTCCGCAATTGTAGGTGGGTCTCCATAGAATGCAGTTTCAGGAAGGTGGTTCCGGTAAGCAGCAGCACAGCAGCCATCTTGTGATTACTAGGAATGGCTCTGAGAAAAGAAAATCTCAAGAATAGATATTAGTTCCTATGGATCTTAAGAATGATACTTACATAGTTTTATAGGGATCTAAAACTTGATTTGAGGAGTCCTAAAATATTTATCTATTTCGCTTGGTGAAGGCAGGGGGGTGGTCCTGGGCCAGTTTTGGCCTAATCCTATTTTACATAAAGAAAAGATTAAATTTACCTTAAATGTATTTTGAAGGGCCTTCCAAAGGCCATTTCCACCTAGATAGAACTTCAGCCCACCCTCTACTGTGACCATGGAGATAAAGCATTGTAATTAATAGTAGGTGATTATAGCAAAGGGGAGCAGTCGGGGGAGTTCTTGGAAAATTTTATCATATACTCAGGATGTATAAGAGAGCTATGCAATTCTTTTATAGTAGTAAATTGGGGAGTCAGAGGGGAGTCGCTTCCCAGCAAAGCTACCAGTTTTCTGGAGCAAATAGCAAGCAGCCTTGCTGACATGCTAATTGACCCAAGCTTTTTTCCAAGGTCAGGGGGTGCACAACAGTGGCTTTGCCAGCATATTGATCTTGACCAGAAGGAGCTCAAAGGTCTGGGGGGCTCAGACAGATCCTGGGGCCTCGCTGGGTCGGACTCCTCCACATCCCTTCTGGAGGTGATTTCTCGCTTTCTCTGTGTGTCTCTCTGTCTTTGTCTCTTCAGCAAGCATATGTCCTATAGCAAAAATCTCTCTAAAAAGAAGAAAAAAAAAAAAAAAAAGGCCTCTAGAAGGTGATTAGGTTATGAAGGATCCATCTCCATGAATGACATTAGTGCCCTTAGAGCCTGAAAGGAACCATATTGCCCTTCTGCCATGTGAGGACACAGCTAGAAGGTGCCATTCATGAAGCAGAGAACAAGTCCTCACCAGATACTAAGCTGGCTGACCCCTTGATATTGGACTTCTAGCCCCCAGAACTGTGAGCAATAAATTTCTGTTGCTTATAAATTATCCAAATTAAAAAAATTTTCCCATTTAACAAAATTAAGGTTTGTGTTTGTGTGTGTGTGTGTGTGTGTGTGTGTGTTTCTTTTTTTATAGCAGCAGGAATAGACTTAGACAGTGTCATAGCCCAGAGACACCTAAGGAAACATGACAATTAAATGCATAGGGTATCCTGGATAGGATCACAGAATAGAAAAAGGATATTAGATTAAAACTAAAGAAATCTGAGTAAACTATGGACTTAAGTTAATAAAAAAAGTACAAGTCACATATCATTAATTATACTTTTTAAAAAACCTTGGTGAATATTGAGCTTGAGATCAATTGGTGTGGCTATTAAAAGCAAGAGAAAGGGGCCAGCCAGTGGAGTGATGAATAAGGCAGTTGATCCTACATTGCTGACTGTGCGATTCAAGTCCCAGATCTAGCAGCTTGAAAGATACACAGGGTGTATGTGTGTGTGTGC
This sequence comes from Tupaia tana, assembly GCA_026018925.1. Taxonomy (NCBI): domain Eukaryota; kingdom Metazoa; phylum Chordata; class Mammalia; order Scandentia; family Tupaiidae; genus Tupaia; species Tupaia tana. The sequence goes on from JAKSZU010000002.1 coordinate 71,182,632, forward strand.
CCCAAACCCAAGAGGTGAATGGAGAAAAAGGGATTGTGGCATGGCCATACCCTCTGGGGGGTGCTTTCTCACTCTCTCTTGCTCTTTCTCTAGTATACATACATATCCTATAGGGACCTTTTATTTTTAAATAATAGAAAAATTTGTCATTCATTGTTCACGCAGTACCTGCGTTTTAGTGCCTTTTTTTTTTTTTTTTTTTGGAGAGGTTTCACTATAGGGCGCGTGCGCTCACTAGACAGACAGAGAGATAGAGAGAAATCACCCCCTAGGGAGGATGGCCAAGCCTCAATCCCTTCTCCTCCATTCTCCTCTCGGGATCTTGGGCACGCATGCACACACGCCCAGCGTGAGTTTAAGCCACTGGGTCCGGGACTCAAACTGTGGTCGACTAAGTGGGAGTCCAGTGACATAGCCATTATGCTAACTGCTGGTCCCATAGTGCTTTTTTTTAATGTAATTCATTGGTTAGTGGCTGGAAACACATGTTAAATAAGAGTGATTCCTATGTAGAAAGATATGTAGGTAGAGCATGGGGGATTTATAGAGCAGTGAAATTATTCTGTATGATACTGTTACAGTGGATACATGATATGAAGTATTGATCAAAGGCCACTCATTACAGCACAAAGAATGAACCCTAATGTAAACTATATATTAGTTGGTAAGGTTTTATTAACATGGGTTCATCAGTTGTTACAAATGTAACATCCTAATACGGGAAATTGTGTGTGCATGGGGTTGGGGGGAAGAAGTGGAAAGAGAGCAAATGGGAACGCTGTATCTTCTCAATTTTTCTGTGAACCTACAATTATTCTTTAAAAGCAGCCTATTAAAATAAAACAAAGTTCAAGAACCCGTGGAAATAAATAAGATCTCCTAGCATGAGGGATAGAAAGAGAGGGTTCCAGGACCAGGTTTGAAGAACTACCACATTTGGAGGTAAGATTTTTAAAATGTGATGTCAACAAAGGAGAATGAGAAGGGCCAACAATGAGACTTTATAAAAACACCATGTCAAGGCTGCCTGTAGCTGCAGGCCCTAATGGCCAGACCCGTGCCTCATTCCTGCTCCCCTGGCCTTTGGAATTTAGGTTTGTGTCTTGGGACTTTAAGATGTACTCATGGGACCAGCAGTTAGCGTAATGGCTGTGTCGCTGGACTCCCATGTAGTCTACCGTGGTTCGAGTCCCAGACCCGGTGGCTTAAACTCATGCCAGGCGCATGTGCGTGTGTGCCCAAGATCCCGAGAGGAGAACGGAGGAGAAGGGATTGCGGCGTGGCCATCCCCCCTGGGGGGTGATTTCTCACTTTCTATCTCTCTGTCTCTCTTTATCTGTCTGGCGAGTGCACGCACCCTATAGCAAAAACCTCTCCAAAAAAAAAGAAAAAGAAAAAAACAAAACAAAACAAAATAAAGATGTACTGGTGCTCCTCCCCACCCCATCCAGAAATCGGTTCAAGAGAGCAGCCTTGCTGGACACCAGGCTGCCTGTGGCTGCAGGCCCTGATGGATGGGACACGTGGCTCATTCCCCCGACTGGCATGTACCACGTGATCTTTTCTTTACTCCCGAGGTGAAGCTCATCAGCTCAGTTGGAGGTGCACCTGTTCTTTAGAAACGGGAAGGACTTTGGGTCACCCAGAACCAGGGACAATAGTGCAGGGTACTGGCAATCAACAGGGAAGCAGAGCAGAAGAGTTATCAATAATTTTCTACTCCTGCACACTTTTGAGAGCTCAGTGATACCATAAATAATTTAGGAAGGAATGTATAGATCACCAGATGACTAGGAACAATCACAGAGGCACAAGAAACATGAGCAACCAACAAAATGTCTCTCCCCCAAGGGAAACCATCAATTCCACATCACCCACAGACAACACAATGGAAGTCGTGGGACATGTCAGACAAGCAATTCAGAATACTTGCAAAGACCAAACTAATTGAGATGCAAGAGAAAAGAGACAATGAGATCCAGGAGATGAGGAAGTCCTTTCACGATTTGAAAGAAAAAATAGACACCTTTAAAAACAATCAAACACAGGGAAGCTATGCTCTAAACTTCATCTTGTAGACTCCTGAAATATTCAGAAAAGTGGAGGAGAGATTTTGTCACAGAATGACCAGAAACCGTCACAGAGGTGCAAGAAACATGAGAAACCAAGAAAATATCTCTCCCCTGAGGGAAAAGAACAATCCCTCATCATCCACAGACAATACAGGAGAACTCGTGGAAATGTCTGATAGAGAATTCAGAATATTCATAGTGACAAAAATAAAGGAGATGCAAGAGTTGAGAGATAATGAGCTCCAGAAGATGTAGGAGAAAAAAGACAAGTTCCAGGAGGTGTTTAAGTTCTTCCATGAATCTGAAAGAGGAAATACACACCATAAAAAAGAATCATGGAGCTATTAGAGATGAAGGCTGCCATTCAGGAAATAAAAAGTATTAAAGTATTAATACTCGAAAGTATTAAAAGCAGATTAGTCCATGCAGAAAACTGAATCTCAGATGTGAAAGGCAAAAGCTCTGATCTAGAAAAAACAACCAAAAAACTGAGAAAATGACCTCCCAAAATGAGAATACTACACAAGAAATACAAAACAGCATTAAGCACCCAAACATCTGAATAACTGGTATCCCAGAAGGCAAGGAAACTAATAAGGGCATTGATGATCTATTCCATGAAATCTTGGAAGAAAATTTTCCAACTTTATAGAGGCATTCAAATATCCACACCCAAGAAATACAAAGGACCCCAGAGAGAATCAACCCAAGAAGAACTTCTACAAGGCACAGCATAGCAAGACTGGCCAAATCTACAGACAAAGACAAGATACTAAAATTGGCAAGAGAGAAACATCAGGTTACTTACAAAGGTTATCCTATCAGGCTAACCTCAGACCTCTCATCAGAAACAATGTAAGCAAGGAAAGAATGGTAAAATATATTCAGTGTTAAGTGAAAAACAGTTTCAACCAAGAATACTATACCCAGAAAGATTATCTTTCATATGGAAAAAAAAAAAAAGGATAAAAGCATTCTCAGATGAACAAGACCTGATAGAATTTGCCAATAGCAGACCCACTCTTCAAGAAGTTCTGAAAGGAGTGCTCGACCAGGAAAACTAAAGACACATACAGAAATAAGAGAAGAAAAGGCAACCAAGAAAATGACCAATTTAATGCTAGGGACAAGAAATATCAATAATAACATTGAATGTTACTTTCCAGGATTTAAACAGACAGATTTGACCACAGTAACACTGCATGTTCAACAGAAAAGAGTTTGAAAATAAAACTGAACTGGCGAAATAGAATTTCATGACTTTTGAGTAAAACATTACTGGTCTTTTTTTTACTATTCTTTGTTTTCCCAATTAAAGTATTTTACTTTCTTCTGAGTTGTTGATAGGTTCAGCACTTTCTTAAAATATTTTTCTTGTCTGTTTCTTTAAATGGAAACATAAACTTTTCTTCCTTCCTGACCCTTCTGGAATTGGAAAGTACTTGGTAATATTCTTGTTTTGAAGCAGAAGGGTTATTTGTATAAGTTAAATAATGCTTGTTGCATTGCATCAGAAATTGGAAATACTCATTATTGGATGGGGCTTTGACTGGAATGTCATATCTGAAGATTAATCAGGAAACTATGGAACTAAGGTGGATCTTAAGTAAGCCAACAGAAGCTCTTAGAAAGATGGCCTGGCACCATAAATAGTTCTGTCTGGCAGAGAGGATTAGAGAAGATAAATGAAAGAATTTATAACATAAAATAACCTGGACTTCTCCAGCCCAGCATTGTAATCAGTAGAGATTGCAAAGGAGCAACCACACTAGAGGATTATCTTGAGAAAGACATTGAAGGAAGAAAAAGAGACTGATCTTTGCTAGCAGATGGTATATCACAGAATACTTGGTAGACAGGGCTGAATTGAGAAGTTTCATGTGTGACTTGTGTGTTGGGCATTTGCTTTACAACAATTTGAGTAGTTACATGTAAATATTTTCTCAAAGATATTTAAAACCATACTGTCTCTATTGTTACAGAGTCACAAACAAAATTATACAAAATTATAAGAAATATTTTGAACATCATCTTTAAAATTCAGTATTTTGAAATTTTAAAAGTTGTTTATTGACTGTCAAGAACTATGGAGTATGAGTAAAATTTTTTTGATATGTAAAGTAAATGTTTGCAGGAAAATGTAAAACAAATAAAAGAAAAAAAAGGAAAAAAATTAAAAAGATATGGAACTGTTAGGGATGAAGAATGTGATACAGGAAATTAAAACCTCCCTTGAAAGTATTAAAAGTAGATTAGATCACACAGAAGACTGAATCTTAAATGTAGAAGACAAAACTTCTGACCTAGAAAAAAGTATCAAAAAGATTGAGAAAACAACCAAAAAAAAAAAGAAATGAGGATAATATACAAGAAATACTGGATACCATCAAGCACCCAACATCTGGATAATTGGTATCCCAGAAGAGGAAGAAAATAATAAGGACATTGATACTTTATTTCATAAAACCCTGCAAGAAAACTTTCCAAACCTAGGGAGGAATTCAAATATCCAGATCCAAGAAATATATAGGACCTCAAGTAGAATCAACCTAAGAAGATCCTCCACAAGGTACATCATACCCAGATTAGTCAAAACCACAAAGACAAGATACTAAAAGTAGCAAGAGGGAAACGTCAAGTTACTTACAAAAGTTACCCCATCAGGCTAGCATCGGACCTCTCATTGGAAACAATCAGGCGTGGAAAGAATGGGCAAATATAGTCAGATTATTAAATGAACAACAATTTCAACCAAGAATACTACTTCCAGCAAGATTATCCTTCATATGGAAAAAAAAAAGATAAAAACATTTTTGAATAAACGAAACCTGAAAGAGTTTACCAACTCCAGACCAGCTCTTCAAGAGGTTCTGAAGGGAGTGCTATACCAGGAAAACTAAAAAGTCATACAGAGTGTTATGAGAGAACAAAAAACACCCAAGACTATGGCTCACTTAATGATAGGAACAGGTCTGGAAATATCGATAATAACATCGAATGTTAATAGATTAAATTCTTCAATTAAGAGACATAGACTAGCCAAATGGATTTAAAAAAAATAAATAAACAAAAAAATAAAACAGTAAACCTCTATCTGTTGCCTACAAAAAACGCATCTTATAGATAAGGGCATACATAGACTAAAAGTGAAGGGCTGGAAAAAGATATTCCAAACAAATGGAAATCAAAAAAAGGCTGGAGTTGCGATACTGACTTCAGACAAAATAGGCTTCAAGACAAAGACTGTAAGAAGAGATAAAGAAAGGCATTATATAATAGTAAATGGGTTAATTCAGCAAGAAGACACAATGCTTATAAATATTTATGTACCCAACTTGGGAGCACTTAAATACATGAAGGAAAGATTGCTGGAGCTAAAAGGGGAGTTAGGGAGCAACTCTATAATTGTTGGGGATCTCAACACCCCATTATCTCCTTTTGACAGATCTTCTAGACAAAAATAAATAGAGAGATACAGGAACTAAATGATACTATAAATCTAATGGGCTTGACAGATATCTATAGAACTTTCCACCCCAAGACCACAAAATACACATTTTTCTCACACCAGCATGGAACCTTTTCAAAGACTGATCACATGATAGGACACAAATCAAGCCTTTACATATTGAAAGGCATAGAAACTATATCCAGCATCTTCTCTGACTATGATGGAATTAAACTAGATATTAATTTCAAGAAACACTCTTGAAAATACACAAACACATGAAAACTGAACAACCTCTTTCTGAATGACTTCTTAATTGCTGAAGAAATTAAGTCTGAAATTAAAAAAATTTATGGAAACAAATGATAATGAGTACACGAGTTTCCATAATCTATGGAACATGGCAAAAGCAGTCATAAGAGGGAAATTCATACCTATTAGTGTGCATAAGAAAAACTTGGAAAGGTGGCAGACAAGCTAACAGGAAATTGGAAAAACAATGACAGAAAACAACAACAACAAAATGCCCTGTGAAAGAAATCATAAAGACTTGAGCAAAAATAAATGAAATAGAAAATAAATAAATGAACTATACAGAAAATAAATGAAAGCAAAAGCTGGTTCTTTGAAAAGCTTAACAAGATTGACACACCATTAGCTAGACTGATAAAGAAGAAGAAAGAAAGAAATCAGATAAATCAAATATGTGATGAAACAGGCAACATTACAACAGACCTGGTAGAAATGAAAAACATCATTAGGTGATACTATGAGTGACCTTATGTCAACAAACAAGAGAACATGAAGAATATGGACAAATTCCTGGATGCATATAATCTACCAAGATTGAATCAGGAGGACATAGAAAACCTGAATAGATCCATAACAAGCCATGAGATTGAATCAGTAATAAATTACCTCCCAACAAAGAAAAGCCCAGGTCGGGATGGCTTCACTTCTGAATTCTACAAAACTTTGAAGCAAGAGTTAACCCCTATCCTACTCAAATTATTTATAAAGATTCAAAAGGAAGGAACCCTTCCAAATTCATTTTATGGAGCCTTTATGACCCGCATTCCCAAAACAGATAAGGACATGACAAAAAAGGAAAACTACAGACCAGTATCTCTGATGAACATAAATGCAAAAATTCTCAAAAAGATACTTGCAAATCATATCCAACAACAGATAACAAAGATTATTCATCACAACCAGGTAGGCTTTATTCCAGGGATGAAAGGGTGGTTTTACATTTGCAAGACCATAAATATAATACACCATATTAACAGAAAGAAAGATAAAAACCATACGATCATTTCAATTGATACAGAGAAACAGTTGATAAAAATAGAACATCCTTTTATGATTAAGACTCTCAGTAAGATTGATACAGAAGAGTCATTTCTCAACACAATAAAAGCAATCTAAGAAAAACCTACAGCTAACATTACACTGAATGGGGAAAAGCTAAAAGCTTTCCCACTAAATACTGGTACTAGACAAGGCTGCCTACTTTCTCCACTGCTTTTAATATAGTGCTGTAAGTCTTAGCTAATGCAATAAGAAAAAAGAATAATATAACAGGCATTCAAATAGGCAAAGAAGACCTTAAAATATCTTTATTTGTAGATGACATGATGGTTTACTTAGAAGACCCAAAGGTTTCCATGAAAAAACTTCTCAAAGTAATACATAAATAAAGTGGCAGGATACAAAAATCAACATCCAAAAATATATTGCATTTCTATACACAAACAAGTTGAACAAAGCAGAGATGAAGAAAGGAATCCAATCTCTTTTACCATAGCCACAAAAAGTAGAAGATACCTGGTGTAAACCTAACTAAGGAAGACAAAGACCTTTACAAAGAAAACTATGAAAATTTTAAAATAGATATTGAAAATAACATAACAAAATTGGGAGGATATCTCATGTTCCTGAATTGAAAGAATTAACATGATCAAAATGGCAATTCTACCCAAATTAATTTACATATTTAATGCAATTCCGATAAAAATACTAGAGATTTTCTTTACAGATCTAGACAATCTTAGAATTTATCTGGAACCATAAAAGTAGTGCCAAAACAGTCCTGCTCAAGAAGAGTGGATTGGGTGGCATATCTATCATTCCCTGACCCCAAAATATACTGTAAGGTTGTACTAATAAAAACAGCATGGTATTGGCACAAAAACAGACAGGTGGACGAATGGAGTAGAATAGAAAGCCCAGAAATAAACCTCAAAGCTTACAGCCAACTGATTTTTGACAAAGGATACTAGTCAATCCATTGGGAAAAGACAAAGATCTTTAGTAAATGGTGCTGGAAAAAGTGGGTTATCCACCTGCAGAAAGATGAAACTGAATCTTCATCTTCTACCATTAACAAAAATCAACTGAAAATGGATCAAATATCTGAACCTAAGACCTCAAACTATAAAACTATTGGTGGAAAACACTGGGGAAACGCTGGGAGACATTGGGGTTGGCAAAACTTCTTAAATAAAACTCCCAAAGCACAGGCAATAATCCCTAAAATAGAAAAGTGGGACTGTATCAGACTAAGAATTTCTGCACAACAAAGGACACAGACATCACTGTGAAACGATAGCCCTCAGAGTGGGAAAATATTTTGTAAAATATGCCTCAGACAAGGGACTGATAAACAGAATGCAGAGGGAACTTGGGAGCAGCAGTTAGTGTGATGGCTATGTTGCTGGGCTCCATGTAGTCAACCGTGGTTCGAGTCCTGGACCCGCTGGCTTAAAACTCACACCAGGTACGTGTTCATGCATGCCCAAGATCCCGAGAGGAGATTGGAGGAGAAGGGATTGTGGCATGGCCATCCCCCATGGGGGGTGATTTCTTGCTTTCTGTCTCTCTGTCTCTGTCTCTGTCTGGCAAGCGCACGTGCCCTATAGCAAAAACTTCTCAAAAAAAAAAAAAAAAAAAAGAATATACAGGGAACTCAAGTGGCTTGCTTGGAAAAAAAATGATTAACCCAATAAAAACATGGGAAAATGAGCTGAACAAAAATCTCTCTAAGGAAGACAGACAAAGAGCCAAAAAGCATATGAGGAAGTGCTCAACATCCCTCATCATAAGGGAGATCAGATTAAAACCACAATGAGATATCACCTAACCCATCAGAATGGCAAAGGTCAAAAATACAAAAAGTGATAAGTTTTGGTGGGGATGTGGTGAAAGGAGAACTCTCTGACGCTGTTGATGGGAATGTAAAGTGATTCAGCCACTGTGGAGAACATTATGGAGGTTCCTCAAAGATGTACAAATAGAACTACCATTTGATCCAGCCATCCCACTTCTGGGTATCTGCCTGAAGGACAGAAGAATGCTCTGTCAGAAAAGCACTTGCACGTCAATGTTATTGCAGTATTATACACTATCACTAAGACATGAAACCGACCCAAATGTCCACAAACAGATGAATGGATGGAAAAAGTGTGGTACATATTCTCTATGGAATACTATTCAGCCATAAAAAACAATGAGACCCAGGCATTTGATAGAATGTGGTCAAATATGGAGGATCTATCGCTGAGTCAAGCAAGCCAGAATATGAAAGAAAGATATTGTATTTATACACTTAACATATACTGACTATCTGCACTTTATGGTAGAAACAGAAATGTTGAAGGGCATAAAAGTAGTGAAAATAGTTATGGATGCTGAAGACAGTGAAGAATGGTGTGGGAGAAGGGAAGAGTATAGAGAAGGATCACAAGAGAACAAATAGAGAGGCATGACATTAGTGGGACACAGAAATGGTTTATTAACTGTTGATGATAACATGTGTAATATTCTCAACTGGACTGGTCTGAGAAGTATTTCATGTTGAGTAAATTCTTTTTATAAGCCAAATGATATATAGTGATTGAATGTTTAAGAAATAATGAGAATAATAATAATAATAATCTGAGAAAAATGATGAAAAGCTATTTGATGATAATGTTTACATTCCCAGTAATGACTTTGTCATGACTGATATGCATGGTATTCCTGCTGGAAAAAAGAAATGTAATACACTGTAAAGATACATGTGATTCAACGTAATATAAAAAGATTATGATAATAATAAAATTAAATTTAAAAAATCATACATAAAAGAAAAACACAATGCCAAGAAAGACAGGAGAGGACAGTGTTTCAAGGTGTAGGGAGTGTTGAATGTGCATTTCCAAAGATAAACTCAGAAGATTTTTTTTTTTAGCAGGCAACATGATGACCTCAACAAGAGCTGCTCTGTAAGTAGTGAGGGAAGGAGGGGCTTGAGCAGGAATGGAAACCAAGGCATTAGAGAGCTCATTTATAGGCATTAAGCATGTCCTATTTTTCTCTTAAAGGGTTTGTTTGTTCAACAAATGCCTTGTATATAAATTTGTCTCTCTCATCAAATGAAGGAAGTGAATAAGAACATTTAATTATCAGAACACACATGTGTCAATATCAACCTGCGAAAGATACTGATTGACTGAACAAGCATCAACCAGGAAAGACACCTCTCAGAAATGTTCACCTCTGATAACAGAGATCATGAACTAATCAGATTATACATACCCTCCAATCCAGGACCTCTTTGTAAGATTCTAACTTGAAAAGTGAAGAAAGGCAGAATATTTTTAGATTTCTAGAGCTTAAAAAATTGAGTTAAAATAAATCACACTTCATTCATCTATGAATATAACCTTATCTGCTTAGTAGAGTAGAATGAAAACAAAACATCAAAACAGAGAAAATAGAGATAATTTGATATAGTAGACAAAAAGATAATGTTGAATAAAATGCAAGTGCTAGTGCTGCTAACTACAGCTTGCCCCATCCTCTCCTCACTTCCACACACAAAGTTCAGCAGGACCCTTTAAGGGAAGGTGGTCTTGAATGGTGAGCCAGGTAGCTGATGCTGCTCTGCAAATTGTGTTCCTACAAGAAAAGACACTTGATACTGAAGTTCTAGAAGGGGCTCTATTCTTAGGAAACTCCAATATGAGCACAGAATCCAACAGAAAATATCATTTAAATTCCTTTTTGTTTCACTTCAATGGCAAAGAGTTGTACTAAGACCAGGCTATGAATATTATTGTATCTACTTAGGATAGTTGTAGGGGACAGGGGCAGCTGACAAAGTTTCTGCTCCATGGGCAGCATTCCAGAAGACTGTGTCACCTACAATCAATGACTCTGTACTTAGATGATCGAATGAGGGAAAAAAAAAAAAAAAGATTTAAATACTGGATGAAAATATTTGCTATGAGAGCTACTTTGGAAGCATTCAAATATACACACATTTCAGAACTACAGTAGAGGATTCCTTTTAGGAGTGAAGGGGACATTAGTGTTTAATAAGACACAAAATAATCTACCTAAAAGTCTGGACTTGTGTTTGCACACTTAGATATCTAACTTGAAGTAAATCATTTAAGAAACTTTTTGAACCTTGTTTATAAATAAAAATAATACTTTCTGTCCGGCCTGATCCAGAGGTTCTGATTTTTGCATCTTTTTTTTCCTCTTCAATTATTTATTCAATAATAATAAATTGACTACATTTATTTAACAAATAGTGCACTCAAGTACATTTATCTAACAAATGTGTTCAATTTATTATTATTAAATAAATAATTCTTTGTTTTCCTTCTACTGGTTTTGCAGTTATACTTCCTCTTATTATTCTTGTAACTTTCTTAATTTAAGGTAACTCTTTAACCTTAAAGCTAAACAAATTAAAGTCTAGATTTGATTTATTTTATTTATGATTTTTTTTTTAAAATTTCTGATAGGGCAAATGTGCTCACCAGAGAGAGACAAAGAGATAAAGTGAGAAAGTAAGCCACCAGGTTCAGACTTGAACCACGATTGGCCCTATGGAGTCCAACACCTTAACCACTACGCCACCTGCCCTAGATTTGATTGTTTAAAAAGCCTAAAAGGGAGCCAGAAGGTGGCATAGTGGTTAAGGTGCTGAATTCCCATATAGTCAACTGCAGTTCAAGTCTGAACCTGGCGGCTTGAAACTCATACCAGGTATGTGTGAATGCGTGCCCAAAATCTGGAGAGGAAAATGGAGAAGAGATTACAGTGTGGCCATCCCCCTTGGGGGATGGAGGGAAATTTCTGACTTTTTGTCTCTCCATCTCTATTTCTTTGGCAAGCAAGTGCATGTGCCCTATAGCAAAAATCTCTCCAAAAATAAAAAGAACTTAAAATGCTTCATCTTCCTCTTTTACTTCTTATATGTTTTAGTCCCATTTAACTCACCAGAATTGGTTCTAGTTGGTTTTTGGTTTGGTTTGGTTTTTTGATGGGTCTGAGTTAGACAGTAGTAATTTCAGTCTAACAACTTTTTTTTCTTTTTCCTTAGTGTTGCTTCTTGGATTTCACCTCGTCCTCCTGGTTTCTTTCATTCATTTTCTTTGCTGAGGAATATTAGCTAAGTAACTCATTTAGTGAGGGTAAACCTCTTAGCTTTTTTTTTTTTTTTTGGAGAGGTTTTCACTATAGGGCGCGTGTGCTCACCAAACAGACAGAGAGAGACATAGAGACAGAAAGCGGGAAATCACTCCCCAGGGGGGATGGTCATGCCGCAATCCCTTCTCCTTCATTCTCTTCTCAGGATCTTGGGCACGCACACACATGCGCCTGGTGTGAGTTTTAAGTCACCGGGTCTGGGACATGAACCGCAGTCGACTACGTGGGAGTCCAGTGACATAGCCATTACGCTAACTGCTGGTTCCCCCTCTTAGCTTTTAAATGCCTAGAAATGTGTCTGTTTAGCTCTTAATCTTGAATGATAGTTTTGGGTATAGAATTCTAAGTGGGCATTACCCCTCAGTACTTTAATGATTCCATTGTCTTCCTGATCAAGTATCTCTAATGAGAAGTCTCTTTGTATTCTGATTGGTACTTCGTAGGTCTTCTTCCTTTTCTCTGGTAGTTTTTAACATGTCTTCATGTTGTTGTTTATTATAATCTGTATTTGACTACAATGTATTTAGGCTAAGAATTGGTGATGTTGATGCTGTTGAAAACTTATACTTCTCTCAACATTAAGTTTTCTTGCAATCCAGGGAAATTCTCTAACATATTTCTTTGAATATCGCCTCTTTAAAATTCTCTTACTCTCTTCATTTGAATATTACATAAATTGGAGTTTCTCATTTTATCTTCCATGTGTCAACTTATCTTTCTTACTTCCAAGGACACATGCAGGCTTTTTGGGAACTACAATTTAAACAATCTGGAAGTCTTTAAAAGAAAGAATAAAAACCTATAAATAGAAAATTAGACATGAAGTAAGTATTTTCTTAGGATGAGAAAAGTAAATACACAAATGAAAAAGTAGAATACAACAAATACAACCAACATAATAAATAATAAACTCCAAGAGAAAATCATAGTAAGTATACTAACTGCTAGAACAGCTCCATAATACTTTCTTTTTCTCCTTCATAGTTGGCTGTATATTCTAAAACAATACTTTTCAGTTGAAGGAATAGAAAGAAATTTCAGTCTTCTCTAGCTGATTTCTTATTATTGGTAGTTTGTGAAAAAGTTTCTTTTAGTATCATCATTGGTTATATCTATCCATTTTTAAGATTGTTGTTAAATATGGTATAACCACTAGCAAGTTTCTTTTGTCTATAAACTTGAAGGCCACCTTCTGACTCCATTTATATCAAACCTCAATTCTTCTTTATTATCTTTATAGCCTCAATGCCAGGTGCTGTAGGGTATTTTTCTATCATAAAATGACCTGTGGCCCTGCATTTCTGTGACATGATGCCAGGCATTTCAGCACAGTGGTGATAAAAGTATTTCTAGAAGCTGTTCCTTCACTAGAATGCCATAGTAATTTAGTTACACAGGGAAGTTACAAAAAACTACACAAATATAACTTACCAAACATAGCCAAAATATCCCAAGTTAACTTTTCAAAAAAATGTTCTTATCTACTCAAATGCTACCCAATGTAAGGAAAGTGTGGCAGAGGTCAAGTGGAATGGGAATATTAGTAGTCTTAACCAATTACAGATAAAAACCTCACCTTTGCAAATTTTATAGAAAACATAACAACACGAAAACATTGCTAAGGAGGAGCATATTGCTAGAAGAAACCCATGTAAGTCAGGTGCCAAGAGGTTAAGCATTATTATTTCATTACAGATCTGGTAAATATGTCTCTGTGTATTTCTTATGTCTTCATTTCTTTCTGCTATATTCTGAGTTCTTCACTTCTACTTTGTATTTCATTAATTCTCCTTTCAGTGATGTTAGTCTACCATTGAGATCATACATTGGCCTTCTTCATTCAATGACTATTCTTTATTTCTGAAATTTCTATTTTTTTCACATCTTCTTGTAATTTTTTAACAAAAATCTTATATATTCTATTTCTTCTTTTGTATCTCTAAACATGTTAAAGATACTTTAATTTATTCTAAGTTGTCTATTATGCATAATTTCTTGAGTAGGAGTGCTGCCAAATGTACCTACTAACAATCTCAGGGTCATAGAGAGTCTTCTGTGTTTTTAAATTTTTATGTGTTTATCTTAATGAGACTCTTTTATGAACCCTGCTTATGGATGTATCTCCACTGAGCCCTTTTCTATTTACCTGTATTTATAGAGCTCAAATATAGCATTTTGCCACATATCAGGCCTGCTGTCTCAGTACCATTTTTGCACTGATGTTAGCACTGTCATCCCTTGTTGCAAATAAATGTAATGTAATTTAGTCATGCAGCAAATATCATATTTTGGAGAATAAATATTGTTATCTTCCTATGAATAGAGGTAGGTAGCAGTAGATCACTCACAAACACACATATACCACACACATATAACCACAATAGCAAATGGTCTATCACAAAGAAAGCAAGTCATGAACCAAATTCTGCTTATATTCCTCCACAAAAAAAAGAAAACAAACAGTTATTAGCAAGAAAGTACAAAAGCAGTTTCATATTTGCAGTCTTTGCTTTACAGTACTTTCCACTAAAGGTTGCTTCAATACAGAAATGGTATTCTCATAGAAGAACTACCTAGTCATATAGCTTTATAGTCAGGTTAGATGACCTGGATGAACATGACTTGTAGATCATCTCGATCAATCTACAACAAGGTATTATAGAAATCTGAGCTACCTGGATTTTATACTTTGCACTTGTACAATATTCCCAGTCAAACATCTATCTGGAACTTGATTCATTTCACCAATGAAAAAATGTTTCTAACATCTCTTAAATTAACTAACAAAACTCTCTGGTGACTATTTGGATAATGGTGAAGTGCTAAGCACTGTCTATAACAATAAGAATTCCTGACGAGGGTATTCGAAAACTGAATAACCATAATTGTCTGTATATTTGTCATCTTTAGTCTTTCATATTACAGAAACCTATCTCCATATAACTGGAAAGATGTCCACCAGCAGCTCCCACTAGCAGCTTCGAAATCCAAATGACAGAGGAACTTCTATCTTCCAGCTTCAGCTCGGAAATTTTAGTAGTGTGCCTCTTAAGTGTGGTGTTTAAAACCAAACAGCCTAGTATGAGTCAAACATCGTAAAGGAAAACATGATTCTCACCCCACTGAGAAAGACAGTGTTTCTGTTTACATGATGACAGAGTGTTTTTATAGCAGCTATTGGCAGATGTTGAGTTTTTAATCACTTATTTTTTACATAGTCATATAAGAATTCAGTGTAGGGATCCTGTCAGTGTAGAATTTTTTTACACCTTAATTTAGATTATATGAGAGGACTTTTAAAAAGTTTATAGAAAAATGAAATAAAATATGTTGATTTTATTGCAAAATTTTTTAAATCCATGTGTAGTTTTTTTTAATAATATATGTTTTCCATGAATTTTTTAAGGGCCCCTCATATCTATCCCTTTTACATGAAATCTTACAACTTTCCCTTTGTAATGTCCAAGTTTATTTTAGAATATTTATTCTGCCATCTGGGTGAACAGATGGAAGGATGGATAAAACATCTAACATTACTTCACTCAGTAGACCATGTTTTTACAGTCAGCAGTGCTATTCTAAAATTATTTCAAGCTCTGGATCCTGCTTCTATTATTTCCCTTTGATTGCCCCACTTTCTCACTTTTTTTTTTTTGGATCTCTCAAGCAGTTACCACTAGCAGCCAAGGAAATTGCAGCTGAAGAGAAAAGCTTATCGGGAAGAAATAGTAATTTATGAAGTGGTACCCCAGTGGCCTAGATTATTACAGGTTCCCAATGAGCCTCACTCCCTTTGGGGAAGCAATTTATGTAGTAGGAGAAGCTGATTCAACACATTCCTGATTCTGAGTCCTCTCCTGGTACTGGGTATGCTATAATAGGCTCTGCTAAGTGATCGGGTTTCATGGCACATGTAGTGATAGCACAGCGGGACTTCAGTAAACAACAAAAATTAGCGGTAGCTAGGGAAAGGAAACAATTATGGAAGAGAAAAGTTAAGGAACAGGGAGAGGTGACTCCCAGGGTGGAAAATATTTCCTGTTTCAGGCTGGAGTCTAGAGAAACATAAATACAATGTTCTATTGTACAACTGTCCAATAGTAATGGGCTCTGGTGGCTAACAGCCTGGAGATGTTTGAAGCAGGCAATCTTAAAAGTAATTTGGCTATTAGTCTCCGAAGCCATCATGTTGTTCCTTGCCAAATAATAGTAATAACATCAATAGTAATAATTTGAAAATCTTGCATACAGTAAGCTTTTTAAAAGTCAGCACATTCTAATTCCTAGCAAAATAAGAAGTGGTAAGGGATATGGCATGATATTACTCATTTCTAATATACTCTTGAGGGACTCAGTGCTATCCCACTGGATAACTCTGACTATAGTTTTTGTTAAATGAATTATTTCTTTTTTTTGTTCTTTTTTTCTTTCTTTTTTTTTTTTTTTTTTTTTTGGAGAGGTTTTCGCTATAGGGCACATGCGCTCGCCAGACAGACAGAGAGAAACAGAGAGACAGAAAGCGAGAAATCACCCCCCAGGGGGGATGGTCATGCCGCAATCCCTTCTCCTCCATTCTCCTCTCGGGATCTTGGGCACGCATGCACTCGCGCCTGGTGTGAGTTTTAAACCACTGGGTCTGGGACACGAACCGCGGCCGACTACGTGGGAGTCCAGAGACATAGCCATTTCGCTAACTGCTGGTCCCAAATGAATTATTTCTTAAATGAATTAGTTCTCTAGAGATTAGTAGAACAGTGGCAAAAGACAACATTTTTATTCAATGATTTCTTTTTTCTTGATACTCTAAGATCCTCTCTTGTGTATATTTAACCCCTAAAATTGGTTGAATTGCCCTAGGAGAAAAATGCCTATAAAACTTATCAGAGTTTCCTTTTTAGCAACTTCATTCTTATCGATGTCTCATATTTGTTTCCAAAACCTCCCTCTCTACCCTAAATTTTCTTTTCGTTTTGTCTTTATTTTCACTTATTCATACTAGAAAAAAAAATCTCTTTCTTGGTTTCTTGATGGTGCTTAATCTATATTGTGTTTTAATAGAGGGAATGTTTGAATGAGAAAAGAAGTCAGTACTGATTTTATAATGGCTTGCAACACCAAAAACATCGCAAAATCCACATAAAAAATAGTATCATTCACTGCTTTGCAAAAACCATAATGCTTATTGAAGGGCAAAATACATATAAAATTTACTCTACTTTTGGTGCAAAAGACTACTATTTGTGGTTTGCTTCGTGCTGATTATTTTGAACACCCCTCATGGGTCCTATTTCACATTTGAAAGATGCCAGGCAAATCTCTTCTAAGTAATGGAAATTGCTTCTTCTGCCGTGTTTCTGGATTATCTTCTCCATCCTCTTCAGAAATTGAGAAAACAAGGAGGCTGGACAAATGTATTACTATGTGCAGGCCACAGAATCCCAGTTTACCTGTGGTTGCCAGCTCCAGCTTTGTCAGTCCTCCCTAGGGGGCTTGGTGGAGCTGTGGAGCCTCCCTCTGTAACAGACATCTGTATGTGCAGATTTCTCATAGCTGTTCTTTCCTAAGTATGTGAGGATATGGGAGTAGGGTGTAAGGATAAAGGATCTTTAGCACAGAAAATGACTGATCAACAAATTCTCTAAAGAACTAGTCTCTTCCCCAAGTTAGTGGAGAAGTGTGGGTTTTGGTTTGGTTTCGATGGACTAGAATCCTATTAAAAAGGATATATTTCTGTTTTTCTGTGTTAAGACTCAAGGCCATTTTTTTTACTTTGCTTAAAAAATATACATAGAACATAAATACAAAAACTATGCTGACCTAAATAATATTTGCCTTATCTTCTAGAGCAGTAATTTGAAAGAGCTGATGAAGAAACCAGGGTTCCTTTGAAATCTCAGTGTAATTACAAGGGAAACATTCTAGAAAAATGAAATGGCCAATACGTTTAGATAATGCCCTGTAAACTGACTTTGGTTGCCACCATCTATTGTGTTAGTATTTTGGTGTTCTCTACCAGAACTTCAGATTATTCTGAGATGTTGTGGGGATTTGTCCAAAGAACTGATCCCTGGCTTGGAGTTGGAATTGTTTCATGTGCAGAATATATAACGCCATGAACTAAATCTTTGTCTTCACTAAGAGACTTTGAACCTCATAGTGTCTTTCAAGTACAAAGCAGGCCTCTTACAGCACACATTTTAATTTAAGTAGACTTTCTCCAGAAAGAAGGAGCATGGGGTCACCAGCATCTAGGGGATGAGGTGAGGGAACATCGGGAACACACTGTGTTATCAATGGATTGCCTCTCAGGAATCCATTGATCCCTTTTCTTCCACGCTCTGCAGTAATGAAGCTGAATTCTATAAGAGCTCTCCTCTGCCCTCTGACTCAATGCTCCACTCTGTCATACAGGGACACAAGGAGAATTTCTCTTCTTCACTCCATTGTGCTCACTTTGCAGGGCTCCTGTAGAGTGTGCAGATTTTTCAGAAATGCTTAGAGGCCAAGAGCAAGTGAATCCACTATGGCAGCTTCCCCTGGGAAGGGTCCTGGGGGGAGGTCACCCGTCAGGTTTTTCTGTCCACTTCTCTGAGGAGGCTTCACAGTAGAGTGCCAGTGAGCATGCCTTTGCCTTTAAACCGCTTCCTCTGCTTCCCACATCCTATAGTGTTCTGAGGCACAACACGTCTGGGAGGATAGCTTACTCCAGAACTCCAAGGGAATATTTCTAGCAAGTCCTTCAGAAGCATTGTCACAGTAAACTTCGCATACCCAGTGAGGCATAACTTCCTCTCTGATGTCTGCTTCTCAGTCCTAAGAGGTATGACCTTCTCCTCAGGTGCTCTGTGTCAGTCCCAGAGCTAGTGGCTGTTCAATATATCTGTCATCTCTGCATTTGTTAGCATTCTCTTTGTTGCATTAGTTAATCCCTCTTTACTGAAATCCCCTATTAGGTTTTTATGTTAAACTTTTCCTATTCAAAAGTTATGTGTTTTCTGTTTATTGGCTCTCAACTGTGTGACTCCTTCAGTGAGAAGATACTGAGAGGGATTCTCAGCATTTCACAGAGTGAAGTGTTGCTTTATCCCAGAGCATTTCTACTTGGTTATCTTCCCAGCAACACCTTTGTTTTCTGCACATGGAAATCACTGGCTTAAACCCATTGAATGTCAGTCTCATAAAGGCTCCTATCTCCCTCATTCCTGGAGTTTCCACAACTCTCTGCCCATTGTAGACACATCTTTGTAGGGAGTGACTTAAAAAAGATCACTTTAATTTTCCTATGAAATACTTGAGGTAAAACATGTACCTTGACCTTTAAAAAATATTCCCAACTTGATATTTTACAGCAGATACTTGAATAGGACTCTGACTTAATCAATATTGCAAATTGCCAAGTTAGTGCAAGTCTCTGAAAATCATGCTGAGAAACAGCAGAAATTTGTTCATAATGCGAAGGTCAGTCAGAAATTTCTGAATTGCATTGGACAGGATCAGAGCCACAATGGCCTAGTTTTGACACTATAATCCATCTCAACCATGGCACACAGAAAATCAGTGCTCATTATATAATTTTCCAGTGCCTGGCCAGAATAGTGACAAATGGACTTCTCGTGATGATTATAAATAAAAGAAATACATTAGGAGATTTGCCTTTCCACATTCATGTATAGGTGCCCACAGTTAAGTTAAAGGGGGAGATTTTGAAATATATACCAATAATCTCAGGGGGAAAAACATCATTCATCTGAAAAATAAAATCCGAGCATTAAAAATACAAAATGAATAATGGATATTTGTCTAGTAACAGAATATGTGACCAGATTGTTTCACAAGCATGCTTCAAAAGATATAGGGCTATTTGTTTTGTATTAAAATTCATACCCCTTTTGTGTAATCATACCTCTCCACAACTATTCACTTTTTAATTTTTAGTTTTTTGTTATAGGGCACATTTGATCACTAGAGAGAGAGAGAGAGAGAGAGAGAGAAAGAGAGGGAAAAAATGAGAAACTACTCCCACAGGGGGAATGGCCATGCTGCGGTCCTTTTTCCTTCATTCTCCTCCTGAGATTTTAGGCATGCATACATGTGCACCTGGTGTGAATTTCAGGCTGTCAGATCTGGGACTCGAACCACAGTGGGCTATGTGAGAATCCAGCACCTTAACTATCGCACCACCTGCTAGCCCCAATTATCCAATTATCCAATTCTTAATCAAACTTAGCATAAAAATACACAAACTTCTCTGTTTCTTTGGGTCTTCACTTCCAAGAGCTTTCAAGTCACATTGCCATGGTTTAAATATGTCCCCCAAAGTTCATGCATCAGAAACTTAAGTCCCATTGTAAAGGTTATTGGAAAGTGGGCTTTTTTTTTTTTTTTTTTTTTTTTTTTTTTTTTTTTTTTTTTTTTTTTTTTTTTTTGAGAGGTTTTTGCTATAGGGCGCATGTGCTCGCCAGACAGACAGAGGGAGACAGAGAGACAGAAAGCGAGAAATCACCTCCGGGGGTGGGGTGGGGGGGTGGTCACGCCGCAATCCCTTCTCCTCCATTCTCCTCTCGGGATCTTGGGCAAGCACGCACACGCGCCCGGTGTGAGTTTTAAGCCACCAGGTCCAGGACGCGAACTGTGGTCAACTACATGGAAGTCCAGCGACATAGCCATTATGCTAACTGCTGGTTCCAATGGGCTTTTTTTTTTTTTTAAGTTTCTTTCATGACAATAAGACACAGAGAGAGAGGAGAGGATATTTTTATTCCTAAGTTTCTTTCTTTCATGACCGGGAGACACACAGAAAGAGAGGAAAGAGAAACACCTTCAACAGGATCTTATGCTGTGAAGCTTTCCCCTAACCTCCTCTAGCCAGTCAAAATCACATCACATGCATACACATGCTCCTGGCAGGTTCAGAGCAACTTAGAAACTAAACTTCAATCTTCTATATGGCCTCTATAATTTGAGTGCTGTGCTCCACTGTGCTACCATGGCTGGGCCAAAAGATGGGAATCTTTAAGAAATGATTAGACTATGAAGTCTTGCTCTTATTTTTGTATTAATGCCATTATTACAGGTGTATCAGCTATATTGGCAGTGGACCACTAATAATAATATTTTTAAAAATGTGTTCATGCCAGTTTCCTTGGTTTTATGTGCTCACTTGTCCTTCCACCATGAGAAGAGATGTTGGTGTCATGCTCTTGTACTTCTCAGCCTTCAGAACTACAAGAAATAAATTTCTCCCCCCACCCTACAGGGCATGTGTGCTCACTGGAGAAACAGAGAGACAGAAAGTGAAACCACCCCACCCCGGGGAGATGGCCGTGCCACAGTCTTTTGTCCTCCAGTCCCCTCTCAGGATTTTAGGCATGCATACACATGCACCCAGTGTGAGCTTTAAGCCGCCAGGTCTGGGACTCCAACTGCAGTCAAGTACGTGGGAGTCCAGTGATGTAACTATTATGCCATCTGCTGGTTCCAAGAAATTTCTTTTCCTAATGAATTACCTACTCCATGGTAACCAGACTGTGGCATATTAAATACATTGGTATAGATTTGTCTTATTTATCTCTCTTTTGGTTAAAGAGCTTCAACCATGACCCTCATAATTGGTGAGAAAAAGGTATTTATCTCCTCTTATGCTATTCAAGGCCTTTGTTCATTTTTGAATCTGGCTATTTCTTGCTATGTGTATTTCTAATATATTTTGAATATTAATTCTATATTAAACATATAGCTTATAAATATTTTCTCCTATTCCATAGGATGCCAATTTCATTGATTTTTTTTCCCTTGACTGTGCCAAAGATTTTCAGTTTGAGGTGTAATTCCATTTGACTATTTTGCTTTTGTTACCTGTTTTTTAAGGGTCATTAGAGCTATATTCATTTTTCTGGTGATCACATCCAGTTTCCTGGCATTAAGGATGCTGATAGCCCTCAAAATTTTATTTCCAACCCAGCTCACTCTCCTAAACTTCAGATTCATATATCTTAATTGCTGAACTAGCATGTTCACTTAGAAATCTAACAGCTATCTCAAATATAATATATCCTGAAACTAAAGCACATTCCCACCCTATTCCCAGCCTTCTCTCCCTGAGGCCTCCCTATCTAAACTGATGGCAAACCTCTTACTCCAGTTTCTCAAGCCTAAAGTCTTTGGAACTAACCTTAAGTCCTGTATTCTTTTATATATAGTTCATTATAAATTATGAAAATTCTGTTTGGTCTACCTTCAACATATACCCAGTGTTGCAGTTGGTATTTTGGTTGTGAATTTCTGCTATTCAGCAAGTGGTTATAATACTTCCCTGGCAATTTCTCTCCATCAGTTTGGGTATTTTCAAAATAATGGAAAAGAGAAAAAAAGTTAATGAATAAATAAAAACTGTATGGGTGTGATACTCTAATTGCCTCTAGAATTTCTTTGTTTTCAAGGAAATTATGCTTAGAAACATATACACTTAGAAAAATTAGAAGCAGAATTAAGACTATAACTCTCATACAATAGTTTCATATTATATTCTGTACAGAGTCTATAGCATTCAATGCTTAATGAATGTTTACTGAAACAAATAATACTATCTTACATTTATATAGTGGATTATCAAGTACATAGCATTGTTACAAGCATCTCATTAAACTCATTAATCTTTACAATAAATTCACCAGACTTTGAAGTTCCTGTGGGGAGAGACTACTCTGCATCCCCAAAGGCTAACACAGGGCCTGGTACACAGTGTTTGTCTAGGAAATGGTTCTGGAAGGATTGGCTCACTAACATAGACTCATTAGCCTCATTTAATAGATGATAGAGGGACCAGCAGTTAGCGTAATGGCTATGTCGCTGGACTCCCACGTAGTTGACCGCGGTTCGAGTCCCGGACCCGGCGGCTTAAACTCACGCCGGGCGCGTGTGCGTGCGTGCCCAAGATCCCGAGAGGAGAATGGAGGAGAAGGGATTGCGGCGTGGCCATCCCCCCTGGGGGGGTGATTTCTCGCTTTCTATCTCTCTGTCTCTCTCTGTCTGTCTGGCGAGCGCACGCGCCCTATAGCAAAAACCTCTCCAAAAAAAAAAAAAAAATAGATGATAAAAATAAGATTCAAAGAAATTAAGTGACTTGCTCAGTCTCACCAAACTAATAGCTGGGACTAACTCATTTCCTAAGTCTTAAGTCAGTGTTCTCTGCATTAATCACAATATATTATTAATTCACAATGAGTTATAACATCTCTATAAAGTAATATTTAACATACTAGAGTAACAGTCTAACATATTAAGACTACTAAAGCAAAAGGGTTTCAGTGCAGGTAGTTACTACCAAAGAAAAACTAAATGTTGGGACGATATTTTAAAAGTTGTCTTAATTACCTGATTTTGCAACAAAAAGTCCCATCCAATGAGATAAGGTAGTGGGATTTCTAGGTCGATGGTTATGTCAACTCTATTTGAATAATTCCCTGGGACAGCCCATTCAATATAAGGAATATTTATTGTTAGGAATAGAATGTAACAATTATCTACTAAGTCCCTACTATCAGTCTTTAGAATTTTTTACTGGATAACTTGAATTCTATTCTTTGAAATAGCACATAATACATCTAAACTATGTCTGATCTTCCCTCTCCCCACCCCCAATACACACACATACATACACTCACACACACACACACCAGTTTAAAGACCACTGTGATTATTCTAAGTGACCTTGTTGCTTATGGTTATTTTTAACAATGTTTCATGTAACATCATGTGCACATTTTTCACCATCCTCCTCCTAATCCTCTATAAATTAGATTATCACAAGTCCTTTTATTAATTGATTTTTTTAAAAATTATTTAATTTTATTATTATTATTATTATTATTATTATTATTTTATTTTGCTATAGGGCATGTGTGTTCACCAGAGAGAGACAGAGAAAAAGAGAGAGAAAGTGAGAAAACAAGCTGCCAGGTCTAGGCCTTGATCCACTGTCGGACATGTAGGAGTCCAGTACCTTATTCACCATGCCACCTGCTGGGGACTTGTCCAAAGTACTGATACCTGGCTTGGAGTTGGGATTGTTTCATGTGCCGGGTATATTATGCCATACACTAAGTCTTTGTCTTCACTAAGAGACTTTGAACCTCATAGTGTCTTTCAAGTACAAAGCAGGCCTCTTGCAGCAAACATTTTTATTTAAATCTTAAATCTTAAAATGTACATAGCAGAATTTAATATGAGTTCTTCAGGATCAACTAAAGAACAACTTTAATTTTAGCACATTTTTCACTCAGAGAGCTACACTAAGCCTGTGTAATTAGAATTATTATTTTTTCAATTCTAGTAAGTAACTTCACAACTTTCTTGAAGTTCATCTTCATTGTTTCAGTACGGCTTGTTAGCTTTTAACACTGAAGGCTTTGGTTTGAGAAGTAAACATATTCAGTTTCCAGGCCTATTTTACCAGACTAAACAGTAACATAAGAGTCCTCCCCCTTCTGTAGGCTGAAATGGGACTTAAGTTTCTGCCTGCAGAGCTTCACACCATCTTTATGTTCAGGGTCTTGGCTCTAAACCATGGCTAGATCTCCCTTGCACTATGCTTTCTGACATGTCAGCTTTCAAGACTGTCATTTCTCTCTCCTTCAAGGTGCCACTTTACTCCTTTAAAAGCCTACATCAGGGTAAACTATCCTCTCCAACACTAACCATTTACAAAATTAAAAAACACCTTATATAACCTGCCTCTTCTTTTACCTCTGTGAACTCATTAGCTCACCAGGCCTCAGTCACACGAACCTTTCCACTCTTCCATCACCATCCAGACACATTCCCTTCTTAGGGCCTCTGTACTGACTGAGCTTTTGACCTGGCGGGGAATGCCTTAATAGGTCAGATACCTAGTTCCTACACATTATTCACTTTCTCAATGAGGCCTGCACTGACCATCCTATTTAAAATTGCAATTTTTCTCCCTGGCACTACAGATCCATCTTATCTTGTTCTTACCTGCTTTTGTTTTCCTCTCTAAAAATGAAACACTTATAACTCCAATATGGTGATTATTAATTTCTGCCTCAGTCCATCAGCCAATAAGGACCACAGGGCAAAATCTCAGGTATAGTGCCTGGCACTCTAAATACATTGAATGAATGACTTTAGTATTTAATTTTCTAGATTCTTACAAGGAAAACCATGTAGTATATTCGTTTGCTGTTGCTACTCTACCAAATTACCACAAGTGTGCCATAAAACAACACAAATTTATTCCCCTGCAGTCCTAGAGACAGGAATTCTAAAACAAGGTTGTCAGCAAGGCTGTGTTTTTTTCTGGAAACATCAGGGTGAGTCTATTTCCTGATATTTTTCAGCTTCTAGAGATTGCCTGCTTTCCTTGGCTCTTAGCCCTTTCCTCTTATCACTTTGCTTTCTTGCTTCTATTGTCATATCTCTTATTACTCTTGCTCCAACATTCTACCTCCTTCTTATAAAGACTTGTGATACCAGACCCACACAGGTAATCCAAGATCATCTCCTATTACAGATCGTTAGTTTATTCCCACCTGCAAAAGCACTTTTGTGATGTAAGGTAACATAGGTCCCAGGGGTCAGGGCAAGAACATCCTTAGAGTGATAGGGAAAATACTCAGCCTACACCTGTGAGAAACAGGCTTATGGGGTTAATATGAGAAATATGGCTGGAACTAGTGACCCAAGAGCTGTGAATTGAAACTGCCAGTAGCACAGGCACAAGAGACATAGCCAAAGGGCTGATCAAGTTTTATTTCGATAACTCAGAAGACAAACAATATGATTTCTACCTAAGCACATGCTGGAGATAGTATTAAAAGCATTAGATTTGGGTTAGATAATTTTTTGAACCAAAAGTTAAGATACATGGCTGAGGACTTGATCAAGGGTGAAACATGGCAATACTAGAAAGCCATCTAAAGTATTTTGGACTTGGTTCTAAAGGAAATTAGAAACCATTGAGGAGACTTATGTAGAAAAGTGACCCGATCAGAGTTACATTTTAAAACATTTCACTCTTATAATGATGAGAAAAAGAATATGAGAGTCAGAGGATGCCTGAAAAGGCCAGATGAGAGAATGATGCAGCAGACTAGGTGACAGTGGCTTGCTATGGTACTGAATCACACTTCCTCTCTCTCAAATAAAGATCATACTATAGGCTGAACATTCCTAATCTGAAAATCCAAAAAAGTGTTCCAAACTTTTTGAGCACCAATATGACACCACACACGGCACATTCCATACCTGAAACTTCACATGACAGGTTACAGGTCATGGTCAATTCACTATGGAACAATGTATTATATAAAATGGCCTTCGGGCACTGTGTCTAAGGTATATATGAGACCTAAAAGACTTTTGAGTGTAGACTTGGGTCCCACACCTGAGATATCTTACTACATATATGCCAATATCCCCAAATCAGAAACCCTTCTAATCCCAAGCATTTCAAATAAGAGACACTGAACCTGAGCCTCACTTGTCCATTGCGATGATTCCATGAGAACACACATAAAGCACTGTTTTGGACACATGCACTGTACTGGCTACTGGAGTAACACTGTGTTATCTTTTCCTAAAACAAAATTACAAAGTAACTGCTCTAACAGGAAATAAAGTATTGATTACTTTTAACACAGATATTTAAAACCAATAAAATACTGACCTAAGCACAGTGGGCCAAGGAGCTGGCCTTTGCACAATCTCATTAGGTTGAGAAGACATGTCTGTGAATACCTCCTGATAAAGGAGGTAGGAGATGACCCTGAACTCAGAATTTTAGATCCCAAATTTCAATAACAGTGAAAAAAAGGAGAAATAAAATCACCATTGAGAAATTTGGTTGCCAAAGACAGAATACTATGAACATGAATGATATTGAGGTTTCTTAGAAGTACTTTGTTTAAAGGCCAATGGATGACGTAGCAGCTATGTCACTGGACTCCCATATTGCTGACCACAGTTTCAGTCCCATGCTTGAAACTCGCACCAATGCGTGTGAGTGCATACCCAAGATCCCAGGAGGAGAATGGAGAAGGAGGGATTGCAGGGTGGCCATCCCTTCGGGGGATGATTTCTGACTTTCCCTCCCACTGTCTCTGTCTCTGTCTCTCTCTCTCTGGTGAGTGAATGCACCCTAAGACAAAAAAGCTTAAAAATAAAAAGGACTTTTTTTGGTGTCCCCAAGCAATGAGGTTGAATAGTACTGTGTATTGAAACATGGTCTTGGGCGTGACAAGTTCCCCAGTCACTTACTAGGTTTGCCAATGGGAAAGTTATGTCAACTTTCTGAGCCTCAGGTAACACTTCTGAAAATTAAAATAATAGCCCTGCAGGGTCACTCCATGACATGATGGTTAAGGTGGCTGGATCATGGCCAGCTAGACGTGAATCCCAGACCTGACAACCTGAAAGACATGCTGGACACATGTGCTTGCATGCCCAAAATCCCAAAAGGAGGGCCAGATAGAAGAGAAGGGATTGTAGTGTAACCATGCCTTATGGGAGGGCTATTCTGCTCGCTCTCTCTCTCTCTCTCTCTCTCTCTAGCATGCACACATGCCCTATGGCAAAATAATAACAATAACCATGTACCATACATAGGTCTTCAGAGTTTAATGAGAAAATGCCTGTAAAATAATAGCATAGTGCACTTACAGAGTAATTACCCAAATCCTTGTTATTGTCAGGATTATTTTTGCTGTAGTCTTTTGTTTCTTATATGCTTCTCAGTTCAATGCCTTTCAAGAAATTGTGAAATAAACTCCTGAAAGTTAGAGGCGGCAGGAAAAGAGGCCAGTAAGGAGGCAGCAGAGGGAATATCAGGGTCAAAACCAAGTCACATTTACCAAACACAGAATACACTTGCCTGTGATGCAAGCAAGGATAGAGAATTGTGTTGCAACTGAAATGTGTTAGCAAGACTAAGAGCCAGCAAGGGAAGATGTGGGCAGGAGCCAAGGGGAGAGAGACTGTCAGTGAGGTCATCCCCTGGAGTGCCTGGCTCATGTCGCCAAGAATTCAACAGCACACAAGGAAGAGGGGGATAAATCAAGAACACTGGCTGTACTCTTGGGCTGCAGCTGCCCTCTCTGAAAACACAGGCACATTAACCAGCCTTAGATAAAAGGGGGGGAAAGCTGTTTGTTTGCAGCCTACTCCAGAGAGCATTAAGTGCTTCCTATCAGAAGCACAAAAAGAACCACTTAAAAACAAGACTGCTGCTATCAACACATAAAATTATGGGGACTCAATCTCATTAGATATTATCAAGACTAAGAGAGCCTCATGTATTTTCGAGCTTTTCAACTGATTTGGACTGCCAAGGTTTGTAAGCTGCACATGGTCAGGGGAAAAATAATAAAGAGATAATCAAATTTTCCAAAAGTCAAGGGGTAAGTGTGAGTCAGGGATAAGAAAAAGAAGGAATGTCCACATGAATGAGCCCCTTTGGGACATCAGGGAGTGGGAGAATTGCCTGGCCAACATTGTTTCCTTTCAACACTCCATGAACTCAGGCTGAAATAGTATATTCAATGTTATGGGAAGAAAGAAATCTGGTTTTCTTTCAGCTAAGTACTTCCAGCAAGCCGATGGACTGGCCGTGACATGAATATAGAGTTTTTTTTTTTCTGGGGAGAGGTTTTTGCTATAGGGCACGTGCGCTCGCCAGACAGACAGAGAGAGACAGAGAGACACAAAGCGAGAAATCACCCCCCAGGGGGGATGGCCACACCACAATCACTTCTCCTCCATTCTCCTCTCGGGATCTTGGGCACGCACGCACACGCACCCGGCGTGAGTTTTAAGCCACCAGATCCGGGACGCGAACCACGGTCAACTACATGGGAGTCCAGCGACATAACCGTTACTAACTGCTGGTCCCATGAATATAGAGGTTTTTAAAACATTGAAGAGTACAATGTCTTCGGCAGACTAAATATGATCGATTACATGTTACTCTCATACAAGAAAGACTTCAAGAGCAGCTCACTGCCTCCCTATTACCAGCTTCAGACCTTGTTTTTCAAATACCTTCCCTTTCTCTGTCCCATGTTCATGGTAAGATAAGGAAACCCTGAGTGTCCCAAGTGCCATTCCAACTGTGTGCAAACACTAAAACAATATTCAGACTAAATTCTAAGTTCATAGGTAAAAATGACTGTCCATCTCAAGTCATGTCCACTTTTAGTCCAATTATACGTGGTAAGTCACACACCACAAAAGTGGCTTGCTACAAAGTCCTGGAAGTGTGCATTAGGGAAAATGAACTGTGGCTTTGTAAGAGAGTCTCATGAGCATCCAGCCTAACCTTCCTCTCTCGATCTCCTGTTTACTATATTTAGCCACACAGACATGATAGAAAAACTAACCAGATACAGCCTTCAAAGGCTCAATTTAGAAATTGGCCAAAATGTGTGCTCAGGCCCATAGATCTTAAATTATACTTTACCATTATAAGTTCAAAGGCCATAGGTCTTAGTAAAGGTTACAAAATAATATCAAGGTGCAACTATTTATGAGTGGGGCCTTTCTGACAAGTGCTGGTTCCTTACTAGAAAGCTTGTATAGATGCTTCAGTATCTATCAGAGAAGCTTGGTAATAAGGTATTGTGAGTCTCCTTATCCCAGCCATGTCACATTGAAATGACAGCATTATCTTCTTAAGATCAACAGTGCCATATTGTTAAATTGGTCCCAGTTGATGCACTGACTGAGCCTCAAGCATATAGTCATAGAATAGCAGCTAGTCCTCAGCAATAAGCCAGAACTGGAGGGCCCAAGACATGCCAAGCATAAAAGGCTTGGCCATGGCCAACCATTCAGACCTGACTCAATGCCTCCTCATGAGGAAGCTCTTCATCCAAGTGATGTGATATCTCCTTCATTTCTGCTCTCAGAGGTTTTATTTATGTGTCATGCATCAGGTCCTAAGCATTATGGCAATGCTTTGTT
This sequence comes from Tupaia tana, assembly GCA_026018925.1. Lineage (NCBI taxonomy): Eukaryota > Metazoa > Chordata > Mammalia > Scandentia > Tupaiidae > Tupaia > Tupaia tana. Next base: position 71,212,614 of record JAKSZU010000002.1, read on the forward strand.
ATCAGAATCCTGGCACAGCCACATGTGACCTAGTGGAGAGGATCCTCACTGGTAAAATAGGAGCTAAAAATATCACCCTGTTAGATGTGTTGTGAAAATTAAAAGATAATGTATATAAAGGACACATTCCAACACAATGTCTGGTACAAAGTAACTGTCCAAAAGATAATATAGGGACCAGCAGTTAGCATAATGGCTATGTCACTCAACTCCCATGTATCTGACTGTGGTTCGAGTCCAAGACCTGGTGGCTTAAACTCACGCCGGGCACGTGTGTGTCTGTGCCCAAGATCCTGAGAGGAGAATGGAGGAGAAAGAATTGCGGCATGGTCATCTCCCCTGGGGGGGGTGATTTCTCGCCTTCTCTCTGTCTCTCTCTGTCTTTCTGGTGAGCGCACATGCCCTATAGCAAAAACTTCTCCATAAAAATAAATAAATAATAAAAGATAATATAATATCATCATTATTATTTCTTAGGAAAAGAATAAATATCTTACTGCTGTTTGAGTTAATGCCTACATCTAAGTACAAAAACAATGAATGAACTAAAAATAAAATGAAATAAAAGCCACTGCTGGGGAATGCCTGCACCTAGCCACCTGGCCCAGAGTCCTGCTAAATGCCTAATGGAATGACATGGCATTTGGCAGGCTCTGGGCAAATCTTCACTACGACAACTTTAAACATGACAAAACAACACTTTCTTTTAGCTAATTATGCCTTTGTTGTAGTTCTCTTTGCCTATCGTTTTCTTTGATTCCTTTTAGAATCTTACCTATTACATGTGGGGACATTTATTAGTCATAAACACTCACTAAACACCCGTTAAATGCTGATTACTACATTATTTGTTAAAGGATTATTTTATTTAATGTTATTTATTTATTTATAATTTGATGAGAGAGGGAGAGAGTGAGAGAGATGGAAAGTGAGAAAGCAAGTCACCAGGTCTGGGACTTGAACCTCAGCTGGCCATGTGGAAGTCCAGCACCCCTAGTCACCATGCTACCTGCCGGCCCCACTACATTATTATTATTTTTTTTTTTTTTTGCCATAGGGCGGGCGCCACTACACCTGGCTTTATTTATTTTTTTTTAAGAGAGATTTATTGTATAGAAAATGTGCACTTACCAGAGAGACAGAGAGAGACAGCGAGACAGAAAATGAAAACCACTCCTCGGGCGGATGGCCACACTGCATTCTCCATTCTCTTCTTGGGATTTTTGGCATGCCCTCACATGTTCCCAGCATGAGTTTCAAGCTGCTGGGTCCAGGACTCAAACTATAGTGGACTACATGGGAGTCTAGCAATATAACCATTATGCCATCTGCTGGTCTCTGCTGATTACTACATTTAAACAATAGAAACATCAGATAAGATTGTTCTCAAGGTGATGATAATCTTCCTGGATACATTATTTACCAGTTTAATATCCATTGCAATGGTGACCAGCAGTTGGCATAACGGCTATGTCACTGGACTCCCATGTAGTCGACCGAGGTTCGAGTCCCAGACCTGATGGCTTAAACTCATGCAGGGCATGTGTGCATGCATGCCCAAGATCTCTAGAAAATAATGGAGGAGAAGGGATTGCAGTGTGGCCATCCCCCCTAGGGGGTAATTTCTCACTTTGTGTCTCACTGTCTCTGTCTTTCTGGTGAGCGTGTGTGCCCTATAGCAAAAACCTCTCAAAAAAAAATGTATATATATATATCTATTGCAATGGATATTCCAATCCACAAATTAGTGGTTTATAGTGACTTCACCTCTCAATTTTCAAGTATTCAAGCTGAAGCAGCACAATCTTTTTACAGGCTACTAATACATCATAAGAACCTGAGAGTGTCCCTCATGCCATCGCTGCCAGCCCTACTCTTGATCTACCTTTTATACCATTGTTGCCATCATCATTAATGGGAACAATTTACAGAGCGTGTGGCAATAAATTATCTTGTTTACTGTATCTAGACTTTACATATGGGCTGATTGATTATAGCATAGCTCTATAGGGCATAATCTCTGCTGGGTTTTAGTATTACTTTTAATAAGCCTAGATGCCAAGTACGCTTACTGGCAATGGCAGGTCACTGCGTCCTTGTCTTCATGAAACAACCTACCTGTATCTATCAAACTTCCACTCTAGGTTTAGATTCAAGATAATACTTTTTTTTGGCCATAGGGCATATGCATTCATCAGAGAGAGACAGAAAGACATGAGAGGGGAAGTGAGAAGTCACCCTCTCCCAAAGGGGATGGCCATGCCACAATCCTTTTACCTCCATCCTCCTCCTGGGATTTTGGGAACACACACCTGGCATGAATTTCGAGCCTCTGGGCCCGTGACTCAAACCATGTTTAGCCATATGGGAGTACAACATCTTAATCACCATGCCACCTCTGGCCAACAAGGTAATACATTTCATGTTTTAAATGTTAATTAGTGTTTTTCCCAAATCTGTGGCTATGAAATTATTATCTGCTTTTGCACCCCTTCAGAGATTTGAAGGTTCTTCTGATAGTCTGAAGTCAGATCTTTGCATCTTCATTCTAGAATGACCTTATGGTGCTCTGAGATAAAAAAAGGTTTCAATTCATACTTACGTAATTATTTTAAATAAAATTATTTTTATTCATTAAATATGTATCTCTAGAATCTTAGTTCTTATGTTTCTCCACCTAAAGAAACCATTTTTATTGGGACCAGCAGATGGCATAATGGTTACATCGCTGGACTCCCACATGGCTGCCAGCAGTTTGAGTCCTGGATCTGGCTGCTTGAAACTCACAGGTGTTTATGCATGAGTGCCCCAAATCCCAAGAGGAAGATGGAGGAGAAGGGATTGAAGAGTGGCGATCCCCCCTGGGAGGGATTTCTTGCTTGCTTTCTCTCTGTTTTACCAGTGGATGCATATACTCTACAACAAAAATCTCTCCAAAAAAAAAAAAAAAAAAAAAAAGAAAGAAAGAAAGAAAAAAAGAAAGAAAGAATTCATGTTATCATTTCTGCCATAGGTGATTCCCTAACTAAATAATGTTGACAGTGTCACAAAAGTTGCATGTGCACTTAGGTATATTTTAATTAGAAGTTTGAGAAACCACTTTTTTTGGTTTTTATTTATTTATTTATTTTTACATTTTTCCACATTTACTTTACATATCAAATTTGCTCATGCTTCATAGTTCTTGACAGTTAATAAACAACTTTCAAAATTTCAACATACTGAATTTTAAAGATAAGGTTCAAAATATTTTTTACAATTTTTATAATTTTGTTTGTGACTCTTTAACAGCAGAAACAGTATGGTTTTAAATATCTTTGAGAAAATATTTACATGTCAGTTACTCAAATTGTTGAAAATCAAATCTCCAGCACACTAGTCACACATAAACCTCAATTCAGCCCTGCCTACCAAGTATTCTGTGATATACCATCTGCTAGCAAAGATCAGTCTCTTTTTCTTCCTTCAAAGTCTTTCTCAATATAATCCTTTGGTGTGGTAGCTCTTTTGCAATCTCTACTGATTACAATGCTGGGCTGGAGAAGTCCAGGTTACTTTTGTTATAAATTCTTTCATATAGCTTCTCTAATCCTCTCTGCCAGACAGAACTATTTATGGTGCCAGTCCATCTTTCTAAGAGCTTCGGTTGGCTTACTTGAGATCCACCTTAGTTACATAGTTTTCTGAATGATCTTCAGATAAGACATTCCAGTCAAAGCCTTGTCCAATAATGAGTATTTCCAACTTTTGATTCAATGCAACAAGCATTATTGAACTTATACAAATAACCCTTCTGCCACAAAATAAGAATACTCCCAAATATTTCCAATTCCAGAGGGGTCAGGAAGAAAGAAAAGTTTATGTTTCCATTTAAAGAAACAAACAAGAAAAATATTTTAATAAATTGCTGAACCTATCAACAACTCAAAAGAAAGTAAAACGTTTAAATTGGGAAAACAAAGCATAGTAAAAAAAAAGAAATCACTAATGTTTTACTCAAAAATAATAAAATTCCAGTTCAGTCTTATGTTCAAACTCTCTTCTGTTGACTATGCAGTGTAGCTGTGGTCCAATCTTCCCATTTAAATCCTGAAGGTTAGCATTCAACGTTGTTATTGATATTTCTTGTCCCTAGCATTAAATTGGTCATTTTCTTGGTTGGCTTCTGTTCTCTTATTTCCGTATGTGTCTTTAGTTTTCCTGGTAGAGCACTCCTTTCAGAACTTCTTGAAGAGTGGGTCTGCAACTGGCAAATTCTTTCAGGTCTTGTTTATCTGTGACTGTTTTTATTCTTTCTTTCCATATGAAAGATAATCTTGCTCGGTATAGTATTCCTGGTTGAAACTGTTTTTCACTAAACACTTTGAATATATTTTCCCATTCTTCCCTTGCTCACATTGTTTCTGATGAGAGGTCTGAGGTTAGCCTGATAGGATAACCTTTATAAGTAACCTGACGTTTCTCTCTTGCCAATTTTAGTATCTTGTCTTTGTCTGTAGATTTGACCAGACTGGCTATGATGTGCCTTGTAGCAGATCTTCCTGGGTTGATTCTATTTGGTGTCCTTTGTAATTCTTGGGTCTGGAGATTTGAATGCCTCTCTAGATTTGGAAAGTTTTCTTCTAAGATTTCATGGAATAATCAGTGCCCTTATTAGTTTCCTCACCTTCTGGGATACCGATTATCTGGATGTTTGGGCACTTAATGCTGTGTAGTATTTCTCATATAGTATTCTCATTTTTTGGGTTATTTTCTCAGGGTTTTTGGTTGTTTTTTCTAGATCAGAGGTTTTGCCTTCAATATCTGAGATTCAGTTTTCTGCATGGACTAACCTGTTTTTAATACTTTCATGGGAGATGTTGATTTCCTGAATGGCAGCTTTCATCTCTAATAGCTCCATTTGATTCTTTTTTATGGTGTGTATTTCCTCTTTCAGATCATGGAAGAACTTCAACACCTCCTGGAATTCATTGTCTCTTTTCTCTTACATCTTCTGATATTCATTATCTCTCAGCTCTTGCATCTCATTTAGTTTCGTCACTACGAATATTCTGAAGTTTCTATCATACATTTCCATGAATTCTACTGTACTATCTGTAGATGATGAAGGATTGTTCTTTTCCCTTAGGGGAGAGATATTTTCTTGATTTCTCATGTTTCTTGTGCCTCTACCGTTGTTTCTGGTCATTCTGTGACAAAATCTCTTCTCCACAGTGCTTAGTAATGTGGTATCAACAGTAAGATTAGGAGTTCAGATTTATAAAAAGAAATTTCTTCGTTAAGGCAGGAGGTTCAATAAGCATTGAGGATTTCAATGACTCTAAAAGTATTCAGATGCTTGGCTATTGTGCACCTAGGTCTATCTAGACATTAAGTGTGTGGAGAGTGAAGATTAGAGTAAGAAAGTAGGGTTAAAAAATATAAGCAAAAAGGAAACAAAAACTAGAAAAATACTACCAAAAAAAGAGTAAAAAATGTTCGCTAGTGCATCGTGTGAACACGACTGGACATACCTCAGCTTTAAAATGGCTTCTGAAATTAACAAGTGAAAGAAAGGGCCCAAACTAAGGAGAGGTGCTTGAAAAATTAAAAAAATTTTTTTTTTTAATTTAAAGAGAGAGTGTGAGACAGACAGAGAGACCTACAGCCAGAGACAGAGAGAAGACAGAGGTCATCCTACCTTGTCTGAATGTTTTGGGAGTTTAGGAGATGGGTTAGAGCATGACTTCACCAGGATACACCTCAGCTTTAAAATGGCTTCTTGTCTGTATATTTTGGAAACCACTTTTAAATCTTAAAAATATGTACCAGATTCCCTCAACCTAAATGCTCCTTCACTCTCACTGTGTATAATGCAAACACTAGTGCTGCAGTGAAATACTACAGCCATTCTGACGGATCAGTGCCCATGTCGCTCCCGTGATTAGAATTTGAATATCACTCCTATGTCCACACATTTATTTGTATATATCATTCTATAAGATCCATGCTTAAATGTCATTTAAGTTTTTCCTAAAAGAAAAAGAAAATAAGAAATTTCAAGTTGAAAGAAAAATACCTAATGGAAATTCCTTTTCTCTAGAAACTCCTACATTTAAATCAGGCCAAAGGAGAAGATGGAGATCATCATTATTCTAAACACTAACTTTCCAAGGATAGGTAGTTCATAATTTCTAAGGAATCCTTCTGTATCTATCATCTCAGGCTGCCTAACAGAATGTTATAGACTTAGACCAGCAGATGGCGTAATGGTTATGTCACTGGATTTCCATGTTATTGACCACAGTTTGAGTACCGGACCTGGAGGCTTAAAACTCACATGTGCCCAAAATCCCAAGAGGAGAATGGAGGAGAAGGGCCATCTCCATAGGAGGTGTTTGCTTGCTTTCTCTCTCTCTCTCTGTGTCTCTGGCAAGTGCACATGCCCTATAGCAAAAATCTCTCTCTTAAAAAAAATACTATAGACTGGGTGGGTGATACGACAGAAATGTATTTCATGCAGTTCTGTAGTCTCAGAAGCTCCAGATCATGGTACTAGATAATTCAGTTCTTAATGAGAACTTTGTCCTGACTTGTAGACCACTGCCTTCTCACTATGTCCTTGCTGAGCCTTTCCTTAGTCCATGTTCATCAGAAAAGGAAGAACTCTCTTCCTTATTACAAGGCCACTAATAACATCATAGAGCTACCCTCATGATTTCATCTAACCTTGTCTTCCAAATACCATCACATTGGGAGTTAACTCTTCAACATATGAATTTTAGAGAAAACAAACATTCGGCCCATAATACCCTCTTTATTAAATAGTAATCTCTGAATTTAGAAGAACTCTGGTATATCAAGGTTAAAAAGAAAAAAGAAATTTTATGTCAAAATAAACCAAGATATTATAAGTCAAAGTAGAAGAAATACTTCTCACTGGTAGTAATGATGTTACTGATGCTTACTGACTTACATATTACTTACTATGGGCCAGGTGTTATTCTATAACATTTATATTCTTTATTATACATATTTATTCAATGTGCTGATATGATTAATCTCAGTATCATATAGTTTATATATTAGCTATATAGTAAATACAATACTCTAATTGAGAAACAGACACAGGATATGAAGAGATAACTCTCAAAAAAGATACTTTGGAGGCAGCACGTGGTGTGATGGTTAAGGTGCTGGACTCCCACATGGCTGACCATGGTTCAAGTCCTGGACCTCGTGTCTTTAACATCATGCAAAACACATGTGCATGCATCCTCAATATCCCAAAAGGAGAATGGAGAAGGAACTGCAACATGGCCATCACCCCTGAAGGGTTTTTTCCCTCCCTTTCCATATCTCTGTCTCTCTCTGTGAGGAGAACACATGCCCTATAACAAAAACCTTTTTTAAAAAATCTAAAATAAATTAATTCACTGATAAACATATGAGACATGATTAGTCTCATTAGTTATCCATGAAATGCAAATTAAAACAGCAAAATGTCATTTCCTTACCCATGTAATTAATATTAAAGAAAGATAGTGAGAAGACATTGTGATGATCACTCATCCACCTGATGAGAGTATAAATTAGTACAACTTTCCTAAAAAGCAATGTGACAATATATGCAAAGACGGCTTGAAATATTTTTCTACCCTTTGAACCAGTAATCACTTTTTGCCACACTTCTCAGAAATTGAAAAATGAAGGATCATAATAGCTGGGTAACAAGTCCTCATCTAAGTCATATTGCTTGAAATTGTATGCTTTCAGAAAACACAAAGAAGGACATATTTGTTTGTAGATCTTCATAAATCAATTGATGACAAATACCTGTGATTTTTAGCATATCATAAATTTTAAAGGAGTCTTTAAAAAAATACAGATGCTATAATTAAGATCTTTTTTTAAAAAAGTGTTTAATATTACTTCAAGAGAGCAAAAAATGGGTACCCTTGACAGGGTCTTGCCCTGTTGCAATCCTTCTCTCAGCCCCTCAGGGTCACAGGCATATATGGGCATACCCAGTGTATTTAGGTTGACCAGGGATCCAAGCCTGGGCCTCCCATATGGCTCCAGTATTAGACAGCGACGTCTTACTCCCTGTCACTGTGGGTGAGTCTATAACTAAAATATTTCATTCTAATATATTACCATATGCAAAAATGTTTCTCAGTATCTATACAAATATTAAAAATGAGGAGCAAATTGATGCCAAATTTATAAAGAATAATATCAATTCATTAATAATTACATTGAGAAAAAAAACTAAAATGCTATTTGCCTTAAGAAACTCAATTTCAATAAAAATTTTGTGCCTATTAATTTTACCAACATTTGTGATGTATTTTTATCTGATCAACAGTAACTTCAATATATACACTAATTTTGTTGCAGATAATTGCTATCACTTTGTACCACTGAATTATTTTAGGATAAATTTCCAAAGGAGAAATACAATAAAAATAAGAGTTCAAAAAATAATAATGTAAAAGTTCTTGCTTTTATTGAGAAGCATTTATGCATTTTTAAAAACAGGTTAATATGATAGCAAATATTAATTATATTCATATTCTACTGAAAATATTAGAATTTCCCTTCCTGTTATTTAAACTTAAGAGGAAAGAATTTTAGAAATCAATAAAAAATATGCATAAGGACACATAGTTTGTAATAATCATTTTGGGAGGAGGAAAAAAATTAAAGAACAGATTTATAAGGCATTTACTGCAGTGTTTTCCTTTCAGTAATTAGGATTTGGAAACAAAGCTTCTTATATTACTTGTCTTACATCTTGCTTTAAATGGCATTGCATTTCCAAATTATGTCCCCAGAAGTCTTGCTGTATTTGTTATAGTGGGCAGGGCAATAACTCTTTTTTATATGGCAATACAGAAAAGTGGTGAGGGTTGGAGCAGCATCCACCATACAAGAGTATTTACAAAAGAGCTGCTAATACAGAACAAGCTTTAGTGTATCAGAGCTACCAACCCCTTCTTTAACACCAGCTTTCAAATAAGCGTATTTTAAAATCGTCTGATTTAAACTTGAGAAAGATTCCTTAAAAATTATCAAAATAGGCCAGCCACAGTGGCACAGCAGTAGCACCACACTCTGCAATGCTGGCCCCACGTGAAAGGTCCCACATTCTAGTCCTGAGGTCTCCTGTACAATCTGGCATCACGAGCACAAGCTATGTTCTTCGCTAGCTGCCACTATGGGTGGATCATGACATGAAGATTCTGTTGGACATGCCTGCTTCTTTTTCTCTGTCTCTCTCACTCATGAAAAAGAGAAAGAAACTTTTTTTAAAAAAAGAAACAATCATAAAGATAAATTTTAATTATCTCTCTTAAAGATTGCAGAATTATTGGAGAATTAGTCACCTTGAGCACAATGAATTTTCTTCAAAAGTTCCTAGGTCATTTTAAGTAATATTTTAGACAAGGGGGACCAAGAAGCTCTTAAATTAGTAGAAAAACATATTTAGATATTAGAAATTATGTGAAAACTCTCTCACAATCAAGTTTTCCCTCTGCAAAATATCAAATAGAGAACAGGAAAGCAAGCTTTGATAAACCTTGTTCTTTCTGCCTCTCCCCTCAACAATTTCCACTACATTCACAGCTTTCAGCTCCTATATCTTGGCCTAATACAATAGGCATCTGTTCCCATCACTCCAAGCACCCGAGCTCTGCTCTCGAGAAGGTCAGCCTTGAACTGGTAAACTTCAGCTCTAGTGGTTCACTTCTATGTGACATAGCTGATCTATTCCTCTTTGTTAAACCCATTGTCATCCTGACATCTATGATTTTTACTCATCTGACCTATTGCTATGGTTTGGACCACTCTGTCCTTCTTGTGTGCACCCTTCAATATTCTTAGCCCTCTCTGGTCCTGCACTCAGTGGACCCTCTCTTTTGTTCCTAAGTCTTCAATTATACCTCCCTCCAAATATTTTCTAAACATACCTTTCAAAAAAGTCCTTAACAAAAAAAGTCTTATTAACTATTCAGTCTCTCTTCACATACCTAAGCTCATTTTCTCTCCTTTCCACACTTTTAGTGCTCCTCTTGCCTCAATTCTTTCATCCCAAATCAGTACTTCTACCTGTTCTAGAACTTGGCTAAAAAGCATCTTCTCCTTGGGGTCTCTAATACCTCCCTCTCTCACTCCTTTAGATTCAATGGAGTAATTAAGTCTTCTTGATTCCAACTCTGTAACATCAATCTAACTCATTTTCACTTTTTACTACCAAGGTCTAATTCTGAGTCACATTTCTGACTTGATCTAGTCTTTGGTATTCTATCTGGACTTCCAGGTTAAATACCATTGCCTTCATTAACAATTACCAATCAACAGTGTTCTTTCTCTAGGCTCCCACTGTATTTTATTCACAGTTCGTTGTACCTGTATCTGCCTCCTTCCAATGCAGTCCATTTGCAGAGAGCAAATCCCCTATCACCAGCCTGTGTCAATCCTATCTGCAAGTGTAAATCTCCTTGTGGAAATACATCATATGATTGACTGTTACATCACTAGAGTATAAACCATGGAATAAGACACTGTGAACACTAAAATATTTGGAAAGAAAGAGAAAGGGAAAGAAAGAGAAACAAAAGAATAGCCATAATTCTTTCCTGCATTTAAAGTATTCTTTATCCTAATAATATCATCTAATGAACTCACAGTATACTTGAAGGCCTTGTATACTTAAGCCTAGTCATTCCTTAATAAAGAATGTTAATCCCGTTTCCCTCCTTAACATGAAGGCAAGCATGAAGATGAATGAAGCATGTCCTACAATGTGTTTCATTCTTGTCCAGAGACACACAATGTCTCAACAGTTGATTCTTGTTCCCAGAAAAATTCTTCTTGCCAAATACAAGTTGGGTGATATAAGCAACCAAAGCTAAGATGCCCCAAGATTGCCCCATTGTAATGAGTTTCAAAGCAATGATTACATCACTTTCTTTCTGTATTCGTAACACAGCCACAGTTAAGTAAAAGAGAATTTTAACTGATCAACTGCTCAGAATTGGGCTACTCTCTGACTCTCCTTATAAACTTCCCTCTAGGGGAATTCCTTGTTCACTTTGGCCCTGGCTGGAGGGAAAGGCAACTTAAGACAGAGATTACACGAAAGCTGTCATTTTGTAAAGGTTATAGGAATGGCAACAAGAGACAACTGAGCCGCCAAGGTGCAGTGAGGGTGAACATCAAAAGAAGAGTAAAGATAGCGGAGAGTGGAACTGCTTTCTCTGAAGCTTATCTGAGCTCCTTTGGTTGAGAAATCAAGACTTGAAATCTCAGCATATAAAGCTTGCTCGTAACAAAGCCAGTGTGTCTTGGCTTTAGCTGGAAATACCATAAAAGCAGCTTCTCTTGCAACCAATCTCTCTCTCTTACTTTTCTTAGCCAGTATGCAGCTACATGTGAAAATAATTAATGAAACCCTTCAAAGAAACCATAAGAACTTTAAGAAATGGTTGTTGTATGGAGGGAAGAAGGTTCTCATGTTTCATATGAAATCCTTTCTATCAGAGCCGAGCTACCCCAACCCTATGTGATACTTTGAGTCACAAGTGAAAAAAAAAGAAGCTGAATGCCAAGGTGAGATTCCAAGATGTAAAGCCAAATGCAGTGGAAGAAAAATTATTATTGCCATTTAATATTTTTTAAGTGTAAAATTCGGGAGAACTCAGACCTAGAAAAATCAAGACAATAAAATAGAATCTCTATCACAGGAGCAGCTAGCACCAAGTGAAGGTGCTCACGATGATCAAATCTGGAAAAGAAACTAAGAGTTTGTTTTTCTCCTACATTTCATGGTCTGAGATACAAGGAGAGAATTGTATTCCTTACATCAGCTCATTTATCTTAAGTAAAACAATATTTAAAGTTGGGCTGGGCTATTTGAAGTAGAGAAGAGATGTTCTGGAATTATTTCCGTGCCCTCCATAGTGCCACAGATATTCAAGGAAGAGTTACTCTTACTGATTTTCAGATGAAATACGAGAACGACACTGGAGCCAGTAACCTCTGTGAGATAAAGAAATTCCTCAAATAGCCAAGAAATGGTTCTTAATTTGGGGAAAGGAATGTTCATGGGAGATGCTATCAGAATTACCCAGGGGAAAGAGCTGATTATTTTAAATATATAGTTGCTCCTGCCCTGATTTTTTTCACCTGCTTACAATGATCTGTTACTGATAAGTCTGTTACATTAAACAGGAAAACAGGGAGAAAAAAATAGCAAACTATTTCAGAGATAATTCTTAAGGTATAGATCTGATGAAATTGATCATAATAACCACTAATAAAAATACATTTATTGAATAATGTACTTACTATCAGACAAGTATGCAGCTGAGTTTTTTTTTTTTTTTGGATGTATTAATATTTTAATTCTAGTAAGGCAATAAGAAGCGAATATTTCTATTATTTTCAACATGCAAAACAGAAAATGAGGCACAGATAAGTCATCTGTCCAAGATCACAGTAGTTAGTCTAGGTCATCTGGCTCTAGTAGCCATATCATCTCTTTTTAAAATATTACCTAAATGCAGAAACTCCAATAACTCCTTAACCAGCATTCCAGGTCTTCTATACAATACCTCCTCCTTCTGTTAGCAAGTGTCTCAATCAATTGCTCTCTTGTGTAGCAGCATAACTCCATGTAAAAATAGGCTATACTCAGTCTTCAATCCTTTTCTAATTTTAATTAGCCCTATCACTTTACCTAATATAATTAGCCCTATCGCTTTACTTAAACTGCTCAGCAAAGTCAACAATGACCTCCACACGACCAGGTCCAGAGGCCAATTCCCAGTCTTTAGTTCATTTGAGCCCTAAGTAGCATCCAATATTACATTCACTCTCTTCTCCTTGATAATCTTTCTTTATTGGCTCTGTCATACCAAAAATCTTTGCTTATCTCAATTTCTTTTCAATCTCTTTGTTGGTTCCTTTCCTTCTTCTTAACCTTAAAGGATGGATTCAGTTCTTTTTTTTTTTTTTTTTTGGAGAGGTTTTTGCTATAGGGTACGTGTGCCCACCAGAAAGACAGAGAGATAGAAAGCGAGAAATCACCCCTCGGGGGGATGACCACACCACAATCCCTTCTCCATTCTCCTCTCGGGATCTTGGGCACGCACGTACACGCATCTGGGACTTGGACTGCGGTCGACTACATGGGAGTTCAGCGACATAGCCATTACACTAACTGCTGGTCCCCAGGGTTCAGATCTTAATGATTTTCTCTACTACATCCACACTCACTCCCTTGCTGAGCTCAGGCAATGTTACGGTATAGCTTAACAGTCTACATGCATGCCAAAGACCACAGCCCAGACCTCTCCCCTGGACTTTTGCCCATGTAACTGTTTAATGAAGATTTGCCAATTGGATGTTTAACTGGTACCTCAAATTTAATACAGCCATGACTGAACTACTGAATGCTTCTTCTTTCTTAATACCTGCTGAAATGCCACTGTCCCTATTACTGTTGTTGGAGACTCCATCCTTCCAACTGTTCAAGTTGAAAATTTTGTAACTTGCCTGCATTAAAAATATATTCTCTTTCTTTCATACCAGAAACCTTATAGAAGTTACCTTCAAAAGCATATCCCGAATCCAAGCACTTCTTATGATTTCATAGCTTCGGCCTTCACCAAAAGTTCCCTGTTTCACTCTCAGAAAAGTCCTAATTTGGGGACCAGCAGTTAGTGTAATGGCTATGTCGCTAGACTCCCACGTAGTTGACTGCGGTTCGTGTCCCGGACCCGGCGGCTTAAACTCACGCCGGGCGCGTGTGTGTGCGTGCCCAAGATCCCGAGAGGAGAATGGAGGAGAAGGGATTGCGGCGTGGCCATCTCCCCTGGGGGGGGGTGATTTCTCTCTTTCTGTCTCTCTGTCTCTCTCTGTCTCTCTCTGTCTCTCTGGCGAGTGCACGCGCCCTATAGCAAAAACCTCTCCCAAAAAAAGAAAAGTCCTAATTTGAACAAAAAATATAGTCATCTGAACGCAAGGCCGTTCATGATCTCATTCCCACCCCTTCTCCCTGCATCGCCTCTCTGGCCTCATCTATCACTTTCACTGAGTCCACTCCATCCAAGCTGATATCCTTGCCAACCTCCGGCAAGTAGAGCACATTCCTGCTTTGGATCTTTGTTCTAGTTGTTCCCTTTGTCTAGCATGCTCTTCTTTCAGAAATCCATGTGGCAAGTTCCTCACTTCCTTCAGTCTTGGCTTAGTACCTCACTATTCAATGAGACTCCGGTTTAACACTTCAGGGAGACTATTCCCCCCCACCTCTCATCTCATTCAATAGCTCTTCTATGTTCTGTCCTGTTGCACCTACCACCTTTCAACACGGTATAGAATTTTATCTCCTTATTAATTCATTTCTTTTTATTCATTATTTGTCTCCCTCCACTTAAAGGTAAGCTCTTTGAGACCATGACTTTTTATTATTTTGTTCCGTAGTATAGCTTGAGAGTAGAACATACCTAGCACATATATTGATGGCCCAATAAATATAGGTTTAAAGAAACAAACATGTACACACTCAAAGACAAAGGCCATTATGCATTCTTATCTTATATTCTGATTATTCTTCTGATTTCCCTGATGCAATACCTTGTCTCTTGTCATAATCCTTCTGCTTGAAAGAGACACTGACACAAGTCTCCCTTACCTCTCTCCTTCCCCATTCAATGGGTTGATTGGACCAAGAGATTGAACATACAAACTCTAAAATTATTGAAGGTTGAGAATTCCTAATCTGAAATCCCAAGTGCTCCAAAATATGAACTTTTTGAGTACAGACATCATGCCACAAGTGATAAATTCTACACCTGACTTTACAATCAAAACACCACAAAATACTGTATAAAGTACTGCATAAAATACTGTATAAAACTACCTTCAGGTATGTATCTAATATATATGAAATGTAAGTTAATTTCATGTTTAGATTTGGGTCCCATCCCCAAGATAGCTCACTATGCATATGTCTATATTCTAAGATCTAAACAAACCTGAAATCCAAAACACTTCTGGTGCCAAGCATTTTAGATAAGGAAAATTCAACCTGTATTCACAATTTCAGAAATGTTCATTAAAGTGAGAGATCCGCAATGCTCTTACCTAAACTGCCTTGCAGGTGCCTGGCTGAGTCTTAGTTGCTTAACAATGAACTCAAATTCATTTTTAAAAGTTCCCATATTTTAGAGTCAAAAGACTCCCTGACCAATACTGCCACCTACCGATGAGTAGGTGAGTAATCAGGACAATCAACGTGTAAATCAGTTTAACAGAAACTAGGAAAAGACAATAATAAAAAATCCCATGAAGTCAGTAAAATAAACTGTTTTTCCCGAAGAGTGCTAACAAGGAATTTACAGTGGATTCTACAGCTGCATTAAGCAAAGAGTTTGCAAGCACAAAGAATGGCAATGACCTCCTTCAGAAAAGAGGAAACATCACCAAAACATTAACACAGCATCTAAAAATACCAGTTCTTCAACTTTTCACCACCAGCTCTCTTAAGAATTAAGATGTTTGAGACTCAAAGCAAATATATTTGTTTTAATTTTTCCTCATGACAAACAAATGCAAACAAGCCTACCCGCAGTTTTAAAACACACTACCAGAAAAGGAAACATAAACACACACACACACACACACACACACACACACACAGAGCAAAAGCTAATGCTTTTGAGTTAATACCAGTACATTTGTATTCAAGGCTCTACATTATTAAGTTTCTCCTCTTTAGAAGTACAGATATAAATTTTTTTGGTTATTTAAATGCAGTATTTTTCAGTGTCGATGAATATGGGTCTTGAATTCTAAGGAATACACAAAATAAAATGGCATTTTCACTTTATCTTTATCAAAAAATCTGGTACTTTTTCATGTTCAAAAACTTCTTGTATCCCCTTCTTCCCCCAGATAGGTAGTAAATAGTAAATATTAGTTGGCATATTCTTTAGAATAAACATTTGTCTAAACATTGTATTCATTTGCCTTTTTATGAAGTTAGACACCCTTAAAACGTTTTAAGCATTTTGTTTTTCTTTTCTATTAATTATTTCTAATTGAACCATTAATAAAATAGCATTTTTCTAATCACAGAATTGATATGTGTTGTTAAAATCATAAATAGAATACACAACGTATTTTGAAATTCCTAAAGAATAGAAATTTATGTAAAGAAAAAACTAAGAAAAGAAACAAGTTTATTTCTCTCACATGCTCTCTCACTTAAAAAAAATTACATGGGAGCAATAGGTACAATGAAAGAGGAGTGACTTTGAACAACAAACATAGCCCATTTATCTATTTAAAATAACATTAATAAAAAAAGAAAAAGACTCACGAACACTTAAGATTAAAAGTAATCATTCCAAGAGAAGATAATTTAGAAAAAGACATTTAATTATAAAATTTCTTCTTAAATAAAAAAGCAATGGCACACATTACCACAAAATTATTTAAGTGATCATATCCACTGGCTGCTGTTGTAATGATATGCTAAAATTTTACGACTGCTCTCATTAACAGCATTTTCCCTCCTAATTATAGTGGCATCCAGAGCTTCTAAGAATGTGTAATTTTTCCTAAAGTACTACTAAAAGTGTCATAAACACAGTTTGTGCAGCATTCATTTATATCACCTTTTATTTACTACACTCTCAACTCATAAAATATTTAACATTTCTCTCTCACTTCATTTCTCTTATTTACAGTACAGAGGCTCATTTCTTGTCACAATACAGTTTGTGCATTAAAATCCCTGGGAACAGTACTTTCCACAACATTTTAATGAGTTTACTCTGATTATTTAAAATAAGTACACAAACAAAAGCTTGTTCACATGACTATGTCATACCCAGAAGAATATTTTTTCCAGGAGACTTACTCAAGAGTTTAAAAAAAAAAATCCCTCTTTAATAAAATACATTAATACATCCAACTATTAATGGATTATACCATCATGCATATTTATAATGCTAAGATGACAATAGGTAAAGGCAGCTATGACTTTTTAAATTCCATTTGGAAGAGTACAGCACACATGAAGTGATTTGGCTTTCATTCTCTTGGTATCCATAATCCAGTTATTCCACATGGGTGTATTTTATTTATTCTTAGTATATAAGCATTTAATGGTTCAGTAATAATTGGCAACGTCTGACAGTTCTATTTTCTTGATCTTGGATACAGTTCTGTGCACATATGTCAGATAAACTGAAAAAAATGCAAATCACTTCATGTGATACAGCAGGAAGAAGTAGAATGTTACTGTTTGAACAAACAATCCAAAGAGATGAATGCTAATACTCTACAGTGACAGGAATACTGTTAAATTAGGTCTGTTTTAATATGTGCCATCTTCAAAACTGGCCATACCTGGTTTCTGTTATCTTTGGGTTAAAAAACAACCTATTTGGGAGAAAGATAGCTGTGAGGAGGTAAGAAAGCATATATTACAGTACATACAATTTTAAGAGAAAAAAGTGGGAAGAGAATATTATTTTCATATACACACACATATAAGACTATGTCACATAGGACACATTTCATAGAGTTTATAAAAATAGGCAACAAACAAATTTAGCCCTTCTTCTCACTCCAGAAATATTTTCTAATAATAATAATTAACTTATGTTCTGGCAGCAGCACAAATCTATAGTTTTTTAAGGCTGGGAGTGTCACTTTAATAGTTGGGTACAGTTGAGTAGTAAGAGTCCTGCCATTCTCTATTGACACTGTTCATCAAGCAAGAATTATTATGGAAGTCCTCATGGTTATCTGCAGCTTGTTAAGTCTTCTAGAGTGCTTTTGACTTTATAACCCACTCAGCATTTGGGTTGAGCTGATATAAGTCCTTCATGTAAGTGTTGTCATCCAGGCAGCGCTCCCCTATTGAAGAGATGTTGCATAAGTTTAAAACAGTGTAGATGTTAGAATGTGATTTTACTCTTAGCCCTAACAGTCAACTCTGAAATAATTCTCATCCTTTGCTGTTTCTCATAATGTTATAAAGGATGGCCAAAATATTGGAAAAGTCCATTTGCTAGGCTTTCTCGAAGTGAACAGGTTTTGAATTAATTTCAGAAGCTGGAAATACTTTGTATGATGGGCTTTTCAATAATTCCTGAAAAGCTTACTAACTTTATTAAGAGAGGCAACAGTTTTGAATTTACCTAAGAAGCCACACTTAACTGCTCAAAATATATTAATAGTAAAATGAAATATGAAATACATTAATATTTAAATAATTTTTACTAGTAACAGTTAATAATTCTAAGTTTCTAGATGAGCTGCAGTTTATTTACATCTTAAGAATGAACCTTTACATTCCTATAGTTGCCTTTTTTTAAGTCTAGGAAAACGTTCTACAAATCTGATTTCAAAACATCTTTAATTACCAGTCTGAATAAAATAACAATACACTGATCTTTTAACATTTTGATTCTCATCAAGACTCAAAAGAGAAAAAGTTTATTTTAAATTAAAAAAAAGAGATGAGTAAGATCTACTGATAACTATGAAAGGATAAAATAAAATATAAAACATAGTCAACATTAATTCATTTATCCTATTTCTAGTTCCTAAGTTATAAATATGAGTGTAAGTGTGAATGTGTGTGTGCATAAAATATAGTAACAAGTTGACTGCAGCAAAAATAATTTCTGCTTTCACTAAAAATATCTAGTACTGTACTATACTATAATAAAAATGTTATCTTGGTCTTAAACAAGCTCAACTACTTTCTTTATTAAAGATATGACATGAGCATGTATTTTAAAAAGTTTTGAAAATACTTGCATCATTAACCATCTAGAAGTTAGTCCTCCACTAGAGAATTACCCTTGTTGAAGTCGAACATAGTTGGGCATTTGTACAAAGGTTGAAATAGAGCCTGAAGACAGAGGTTTGACTATTTAAACAAATCCATAATACTTAACAACTATCTAAAGCCTGTTATATTTTACTGCTAGTTATTTTTTCATTCTACAGGTATAAATAATAATCACTGGCAATGTTATATTAGTATATGGAATGCAAAGAGAAAAAAAAAAAGTGCTTACCGATATTTCCTCCAACCTCATACAAAAAAACTTCCCCCTTCTTGAGATTCTGGGCAACCCCACTATTAGGGACAAACAAAACAAATGGATTAGTTATATCATCAAACAGCTTGCAAGTAAATCACTTTAATGTGCTTGGGGAATTCTGGCTGGTATGGAAAATTCATAGCTTAAACACACTGTAATTATCTACACGTTTGTATTTTCCCATCTGTTAAATGTGCCGAATCGGTAATAAAAATGTCATACCTGCAAATTGAAACAAATAAGTGGAATCATACATCTGAAGGCAAAATAATAAATTAACATCTAAATTTGTAAAATTAAAGAAAAGTTAACATAATATTTAGCTGCTAAATTATAAATATGATTATCTATGAAATATTTCCACCTTGTTTTTCACATTGCATTTATTCAATAAGTAATAACCATTGGTTTGCTTTGCTGACAATACTTCTGCTCTTCAAGATGAATGTGAAGAATAAGATGTGATTCTGTGTTAGCCGCTGCAAAGTGAGAGATGCGTGTACTCAAAACAGAAGCAGACATTATGAAGACAGACTATACCAAGTAGGTTGTATTTACAGAGTTACATTCTTCAAAGAATAAACTTTTCCAGATCATTAGGTTCAAAAATAAAAATTGGTAAAATTTAGTAGGTTTCAAATCTTTCTGCATGAACATTATCTGCTAAAAATTCAGATCTCATACTCAAGAAACTCAAATGTAATAGATCTAGGATAAAGTCTATGAATCTGCTTTTAAAATGCACTATACTGGGTAGATGTGCATGGAAAGGTGTATGAACTGTATGGACCTCCCATGTGGTCCCAGTCGGCCAAATACAGTATCTTAGCAACAGTCATCACCATAGCTGGGTCAATAATTATTATTTATATTTATAATATAGAATATAACACAATAAACTATGTGTTTATAAAAAAGGGGTTATAGGTTTCTATGAAGACCAAGTTGAATATTTTGAAAGACTTGATTTTTAAAATATCTGATCAGTTCTTGCTCTCACAATGATTCTCAAGTATGTAAATTCTGGCTTTGCCTTAAAAAAAAAAAAACTCAATTGGGTTTACTGGCATAAGCAAGTTTCTATAAAATGTTAATCAATAAATTCATAATTAAAGAAAAGGTCATAACCCTTTAACAAAGATTGGTGAAAAGAATTGAATTTGTTGTGCATTTATTTAATGTTGTCCATGTGAACACTGGGTTCAGTAGAGAAAATGGGGAGAGAAAGGATGGAGGGAACTAGGGGTTCTCACTGCCCCAACACAGATAGAATATGAGGTGAAAGCACAGGAATGTGGTGGAAGAAAAAATAAACATTTATTAATAATTTACTTATTACATGGCCCAGACAGCCAGGCTATGTGCTTCGTGGTCGTTTTCCTAGTTAATTACAAGGTAGATCCTATTATGATCTGCTCTTATAAATGAGGAACTTGAGACTTAAAGAGAGTATAAACACCAGCCCAAGATAAAGCAAGAACAGCTACTGTCTTTTGAATTCAGATTGATTATCAATCTTTAGTACCCTCAAGAATAAGGAAAGGTGCCCAGGATTGAGGGAGAGGAAGGGAAAGCCAAAGGGAAAGCATTTATAAGACTTCCCTTTGGGTGAAGGAGGGTAAGAGAAGGAAAGGTGGAAGACCAAAGAGTAAGGAAGGAGACAGAAGAAAGGAACCCACTCCAGATGGTAAGCAAGTACCTCTTTAATAAAAGCAGCATAAGGAGAGAATACAAATCGGTAGAAAGCAGCTGTCACAGCTCTGGTACTTTTTCTTTTATTTCTTTTTATTTTCTTTTTTAAGAGAGAGATTTTTGCTATAGGGCATGTGAAACTACTGAAGAGACAGAGAGATAGAGAGACAGAAAGGGAGAAATCACCCCCCAGGGGGCAGAGCCATGATGATGCTGCAATCCCTTCTCCTCCATTCTCCTCTTGGGATCTTGGGCACACATGCACACACGCCTGATGTGAGTTTTAAGCCACCAGGCCCAGGACTTGAACCACAATTGACCATGTGGGAGTCCAGTGATGTAATCATGCTATCTACTGGTCCCAACACTAGTACTTTCTATAACAATATGCTTACTACATTTTTATGCTATACCTTACATACTGATGTCAGAATTTATTATATTGTTCAATTTCATGCCACATCTTACATTATCAGCAAATAGAGGACCAAAAGGACAGACTAAATTGAAAGTGGATGCTGTGTAAATTAACCATGTCTAGTCTGGAAGAGCTACTTCTACATGGAATCTGGCTAGATCTCCAGGTACGCATTCTAAGAAAAGGTGGGATGTCCTGGTGGGAAGAATGGCAAAAGTTGGAATTTACTAAGCAAGGTGAGCATAGAGAGGAAGTGAATTGACTTCACTGAAGCTGAGAGACTCTTCATAAAGCAAAGACATCTGAGAATATCCAGCTGTCCCCAGGACTTAATCCTTAGAAATTCCAAATGCCCTAGGACCTCATCTCATAAAATTCCATCCACTCTCAGACTCTACACCAGTGACTCAGATCCATGATAATCTCTAGACCCTCCAGCCAATGTGGAGCATGCTTAAGGAACTGCCTTTGGAGACAGAAACCACAGATACAGAACTCCAACTTCACCACCTATGACAAACGTGTGACCTTGCAAATCTCAGCTTTCTCATCAGTAAAAGAGAAGAATAACAAAACGTACTTCAGGATATGTCATGAAGGATGCTTATGCTGGTTTACTGAAAGCTCAGACATTACCAATAAGCCTCTCTACCATTTCATCACCATCTGTTAGCTGCACAGATTCATCCCTTCTCTCAATTTATAAACCCTGAGGGGAGGTACTTCAAACTATATGTTTATACCCTTTCAACACCTAGAAGAAGGCCTTAAACAGAACAGAAACATACTAAATACTTGTGAAACCATATTAAAATTGGAGAAGCTTTGGCAGAAAATTTGATTGAAGCCTCTGAATATTAGAATAAGGAGGTTAAATGTAAATAATAATAATAATAATAAGGCTGAAACAGAGCATTCACAAACTAAGATGCCAGTGCCCTGATTTCCCTTTTAAAAAAGATTCAGATTAGTTTATGTCAGTAATAGAAATGGAAGAGGGAAAGGGCACTAAAACATGACATTAGCTAAAAATAAAAATTTAAAGGGTAAAAACTGAAAACCCCACACACGTCTTAGAACCTCTAAAACTCAAGAAAAGATATTACAAAATGTGCCAGAAAACATATGCTCTAATATTCTGAATGGAATTCCATTGGTTATCAGAGGGCTCTGCCCATCAACCCCAAAACAGTGGGGAAGGGTTTAGCTTTCCTTGTGCAGGACAGTGCATTCTCCCCCTTGTGTTTTAGAGCTCAAGGGACTGGTTGTCCTCTCTTAATCCTTCATGCTTTCTGTTCTTAGATTGGAGGGGTTTTGTTTGTTTGTTTGTTTTTTTAGTTTTACTTAGGGCATGTGCACTTGCTAGACAGACAGAGAAAGGTAAAGTGAAAAATTAGCCCCCAGAAGGAATGGCCACACTGCGATTCTGTCTCATCTTGGGATTTTGTGCACACACATGTTTTTCAAGCCAGCAGATTTGCAGACTAGAACCTCTCGGTCATCCACATGGGATCCAGCTATCTCAACCTCCATGCCAATCCACTGGCCAGGAGCATTTCTTCTTGTCCATTATGTTTCACCAAAAAAAAAAAAAAAAAAAAAGTCTTTCCTGTTTTAATACCATTGTATCATAATCAGTAATTTTCTTAACAGCCTATAAACAATAATTAACCTCTAATCTACATATTCTGGAAAGCACCATCAGTGGAACACTTGCCAAGCTCACTGCAGGCATACTGTAGGAACATTCCAATGTACTGCTCCAAACAGGCTCGATTTGAACACCAGCTCCATCCAATGAACTAAACTCACTGCGACTGTCTAATTGTTAAGTCTGCTCTACTCTTCTGTTGGGAAGACAGAAATTTTAAGCATTTCACACTACCCCTTAGCAAAAAAAAAAAAGGGGGGGGAGGGGAGGAGGCGGGGGGGGGGGGAAGGGAAAGAGAGAGCAAGTGAAATATGCCAAGGAATAATTAAAACAAAACAGGCCCCTACCTTTCTTGGCTGAGAAACCTGGCAAGTACATCACTGGCTTTTAGTTCTTCAGTTAGCTGTATTGCCATGGAAACTTTCGAAAGATGGGGAGCTTGCACTCGAATCACTCCCTGAGGAACGTCAGCCTGCAAAGCAATAATGACACTGGAACAAAGCTGACAGCAGCTGGAACATGTAACTCTGTACAATGCATTATACGGTAAGTGTGCTTAACTACGACGCATTTTACTTCACTACATAAAAAAAACCTTAACTACTGTATAATGTAATTTGCTAAATTACATCAAACCTCAAATATCCTCTTAATGGTGATAGGAGAACTTTATAATGCCTGTGCAGTAATGCTTAATTATTTTTAAAGATGTAAAGAATGACAGCAATAACCATTACTGCCATATTAAGTGCTGATTTCAGGGTATTATCTACTAGAGGGTGCTTCTTCATGTAGCAATTTATGAAATTGAATCAGAAAGAAGTAACTTAGTGTGTGATAGCAATGTATAGATTTAGAAAAAATCTTCCCCCCTACCCACACAAAATTTCAAAAAAACATTTGTCCCAAAGTATCTAAAAACAAAATAAAAACATACTTTTCTGATATATTTTTATTGGGTCTGCACCTGACTTAGCTAATGAGCTTCCATTTTTCACTACAACTCTTAGAAGTTAAGATGACTAATTCTAATTCCCTTGTCTATGAATGTGAAAAACAGTTTACTTTTTCAAGGTTTGTAATGTCAGAATGTCAGCTATAACATTCAAATATTATGCTTAATTAATTTCTAAATGTTTCTGCTAAAATAAATACTAATTTACTATTTATGCCCATATGTCTTAAACAGACTTTAGAACAAACAGAATGCATCAGCTAAAGATAATGCTTCAATATTATAAACACCCTGCTTCGCTACTAAAATTAACCAAGCATCTACTGAATATCAGGTATTTTCCTAGGTCTACTTACCTTGTACAAAGATAAGACATCAGTCCTTGATTGTTGTACACACAATATTGTTTTACACACAATGTCACATCCTTTTCTTTTTATGTATGTTTTGATTCTATTTATTAAAATGTAATTTTTTTTCCTTTTTTCCCCTGTTATGTCATTTTCTTAATGTACAGTCTTGACTTTATTTTTTAAAGCATGAAGCCTTTTTTAAAAAATATAAAGCACAGACATCATTGATTTGCTTTCTTTCAAAGTTAAAACAAAAATAATAGATCTTTAGACGAGGGCTGGCTAAAATGGTACATGCTCTTCTCAAATGTTAAATTGTTTCCTCGGTAACCTTAGAGATTTGCTGTAGGGATAACAGAAAAGAAATGACACTGTACGACTGCACATGGTGCAGGCAATTGTGTAAGGTCATGGACTGTTAGATCTGCAAAGACACCTCAGGGAGTCTGACTGGCAAACTCAGAAAGCCTACCACCAACTGGGAAGCACCCCACCTGCAGCCCTCACCTGACCACTCCATGAAGGGCCACAGAGCACCACTTACTCCAAACCTGGACAGAGACAGCATCCCAGGGCTTCCCACATGTGATCTTGCAGAGCAAAGCACTCCATTTGTAATGTCCTCATCTAACTTCTCTTCAAGGAAAGGGAATATTATCTACAACTTAATTCTGGAAGGATGTCCTAGTATCAAACCCCCTAGTTCTAATCTCTGCCCAGACCCCTCAGCTCCTGCTTCATCTCTCTACCCAGCATGGACCCTTGCCTTGGTTTTCTGACTTCTACTTTCTAGGTCATATAATTTGGCCTCATACTTTAGTCTAGTCTTCAGCCTTGACCTAGATCTTGACCCTAGGGCACAAGTACAATTTACTTTTTTTCCTTAATTCTGTGATACTTTTATTTTCATTTGAAACATTTTGGAAAACAAGCTTCTTACAACAGAGGGGACATTTCATGTGGTAGTGTAACCACACTACGTTTTTCCTTTCATAGCTTTCATTAAGCCAATGGTGTAACTTACAACTCAAGGACTGCATGACCTGCCACCTGAATTTCTCCCTTGGATTTCATCTCCAGCTTATCTCCTGCTATAACCATTCTAACTGCTGGTCTGGCTTCACCTACTCATTTCCTCATAGAAGGTAAAGACAATAAACTTGCACAGAAGCCTTTAATAGTCAAGTGAAAATGGTAATGACAACATTTAAAGCACTGAGATCATGTTCTTAAAGCCTCAGTCAACCTTGACCACTCAGAAAGAGCAACCTATAGGGAACCAGCAGTTAGCGTAATGGCTATGTTGCTGGACTCCCACGTAGTCGACTGTGGTTCGCATCCTGGACCCGGTGGCTTAAAACTCACTCCAGGCGCATGTGCGTGCGTGCCCAAGATCCCGAGAGGAGAATGGAGGAGAAGGGATTGCGGCGTGGCCATCCCCCCGGGGGGTGATTTCTCGCTTTCTGTCTCTATGTCTCTCTCTGTCTGTCTGGTGAGCGCACGCGCCCTATAGTGAAAACCTCTCCAAAAAAAAAAAAAAAGGAAAGAGCAACCTATATTGGTGTTTTGGGTTATGTTATTATTATTATTATTATTATTATTTGATTATTATTATTTGCCCTGAATGGCAAATCAAGGTTTGCAGATAGCCATATACTTTACACAGACATTAAAGGCTAGGAAATCCTGATTGTCATAGTGCCAAATATCTTTACATATAGGTTTTGTTTGATGAAAGCAATAGTGACAAAGAATAAATTTAATACCCAGTCATAAAATTTTAAAAAGGCAGCCAAATCGATGCTGTCTACTTAAAGGTATGATGTGATATAAGCTTTTTCTTAAAGATATAATTAAGTTTTTATACATAGAAGGGTCACAATAAGTGAATTAAAAAAACAAAATGAACCAGAAAAATAATGTCTTACTATAGCAAATTCAGGGATAGGATAACCTTTGTTTGCTTCTTGCCTTTTCCCCCTTATTATTATAATTGGTATTTTTTTTTTTTGAGAGGTTTTTCGCCATAGGGCGCGTGCGCTCGCCAGACAGACAGAGAGAGACAGAGAGACAGAAAGCGAGAAACCACCCCCCCAGGGGGGATGGTCACGCCGCAATCCCTTCTCCTCCATTCTCCTCTCGGGATCCTGGGCATGCACGCACACGCGCCCGGCGTGAGTTGTAAGCCACCGGGTCCGAGACGCGAACCACGGTCGACTACGTGGGAGTCCAGCGACATAGCCATTACGCTAACTGCTAGTTCCCTATAATTGGTATTTTTTTAATGCACTCTAAAAATATCTGAGAATGTCATAAAAAGAAACAAGATTTGGGTTCAATATATGGACATTTGGTTTTCCCCCTTTTCCTTGTGGTAGATTTTACTCATCGGATAAAAAAGCCAGTCAAAATTCCCACCAAACACCTCATGTTTTCTTATCTTTGTATATAGTCTACTCCCATTCTGAAATATCCCTTAGTTGTCCATTATTCAAGGCCTAGCTCAAACATGATGGAAACCTTTCTTCCATGATCCACAAGAGCCAAACGAATTTCTTTTTTCCACGGAGTTTCCTTTATGTTGGAGATTCTAATAAACGTCACCCGTATTCTAGTTACATGCCACATACCCAGGTCAAATCTGTAGCCACTCACGAATGCTTACTGATTAACTGAATCACTCAAAAACAGATGTTAATAAAATTTCTCTAGAATAAAAGAAAACATGCTAATGTGCATTTCCTTAGAGGCAAAAATCATCATGATCATCTTAAGAACATTGTCCACAATAAGCAAGTTGCTGAAATCATATGTTACTTCCTCTAGTACTGAGGAAAAATGGAAAGGAAAAGAGAGTAAAGAGAAGGAGTTAGAAATGCTACAAGGAATAATTTAGTTATTTATTCCCTCAGAGAGCTAAGGAGAAATGCCAAAGTTACCAATATTTACATGTACCTGCTTAAGGAGGTAGTCTCTTTCTTTCTCTAAGATATATCAAGAAATGCTGAAAGCCTCTAATAATATGACCAAAGGGCCTACAGTTTCTAAATGAGTTTAGAGATCATAGCTGTAGAGAGTACAGCCGTAGTTCCCTATAAAATGTAGGATTGAGTTCAATGTGCTGTTAGGACTTTGCACAGAGAACCACTTCTAACACAGAAATCCAGAGTCTTCCTGATAGTTCAGAGAGTGATAGGAAGAGTCACAGGTACTAGGTTCAGAGGGCACCTGTGGGTTCCCATGTGTATGTGTCATGTGAGGTGATTGACATGGGACACAGGGGCTGGCCTCTGCCAACATGGAGAGTGGCAAGAGTACTCCCCACAGGTACCTTGCTGCTGTGAAACAGAAGACTTCCCACATCATTTTCCCTTAAAGAGCAGAGGATGAGGTTAGGCCAGTTCTGGCTCAGTGTTAACCCTTCTCAAACTACTACAATAAAAACTTTGACTGTTTTCCCATGGAGTTGGAATGTCAAGGCCCTTGAAATACCTTTCATTAAACATGGCCCCTTCGCATGGCTGACTGGCTACATTTCCTGTATTCCAGGGTATGAGTATGTGAAAGTTTGAGTGCCTGTGTGTGCATACATGCACGTGTGGATGCGTGATTTGCTTGTCTACAGGGAAGGAGCAATTCTCAGCTCGTTTTTTCCTCTGGTAATACATCCTACCTCAAGTCTCACAGCAATATAGCATAAGAGTTTGACTTAATATGAATCTACCATGCCCTTTACCCTTAGAGAAGAAATGAGTTAAACTGGTAGGTATAATGGTAAAGATGAAGAGCTTAGAAATTGTTTCTGGAAAGTTTTTACTGGGTATCTTGACAAGGGAGGCCAAATGATATTTACATAAAGATGATAAACAATAAATGATGCCAAAGCTCTCGTTTAAATGGTGTATGACAACCACTATTAAGCTCCAGAATTATGCTGTATCTAATACTAAAGCTATTAGTATACTAATTGCATTGAGCTGCCAGGCTTTGAAAAGACACAACATGCCTGATCATTAAGCCAAACAGTCTGTTCTTAACTCAAGCCATAATAATAGCTGAATCTGTGCATACTATTATCTTTGTAACTTTCCTTTTTCATGTTTTTTTGGTCTAACATCTGTGACTATACCCTACCTTTTTGGATGAGGTGGGACTATACTTGTGAACGGAGGTTACGTGGTATATAGCAGGAGTAGAGAAGAACTGTACTTGACTAACATATCATTAAATTTTAACCAGAAAGGATTTTACAACTTACAGAATGTTAATTTCTTATGCACACAGAGATTGTTGTAAAAGAGAAAATGATCTCATATGGTCCTCACATGTTTTACATATTAAACTAAAGCACAGTTCTTGAAATCCGATTTTATTTTTTTTATTATTTGATTAAGTAAAAATGATTTTGTTATTTTTTATAAGGTGCAGATGAACACTGCATTACTCATACTTTTGCAATATACAGGTTAGAAATTTAAGTGTCAGACCTTTAAAAAAGAGACATTCATTTCTTTTTTTATTAAAAGCTAATTTAAATGTAAAGCTGACACTTTTCATGCTACAGAAAAATGTTATCTTCAAAAGAACAAATTGGAAATACAACTTTCTTAAAAAGGAGGCCAGATAGAACGGACATTTTAGAAAATTAAACAAGGACATTTTAGCAAGGTATCTTAAAATAATATGGCATATTCATCACCCTACTCTGAACTAACAATACTGGGAGTGATGATATAGAAGGAATTCTCTATAATCCTAAACTGTCTATGTTCTGATTATAATTGGGTCTTCGTTATCCAAATGCCTCGACCTTTTATGCAACTCACAGATTTGGAGAATTCTAAAGAAGGGCCTTAAATAACTTCCATAGTTAATAAATAAGTATTTAATTTGCAATGAAGTAAGTACTGATATTTTTCTCTTTTGATGTGTGTTTTTTTTTTTATGCACTCTAAAAATATCTGAGAATGTCATAAAAAGAAACAAGATTTGGGTTTGATATATGGACATTTGGTTTTCCACATGGGTCCCCAAGTAAATCTAGACACTATATCCAGATCTAAAGCAGATGCTTGAAAGAATACCTGTGATGATGCTCTAGAATTAGAGCTGTTATATTCCAGAGATGGAATTTTAAATGTAGTTTTGAGTACGGGCATGCAAGTTTAGCTACAAAGGACTTGGTGTCTATACTGCACTGCTACCAACTTCTCTGGGTGGCCACAATAAATCTGTATGTCCAAAGCCTTAAACATTAAAATGTTTCAAGATAATTAAGAAACTGTTGGCAAGTCACAAAAGCTCTCAAAAACTTGAGTTGTTCTACTGCAAATTAAAGGTCTGGCACTAGGTCATCCCTAGGTAATCATGCAAGAGAGAACTTTTGTTTCTTTCCCTTACTGATGAAGTCCGATGTGCTGAGCAGTGTGGTGTATTTCACAGAATCTCACAAAGCCTGCTCTGGGCCCTCACATTTTCACAAACATACAGCTTGCCTTTGAGAGGTGAGTTTGAATTGCCAAAGAAAACCATACGAAGTTAAGTCCCAATGGACCTGGAGGTCTGGATGACTCAGTAATTCATAAACAACTGGTCATCAACCTAACTCATATATCCTTATTAGGCAGAGATGCAAATTTAAAGTAATGATGGCTGAAATGTTGGGATTTCTGTAAGTTCCTTAAAAACATTAAAAGGTTGGAGCCAGTTGATGGTAGAGTGGATACATAATGCTAAGAGGCCAACCCACATGGGATGCCTCTGGTTTCATGTCTAGAGAGGTCCTTGAACATGTCAGACACAAAGTGCATGCATAGTCACCCATGATTCTAGGCTGGTAGATTACGGCATATAAACTCTGTTGGGGGTGCCTTTCTATCTCTGTCATACATTCAGTAGATAGATAGATAGACAGACAGACAGATACATACATACATACATATATATACATTTTTATAGAAACATGAAAAGGAGAAAAAGCTAGGAAGACAGGATGGAAAATCAGAATGTTTGACGGTTAATGATGGGTTTGTGGGGTTTTATATATCTATTTTTGTATCTTAGAAAAGTTTATGATAAAATAAAACAGATGTGCACACACAAGTACCATAAATCACAGTG
Source organism: Tupaia tana (assembly GCA_026018925.1). Taxonomy (NCBI): domain Eukaryota; kingdom Metazoa; phylum Chordata; class Mammalia; order Scandentia; family Tupaiidae; genus Tupaia; species Tupaia tana. The sequence continues at coordinate 71,242,918 of JAKSZU010000002.1, forward strand.
GAAGGGGGATAGATAACCTTCACACATTTTATAAAACACCCATATAAGTTCTACCCTGGGAGAGACTGACTCAGTGGACCTAGGTAGTAGCCCAGTCAAGGTTTGGGGCTTCGTTTTTTTGTTGTTATTTTAAGAGAGATTTTTTTGCTATTGGTTGTGTGTACTTGCCAGAGAGACAGAAAGTAAGAAATAAATTCCCTGGTCAGGGGCAGGGGGTGGTCACACCACAATTACTTCTCCTCCATTCTCCTCTCAGGATCTTGGACACGTATTCCACATGCTCAATGTGAGTTTTAAGCCTCCAAGTCTGGAACTTGAACCATGGTCAGTCATGTGAGAGTCCAGCAATGTAGCCATTTTGCCATCTGTTGGTCCCATGGATTTTTTTTTTTTTTTTAAATAATACTAGAGGTGCCTCTGTTGCAAACTTCTGGTTAACTACCACTAATCTATTCCTAACCCCTCAGTTTATAAAAGAAACGGAAGCCTGGGGAGGTAAAATGACTGGTCACATTCATTAATGGCAGAGCAAAAACCACAGCATCAAGCCGCACGACTTCTGATATGTGATATGGGTGGGTGTGTGTGTATGTGTGTGTGTGTGTGTGTGTGTGTGTATGAGGAAAGAGATATCAATCCCTACAAGTTAAAGGCTATCAGTAAATAGTTACTTTTTATGGTCTACAATTTTGTTCTTTTTCCTAATTGTTTCCTCCTACTATAATTAATAAATGAGATATTAACATTTAAGAACATACACATCTGGACCAAATAGTATGCTATAGTCATTAAGTACATTTGTCTTATTAAGTAAATTGAGTGAGTCTTGCAACCTGGCTCAAATATTCATTTACCTACTCAAGTATATCTTAATATCTTATATCTTAATATCTTAATAAGAATGCCCAATTATATACAGTTAACATTAATAGCATACAAAGTGTTTTTAAAAAAACATTACTTTGAGGAATCTTTTATGATCTACAATTTTGTCTTTCATTTTTTGATCCCTAGAAATCTTGCTTCTTCCATCAAGTCTCTGACAGTGCTTAGAGATGGTTACCACTGACTTTCAAATGCAAAATCAAGTGGATATTTATTCAATTTTACTCTTAGTCTATCTGCAGTATTTGCTACTACCAATCAAGTTCTTAGACTTCCTGCCTCGGCTTCCAAGAGAGGAAGACACTACACATTCTTCAGCTTTCTTCTACTTCGTATTATTATTTCTTAGCCTTTATTTTATCAGCTTCTCTTCAACAACCCACTACTTAGATATCAGTGTACCCTAAAGAATTGCCTCTACATCTTTATTTTTTTACTTCATATATTCACTTTCTGTAATATGAATTTTCCTGGGGCTTCAACTACAATCTCCAGGCTGATTCTAAAGGCACACCACCATCCCTCAAAGCTCCCAAGCTCCAGGCTCACACAGCCAAGTCTCACACAGGAATGTCAACCCAAAATGTAAAAAACAGATTTTCCTTTCTTCCAAGTTACTTCCTTTTGCTTGATGCTTTATTTTGACAATAAAGTCACCTAAGGCAAAACTCGGTGCATCTTTGTGGGTTCTGCTGGCTCACATTCTAAACTTTCCAATCTCACCACTGGGCCTTTGTTCTACTCAGAGCTCTTTTGAAATTTATATATAAATAGTATATTTTAAAACAGCAGTAATCTATGTTGCTTGTATTGCCATCCATAAAACCAGGGTTTGGGTAGATTTGTGTGTGTGTGTGTGTGTGTGTGTGTGTGTACATGACTACAGGGAAATAAAGGAAAATGAAAAAAATCTATATATTTAAAGTTACATAAATTTGGTTTCAAATTCTAGCTAGCTCAACTGCTTTCTATCCAGATTATCTTAAGTAAGTTCTTTAATATTGCTGATCCTCACTTTCCTCATCTGGAAAAAATAAGACAATAATACACTCCAATTAAATGACCATGAATATTAAATGAGACAATGCTTGTAAAATGCTTAGCATCATGCCTGCCCTCTGGTAAGTGTTCAGAAAACCCACAGCTATTACTAACCTTTACAAATATAGCAATATATAGCAACGTGCTTGTCAATGATTTGTAAGTTATTTCTTCATAGAGTAATATATTGGTCGTTGGGAAAGTCATGATGCATTTCTGCATACAAGAACATAGAAAAATACGTGACTTTTCCAATGACCTAACATTATGATTATCTGTCACATAGTAACATGTTGTGAACATCTTTTGATGTCAATAATTACACTTGCACATTTTCATGCTATTTCACTATACAGGTATGTTTTTATATAGTTGAAGAGCCACTTCTCTTCTTTTGGATAATTTCTAATTTTGGCTGGGATAAAGAAAACAGCAATGAATGTAACTGTAAATATTTGCATGCTCATTGTATTGTATTATTCCCTTAAAAGGAAAGTTTGATCCAGTGAGCAGTATGGTTTTCAGGCCTTTGCCACACACAACTGTTCTCTGGAGGGATTCTACCAATTTATATACTCCCAGCCACAATTAAATTACCCAGGATCTCCTAAATAACCTCTTATCTTTCACTCTTTAAATCTTTCCATCTTCAACCCTTATAGCAACTGTTCTAAAATGCAAATACAAAGGTATAATTTCTGGGGTCACTGTTCAGCAGTTCTTGACTGTATACAGAAGTTCTCTTCCCACTTGAGTCCCATTCCTGTTTCCCCTCTGCACCTGCCTCTCTGTACCTCACTGGCCCTGCAAACTCCCTTAGATATCTAATGACATCCCAATCTCAGTAAGCCCAAAATGAAATCATGATCTTCCTGGTCAATCCCATCCATCCAACTTCTCAGGCCAAAAAGCCTTTGAGTCATGCGTGACTTCTTTTATACAACTAAAATTAACTTTCAAGAAGAAATCTCAGTGGGCCAGCCCCATAGCTTAGTGTATCCCACAAGGCCAAACATGGCTTGAATCCTGGCCCTAGTGATTTGAGGGGCATGGTGATACCTGTGTGTGTGTGTGTGTGTGTGTGTGTGTGTGTGTGTGTGCCCCAAATCCTGATGGGATAGAGAATTGGAGAATAAATTGTGACATGATTATACCCCACGAGGAGTTGTTTCCCCCTACTCCTGTCTCTCTTGAACAGTGTATGCACTCTCCAGCAACTAAAGAAAAGAAAAAGAAAAAGAAATCCCAAAGACTCTAACTTTGAAAATAAGAAAAGAAACATTCAGAATCTAATCACTTCTCCACCTCCAGTTCTAATACCTTGGTCTGAACCACCATCATTTCTCACATAGCTTATAAGAACTTCCTTAATGGTCTCCCTATTTCTATCTCTGCTCTCTTGTTTCAACACAATAGCCCAAGGCATTATTTGAAAAACAATATAGATTTTCAGGCCTTGTCTCAAAACCCTGTTATTACCCATTTTTCTCAGGGTATAAACCCAAATTCTTAATGATGGTCTACAAGGTCCTACGTAATCAGGTCTCATTGCCCCTTTGACCTCATTTCATAATACCATCCTTCTTGCCATCTTCCCTCCAGCCTCAGTCACACCTTGCTAGTTCTCAAATCTATAGTTAGATTCATACTGTAAAGATTTCACACTGACTATTCCCTCTTCCTGTAATATATTTTCTGAGCTATACATACAGCTTGACTCTCTGCCCTCTTTCATGTCTCTGCTAGAATAAATAATACCCAAACTACCCAATTGAATATTGCCAGAAGCTCTCCTTCCTAATTCCCCTTTTTCTGCTCTGCATTTATTATTTTTATAGCACTGACCACACATTAACACAGTATAGAACTTACTGGCATTTTATTTTATTTATAGAATTAAATAAAAAACCTTTACAGAAGTAGTAATCTTTATCTGATTTTTATCAGTGGTCTTTATGTATTTCAAGTATCTAGCAATGCCCCTCACACACAGTAGGGACACATTCAAATGTAACAGATGACTAAGACAGTCTAGCCAGTTCCATGTTCTATAGCTTCATGCTGCATATTCAAATGATTCATGAAGAAGAAAATAAAGCAACAAGACAGAATGGAGAAGGGGGGATGTCTTAAAATTCTGGAAAAATGAAACTAGACCTGTCTCTCACCATTTAAAAATATTCATTCAAAATGTATTAAAGACTTAACATAAAGCCCCAAACCATAAAATAACTGGAGAAAAACAAAGGAGAGATACTTCAAGATATTAGAGTAGGCAAAATTTCCTGACTAAGACTCCTAAAGCAAGGGTGATAAATAGGTGAGTGGAATTTATATCAAGCCAAAAAGCTTCTACCTAGCAAAGTAAACAATATATAAAGAGACAACCCATAGGATGGGAAAAAATATTTGCACACTATGCTTCCATAAAGGATTGACAACATATAAGAAACTCCAATCACATATGTGGGGGGAGGGGAGAAAGGGACTAGTAATCCAATCAAAAAATGAGCAAAAAGACTTGAACATACAACTTACAAAGGAAGATATAAAAATGACCAAAAAGTATACAAAAAAATGTTCAATATTTCTTATTATAAGGGAAATGTAAATTAAAACTGCAATGAGAGGGGCCAGCAGATGGTGTAGCAGTTACATTGCTGGCCTCCCACATAGCTGACTGTGGTTCGATTACTAGACTCAGTTGCTTGAAAATCATGCTGTGTGTGTGTGTGTGTGTGTGTGTGTGTGTGCGTGTGTGTACAAGATCCCAGGAGCAGAATGAAGGAGAAAGGATTGGCATGGCCATACCCCATTGAGGGTGATTTCTCACTTTCCCTCTCACTGTTTCTGATTCTCTTTCTCTCTCTAGCAAGTGCATGCACCCTAACACAAAAAACTCTTTAAAACAGACAAAAAACTGCAATGAGATTTCACCTAACCCCAGTCAGCATGGCTATGACCAAAAATCAAAGAATAACAAGTACAGACGTTGCAGAGAAAAGGGAACCATTGCACATTGCTGGTGGGAATATCAATTAGTACAGTCACTGTGAAAAACGTATGGCGATTCCTCAGAAATCTAAAAATAGAACTACCATATGATCCAGCAATCCTACTATTTAGTATATACCCCCCACAAAAAAAAAGAAATCACTCAGTCAGAGAGATATTTGCACATCCACGCTTTTGCAGCATTATTTACAACAGCTAACACATGGACACAACCTAAGTACCCAGCAACTTATGAATAGATTGGGAAAGTTCTATATATATGCACAATGGAGTATTACTCATCCATAAAGAACAAAATCTTGTTGTTTGACACGAAGTGGACTAACCTAGAAGATACAACACTAAGCAAAATAAGCTAGACTGTGATACTGTATGTTCCTGCTTAACACATACTGATTGTCCACACTCTATAATTAAAACTGAAGAACTCAAAAGCATAGAAAATAAAATAATGGTAAAACCAGAAGGTGCTTGGAGGGATTGGAGGTGGGAGGGTATTCTTGTGAGAAAATTATATTTTTTAAGAGAAATTTTTGCTATATGGTATGTGTGCTCTTGAAAGAAACAGAGAGACAGGAAATGAAAAATCAGTCCCCAGGGAGGATGCCCTGCTGCAATCCCCTCTTTCCATTCTCGTCTTGGGATCTTGGGTATGCAAGCAAATGTGCCTGGTATGAGTTTCAAGCCAACAGATCCAGGATTTGAACTGGGGTCAACTGTGTGGGAATCCAGGCATGTAACCATTATTTCATCTGCTGGTCCCAAGAAAATTATTAATGATGGGGTCAGCAATTGGCCTAATGGCTATGTTGCTGGACTCCCACGTAGTCAATCGCAGTTCGAGTCCCGGAACCAGTGGCTTCAATTCACAATGGGCCCATGTGTGTGCGTGCCCAAGGTGCCCAAGATCCAGAGAGGAGAATGGAGAAGGGATTGCAGCATAGCCTTCCCCCCAGGGGGTGATTTCTCACTTTCTGTCTCTCTGTCTCTTCTGTCTCTCTGGCAAGTGCACACGTCCTAAAGCAAAAACCTCTTAAAAAAAAAAAAAAAAGAAAGAAAGAAAAGAGTGTATGTAAATAAGGAAAAGAGGCTATGGGACAGTGTAAAACAGCAGAGTTAAACAAAGACAAGTAGAACTAATATCAAATGTGTAAAACATAATGTAACATACAATGCTTAAGAAGATGAATATGAGGGCCACCAGATGGTGCAGTGGTTATGTCGTTGAACTCCCACAGGGTTGACCACAGTTTGAGTCCCAGACCCAGTGGCTTGAAAATCATGCTGGGCATGTATACATACATGCCCAAGATCCCAGGAGAATGGAGACAGGATTGTAGCATGGTCAGCCTCCCTGGGGGTTGATTTCTCACTTTCCTTCTCATTGTTTCTGCTTTCTCTCTCTCTCTGGCAAGTACACATCTCTTATGACAAAAATCTCTTAAAAAAAAAAAAAGGAATATGTGTACACCCTTGATTTGATTATTATACCCTGCATGTATGCTTTAGAAAACCATACTGTACCCCACAAAGATGTACAGCAAATATATCTAAACCAGAAATCACAATTTGAAAAAAAAACTAAATATCAATCAATAAATAATTTTTTTAAATTCTGGCAATTGATTGAAGCTTATGTAAAAAACTGACTACGGGAACCAGCAGTTATCGTAATGGCTATGTCGCTAGACTCCCATGTAGTCGACCGTGGTTCACATCCCGGACCCGGTGGCTTGAAACTCACGCCGGGCGCATGTGCATGCGTACCCAAGATCCTGAGAGGAGAATGGAGGAGAAGGGATTGCAGCGTGGCCATCCCCCCTGGGGGGTGATTTTTCACTTTCTGTCTCTACATCTCTCTCTGCCTGTTTGGCGAGCGCATGCGCCCTATAGTGAAAACCTCTCCAAAAAAAAAAAAAAAAACTGACTACTTAGGGGCTCACCATATAGCCACAACATTTGAATTTATCTCATAATTTTGTTGTTATATAATAATTTCCTGTGTATATTTATTCTCCCTAATAAAATGATACCAATTTGAAAAAAAAATCTGGAAATTGATTAAAATTTTTCAACCAAGAGCCAACAGACAGCATAGTAGTGAAGGCTCTGGACTTCCACGTGGTTTGAGTCCGGTACCTGGTGGCTTAAAAATCATGCCAGGTTCAGTTGCATACATTCCCCAAATCCCAAGAGAATGGAAGAGAAAATATTGTAGAATGGCCATCCCCCCTGCCCCGGGGGGATAATTTCTCACTTTCCCTCTCGTCTGTCTGACGAGCACACATGCTCCATGCCAAAACCTTAAAAAAAATTTTTTTTTCAATCAAAATGACAGTCCAAAAAGACTCTGATGTGGAAGAAGCTTCCAGAGCTAGTTAGGTTAGATCTCTCTATTCTAGTGATGCCTGAATAACATCTTATTTTTCACATCCCAGCCTGACTCCCCAGTGAAGCATTTCATACGCCCACTTTCTGTTTCACAGCCCAAGGGACACTGGCCAGGCTTCACTCACAGACTTCTAAGCATCTCTGAGCTAAATTCCTTGTATATCTCTCTCCTGCTCCAAGACGAACATCCAGCTCCAACAACTTCTGCGTATTTTACATGGAGCTGGCGCTTGGCATCAAGGAGGCACTTACTAGCATTTTGTTAAATGAATAACTGGATTTCACAGAAGAGAAAAGCAAAACCCAGGGAAGTGAACCTGCAACTAACACATGATAAAGCTGAGAACTAAAAACCAAGCCTTAAAATGATGGTATGGCTTTGAAATAGTACAGAGGAAATTTTCAGACCAGTTCATTTCTACTTAACTCAAAGGGTAAAGAAATCCAAGTTAATACTGCTTTTCTGTAAATGACCAAGATACTTAAATAGTTCATCTTCAAAAATATAAACTTTAGGCCAGCCCCAAATCCTAGTGGTTAAGGATGCCGAATCCCGAGAGACCAACTCAGGTTTAAATCTGGCCCATGGCTTGACCAACATGCTTGCTACACATGTGTGCACACCCAAAATCCCAACAGGCTGAAGAAATAGAGAAGGGGTTTAAGCATAAACTGGCCCCATGATTGGTGGTGGGGGGGGTGTGGTTCTTTCTTCCTCACTCTCTCTCTCTCTCTCTCTGGTGAGTACACACCCCCTTGGTAATTAAAAAAAAATATATATATATATCATTTCTTTATAAATAGACAAGGCCTTAAAGTACTATTGCATAACCGTCTTAGGAAAAGACTAGGCTATAATGTGACTTAAATTAATATGAAAAATCGTAGCTACAAGACACAAGTTATTCACATATTTACAATAGTTTGAGGTAATAAAACTATCTAAAATTAAATGACGATGGTATCTGAAAAATCCTAGGCCCCATCATGGTGGCACAGAGATAGTACAATCCCTGCAATTCTAGAAGTCATATGAAAAATGAAGTTTAGTTACAGGTCAACTTGTCCACACCAGGTGCATACACGTGCATGCCTGAGATGCTTGCTGGCTAAAAGGAGCATGGCTGAGGCTCACAACCTAAGACCTTATCGTGGATGCTCATCTTTCTTGTTCTCTGTCTCTCAAGACATAAACTTTGAAAAATCTCTTTTAGAGACCAGCAGTTAGCATAATGGCTATGTTGCTGGCCTCCCACGTAGTCGACCGCGGTTCGAGTCCCAGATCCGGTGGCTTAAACTCACACTGGGCACATGTGCATGCGTGCCCAAGATCCCGAGAAGAAAATGGAGGAGAAGGGATTGTGATGTGGCCATCCCCCTTGAGGAGGTGATTTCTTGCTTTCTGTCTTTCTGTCTGTCTCTGTCTTTCTGGTGAGCGTACGTCCCCTATAGCAAAAAACCTCTCAAAAAAAAAAATCTTTTCTAAACTTATAATATCAAATCCATTCTCAAAAAAAATATAGTCACTATTTACTATTTCTCTTTATTGAAATTTCCTGGCTTTAAAGACACTAACAAATTGATTTAAAATTTTTATAATGACAAAAACATGTTATTTTTTAAGAGTGAGAGTTGTAAGTACATTCAGGAAAGCATTTCTTTAATCTAATTATTGACTCCACCAAACAGGCCAAAAAAAAAAAAGAAAAAAAAAAAAAAAGACAAAGGCTGAAAATTGCATTTTTCCCACAAGATGTCAGCATGTAACTGAACAACCTCGAAGGTGTAGTGGTAGGGTGATGTATTCTCTCAAACAGAACAATAGAAACCCCTTCATTTCTAGAGCTTGGGTAACTCACTTCATGAATGTATTTTTTACACGTACTTCATTATTGTAAACTCGGTTCTTATGCATTTTACAGTATCTTGTAAATGTTGATATTTAGAGATTCTTTCCTGAAACACCTCAATTTTCTTTTGTCTATCATAACCCTTCTTCGGATCACAATAAAAATCTTTGAGTACTTATTAATGTCCAGGAATGACCCAAGGTACAACACAAACTTTAACCTATTTGCATGTCTGGGTTATTTTTCCCCATTTTACAGATGAGCAAATTGAGGGAAAATATTAATGTTTCATGTAGGGGAATCTTCTTTTTTAAATTTTTACTTATGTTTATTTTTTGCTGAAAGGCATGTGTACTCACTGGAGAAAGACAGAGAGAGAGGGAAAGAGAGAACTCACCCTTCAGGAGGGATGGCCATGCTGAATTCCTTATCCTTCATCTCCCCTCTCAGGATTTTGGGCACACACGCACATGTGCCTGGCTTGTTTTCAAGCTACTGGGTCCAGGACTCGAACTATGCAGTCTACCATGTGGGTCCAGCTGTCTTAACCACCATGCCACCAGCTCTCCCCATGCAGAGGATTCTTTATTCACTATGTATCAGATATTCAGTGGACAACTGGGGTCTCTGCAGGACTTGTGTGGATGCACTTGTGCACATGTGTATGAGTTCAAAGAGTTCTTGCTCTTTCTGTCCCCTCATTAACAACTCAAATGCCATGCCGAGTCACCAATCCCTTACCAACTGTCCCACTGCTCACTAGTGAGTGTAGGTATCGTCATTACTGCCTTTAACACATAAGGATGACCAGGCCCAAGTCAGCTCTAGAAAGTCATACTATGGAAATACATGACATTTTTCTTTAACATTAAAAAAATAGTGACATTTGAAAAAAATAGGCATTTTTAATATGCTCTTACATCATTCGTACTCTTATCTTGCTTTTCATATTTTTCTCGGTCATAAGCCATTTTCTTCAGCAATTTCCTCATTGCTTTTCTGTCCTTCTTATGATGTTCAGTGTTTTGCTTCCTCACTTGGTTTACAATAAATTTGGGAATCTATAGAGAAAAAAAGATTAAGTTTGAGGAGGAAAAAGAAATGGCATCTTTTAAAACTATAGAAACAATTATTGTTATGTCTTAACTTTTGAGAGCAGTAGGTCTTACCTATTTGATAAGACTATGCCTTTTTACATGTACATTTTACTACTCATTAAATCTGAGAAAAGAAAATGCATCACATTACTCATCTACCAGGAGCTCTGAGCATTCATGTGATGCAATTTACCACCCTGGGTATAGGAATCCAAAAAGGTTTTTCTACGTTGAAGGACCTAGTGGCCTCACCCATGTCACGGATGTGGATGCTGAGACTCCCTGTGGTGACTAGCAAGAGAGACCATCTAGGTGGTTCTGGGTGGATTTTCCCCACCTTGGGTTCTTCTCTTGAGCAGCTGCCTCTAGCCTTCTAGCTACTGTAGGGTTCCTTTATTTTTTCATTATTTATAATTTTTTAATTTTTAAAAATTTGCTAGAGCGCATATATGCTAGCTAAGGACAGAGAGAGGAAGAGAGAGAGCGTTTCCAAGGGTGGATGTTCACACTACAATCCCCTCTCTTTCACTTCTCTCTCCTTTTGGGATTTTGGACAGGCATACACATATAACCAGCAAAATTTTCAAGTTTCCAAGTCTGGGACTCGAATTACACAGCAGGCCATGTGGGATCCAACACCTTAACCATCATGCCATTGGTTGGTCCTGGTTCCCTTTTAATAATCAGCTGGCCTCTATTTTCACGAGAGAAAGAAAAACTCACCAACAAATAAAAGCTGACAGATAGGTATCATAAAAAATAATAATCATAAAAAATTTATCCTTAGAAATTACGTCAGCAAAAATAAAATATTTTAAGCTACCAAAATATAATCATGAAGTGATATTAACATTTTAAAACTTGAGACTTAATAAATGTACATTCATTTGAGCCAGCCACGTATATGGAATCAGATCTCACATGGCCAGTCACATTTTGTATCATGACCTGGTGGCTTGAAACACATACCAATACATGTGTGTGCACACAGAATTTTGACAGAAAGGAAAAATGAAAGGGAACAGCAGGTGGCATGGTGGTTAAAGTGCTGTGCACTCCCACATGGCTGACCACGGTTCAAGTCCTGGACCTGATGATTTACTTTCTCACTTTCCCTCTCCCTTTCTCTCTCTCTGTGTCTCTCTCTGGTCAAATTAAAATACATGAATGAATAAATAAAATGAAATAAAACAACTTTTTTTAAAAAAGGAGAAATGGTGGAAAAATTATCACGGCATCATCAGGCCCTTTGAGAGGCATTTTCTCTCTCTAGCAAAAAAGAATAATTTTTAATAGTAAATACTAGAAATTTTACTTGAAATTTTTAATAGTAAGTACTTGTATTTTACTTGAAATTTCTTTAGTTCATTTTTTTAAAATGCCTATCAGATGTCTCCCTAAAAAAATAAATTTTAGAGCCAGCAGGTAGCATTGTGGTTGAGCTGCTGGACTCCCACCTGACAGACCACAGTTTGAGTCCTAGACCTTGCAACTTGCTTTCTCCCTCTCCCTCTCTCTATCTCTCTCTATCTCGCTCTCTCTACCTCTCTCTCTCTCTCTTTCTCTCACTCTGGTGAACACATGTACCCTGTAACAAATTAAAAATAAAACAATAATACTAATAATTACAAATAAAATTAAGTAATTCTTTAAAAATATTACATTTTGGGGCCAGCAGGTAGTATGGTGGTTAAGGTGCTAGACTCCCACATGTTGGACTACAGTACGAGTCCCGGACCTGGAGGCTTGCTTTCACACTTTCTTTCTCTCTCTCTCTTTCTGTCTCTCACACATGCCCTATAGCAGATTAATAATGATAATAATAATAATAAATAAAATTAAATAATTATTTTTAACAAATTAAATCTCAGGGCTAGCCACTGTCATGGTGGATAAAGTGCTGGACTCCCACATGTCTGACCATGGTTCAAGTACTGGGCCCAGTGGCTTGATAATCATGCCAGGGACATGTGTGCACACAACTAAAATCCCAAGAGAAGAATGGAAAAGTACTTGCAGTGTGGCCATCCGCCCTAGTGGGTGATTTCTAGCTTTCCCTCTCTGTCTGTCTCTCTCTGGTACCCTATAACAAAAATATAAATAAACTTCACTGGAAAATGAGGCTCTAGTCAACAAAGCTTCTCATCTACTACCATGTTCTGATTATTTGTCAAAACTTATGCCCAAAATAAGACAGAGAAAACCATTTTTCAGATGTTGTCAGCAATTGTGGCACAAACTGTGTGCATCCTTTAAAAAAAAAAAAAAAAAAAGAGAGAGACTATAAAAAATACTGTGGACACATCAGATTCTAAGATAATAAGAACATTTAAAAGGAAAACAGGTCTAAATATTGGGAAAAGAGAAAATGGACAGAATTAAGTAAGATATACTTCTTACAAGGCATATTTTCTCAATAGCATTTTATGCTTTTAAAACAGAATTCACAGATCATCCTTAGCTCTTTTAGTAAAACACTATTAGTATTTGTTGCACTCCCAAATTTAAAATGTAATTTCACAAAGTTGGTAACAAAAATGTAATGTGTTTTTAAACCATTAGGAACAAAAAGAGCATTTTACATTCTTATATCAGCTTTAAAAAAATCATGTTGAAAATTGCTATAAACAATAAACCAAGGACCCAGCAAGAGGTGCAGGCAGTAGGGCGCTGCTATGTGGTGCTCGAGGACATACAAGAAGGCTCTGGGTTCATATCCAGGGTCCAACCTGAACACACAGGACACGCCCATGATGCTGGCTGGCTGCAGGGCTGGAGAGAGGGTTGCAGCTTGGAGATCCCATGGAAGTTTCCTCTCCCTCTAACTTCTCTCTCTCTCCCTCCCTCTCATGATAGAAAATAAATAGACTGCAAAAATTATGCTAGGAAATTATATGGTCGTTAACAGAGCTTAAAATTATATACTTACTGTCCACAGAATGTTTTGATACTTAATCAATAAGTGCATGATATTTGCTGTCCCAGCTGCCATTACAAATTCTTGCTGTTCACTGGACTTCAAACCCAACACCTGACACATAAAGAGATTCGGGGCCATGACCATTGCTACATTCATTAGTGTCATTTTATTTTTCTCCTTATTATCTATGATTCTTTGGAGAAATTCAAGCAGGGCCTGCAATAGAAATGATTCTTTGAGACTGGTGTTGTACATAAGAGATTAAAGCACTATAGCATATAGGATTTTTATTTCATTTGAAAAATAAGTTGTGTCTAAACACAGCAAGGTACATTCAGCAGGATTATCATCAAATCTCCTCTCCCTGGTTGAAATGCCCTAAAATGGTCTTTTGCTTTTGCTGAGGACCACAGCACTGGGAATGAAACAGAGAGGGTCCATATCTGAACTAGGTGGCAGAAAGAGAAGTGGAAGAGTGTCAGGCGTAGGCGAGTAGAGGCATGGGACAGAAAAGTAGCTTTAAATATCACACAGGCCTAACCATAGTGCCAAACACTGTTACGACTCTGCTCTGCAGGGTAGGACCACATGGAAGGCTGGGGTTGATTCCTGGTCCCACCTGTAGGCCAAGCCAGTAGCATGCACCTGTGATCCCAGCAACTTGAAGCTAAAGAGAGAACCTTGTGAGCTTGAGGATGACCTGAGTAATATAGTGAGACCCTGTCTAAAAAAGGACTGAGCGTGGTGGTACATGCCATGATCCTGGGTGGTGATTCCTACGGGGAGCTGAGGTAGGAGGGGAATCATGACAGAGAAAATCTATCTAAAATCAATCAGTAAGTAAGTAAATAATCGTACTCTCACTTCTTTCACCAAGTGTTGTAGTTTTATCACTAGGTCTTTAAAAAAAAACAAAGAACACCCACATAAAAGCTCATTTAACCTCAGTTTCCTTCGTTTGAAGGCACTCGGTAACTTGCTGCCATGGAACCTACAGACGATGTTTGTGATAGGGCAGCAGGAAGGAGAAATGAACGGAGGCTTTACAAAATGAACGAAGGAAGGAGTGAGAAGCAACGTTTCACCCAAACAAACTAGATTATACTCAGTTCAATGCCACCTACTTTCACTTCACTGCAGACACACGTGGTTCTCTAAACCCACCCTCTACAAAATTCACAGGCAGTTTAGATCATCCTGCACTAATACGGCATAAAGCTTCAAGGTCTTTGACTTTCTTACTTAATTTCATCTAGACTAATATAACAATAACTATGGGAAAGGCAATGTATTAGGTATATGAGAGATACTTAATCCTTACTGGAGACAGATGCTATAGTTAATGCCATCTTGGAGACGAAAAAACAGTTTTAGCACATGTAAAATATTCAAGGTCAACCAGGAGTGTGGTGGGTAAGGCGGATGATCTCACATGGCTGACTCCACAGTTCAAGTCTTAGACCTGGTGACTTAAAAACACACTGGACACAAGTACATGCATGCCCAAATCCCAAAAGTAGGGAGAAATGGAAAAGAGATTGCAATGTGAGTATTCCCCCAGTGAAGGAGGGAGTGTCTTCTCACTTCCTTCCACCTCTCCCCCCTCCACCTCTACCAAGTGCAAGTACCCTCTGGCAAAATTGTAGAAAAGAAAGAGAAAAAAAAAAAGAAAATGTAAGCAACTTACTGAAGGTCAAACATCCAGTAAATGGTGGAGAGGGAATTTAATTGTAGGTCCATCTGGATTTTGTTTCTGAACTCTTAATAGCTAAAAGAATGTTTTCTTACTTAGCCTAAAATCCCTACCTGAAAAAGGCCAAATGAACTACACCAAAAAGGGAAAAAGAAATAAAAACAAAACTATCTCTTTCACAAGATCTCAGAGAAAAGGAAAAAAGTATCTTCTAAGTACTGAAAGGTTGATATTTAATCAAGTTTAGCTGCTAATAGAGCTTGAAAATTTGAAACAAACTAAAGACAGAACCTTAATATCCAACAATGAGATTTATGTTTCTAATTTGTAGTACAGTGCTCAGAAAGTTAAATTGTAATCCAGGCATAAGGTTATATAGAAACAACATGTTCTCGAATGAGGACAAAAGATTAATTGGTGAAGTTTGGAAAAAATATTTAATTTTGTTCCATAGAGACCAGAATAATTGTTCAGGGACCAGTGTATCTCTTCCTTTATAAGCATAAATTACAGAGATTAGATAATAAACCATTTTAATTACAGTGTGCATATGCAATAAGGTTAACCAAAATATTACTATCGGAATACCAGGGAGAGAAAAAGAGAGGGAGGGAAGAAAGGAGCCGGAAGGTGATAGGAAATTAATAAAGGCCAAGTGGTAAAGCAATAATGTAACTGAGCCCTCAGGGAAAGGGGCTGAATTTGCGTTCTGGTGCCTCTCTGAACAAGCTGAGCATGCATACATGTGTGTGCCCATGGTCTGGGGATGGATCATGGCACGAGGGCCCTGGTGAGTGTCTCTCTCTCTCTCTCTCTCTTTCTGTTGTTTTCTGTTTCTCTCTCATGGAAAGAAAGAAACTTTAAAAGGAGAGAGAGAAAGAAATTAGCCTAGCCCTTGAAAGAAATGCAGTATTTTCTCTTCATCTGAACTGTTAGGATTTACCTCTTTTTGAAAAATTATTTATCACTGTCCAGGTGTCATAGAAGTATCAATGGACCCACTGCCTGAAAACACAGATGTGAGTCCCAGTGTGGTTACTTATTAGCTCTGTGTGATATTAGGATAAATCTTTTACAAGTCTGTTCTTTCAAGTTTTCTTATTTGTAAGATGGTAGCGATAATCTCCTAGTATGTAAGGATTAAGACAACGTTTACATAACAAACATTTATACTACAAAAAGGGTGCATGTCAATAATTAACATGGAGCTCCTCTTGCTATCTTTTTTTTTTTTTTGGAGAGGTTTTTGCTATAGGGCATGTGCGCTCCCCAGAAAGACAGAGAGACAGAAAGCGAGAAATCACCCCCCAGGGGGGATGACCACACCGCAATCCCTTTCTCCTCCATTCTCCTCTCAGGATCTTGGGCACACATGCACATGTGCCCAGTGTGAGTTTAAGCCGCTGGGTCCGGGACTCGAACCGTGGTCGACTACATGGGAGTCCAGCGACATAGCCATTATGCTAACTGCTGGTCCCTCCTCTTGCTATCTTAAAGTCATTCTCCACTATTTTTCATATCACAGGTAGGTACGATCATTGGTTCAAATGCACAGTAATTTAAGGCAAAAAGACTTCTGGTCAGTCTTTCCAAAGATACCTGTGACCTCTTCTTAAGCCAGGACATAGTGTTTCACACCATTCCACCTAGCCCTTAGTTGTGCTGTGGAAATATTCTACACAAGTTCATACAAATGATTCTGTTTCTCCAAGTGAAAACTGAAAGAGTGGAGCTGGTCCTGGGTAAATCGTGGAACCTTGGGTTAGGCTTCCTGAAATTATACTGTGATAGAGTTTCCCTCCCCTTTTACAGGATGAAGAAGTTTATGGCTTATTCGCTCACACACCTGGCATACTTGCTACTATGTTTCTATTATTAGAATTCTTGTTTGAAATCTTCATCCGAACATTAAACCTCTAAAATTTAAGCAAATAAGCAAAATTACCGGCTTATATCTCTCAGCTTTTGACCAAAAAATAAATATACCTGTATACCAAGCAAAATTACCGGCTTATATCTCTCAGCTTTTGACCAAAAAATAAACATACCTATATACCAAAAAAAACAAAAAAACAAACAAACAAAAAAAAACATACCTATACCCTATAGCAAAAATCTCTCTTAAAAAAATTTTTTTAGGGACCAGCAAATAGTGTAATGGTTACGTAGTTGAACTCCCATGTATTTGACCGTGGTTCAAGTCCCAGACCTGGTGACGGAAAACTCATGCTGGCCCTGTGTGTGTGTGTGTGTGTGTGTGTGTGTGTGTGTGTGTGTGTCCAAGATCCCAAGAGGAGAACAGAGGAGAAAGGACTGCAGCATGGCCATTTCCTTGGGGGTGATTTATCACTTTCTGTCTCTCTGGCAAATAAACACACTCTATAGCAAAAAATCTCTCTGAAAAAATAATTTTTTAAACAGAATTTTTAAAAGGGCATGCCTGGAACCTTGACAGCATAGACCAAAGAAGAGTTCTGGACCGGTTTTGTCTACAGCAACCATGTTAGAATCACTATTTCCTCCCAAAACTTTTAAAAAACATTTGACTTGGGTATATTTTAAGTAAATCATGTGTTTTTCAGCTCCCACTGCTGATTCCCAGGACTATCACGTAAACAGGCATCTTTAAGTAAGAAAAAGTTGTTCCTTCCTCTTTCTGGACAGTCGAAGCCCTATACCATGGCTGGCAAGCAGAGGACAGGCTGCTGTGTCCTGGGCCACCTGTCACTGTTTTAGCCACTGTCTCCACACCTTTCTCCAGAGCCCCGCTCAGTGTCTGAATGTTACCCTTTCTGGCGTTGACCTCAGTCTCAAAAACAAATCAACACAACACCTAATACTGCCTCTTCTCAGTTACTCGTTCATCAGTCAGTGAAGCAAAAGATTGTCTTCTGACTTAATAAAGGAGCAACTCTTCAGAAGCTCTCCCATAGCAGATGTAGTGTTTTGACTCCAGTAATCCTCACAAACTGCTTCATCCAGAGAAGTTAAGTAAGAAGAGCATTCATTCCATGGAGTTAAAGGACTATCACTCATGTAGTTATAGTTCAAAGAGTTTTAATGAGTTATGGGACAAAAATTCCAAGGTGTATCAATGGATGGCTTTGTTTCTTGATATGAATTCTTTTAATGATATTTTTATTAGTTAGAAAGAGATATAGAGGGGAAATAGGCAAGATTCCTAATCTATCCATATATACAAAAATAAAAAATAATAAGGCAAAGGCAAATTTAAGAAAATCTTTCTAAATTATATATGAACTTTTTGTTTCCTTTTATAAAATTTTTTTTTTTTTTTTTTTTGGAGAGGTTTTTTTTTTTTTTCGCTATAGGGCGCGTGCGCTCGCCGGACAGACAGAGAGAGACAGAGAGACAGAAAGCGAGAAATCACCCCCCAGGGGGGATGGTCACGCCGCAATCCCTTCTCCTCCATTCTCCTCTCGGGATCCTGGGCACGCACGCACACGCGCCCGGCGTGAGTTGTAAGCCACCGGGTCCGAGACGCGAACCGCGGTCGACTACGTGGGAGTCCAGCGACATAGCCATTACGCTAACTGCCGGTTCCCCTTTTATAAAATTTTATAACTAAGTCTTTTACCACTATTCTATAAACTGTTGTCATTAAGAAAAGTATATCGGGGCCTGCAGATAACGTAGTGGTTAAGGCGCTGTCCTCCCACATGGCTGACCTCAGTTCAAGTCCCAGACCTGGAGGCTTGAAACTCATGCCAGGCCCATGTGCGTGCATACCCAAAATCTCAAGAAGAAAATACAAAAGAAGGGATTGCAGCAGCATGGACATCCCCCCCCCCCCAGGAGGAAGATGATTTCTCACTTTTTCTCTCTGTCTCCTAGAGAGCACACATACCTTATAACAAAAATCTCGAAAGAAAGAAAGAAAGAAAGAAAGAAAGAAAGAAAGAAAGAAAGAAAGAAAGAAAGAAAGAAAAGCATATTACTGTGGAACAATCCACTGATTATAAAAGCCTCTATCAACACTTAAAATAAATTATATAAAATAATGTGAACATTAGAGCAAATTATTTAAAAATAATGGTGTAAATCAAAACTTCATATAAATCCTTAGAGAAATAACTGGAATTTGTTTGAATTTTTGGTCTTTCAGCTAACAAGCATTCCAAGTCATACTCTAAACTCTACCAGTTAGAACTATAGTGAACTATATTTGAAGAACATTAAAATTTTCATTTTAAAAATTTATTTTCATTTTATATGCTCATTACATAAAATATGGAAAATACAAAAAAAAGAGAAAAGAAAGTACCCAAGTTTCTATTAACCAGTGAACTTCAATTTGCTTTGCTAAAAGAAAATATATAAAATTTAAAAATAAACATATAAAACAAAAAAATTAATAATACAACTAGCCTAATAAGTAAATTAATAAGAGCTAAAGAATTTTTCCCACTACCTGCCTAAAAAGGAGGCCTTTACTTCCATAGGCTTTTATAAACATTTCCGAGATACACATCACATTGTTTTGCCACAAATAATGAAAACTTAGCCTGCTTAGTTCTAAGAGATATTTCATGTAAATCAATCCAGCTGACCTTCAGTGTGTCTCTGTTGACATCAGGCAGAATGATGACAAGAAGGTTCAAAGCCTGTAGTTGTTGCTTCTTGGTTGGAAGATCTGCAGACAGATTACATCAATCTAAACACTTTTCCTTACTGGACATTTTTCTTTGCTTTTTTTATTCATTTTTTTAAGAAAAAAGTTAGTTGGTGTAAACATTACTGTGAAATGTAAGGCACGACGACTGAGCAGCTAGTCTTGTTGAGAGAGTGTGTGTGCGCGTGTGCGGGGGGATCAGCAGAAGCAGCTGCTGTTCAGAGCTTCCTCTCTCTCAGAATGCTCATTTCCAACTGCGATCAGATGACGAGCGGCCTTATGTTTGCAGACATACAACACTGCTTTGGAAATAATTTTAACTTCTGTGAGATAATTATTCCCCAATGAAAACACAAGGAAGATTGGACCTTGCCATGATCATGTATCAGGGTGTATCTCTTAGCAGTGAAGTTAGTTTCTTTTTAGTGGCGAGTGAACAAATGCATGCTAAGAGTCCAATAATTAGTACAGGAATATGCAAAACAGAGCCTGGGGCATATTAGGTGTTCAATAAGTGTGTTTGTAATGAATTAGAAAGCCAAGGAGCAATTAAAGAGTCTAATAGGTATATTATTTTCACAGATACTATCATTTTCAGTAGCCCTTTCTCCATTAAAGTAATACTCATGGATCTATTCCGAATCATTCCAGCATCTCTTTTACAACAATCAATTTTGGTCCTTTAATGCATATTGAGGAAATATATGCAAAGCATCAAGATTATACAGTAAAAATAATATTTTAAAGAGAAGATAATTTCTTCTGTTTAAAGAACAAATCTATTAAGAAAAAAATTGCTTTAAATAGAAGATGATTTCAGTCACATCTCTCTTAGAAATTCTAAAGAAATATTATGATATGAGATGATTCATGGAATCCTCTCAACATTGTGTGCTTTAGGAATAGCCTGGAGGGAGCTAGGCAGTGGTGTAGCACTAATGCAACTGTACCCACATGGGAAGGTGGCAAGTTTGAGACCCCAAGCTTTCCTCAGTATGCCAGGCACATGTGATCAAGGCTAGCTGAGGCTAGGAGTAGATCGTGACATGAAGACCCTCCTGGGTATATTTGTCTTTTTTTTTTTTTTTCTTCTCTCTCTCCTGGGTGTATCTGTCTGTTTCTCTTTCTCTCACACTCTCTCTCTATATATATAATAGGAAAAATAAACTTAAGGAAAAAAAAAACAACAACTCGGAGCAGTTATGTAGCTGACCATAATTATTAATAGTGCCTGTTTTTCATTAAAAGTGTACCAGTTTTAGGGCCAGCCAGTGGCATGGTAGTTAAGGTGCTGGACTCTCACGTGGCCAACCATGGTTTGAATCCTGGACCTGGCACCTTGAATAATCACGCCGGGCACATGTGTGTGCATGCCCAAAATCCCAGGAGGAGAATGGAGAAGGGATTGCAGCGATCCTTCCTGGGGAGAAGTTAATTTCTCACTTTCCCTTTCATTATCTCCAGTGAGTGCATGTGCCCTATGGCAAAAATCAAAAGAAAAAAAATGTGTGTGTGTGTGTGTGTGTGTGAATATATATGTATGTAGATATAGATATATAGATATATGTCTGTTCATATGTCTCATTTTAGAAGTGAAAGATATGGTTACTTGAATATGATAGTGGAGTTTTCCCCTTTGGGGAGCCTTGAGAAGTAAAAGATATAATTGTGCCAGTATATAAGTCTTCTAGGCTCTCTGTAGTAGCACAAAGGAGTCAAGATCTATGAAAGACATTAATTAGGAGTTTTCCCAAGACCAAAAAATGGCAAGACTTACGAAGCAGTTTGTGGCCCTCTGTTAATAAGGCAGTAAAATGTTTTGTTCTAAATTTCTGCATAACTTTTTCAGAATTTAATTTTCCGGGAGTTGTTCACAGACTCGGCCACCTCTCCTTGTGTTTCTATGATAACTGCTCATCCACAGTTTCTCCACTAAGTGTTGCTTTTAACACTCGGCAAGAAAAATGTATCAGAGATCTTCGTGACTCACTCTGTTACAAGAGAAATGTGAACTCTCCGGGTTTTAGCATTAAAAAATACTGTATGGCTTAAATACCAGGCAATCACTCTGCACCTGAAGGGAACATTCTGTTTTCTATTTACTCAGAGAGGTGTATTTTGAAAAGGAAAAGAAAACAAAGCATGACAGCATTGAAGCGCCTGCTGACATCAATGACTTGCTATTTCTATCCAAGTCCACTGGGTTATGATGGTCTTGTGATGTCAACTGTCATTACACAACTAATAAGGATGGCATCATACGAGCAGCGCTTCAGGGAGGGGTCGCACTTACGCTGGACATCCTGAAAGGCTTTGAGATACTCCACACTGAGCACTGGCTGAGGCAGCTCCCGGATGAAGAGCTTCAGGAGGCTGGCTGCATCATGTTGCTTGACGCTTTCCCAGTTAAAAGTCCCTTCATAAAACTTTGCTTCTAGTTCTTGGCAAAGATTCTGAAAGGCGGAAGTGGGGGAAAGCCGTCAGTAAAAGCCTTTTTTTTTTTTTTTCCTGCGGAGAGTGTGATGTTTTCCATTTTACAAGAGATTCTATCTACTTTTCATACCAAAATACCAAAAATCAATATTTCTCTGTTACTTAGAAAAATACTACTCTTTCCGCCATGAGTGTACTTTTCCCAGTGCAAAAGTATACCTAAGGCCAAAAAGATTTTTTTAATTTAGACTTTTCCTAGACACTCAAAATATTAAGTAGTACAGTTTATTAAAAGGTTAATTAATGTAGTCTTCCCAATTGGGGGCTTCACCCAGATACTGTAATTCTTCACTAAATTTTTAAAAATCTATTTAGAAAAAAAATCTAGGACCAGCTCCATGGCCTTTGGTTAAAGCAGCCAGGTCCCACATGGCCGACCATGGTTCAAACTCCAGCCCAGCAGGTTGAAAAACATGTTGGGCACATGTGCAGGTATGCTCCAAATCCCAACAGGATGAAAAGAGGAGGGATTGCATTGTGATCACATCCCACTGGGGGTGCTTTCTCCCTCTTTCCTTGTCTTTCTGTTTCTCTGGCAAGTGCACATGCCTTCTGGCAATATAAAAAAAGGGGGAGGAGGGCTATGATTTAAATTATTTAGAAATACATTACATAACAAAATGCATAATCGATCTCTGGGCCTTAAGCAGGCAGCAACCTCTGATTAGTCACCTCTGGGAAATTGAAAACCAAGTTCTACAGCAAATGAGGCATGAAAATACATCAATATACCTGTCTTACATGCACAGCCACCCTGCTGCCAGCTGCGGAAAACAGTCTGAGTCTGTGGAGAATTAGAAACTCCTACTTCATTTACCTCAAGGACTCGGAAAATTTGGCCAGGTAAATTATTACTAATAAATCAATTCACTTTCATAATTACTCTTTTCTGTATGCTTTTTCTTTTAAACATTGGCATAAATCCTGTCATGTTAGAAATTCTCCCAAGTTGTCTCTCGTTTCCTTCTATTATTTGAAAATGTCCTCCCAAAGAATGTTGCTTATCTTGCAAGATGAACTTATCACATTTTCTTTTCTCAACACAACCTTCATCTACTACCCCAATTGTTCTTGTTATGAGTTTTTTTCTTAGCCAGCAGGTGGCATAGAAGTTAAGGCGCTGGATTCCCACATGGCTAATCTTGGCTAAAGTCCTGGACCTGGAAGCTTGAAAATCATGCTGGATGCATGTGCATGCACGCCCAAAATCACAGGAGAATGGAGAAGAAACTGAGGCATGATCATTCCATCTGGGAGGGATTTCTCGCTCTCTCTCATGTCAAGCACATGTGCCCCATGTCAAAAACCTTTAAAAGTTTTTTTTTCTTTGATTACCAGAGAGGGCATGCACCTCCCAAGAGAGATAGAGAGAAAGAGGGCACAAGCACACCCCCAGTAGATCATGGTCATACTGCAAACGTGTTTTCCTCCATTTCACCGTCTTGTCAGTATCTGGGGCATGACAAAGCCTGTTTTTTGAGCCTTCAGGGCCAGGATTCAGACAGCTGTCAGTCATGTGGAATCTAGGTCCTGATGCACAGCACTGCGGAGTAAAGCTACACCCCAACCCCACAGCTATTTTTGTAATTGATGAAGTACATGAAGGTGAATCTAAAAACAGGAACTAAAGGGGAATGATGGGGTGGGAGAACAGGAGGAGGGAGGGAGAAAAGGATGAAGAAGGAGGGAAGAGATAAAAGTAGATGGTTAGAGAGACGGAGGAAGAGAGAAGAAAGAAGGGGGAGAAGGGAAGGAAGAAAAGAGGAAATGAATGGGAGATTGAGGAAAAGAGATAAGGAAAAAGAAGGGGAAAGAAGGGAGGAGAGGATAACAAAGAGTTAGAGAAAGGAGAGGAGGGAAGAAAGTAGAGAGGGAGAAGGAAGAGTACAAAGAAATTTGGTAGAGCAGGAGAGAAAAAAGACAATAAAAATGTTTGCATATTAATCCTTAAATTATTGAAAATGGGCCAGCTGCTGCATAGTTTGGTGTGTGACAACAGGCTACAATGAAGAGCTGAGCCAGCTGAATCCACTTAACTGAACTTCTTAGAAATTATATTTAGTTGAACTTGTCCTTCTGCCAGCCTTCCCAGGACAAAGCAAAACCCACATTATATTCCCAACTCTAAGGAAACATGTCTTTGACACTGGAGTTAGCCGTGATAATGGCCAGTGTCTTGACCAATGAATGAAGAAGCACTGTTCTTGTTGCTATGGGTGGTATGAAGTCACATTTCCTATTTTTGAGGAACTACTTCTTTGCAAGGAATGGACTTCTCAGCATCACACAGTGTTAGAAACTCGCCATTGGTGTTAGTAAGTGAAATGAGACAAAGGCAAGCTATGGAACTTACAAACACACACACAGTCTCAGGGACCTCTAAGCACCAGGTACCAAACCCTGAGGTCACAGGCTGAAATCTGTGAGTAGGATATATCTATTACTCAAATACCATTAAAATGAGAAGAGGCAAAGAGGCTGAAACTTGGGTCCTAAACTGAGGAAACATCAAAGCAAGCAGATGATGCAAACTCTGGATTCCATGGACAGTACTCCTAGTTCTGGCAGCACCACAGCGCATTTGTCACAGGCCAGGACAGCGTGCACCTCCAAGAATCATCTTGTTCCAGTCCCACTCTGTTCATTTCCTTCAGAATCAGTCCTAAGGGACTACACAAAAAATACTTCTGCCCTCTGGCCTATTCTCTCTTAGATTTTCAAATCCAGGAAGACAAGATACTGGATGTGAGCAATTACACTATCTAAGGGGCTAAAGGTGATTTTGGAAGACAGAGTGAAAAAAATAATTGCAGACTGCTAACGAAAAACTTTTCTTAGTAGATTTTCCCAGGTAGAACTACAATGCCAAAAATGAGTCTCCTTTAAAATGCAAATCCCCTGGGAGGCATATCTGGTATGCTTTACCTATAGGGTAATTCCATTATTATCCTGCAATCTGTGGAAGCTATATTCCCTGGAGTAGGAACCAAGGTACAAGGGTGAAGGCAGGACACATAGTAGCCTGGGATAGCAGGAATGAAATGCCATCCAGAGAGAAGAAAAGGGAGGGGTTAGGGAGGCTCGAATTGAGAAGTTGGGAATGGCCTCCTTCTTTCATGAGCCACACTTGGGGTACACTGGATACAGTAGGAAGAAGCAAAAAAGGTGGTTGATAGAATCTCATTTGGCCAGCTTACGAAGACAGATAATGTCCCAGCCCCAAAACTGCTCACCCACTGGAGTCTATGTTCTGGACTTTCTAAAAAACTCAATTGCTGAAACTATTTCTTACTAATCTATTACCAGCCAGTCATTAATATTTTGAATCAACATGTTCTCTTAATCACAGTATAGTTAGAGGTTATAGGTAATTCTGAAAAATCAAAACTTAAGAGGCTTTATTGGTTTATTTTATCCATTTTATTAATTATGGGAATCAGGGATGGGGAGGATGAGTTAGCTTATAAAATGGGTTAGTATAATTAAACAATAGAATTTTAGGGGCCAGCTGGTGGTGTGGTGGCTAAGGTGCTAGAATCCCACATGGCCAACTGCAATTCTAGTCCCAGACCCAGGTGCTTGAAAAATCACTCCAGGTGTGTCTGTGTGTGTCTGTGTGTGTGTGTGTGTGTGTGTGTGTGTTCAAAACCCCAAGAGGGGAGTGGATTGTGGTATGGCTAGCTCTCCTGAAGAGTGATTTCTCACTTTTCTTCTGTCTCTCACTGTCTTTCTCTGGGCATGTGCACACAACATATGGCAAAAATCTAAAAAAAAAAAAAAAAAAAAAAAAAACTTAAATTAATTTTATATTAGGAAAACCAATTTATTACCTTGATCCTAATGGCAGCTCCAGGTATCCGTAAGAGGCCTTCAGTATCTAACCCTCCCTCTTCAATTCGAGAAATGAGCTGTGCATAAAGAGAAAAACTTTCTCATTTTGATATTTGCAACAGGTACAATTCCAAATTTAACATCTCTTTCAAATGTAAACAAGTGAAAACTGATTATAATGACACATAAACGAGACATGGCAAGGTTTTGAATGCTACTGGACTACCACTATCCTTCAAAACAAGAAGTCTAACAACCTCAGTTATCATTTAGAAAAAGTTGAATCTTCTTCTACTTTGCAACAAAAGTGCATCCTTTAAAACAACAGCTGTGATACTCCAAACAAATGAAGAAGGAAGATGTTCATTGTTTAAAAACAACCAAGAATATCCACTTCTTCAGCTTTCCCAGAAAAACAAACTTTATGATCAAATATATCTTATGAAAGTCTAGTATTTACACATTTGCATATAATTTGTAGTTTATTCCAAGAAAAAGTTATTTATGATATGAAAGAGAAAGAACTGAAAATACTTATTTTTGAGACTTTTGTAGAAGACTTGAAGAAAAATGGCCTTGTATTAGGGCTTCTAAATCATACCCAATGACCTCACTATTTCTAGAATCCAACTACAGGACAACTTGATTTTTTTAATTAGGCAGAAACCAAAAAACATAGGAGAAAATACGATGACAAATAGTTGGAGGCTAGGAAAAAGATAAAAGAGTGATTAGCTTCTTAGCAGAGTGATCTTCCAACTGGAATATGTATTACCTGGGCAGCATATGAAGATTTTATAGGATATATTCCACTATTTTGAGGAAATAATGTTCATGTCCTTAGTTTAAATATAAGGCATTTATTAGCATCATGTAAGTTTCTATTCTACCACCTATCCTTTAAGAACAGCCTTCTCTTACTTTATAAAAAGACAGCCCTACTCTTCACTCATTCGAATCTTACTATAATACTCAGAGTATACCTTAAGGCATAAAATCTTCCAGTGCACCAACAGAATGTAAAAATAAAGCATTCTTTTTTTTTTTTTTTTTTTTTTTTTTCAGAGACACCTCCCATAATGATTAACCAGGACTCTATAAACTACATAGCACACACTGTTTTTCCCTTGCATATAAAACTATCTGTTAGCGGCAAAGCATGGCATCATAAATGAGGTCTTTTGACCTTTGTCTAGATGTTCTAAAATCAGATAAATTGTAGCATGTGGATACTGGAAGAGAAGGCAATTTTTCTTTAATGACCTCACCTTTTCTATCCCTGGATTAGATTATGGCCAAAGAATACATTGATATTAAAGTAGTCAGGGAAGAATTTAGCAGAGTAGTCTCAAAAACCTCCTAAGGATTTATTATTAGTTGAAAACAGAAGCATTTCAGAAACCAGCAGTTAGTGTAATGGCTATGTCGCTGGACTCCCATGTAGTCGGTCACGGTTCGAGTTCCGGACCCGGTGGCTTAAAACTCACGCTGGGCAGGGACCAGCAGTTAGCGTAATGGCTATGTCGCTGGACTCCCACATAGTCGACCACGGTTCGAGTCCCGGACCCGGTGGCTTAAACTCACGCCGGGCACCTTGTGCGTGTGTGCCCAAGATCCCAAGAGGAGAATGGAGGAGAAGGGATTGTGGCATGGCCATCCCCCCTGGGGGGTTATTTCTCACTTTCTGTCTCTCTGTCTCTCTCTGTCTGTCTGGCGAGCACACACGCCCTATAGCAAAAACCTCTCAAAAATTTTAAAAAAAAAAAAGCATTTCATAATGAAGCAGAACATAATTTTTAAAAATCCATCTGGAATATTTTCTACAATACATTTTCAAATTACCTCGAATAAAAACTGTCACTAAAAAAAATGTTACGTGAATTATTTTAAATTAAATGGGCATTACTCGATAAAATATTTAAAACCAAAATTCAATATTCAATCACAGCCAATTTTCATTTTATTTCATCTTATAAAATGTTTCAAATGTTTCCACATACTGTTAACAAAAAACAAATTATATGCAAATTGCTGGAGCAAAGTTTTTAGCGGTATAAACCATTTACTTTAATTAGACAGGAAAAATTGATTATGACTTATAAATAATTTAATGAGAGCCATTTCTGAATTTGTATGTTTCAGTTCTTTTTATTATTCTCCAAAGCTAAAAGCATCATCTAATAAACTTATATGAATATATTATCTGAAGGAATGTTGTGTTTTCCCATATTTCTTACTTGCAAAATAATGTAACTTAACTATAGCTTTCTTTTTATTCTCAAAACTTAAAATAGAAAAATAACTATGTTGATATATATTTTAATCATGCTATTTTTAGTAATTTATCTCGTAAGATATGTTTTGTAATTTTCATAGCATTTCTCAAAATAAATATATACCTAATTTGAATTGAAAAATTAAATGAAAATGAAGTCAAGCTTTTGATACAAAGTATTTCTGACATGACTGATCAGTCTGATAGTGAGAATACTGAATTTGCTAATTATATTTTAAGGCAGACTTTTGAATAGATTAAATAATATTTCCATTATCCCAACCCTTTCTGAGAATATGGTTTAAATAATATGCCTCTGAGAAAAAACATAGAAGATATAATTTATAGAGATAAATTTTTATTTTTAAAAATTTTTGTCATAGGGAGAGTACACTCACTAGATAGAGAGACATAAAGAATGTAAAAGTGAGAAATCACTCCCCAGGGGAGATGGCCACACCATAGTCCCTTCTCATTCATTCTCATCAGGATTTTGGGTATGCACACATATGCACCTGGTATGTTTTTCAAGACCACTGAGTCTAGGACTCCAACCATGGAGTCAGCCATATGGGATCTGATGCCTTAACTACCATGCCCACCAACTGGCCTGAGATTAGATTAATTCTTTTAGTATTTTTTGGGGGTATATTTCCACAAAAATTAAAGTATAATCTTCTAAAGGATTATATGAGTGAATCTTTCCCTAATTTTTTCCTATTTAAAATTGAGGGAGGACCTAATTTAGTTGTCAGCTGAAAAGTCAAAAAAAAAAAAATTTATGATAGATCACTGTAACATATTTGCGTATCCAATAATTCAGAGAGGTTACGAATACGTTGAGTGTTTCTGTAAGTAAACTAAATACACTTCTCTTTAGTTTTTGTATGGAAAAATTTAAAAATTTTAGAGCTGTTATCTAGTAAAAAAAACTGAGAGGCAGCCAAAGTCTCCCAGAATCTTGAAGAAAACAAAAATGAGAAATACCTAACTAAATAAACAAGAGAACAATTTCATGAGAAGAGGACAAAGAGAATTCTTTATTTTAAGAGTCTGGATGCAATCCTCAGCCTAATTAAGAGGTATTATTGAACCTCCATGAAATGAAGCTTACCAAATGTCCCTGGTGTGATGGTAAAATCTGTGTCAGTTTGGCTAAGCTATAGTGCCTGGCTATTTAGCAAACACCAGTCCAAATGTTGGAATGACAGTTTTGTTGTGTCTTGTTTTGTTTCATGTGGTTAACATTTAAATCAGAAGACTCTAAGTAAAGCAGTTACCCTCTGTAATCTGGTGAACCTCACCTAATCAACTGAAAGCCTAAAAGCAAAAACTGAAGTTTCCTAAAGAAGAAGCAATACTGCCTCAAGACCAAAACAGAAAACTTGCCTGAGTTTCAACTTGCAGATTTTGAACTCAAGATGGTGGCATCAATATTTGCCTCCGTTTGTACCCTGTTGGCCAGGTGTATGTAGTTCAGATTTGTCAGCCCCCACAACTGTGTGAGTCAATTCTTTAAAACATATTTCTCCATCTCTTTCTAGATACATCCTATTGTTCTGTTTCTCAGGAGAACTTTGACTAATACACTTGAAGAAGGTGCTGCTGAGATTCCTATTGTGCACAGCCATCAGTGTGTGGTAACTTTTATTACTATTAGGATCATTTGATTAGGGGATACTGAACTCAAGCTGTGAAATATTGCTTTCCTTGACCAAAAATGAAGATTTTCTGCTGAGACTTCCCCCTCCAGATGCATTTCTAGTGGTCTCTATGCACTAAGTGTCTAAACAGGTCCAAGTGAACAGGATCCAAACATCTGAATACAATTAAGGTCAGAATATTCATCAATTCCCAGTGACTCTGAGGAACAAAGAGTGAAAACAAAAGAGAGAGATTGTAGATCACCTCCTTCTACACGCCTCTGAACACTCAAATTGAACTTCAAAAATTAAGAAATGCAACCTCCATCAGATGACTAGAAATCACCACAGGGGCACAAGAAATATGGAAAAACAATAAAATACTTCTCCCCCAAGGAAAGAAAATAACTCCTCTTCATCCTCAGACAGTACAATGAAACTCAGGGAAATGCGTGATAAAGGATGTAGAATATCCATAATGACAAAGCTAACAGAGATGGAAGAGAAGTGAGACAATGAACTGCAGAAGAGTCAGGAGAAAGAAGCTGATGAGTTCCAGGAGGTTAGGAAATTCTTGTAAGATCTATAAGAGGAAATACACACTATAAAAAAGAATCAAATAGACCTGTTAGAGATGAAGGCTATAATACAGGAAGTCAAAATCTCCCGTGAAAGTATTAAAAGCAGACTAGACCAAACAGAAAATTGAATCTCAGATGTAGAAGATAGAATCACTGACCTAGAAAAATCCACCATGAAGACTGAGAAAATTGCCAAAAAAAATGAGAATGATATATGAGAAATAATAGCTACCATCAAACATCCAAACATCTGGGTAATTGGTATCCCAGAAAGCGAAGAAACTCATAAGGTCATTGATAATCTATTCCATGAAATCCTGCAAGAAAACTTTCTAAACCTAGAGAGGCATTCAAAGGTCCAGTTCCAAGAAATACAAAGGACCCCAAATAGCATCAACCCAAGATCTTCTCTAAGACACATTATAGACAGATTGACCAAAACCACAGACAAAGACAAGATACTAAGATTGGTAAAAGAGAAAGGGCAAGTTACCCACAAAGGATATCCCATCAGGCTAACAGAAGACCTCTCATCAGAAACAACACGAGCAAAGAAAGAACGGGAAAATATACTCAAAGTGTTAAAGGAAAAGCAATTTCAGCTACTGTACTCAGCAAGATTATCCTTCATTTGGGAAGAAAAGACAAGAACATTCTCAGAGAACCAAAACCTTAAAGAATTTACCAACACCAGGCCAGATATCCAGGAAGTTCTCAAGGGAATGCTATACCTGGAAAATAAAATACAGACACACAGAAATAAGAGCTCAAAAACTAAGAAAAGGGCCAACTTAATTGAAGGGACAAGTCTGGAGTTAAATATTATATCCCAGGATTTAATCAGGAAGATCGAACCACAACAGAAAATAAAGCACATGATATTGAATTGGTGAAATAGCATTTTATGACTTTTGACTAACACATTGCTAATTTTCTTACAGGCTTTGTTTTCCAATTTTAAGGATTTTTGTCCTGTCTTGAGCTGCCGATAGGTTCATGTACCTACTATTTGAACAGAATCCTAATCTATCTCCTGGCTTTAAGTTTTTAGCCAAGTTCCTTAGCATTCCTTTGATTTATTAAAGCTAAAACTACTTTTCTTAAAATTAAAAAAAAAATATTCAACATATGCAGAAATAAAAAGCAGCATTTTTAAATTAGTTGAGGTCAACGCAATTCTACTCCTTCAAAATCATTAACTTAAAAAAAAAGTTTAACTAAATGGATATGGCGCTCTTGTCCAATAGAAACAGGTGATGGGGAAAAAAAAAAGAATAATTTGATTATGTGATTTATATGTGTTAGCCTTTTTCTGTTAATCACAGGTACTGTAGACAGTGATCCATACACATATAGATTAAAAGGGTAGTGGCTGGCAGAAGATGATGAGTAGGATAACCCATGCAGAATGCAGTTCATCAGGATAAACAATGAGATACACATTTGGATGTAATAGTAGCCTTAAGGAATAAAGGCGCCAAGTTTGGCAGGTAAGACAAGGAAATGACTGGTCAGGAATATGAGAAAATAAAGTACCAGTTACATAGAGCTTTAATATTAGATGAGTTTTCTAAGCCAACCAACTACAAATCAATTTCTGTGGTTCTTCAAAGTTTCAAAAAGTATGATATACCTTGCTATTGCAAAGAACCTGTGTCTTAGTTCACAACTGATATGATCTGCCTTCTTCAGTGTGTATTCTCTACTTTTATCAAATGTAATATGTGTTTCTAAACAATGATGCCTCAGCGTTTGGACTGAAATTTTTATATTGCTATAGATAATCCCCTTATGAATAATGGAGTGTTGACTACACAAGTGACTTGATAGTTTAGCAATCATTTTCTAATTTTTCTTTATGGTTTTCTTTACCTAGTTTGGAGGTAGGCATTGGTAAATTAAATTAGACATCCTCACTGTAAATAGGAAAGCTTGGGGAATACATGCAGGCATGAAATATTCATGAAGATTCAATTCCCTAGAAATTTATAAGCAGTTCCCACTCCTATGTATTATAGAACTGAAATCTCAATTATACAAAGCCAGCTAATATAAGACAGGAAAATGATGCCAGGTAATCACAGTTACAGTAATAACACAGAAAGCATCACCATGAAATAAAAATTATGAGCCCTTGAAACAAATTTGCTTCCTGAATAGAAAATCAAAGTACAAAATGAAAGAGCATATCAATTGGAAAACTATATCGTAACAGTATGAATGCAAATGAAAACCACTATTAGCTCAAGTATGTTCTCTCTACTCTGACCAGTTCAGGTCTACTTACTTTTTGAATGATCAAGGGTATTCGAGTCCCTGGTACTTTCCTCTGATCTTGTTCTAACAATACTGACAATGGAACACCAAAAAGACCAGCATCTGCAACAAGAAAAACAAAAATTCTGTAATTCCATCAGTCTATAGAATATGAACACAAAAATGTTAAAGCGTAAGATTTCTGACAGTGCCAATCAAACAACAATTATTTAAACGTCTATGAAGTGAATGATACTATCTAGCCATTAGACATAGGCAGGCCAATAGGAAAATCCTGGCCCCATCTTAAAGAACAATCACGTAAATGGCTATGTCGCTGGACTCCCACGTAGTCGACCGCGGTTCGCGTCCCGGACCCGGTGGCTTAAAATTCACGCTGGGCATGTGTGCGTGCATGCCCAAGATCCCAAGAGGAGAATGGAGGAGAAGGGATTGTGGCGTGACCATCCCCTCTGGGGGGGTGATTTCTCGCTTTCTGTCTATATGTCTTTGTCTGTCTCGCGAGCGCATGCGCCCTATAGCGAAAAAAAAAAGAAAAAGAAAAAAACAAAAAGAAAAAAAAGAACAATCACAGGGAAGGACAATTGAACAAATGAGTACAAATAATCACCATAAAAACTACGGAAGTACAACCTGTTACATAAGAGAATAGAGTGCTGTGAGAACATGCAAAACATCCAAATAATTTATTAAATGCAATCGAATTGGAAGTGCTGACTTATAAGCAAATGTTACTGGTTTCTTCCATACTAAATTAACCTTTAACATTCTACTATACAGTGAACTACAAATACTTGCTTTATGAGAAATCAGCCAACATTTTGATTTTGTGCTACAAAATCTCTTTAAATATATAGTAGATACTTGGCATTTTTAAAGTTAAATTTGTATTCATATTTATATATACTTGAGAACAGCTCCAGAAGAAATGACCAGTAAAAATTTATTATTTTTCTAAATTAAAATCATATGACTTAAAGAAAAATGATAAGTGACTTCAGTCTGGTATAAGCATAGCTCCTGCCCAGCTCTTACACCCAGCTCCCATCTCTGGGTAGAAGGACACACACTATGGGAGAGAAAATAAAAATCACCTGTGAACATGGGAAAGGGGAATACCTTGTGGTCTGAGGACAGACATTGGACTTTATGACACTTACACAAGACGCCATTCAAAAGAACGCCAGGAACCCAGTAAATAACGTTTTACTTTGGCAATTATGAAAAGATGCAATCCTCAAGAATGTCAAGGACTAGTAAATAAGATAAATGTCTTGGCAAGACACACAGATATTTTAAAAAGATGGAAAGAAACTGCTCTATTGACAGTAATAGTCTTTTTTTTAAAAGAATTATTTTATTTAACTTTCTAATTAATTTATTTATTTTTATTTTTATTGGACCAGAGAGGGACAGAGTGAGAGAGGGAAAGTGAGAAAGCAAGCCTCCAGGTTAGGGACTCAAATTGTAGTCCGCCATGTGGGAGTCCAGTGTCCTTAACCACCACACCACCTGCTGGCCCTGACAGTGATAGTCTTAATAAGAAGCTTAATTTAATGCAAGTCTTAATTAATATAAGTCTTAATTTAATGAAGCTAAAATACTCAATGGAACTGGGCATGCTATTGAGTCTTCTGGGACCCAGCATGACAGAGGACCTGTGGGGAAGGCACACTTCGATACTACTGAGATATTTCCTCTATAACTTACATCAGGTGAATACTTGTCTTTGCTAATGTTACCATAGCAACTCGATACTTCCCATTCTTGGCTTTTTTTTTCCCCCCCTTAGGAGATACCTTTAAGGTTAAACAAGAGGAAAAAGATACCTAAACAAGAAAGCATTCTCAATCGAGAACTATTTGGTTTATAGACAAATAAAATCTTGGAGAAACAAAAAATGAGAAGGTGTCTGTTCCCTATGATATCATAAAAAATAAATTGTTTATATGATGTGTAAAGCTTGCTGCTTACAAAAGAAAAACTACACATTATCCATTATCAATACAATCCAAGTAGTATTGTGGGCTATGATAGCATTATTTTCTTAATAGGGGAAAAATGTTCTTTTTTTTAATTTCTTTCTTTCTTTTCTTTTCTTTTTTTTTTTTTTGAGAGGTTTTTGCTATACGGCGCGTGCGTGCGCAGGCAGACAGAGAGAGAGAGAGAGACAGAAAGCGAGAAATCACCCCCCAGGGGGGATGGCCACGCCTCAATTCCTTCTCCTCCATTGTCCTCTCGGGATCTTGGGCATGCACGCACACACGCCCGGCGTGAATTTAAGCCACCGGGTCCGGGACTCGAACCATGGTCGACTACATGGGAGTCCAGTGACATAGCCATTACGCTAACTGCTAGCCCCAGGGAAAAATGTTCTTTGAAATATATTTAAAAGTAGAATGAAAAATAAACAAAAGAACAGAACAATAATTATTTCCCATCCAATGTATAAGCAAAAGTAATCATTCAAGATCAACCATCTTCGAGTCATTTTTAAAGATCTGACTTTGGAAATAAATTTGCGTACCAAATGTACCTTTTTAATTTCAAAGGAAAGATTACATATGATAATATCCCTTGATTCAGAATGTCCTTCCATGGAAATTATATTACTTAATTATACCTTTATTTTCTAAAGTCTAGGTCACGGAATATTTTAATCAGATTACAAAATATTTGAAGGCAATGTTCTAGAATCTGCTTTTTTACAGATAATCAATTGTTAGCTTATTTTGTAGACATTCCTCCTGTACTTCAAAATATTGCTTAAAAGCCAAATCCATCTTTGCTACTTCAGAGGTAAATCCAATTGCTTTTCATTTTAAGATTACCTTTTGTTTTGATTTTCACAGCTTTTTGATGTTTTAGTTCAATACCCAAAGCATCATAGAGAGCCGTCAACTCAATTAAGGCTAAATGGCAGACCTTCTTCATGTCCTGGGGTGCCAGGTCACCAATCCTTGTAGTTCCTGTTTTGTCTTCTGGCAATCTGAAATTCTAAAATAAATAAATGTCATTAATAAAGTAAAATTTACAATCTCTAACCCCTTTTGTAATGCAAAAACAAAAAAAAATTGTAACTATAGAAAATGTCATACTCAGAATAAGTAATTAACAAAAACCATGGTAGAATTTCTCCATCAGAATAAAGAACGATCCTGTCATGATGCTGGTCCTAAATACTGTGAAGTATTGAGGAGGCAACATCTGAAGTCTGACAGATGATGGAACCCATACATACCCTGGGAGAACAAATACCAGTGGCTCAGAGGAAAAAGCAGACAGTGAGCCCAAAGAAGACAACTTCTAGCTAACTGTCCTTTAAGAACCAGTGGAATACTAAAGTCAAGCACAAACCACAGTAGGGAGGGGGAGCAAACAGAGGGAGGGTAGGTAGAAGATGAGGAAGATGACAAATTAAAGACAAAAGGAAAGAGAAAGAAGAACAGTAGCCACGAGCATAAGCTTATAAAGGGCCAGGTATGTATATTATGTATATTTTAATTGTTATTTTTTGGAGAGGTTTTCGCTATAGGGCGCGTGCGCTCGCCAGACAGACAGAGAGAGACATAGAGACAGAAAGCAAGAAATCACCCCCTAGGTGGGATGGTCACACTACAGTCCCTTCTCTTCCATTCTCCTCTCGGGATCTTGGGCACGCACGCACATGCGCCCGGCGTGAGTTCTAAGCCACCAGGTCCAGGACGCGAACCGCGGTCGACTACGTGGGAGTCCAGCGACATAGCCATTACGCTAACTGCTGGTTCCCTTGTTATATTTTAAAAAGTACAATTGGTACAAGAAGGTTATACAGAATCTGAGGGGAGAGGAAGAGGTCCAGGAGAAGACTAAAAAGATGAACTTTAGACCCAGAATGCCAACCATTCACCTAGCTACATATTAACATATCCACTCATGACTCTGCAATTAAATCATTTTTCTGTAAACTGAAAGGAGAGAGAGGGGGAGGGAAAAGAAGACATGGAAAAGAAAGAAGAAAAAAGAGGGCCACTGTGATGTCCAAATGCCCAGCACTTCCCAAGTACCACTTGGTACAAAGTGTAGTGACTACGAGTGTTACATTAACTGGTAAATAAACTGAGATTAAAAGACACTACTCTGAATCACAGGCAAATAACTAGAGTATATGCTGTTGTTTCCCTTTTTCAAATATCATATAGTACCTACTCTGCTTTGTTTAACATTAAACACATTAAATATAAGAAAGTAAACCACAAATTAAAACTAAAAATTTCTCTCTCTCTCAAAAAATAAAGAAATGAATGGCATCCATCTGCAGCCTCCTGCCCAGTCAGGGAAACTGAGACAGGGCCATCCACTGGCCCCAGCCCTAGCCACAGCTCCAAACCTTAGAGCCCCATCTCCTCCCCACCAGAATGGGCAGCTCTCAGCTCTCAAGGAGAGCCCACTTTCATCTGCAGCCCCATGCCCAGTCAGGGAAACTGAGGCAGGACTCTTCATTGGTCCCAGCCCAAGCTCCAGCCCCAGCTCTCAACCTCAGAGCCCCCTCTCCTCCCTGCTAGAAAGGTAGGCTTTCTTTTTTCCTCCCTTCTTTTACTAATTCTTTACTTCTTCTTACCCCATAGGGCAGCTCTCAGCTCTTGAAGCAGAGCCCACTTCCATCTGCAGTCCCCTGCCAAAATTGCATGTCATGAGACTTTTTCTTTTTTCCTCCCACATCTGTTGTCATCTTATCCCTACCCTCCACCTATCTAGAGGGACTAGACAGTTTGGAATCATAGTTTTCAAACATCCTAGCATCATGATGCTCCAAGTGATCCTTGCTCTATACTGAACCATCTGTACAAAAGGAGAAACTGCTCTTCCAAAACCTGAATAGAAAAGTCCTCCTGTAGGGACCTCATTACTAAACACAGTAGAAGAAAGATTTTGGCACAGAAGAAATCCACAGCAACAGGGAAAAAACTAGTTCCAAGTGGTAGAAACATTCCCCAAAAAAGGTATCCAAAGAGAATATATTCCTTTGAGCACAATGGCTAGAAGTCACAGAAGAGCTTCAAGTTTAAAGGAAAAAAAAATATGCTCCATCAAGAGAATATAATAACTATTTTCCATCTCTTGAAAAAAACAGAAGTTACCAAAATGTCAGAGAAATTCAGAACATTCATAGTGACAAAACTCTGTAAGTTGGAGGAGAAAAGAGGCAATGAACTACAGGAGATGAGGAAGCCCTCTCATGATTTGTAAAAAGAAATGGACACTCTAAGAAAAAATCAATTAGAAGTATTAGAGATGAAGTCTGTAACACAGGAAATAAAAAACTCTCTTGAAAGTATTAAAAACCAATTAAACCATTATGAAGATCAAATCTCAGATGTAGGAGATAAAACCTCTGACCTGGGGGGGGGGCACCATAAAGATAGAGAAAATACATAAAAAAGGATAATATATGAGAAATATTAGATTTCATTAAATGTCCAAACATCCAAATAATTGAATTCCCAGAAGGGAAAGAAACAAAAAAGGGCATTAAAAATCTATTCCATGAAGTCCTAGAAGAAAACTTTCCAAGTCTAGAGAAGGAGTCAAACATCCAGATCCAAAAAATACAAAGGACCCAAGTAGAATCAATTCATGAAGATTCTCTCCATCTTAGCTAGCCTGGCCAAAGACACAGATAAAGACAAGATACTCAAACTGGCAAGAGAGAAACTTCAAGTGACTTACAAAGGTCATCCCATCGGGCTAACTCTGGACCTTTCAACAAAAACAATGCAAACAAGGAAAGAATGGGAAGACATATTGAAAGTGTTAAGAGAGAAACAATTTCAACCAAGATTATTATATCCAGCAAGATTATCCTTCATATGGAAAAAAAAATTAAAATCTTCTCAAACAAAAACTGAAAGAATTTGTCAACATCAGACCAGCTCTTCAAGAAACTTTGAAGAGAGTCTTGTTCCAGAAAAAATAAATAATCAACAGACAGAAATAAGTGAATAAAAGACAACTAAGACAATGGCACAGCCCCAAAGCACAGTCAGTAATCCCCAAAATAGACAAGTAATATTATATCAGATAAAGAAGTTTCTGCATGGCAAAAGACACAGTAGTAAGTGTGAATCAACAGCCCTCATAATGGGAAAATATTTTTATAAACTAAGCTTCAGATAAGGAACTGATAACAAGAATACCCAGGAACTCAAGCGGCTAACCCCAAAAAAGATGATCAACCCAATTAAAAGATCAGAGAATGAGCTGAAAAAACAACTCTCTAAGAAAGACACATGAACAGCCAAAAGACATATGAAAAAATACTCAGCATTCCTCATCATGAGGGACTGCAGATCAAAACCACAATGAGATACCACCTAAGCCCAGTCAGAATGACTAAGATCTAAAAAAGCTAAGTGTTGGCAGGGATGTGGTGAAAGGGGAACTCTCTTACACTGCTGATAGGAATATAAATTGGTCCAGCCACTGTGAAGAGTAATATAGAGATTCCTCAAAGATCTACAAATAGAGCTACCAATGATCTAGCAATCCCACTCCTTGGTATCCACCCAAAGGACAGAAGAATGCTTGCATATCTATGTTTATTGCAGCATTATTCACAATTACTACAACATGGAATCAAGCCAAATGTCCACAAACAGAGGAGTGGATTAAAAAGTGTGGCACATATGCTCTATATACCACTACTCATCCATAAAGATAAGACACTGGCTTTTGGCAGAAAGTGGATGAATATGGAATATTTACTGCTGGGTGAAGTAAGCCAGACTAGGAAGGAGAGATAGTCTATACCTCCACTTAATATACACCAACTGTCCACACTCTATGGCGAAAACTGAATGACTAGAGGATATAGAAACATAGAAAATGGTTATAAATACCAAGGTAGAGTGTGGAAGAAGGAGAGTCTGAGGAAAGACATTAAGGAGAAAAATAGAGAGGCAAGACATTTATGGCACAAAGAAATGGATTATCTGTTGATGATAATGTGCATAGTATCTTCAACTGAACTGGTGAGAAATGTATTCATGTTGGAACATTTACTTTATAAGCTAAGTGATATATGTGATTGAATGTATAAAAGAAATTAAAATAAAATTAAATGTTAAAAAAAATTAGTTCATCCAGCACAGATAGTCCAAATTACAATTCTGTGTTTACTCTTAAACCATGTCCATTCTCTAGTATGTGGATAAAAATCTTATTACCAAGATTAGATCTTTGGGTTTACCTCTATTGACAAAGAAGTTCAACTGAGACATGTTCTATAATAATGGTTCTCAAAGTAAGGCACAGGGAACTTTGTGGATACCTAGTACCCTTTGAGGAAGTCCAAGAAGTCAAAATTAATGTAATAATCAATTGTAAGACATGACTTTGACTTTTGTACCATCATTCTCTGGTAACTGTGCAGTGGAGTTTTTCAGGTGTAAATGACGAGTGCTACAGCAACAGACTAAACACAGAAGTACGTAGGAGAATCCAGTTGACTCCTACTAAAGCCAGACATTATAGATTTGCTAAAATTAAAATTACATCATCCTTCTTAATTTTTGGCTTTAGAAAATATGGCTATTTTCTGTCAAAAAAAGGGTATTAATATTAATATTATGTTAATGCTATTTTAAATGGATTAATATTTTTTCAGTCTCATTTTTAATTTCTAACATGATGATAAATATCCACAAGCATAAACAAAAGCTTCTTGAGACCATCAATAGTGTTTAAGAGTAGAAAATTGAGAAACCAAACTGTTTGAGAGTAGGTCTCCTACGTAATTCCTAAAACAAATAACTTTTGATAGTTGAACAGTTCATTCTTTTTTTTTTTTAAGAGGTTTTTGCTATAGGGCGTGCGCGCTTGCCAGACAGAGAGAGAGAGACAGAGAGATAGAAAGCGAGAAATCACCCCCCAGAGGGGATGGCCACACCACAATCCCTTCTCCTCCGTTTTCCTCTCAGGATCTTGGGCACACACGCACACACGCCCGGCGTGAGTTTT
Source organism: Tupaia tana (assembly GCA_026018925.1). Lineage (NCBI taxonomy): Eukaryota > Metazoa > Chordata > Mammalia > Scandentia > Tupaiidae > Tupaia > Tupaia tana. The sequence goes on from JAKSZU010000002.1 coordinate 71,283,541, forward strand.
AAGCCACCGGGTCCAGGACATGAACCGCGGTCGACTACGTGGGAGTCCAGCGACATAGCCATTATGCTAACTGCTGGTCCCTGAACAGTTCATTCTTTTCAAACAAACTCAACTCCAAGAGAGAGTTTTCAAGTCCACTGTAAGAGAAAAGATGTCTTTCTTCACTTCTCCTTAAGGAAGAACAATGTATCATTTTACTATAAGAACATTAAATAAAATAGCAATAGGCATCATTGAAGACGGAGTCAATGTGAATGTCCAGCATCGGTACAGATGGTACCATGGTGTACGGCACAGGGGTCACAGGTCTCTCTTTTCCTCTGTCTCTCCATTGAGCACACATATCCTATAGCAAAACTTAACATGGCCGCATAGGTAGTAATGTAATAAGGATTCAAACTCAAATCCAAATCTTGACTTTAGTACTCATTCTGTTCTGCTTCATGTACCCCACCTATCACAGCATGCAGGGAGAAATCTGGGTTGATAGGCGTTGATGTGGGACTCTAAGCTCCTTAAGGAGAAAAGCCACATCTTCATTTCCTCTGTAATCCTACTGTATCATAGCCTGGTACATTACAGGTGTCACAGTCTACTGAATGAAGGAAGTCACACACCCCACAGGCGGAGAACCAGAGTCAAACTCAGTGAGGGGAGGTGCCTGGGGCTTGATGCTCCTCTGATTTTCTCAATTTGTACTAAGCTTTAGTTTAAAAACAAACAAACACCCTCATCACATCGTTCTCATGTTTGGCCCTGTATGTCTGCAAATTGCTTTGTTTTGTGAAGGGATGAACTAACCATATTTACTAACCATTTATTCTTTTTTTAATTCCTAAATGTTTCATTAAACCCCATTGCTTTTGGTCTAATAAGCCATACACATGTAATATAATTATTTAAAGCATTATCCAAAGTAAATGTTTAGAGAAACCTGAAATATTATTAATTCAAACATCTGATTTACCTAGCAATATATGTCATGAGCTTATTTATTTATTTATTTAAACATTGCGTTTAATGAAAGAGTTCGTTTTTTTATTTCAATGTTTAATTCATAACAGAAGCTTTAAATATTTATGAAGTTTCCTGTCGTTTTTGTTTAGTTAATAGACTGGATGGTTCAGTTCACTGGCTAAAAAAAGGCAGAGGGATTTCAGCAAGAGAAAAGCTCTTTACATTTTGAAAAATGAGTTTAAAGAATGAAATAAAAATATTAAACCTCTCCAAAAAAAAAAAAAAAGAATGAAATAAAAATATTCAAAAAATGTAAGGTCACTGGTTCTTGAGTGTTACCACAAATTAGCTAGGTTAATTAATTTGCCATACATTAACTAGGTTAATCTTCCTGGCTGTTCCCCTCTTTTGTAGTACTGGTAATAGGATGAAGCCCTTAGGTAACAAGTAATGATGAACTTGACTTTTTTACCCATCAAATCACTCTAGTTTCAATTTGGAAATCAAGAAAAAAGTGCTAAAAGCTTAATCATTGAAGTCAAGCCTCAGCACGCCATGCAATCTCTCTAACTTGTTTCCTTGTATAAAAAACAGGGATACTTGGGGCATGGTGGCTAAAGAAGCTAGATTCCACATGGCCAACACAGTTGGAGTCCCAGACTTGGCACCTTCAAAACTAATACTGGGCACGTGTGAGTACATGCCCAAAATCCAGAGAGGAGAATGGAGATGAAAGGATTACTGTGTGGCCTTTCCCCTTGGAGAGTGATTTCTCACTCTCCCTCTCTCTAGTTATCTCTCTGGAGAAAGCACACACCCTATAGCAAAAACTTAGAAAGGAAAAATAAGAATACTAATATCTTCCTCACAGAAGTAATTTAATAAGTAAATGAAAGAATTACAGGGCATAATTTCTGAGATACTATGTATACCCAATAAGCGGTAGCTAAATGTTCAAGCTAAAGCACATGAAAGGTTCTAAAATTTTATTCCCAAATTTAAGATGAGAAATTTGAATCCACTGTCAGGGATCATAAAGAATTAACAAAGACTGCTCAGAGCTGTAAGATAAAAGAAGTGAATATGAAATGAGGTTAACAGAACAACGTATTACATAAAGCCGCCTGCTTATTTACAGAAGCAGGGAAGCATGGAGTAGAAATGGAATGTAAGGTTTTATCTGCTTAGGGACCTGCCTAAGAGTAGAGCATATAAATATTCACTTCATCAACCATGCTATGGACTTACAAGAACTTTAAAACATGTCCACCCCTTCTCAAAAGCGTATGGGTAAAAAAATGATTGTATAGATGAATAGACAGATCTATACATAAACAAATGAATAGAGTGATACTCAATATCAAAAGCATACTACCAAATAGTTTAAAGCATGTTTTTATAGATTCCTGTTTGTAAGTTCACAAACAGGAAAGACTCCACAAGAAAATTAGATATTATTTCTGAAGGATGCATTAAGGTTTTCTTGGCAAATATGGAACAAGTGAGGGGTAGAATTAGAGAGGTTGTATTAAATTGGGATACAACATAAACAAACTCAACAAGGTGAGTGAATACAAATTAGTTTACTAAAGAATTTAGCTAATTTAACTAGTTTGGCAGAGAAAGTTCTGTTGGGAAACCTCTCAAGTGGAGATTAATATTTTATTCCATTGTTTGAGTCGATTTAAGTCAACAGCGTCTTATTTTGTTTAATTGGATTCAATTCTCCTTTGATTTAAAAATCTTTCCATTTTGGGGGTTTTGTTTTAGTTTTTATTTTAGATTTTTGCTATATGTCACTTGTGTGCACCACAGAGAGAGACAGAGAGGGAAACTGAGAAATCACCACCCAGGGGAATGGTCACACCACAATCCCATCTCCTCCATTCCCCTTTCAGGATTTTGGGCATTCGTGCATATGTGCTCTGAGTGTTTTTCAAGCCTCTGGTTCTGGGATTTGAACCGCAGTCAGTCATATGTAATCCAACACCTTAAACACAACCACCATCTGGTGGTGCTAAAACTGTTTCATCTTTTGACATGAAAACTGTCATTTTGAAACATACTTTTCTTGAAGATAGTGTGTGTGTGTGTGTGTGTGTGTGTGTGTGTGTGTGAATAATCACTGTATGTCAAATTTTACATACTCTTTACTTTTCTCAATAGATATAAGACAGATTCATAAAAATATACAAGAAAGTGTGGAAACAATCCAGATGTCTATCATGGTGGGATTGTTTGAATAAATTATACTTTAAGAGTACAATGTATGCATAAAAAGGAGAAATATAATCTCTAGAATATACTAAGTTAAAAAAAATCAAGAGATAAAGGAAAATGTCTATAGAAGGTTATCACTTATCTACGATCAGAATTATAAACCACAGTATTAAAATTAACAAAAGCTTGCCTCTAGGAGGAGGAATTGAATAGGGTGGCAGTTCAAGGACAGAAGCTAGAATTTTAGTACATGAGATGTCTTCAAAAAGATCAAGGAAAATAAATATTATGAATAAAATTATGTATGGGTTTTTAAATGTTTTTGCATCAGTTAAAAAAACCTTTCTGGGCCAGCCAGGTGACATAGTGGTTAAGGTAGTTGGATCCTACAATGTTGACTATGCAGTTTGAGTCCTGGACACAGTGCCTTGATAAACATGGTAGACTCATGTGTGTGCATGCCCCAAATCCCAAGAGGAGATGGGATTGTGGCATGGTCATCCCCCCAAGGGATGCTTTATCACTTTTCCTTTCTCTGTGTCTGTATCTTTCTAGCAAGTTCACTTACCCTATAGCAATTATTTTTTTTTAAAGAAACCCTGACCCTTAATTCCATTTTTCCCTGAACTTTTTGAAGTCCCCTCATACTTTCTTTTTAGATTTGACTTATGGACCATACTTACAAAATGAAATTAAATTTCTAAAAATTGAAAATAAAATGAAGCATATTTACCCAACCAGCTATGCAGTTGGTGGCTTAACTATGCAGACAATAACCATCGTAAGAACCTAAAGCACAATAATTTTACTGTATAAAATTCTTTTGGGGATACGTCCCTAAAGATACACACACACATACACACACACAAACTAAGTCTCTCTCTGGGGAACACACATGCCCTCTGGCAACTTTTGTTTTAAACATAGTAAATAAACAAATAAAGGTAAACGATTATTTTAATTTAAAAAGTAGATTACATGAAAACTGAATCAAAAAGAAAAGGAAGACAGGGAGAAGGAGAAAAAAGGAACAAAACCTTTAAAAATAACAAAAGAATTACAATGGTGAATCTACATTCAAGAGACAAATTTAGGGACCAGCAGCTCACATAATGACTATGTCGCTGAACTCCTATGTAGTTGACAGCAGTTCGAGTCCCAGACATGGTGGCTTAAACTCTCGCTGAGCGCGTGTGCATGTGTGCCCAAGATCCGGAGAGGAGAATGGAGTAGAAGGGACTGTTGCGTGGCCATTCCCCCGGTTGGTGATTTCTTGCATTCTGTCTCTCTGTCTCTGTGTCTTTCTGGCGAGTGCACACACCCTATAGTAATAAACTTCTCTCCCCACCAAAAAAAAAGGTGTACATCAATGAGTAAAGATACTTTTATAGCGTGGGTTCGTGAGTGCCCAAGATCCTTAGAGGAGAATAAAAGAGAAAGGATTGTGGTGTGGCCATCCCCCCTAGGGTGTGATTTCTCACTTTTTGTCTCTCTATCTCTCTCTATTTCTCGTGAGCACATATGCCCTATAGGAAAAAACTCTCAAAAAAAAAAAAAATGCTAGGAAATAAAAAATTTTGGAAAATTGGTAATTAAGAGTAAAAATAACCATTTTGAAAATGTTTTTCTTGAAAGAAATATCCAAATTAATAAATGAAAAAGAGAAGAAACTATTAGAACATCATTGTTTTGCAGCCATTAACAAATGAACAAATCCAGATATTGGTCAGCAGTTGCTACTTTCACAGAAAAAATAAAGACAACCAGACACTCTGAGTCTCCTGGTAAAGAAGTCCCAATCACATGTCTGAAGTGTTTTGACAAAACACAAACTTTAATCTAAATCTCATAAATCTAAATTCAACCAACTTAGAATAAAGAGAAGAATATATTCTATTTACAAAAAATAAGTCAGAGGGAGAAATTCTCTACTTTAATAAGCATGTGAAAAGAGAAAGAAAGAAAAAGGGGTAAAGGAAGGAAGGATAGGGAGAAAGACAGAAAGGAAATTGTAAGGGAGGGAGAGAAAAGAGGAGGAAAGAACAGAGGGAGAGAGAAAAAAGAAGGGAAATATGGAAGAGGAGATTAAGAGTCTGAAAAGACACAGTAACCAACTGCAATATGTAGAACTTACTTGGATCTTGACTCCAGCAAACTGTACAGAATGATCATGATATTTGTGATACATTGAAAAATTCTCTTTTATCTTTTAGAAAATACAAATATTTATGATGATAAAATATATTCCAGAGAGGTATTTCAAATAATTCAAAATAGTGAACTAGATGAGGGTATGGCTAAATCAGGATTGGTAGTAGGTTAATGGATGTTGGGGTGGTGTCAGGAGTATCTGGGTATTCATTATAATGTTGTTTTAACTTTTGCATGTGTGATGTTCTGCATAATAAATTTAAAAATACATTTTAAAATATATATGTATATCTATAAGACTGTTAGTAGCATTAAGAACACTCAGTACATCAAGTTTGATTTCTGAATATGATTTGCTTCAGAAAGGACCTGGAACTTTTTAAAGACATGCATGTACTCAGGTCTGAGAGGAGAAAATCACAAGGTGAGCTTGGAACATCTTGTGCTAAAAAGTGAAAAATGATAAGGGCATGTTGATATGACACAGGAACCAGCTAGAAGGGCCTTCTGCTGGTCAAATTTGTGTAAATTTGAACATCAAAGAAAATGACAATGATTTATAAAACACTCAATGAACAAAGGAAGCTATCAGTTCATAATAATATTCAAAACAAAAAGAGGAAAGGGAGGAAAAGCAATTATTACAAAGGATCACAGCTGGTACATGTTGAAGGAATAATAGAATTAGAAAATCGTCATTTCTCAAATACCAGTTTAATTATTGTTTCAGGCAAGTTAAGAATGGATGGTGAAAACCTAGGGCAATAGGCTATTATTAACAAACAGGATATTCACTCAGTCTCAAGGATCACAAAATCACACGCAGAAAAAGGTTTCTCTCCAACAGCAAGGTCTAATGAACCCCTCCTTAGCCAAAGTGGTGATCCACTTTCCATCACCAGTAAAGGGACTACCAGACACCATGAACCTCCTTTGATGTCAAGATTGGAGGCATGACCATCATCTATGCAGTAGTTAAGCCAAAATGTTTAACTTAAGTCCAGTTATGAGGAAACAATCAGATGAAAACCAGAAAACCCCTGTTCACACCCCAGATGGTAGTAGAAAAGGGAAACATTATAATAAAGGATAATACTGTGACATTTGGGGAAATTTTAATAATATAGTTGTGTGTTGAATATAATTTTCACTTTACTGTTCAATTATAAGTGTTTTGTTTCATATGCCATGTTAACCTAAAAACAAGCATAAATCTGATTGCATGACACATACAGACACAGGAAGAGAAAAAGCAGAGGCTGTAAATGTTAGTAACTTGAATCTACAAGGATCTATGAATGTTTGCTATACTATTTTTAAGCTTTCTTATAGACTCAAAATTTTCTAAATAAAAAGCAAATAAACCATTTCCTGTGTTTAGTGACATCTAAACGATGTGCTACATACAGTTAATGGGGCATCATCGCCTTTGCTCTTTTGGGTCTTATCCTTGGCGCTCTCTTTCTGATTGACAGCTTGCTCAGCAAATGACACTTCCAAGTTGATGTCTGTTTCTGAGATAGGTGTCTCCCCAGGCATGGGCAGGATCAGCTCCTTTTCACCAACAATTAGACTAGATGCCTGGTCTTGGAGAGAAAAAAAAGCAATACATATATATATTTTTTTTCTTTTTGTTACTTCTAATACATTAACTACATAAAAACTTTTGTGAGAGTACTAGTCCCTCTAGACAAAATTAATTGCTATTTTACTAGTAAAAAGTATACTCAATGAATCCTATCACTTGTGCATAAGCAAAGGTGCAGGGAGATGGTAGTGGCAAGAAGGAATACTTTCTTTGAAATCACAATTTCTACACTGAGTCCAATTCCCAAACATGGCTAGAAGATACCAAACTCTCAACAAAACAACTCATGTGAATTTAATAGTCTTAATTATTGTTTTATTCTACACTGAAAATTAAAAGCAAATAAAAGAGGGGAGTAGTGATTTGTTGTTAACTCCTCTTAGAACTAGCAACATACCATTTAATTTCCTCACATTGGCACAGATTCCTGGACTAAACCTCATCCACACCCTGCATTTCCTTTCCAGAATGTTATCTACCTACCATAGTGTCAGTTCCCAAACAGGAGTTAATGCCAAAAACCTATCACTATGATAGTCAGGTCTGGTGGTGCCTGGTACAGGAAGCAATAGGTTTTGCGCCAGATTCTGTCAGAATAAAAGTTTCTACAACCATAAACAGTAGTCAAATAAGTTTCAGATATTAATATCAATATTCAAGGGTACAGTAAGTTTACCTTTGTTTTAGCTCTTTTAAATTTTTGTTAATTGTCCAGAAAGGAATTAATTAGCATTCAAAAACTCTTTGGAACCAATCTGTGCCATGGTGGTTAAGGTGACTATAGATGTCATATGGCCAACTGTGGGGTTCAAGTCGAGACCTGGCAACTTGAAAATAGTCATGTTGGGTGCATGTGCATGTATGCTCAAAATCCCAAAGGGAGGAGAAATGAAGAAGGAATTGTGGTATGACCACCCCCCATCGTGGTGCTTTCTCACTTTTTCTCAAGCCCCATCTCTTTCTGTCTTTGTCTCTCCCTGGCAAGTACACATGATCTCTGCAAAATTTTTTTAAAAAGAAAAATCTCTTTGACAAAAACATCAGCTGTAAGCTTTGGAGAAAATGCTTACGTGCTTGACTACTACATTTTTTATTTAAATGCAATTAACAACAAAAAAATCCTGTAACCAACAAACAGTATAAATTGTTATTTTCTCATTGGAGACTTTTGATTTATGAGAAGAATCAAGCAGCTCTGAATTAAAAATAAACTCAAATTAGGATATTTACATACTTCTAACTTGCTTATATATTAATACAACAAAGGAATGCAAAGCAATTAATTTAAAATTTTATTAAATATATGTCATATATATGCAAATAATTAAAAGTGTAGGTGTCAGCCAGGTAGCATGGTGGTCAAAGAGTCTGGGTCTCACATGGCCAACTGTGGGGTTGGAGTCCTAGATCTGACAACTTGAAAAACACACTGAGCATGTGTATGTAAGTGCTCAAAATCCCAAGAGAGTAGGATGAAGGAGAAAGGATTGTGGCATGGCTATCTCTCCAGGGGACATATGTCCCCTATAGCAAATTTAAAAAAAAAAAAAAAAAGTGTGCTGTTAAGAAAAATGTCATGTTTACAGCCATCTAAATTAAAAAGAAAATCCCTATTTTAATTAAAAGAAAAATAAGAAGTAATTATAAATCTAGTCTTATTCACTCCTGTTCACTAAGGGAGGGCTTCAGCGTCACATAACCTATACAGTTACCCGGGGCTTTCAGTTCAAAAAGGTCCTCAGTTGATTTAACTATCTGCTGTCACCATATTGAAATTTGACCAAGTCCTGCATTCTCAGATTGCACTAGGCCCTGCAAATTACATAGCTAATCCAGGTGGCATCTCATATTCCAAAAATAAGAATAAATTTAAAGCTCATTGATATTATTAGTATTTATCTACTGCCATCTATATTACATTTACATTTTACAACAACCCTGTGGCAATTATTCTAGATACCTAAATCTTTTTATGATTAATTTTTAAAGTAGTAACATAAATAGCAAGGCATAATTTTAATTTTATTTTCCCACTGGTTTATACTGTTTTATGTTTCACTGTGAGTATGTATGCTAGTTTCCTAGGAAACCATATTAAGAGGAAAAAATGATTAGTTGTTTTCTTAAATTAGAAACTGCTTTTCTAGCAGCTAAGTGTTTATGGATAAGAATTTTAAAAGTCCTCTCTTTCTTCTCAAAACCTCTATATCAGTTGCAGTAAACATCTCCCTGTCCCCAAACAAATAAACTCTGCTAAATTCAAACATGAGTAATTATAATCAAGTTAGAACACATTTAAAATATATAAAATTCCTCCAAAACTGTGTGGAAAATAAAAATAAATTAGATATAAAAACCTAAAGGGTCAAATGGAATATCAAGTTACGACAGACAGTAGGAAAAATAGTTTCAAGGGTGATAGGGGAGCACTGTCACATCAAATGGATGGTTTATTGTCTTAAAAAACGATGAAGTATCAAACCCCAAAGAGAAAAGTTAACAGAGAAGTTGGAAATAAACCTTTTGGCTCTTAAAACTTTAAAGTATAATTTCTTTCATCCATTTTTCCTTAGGTTTGAAGTGGGCAATAGTATAAAAACCATTTTTTACAAATCTCTCTAAAGTTTTCAATTGTCTGAGGTGTCCTAAGACGTCTTTATTTTAAAAAGATTTTTCCTTCCTCCATGGAAATTCTAAAGAAAATAGGGGCCATGTGGTGGTGCAGATGTAATGAAACTATACGCACAATGGGAAGGTCCTGGGTTCACATCACAGACTCTATTGAAGCAAACCAGGTGCACATGTGAATGCCCACACTCTGAGCTGGATACAACTGTGGGTGGATCACAATGTGAAGACCCTGTTAAGGACGGCTGTCTGTCTCTGACTCTTTCTCAGAAAAAATAAATGGGGTTGGCCCTGTAGTGCAATGGTAAAGTACTATGCGCTGGGAGCTGGATACCACATGGCCAACCACATGGCTCGCATTTCAGTCACAGTGGCTTGAGAATAATACAGGTACATGCATGCCCCAAATCCTGATGAGATGGAGAAATGGAAGAAAAGAAACTGCGGCATGACTATGCCCCATTGGGGTCTTTTTCTCTTTCCCCCTCTCTGGTAACCACACTTACCCTCCAACAGTTAAAGACAATTATTAAGGGCCAGCAAGTGGCAAGGTGAGTAAGGAACTGGAATCCCACATGGCCAATGTGGTTTGAGTCCAGGACCCAGCAGCTTTTAAATCACACCAGGCACATACGTATGCATACCTAACATCTAAGAGAAAAATGGAAAAGGGACTGTGGTGTGGCCATCCCCTTTAAGGTTGATTTCTCACCTTCCCTCTCTCTGTTTCTTTCTGTCTTTTTTCTGGTGAGTATACATGCCCTATGACAAAAATCTAACCAAAAAATTTAAAATAAAAAGAAAATACACATATCAATATGAAAGTTTAAAAAATTATTTAGGTAGGATCAGCAGATGGTATAGCAGTTACATTACTGGACTCCCACATGGCTGACTGCAGTTCGAGTCCTAAACCTGGAGCCTTGAAACTCACACTGGACATGTATGCCCAAGATCTTGGAAGAATAATAGAGGAAAAGGAATTGCGGCATGGCCATTCTCTCTAGGGGGTGATGCATCATTTTCTCTCCCAGTGTCTCTCTCTCTCTCTCTCTCTCTCTCTCCAGTGAGCACACAATGCCCTAAGGCAAAAACCTCTCAATAGATTATTTGGGCATTATTCATATTTTTGAATTAATGTGTTAAATACTGAGCTTTTCACAGAATTATATCATGTGATGAAAAGTTAAGACAGATATTTAACAATGAATGAATTAATTAAAAAAGTAGAAACCCCTTGAACATTAAAACTATAACGTTTTCAGAGAAAAAGTTCTGTTGATTGAACTTCTTTACAAAATCAAATGTGGGGAAAAACTTCTGAAATAGGCCATGTTTTTCAGGCCTGCGAATTTAATAGCCCTATGTTTGATCCACAGATGAAATTTCCATATATTTTTCTCTGACCTTTCCAATGTTTGCAATCACTGGTTAAGTCACTGGCTAGCCCAAGAGCATTACTTTGCCCTGAATAGGTGCAACAGTAAACACTCAGGTACTGGAGGTAGTGTTACACACATTCTCTCATTATTCTAATTCAAGGCTTTATGCCCACTTTATCGCATTCCTGCAAAAAGCAGATGTAAATAAGACAGGAAGCTTGTCACATTACACTTGCCTACTCCAAGCTGGGCCAGAAAGTGCTTGCATAGTTAACTTGTGTTCCAGGACTTTTGTTGATATAGCTTACATCATGATCTCTGACAAGGGCAGAAAACACCCAGGAAAGACAACGTTGTCCTCAATATCTATTAAACGACTACGAGTCACTTTTCCTCAGAGCTCACAGCACAATGACATTGGCAAAAAAGTCCCTCTATCTCTCCCAAGAACCCATCTCTCTAGTTGGCCAAGCCTAGTCACACCAGCTTCCTTGGCCCTTCAAGGTTTTCTGGTACACAAACTTGAGAAGATGCCCAGTAGTTACTTCTGTTATAACAGCATAGCTAAAGAAACCACCACAGACTAGTAAAGACCAAGTACTTTTATGTAAGTATGTATGTATGTACATATGTACACATACACAAGTTTACATATATATGTGTATATGTGTACTTTTTAAACATAACAGTATATAAAAGTTATGAAAAAAGCATGAGAGGAAAAAGAGAGACACTGAATACTCCAAAACTCCAAATGTCCCATATTACCCATATTATCTTGGACTAATGCATGCTTTTTTCTTTCTTTGAGAGTTTTTTTTTTTTTTTTTTTTTTTTTTTTTTTTTTTTTTTTTTTTTGCTATAGGGCATGTGCGCTCGCTAGACAGAGAGAGACAGAGAGACAGAAAGCAAGAAATCACCCCCCAGAGGGGATGGCCACACCGCAATCCCTTCTTCTCCATTCTCCTCTCGGGATCTTGGGCACACACACACACACGCCCGGCATGAGTTTAAGCCACCGGGTCCAGGACTCGAACCGCGGTCGACTATGTGGGAGTCCAGCGACATAGCCATTATGCTAACTCCTGGTCCCTGATGCATGCTTTTTATAGATAGGTTGGGAACCCAGTCCTCCACAGCTTACCTGAGACCCTCCCCCCACCACTTCTAAACTCAATGCTATGCTATTAATGGCACATATGCCTCAATTGCTCATTTTAATAACATAAACACAGAATGGGGAAAAAGACAATAAAACTTTAAAAAATAAATAAAAAAAGAAAGAACATAAACACGGATGACTTTTATTAAATAACAATTAAGAACTAAATATTTAAGCTAAAATCTATGACCTCTAACTTAGAATACTTTACCTTTTTGTAAACAAATGGAATTCTTTATTGGTAAGCCCTAATAAAGCCTTAATATTTATTTTCATTCATGCCTTAAATTTCTAATTCATTTCTGAAGGAAATATTGGGCTGTCAGAAAAGTCATGATGCACTTTTGTGTAGAAAAACAGAAAAAATATGTCATGATATTTCCAACAACCTAATGTTAGGAAAATAAAAGTTTGAAGCAGAGAATTATAATCAATCATCCAAAATTTTTATCTTTTTTTAAAAAATAGTTTTCTAAGATTTCTGAAAATGACCTATTTATGAATTAGGAGCTTCTGATTTTGCAAGCCAGGTTCCAAATTCACTGGCACCAATTTCTACTGTGCAGCTTTGGAAAAGTGACCTCACATCTTTAACCCTCAGTTCTCTCGTCTGTAAAATGGCATTAGAACAGAGCTTGCTGCATAAAATTACTAAGTGTATTAAATAAGATAACACCTCTATATAATGCCTAACACAAGGTAAGTGTTAGGAAGATATATATGGATATCAGATCAGATCAGATCAACATACACAGGAAAAATATCAAAGACCAACTATATATGATTGGCCTCATATAAGTATCCACCAGGACCTTAAATTAATATTTTAATAGAATTTGCTTACTAGAATTGAAGTTGGATGTTTTAGAAGGTTGTAACTGTTTGGTATACTCATTAAAGAGGAAAAACAAGAGAACAGGTCCAACATACCATCTTTTCCTTGGTATTTGTTTTCATTTGTTCCGACTGACTGCGATTCAGTGCCATCTGGAGCCTAAACATAGAAAATGGGCCATTTAGTCATCTCCAACTCACAACCAGAGAAAATGGCATTGTAAATAATTCTGCTACTAACCTTTAGAGTACAAGAAATGTACTCACGATTATAACAATCACAGTGGGGAAGAGCACTATGGTTACAATCAACGAGCAATTACCCAGTAAATATCAGCTTACCTACAACTTTGTAAGACACAAAACCAAGCCTGGTAGGCGAAATGAAAATGTCAAGAAGATCCCTGCCCTCAAAAGCACCATTATCTATTTGAGGGAAAAGGACAATCGTATTGAAAATTGGGATTATCGATTAACTGATAAATGGAGAAAAAAAATGTGGTCTATCCATACAACAGAATATTATTTGGCTATAAAAGAAATGAAGTCCTGATGCATGCTACGATGTACATAAACCTTGAGCACAAAATGCTGAATAAAAGGAACCAGTCATAAAAAACTACATAGTGTACAATTCCACTTATCTGAGTTATCCAGACTAGACATATTATAGACACACAAAGTAGGTTAGTAGCTGCCCGAGAGTAAAGAGAGGACTAAGGAATAACCACTAAGTGGCATGGGCTTTCTTTTTGGGAAGCTAAAAATGTACTAAAATTGATTGTGGTGATGATTGCAAGTCTGTGAATACACTAGAAACCACTTAATTGCACTCATTAAATGAGTGATTTTTATATATCAATAAAGTAATGATAAAGCAAAATCACAAGCTAACATGTCAGTAATAAAAGAGAAAATCTTCAAATTAAAAAGAACAACTAATAAATGTGAGAAAAATTAAAGCTAAGTTATCAAACCAGCAAAAAGAACCAAAATATTGAAAGAACTCCTTTTTTCCAGGGGTCGAGGTAATGACACCTAAAGAATGGAGCCCTCCAAGGTTGTGTGGTCATGGCCAACTACGGCTGCCCCCGTTCACCAGTAAGCATGGCCAAATAGCACTTCCTTTTTGAAGATAAGGCTTCAGAAGAAATTCAGGGGTCAGAAAGAACACTAGACCAATCATACAAAGAGGCCTATTTGAATTAATAAATTTTAAAGTAATGATTCTAATTGGATTTCATCTCTGTAGACATAAAGTGGCCTTTGGTCACTTTACCACATGTCTCATTTCAAGTTTTCAGCCAAGAAGGACTTCCTCCTCTACCGGTAATCTAAGGAGAGCAAAGAAAAGCACTAAGGCAGGTACACTAGGCTATGAGTGTACTACCTAGGGGCCAGCAGTATCCACTGAACACTGACAATGTCCAATGACTACCACATCACAGCAGTGGTACATGGGTATGTGGGTCTATTTTAAACCCCAACAGAACAAAGTAGTGTTATTCTCCTTCCCGCCACCCACAAGTCTGCAGAGGGCTGGCCCTGCACAGTACAATGAACATAGTGAGTGATTCTCATCTTACTTACAAACACATATTTTAGAGCATGTGGTCAGAGTTGTTATCCTTAGCATTTGAAGATGGCAGAGCAGATGGTATTCATTTCTGTATTATATTTCCTAGTATCAACAAGAGTTTCATGAAAAAGCATTTAAAATAAAAGAGCTAGGGCCTGTTGGGCCTGATGCTGTAGTAGCACAGCAGTATTGAAGTGTTCCACGATGCTAAGGCCACATGAGAAGGTTTTGGGTTCACATCTCGAGGTCTCCTGTGCATGCCAGGTTTGCACACATGTGTCTATAATCCTGGCTGACAGAGGTTGGGGGTAAAATCATGACATGAAGTTCCCATTGGGGTTCCTGTCACTCTCTCTCATCCTCTCTCATGGAAGAAAAAACCAATCTTTTAAAATAATAATAATATAAAAAATAAGAACTGAATATGTACATACTCAGAAACAAGAACTATAAGTGAAAATGGTCGGCCTGTGTACACTTAAAAAATGGGGGGTATGTAAAGTGAATTTCTTTTTAAGAATTATTTATTTAAGTTTACTTGTTGTTATTATTATTATTATTATTTCAATTTGACCAGAAAGAGACAGAAGGGTAAGTGAAAAAGCAAGCTTCCAGATTAGGGACTTGAACCATGATCAGCCACATGGGAGTCCAGCACCTTGACCACCATGCCACTTGCTGGCCCATAAAGTGAATTTTAATGGGTGGTAGTGTTTCAATTGAAGGCATGCAATGTAAGCAAGTTAACATTATTTTAATTTATTTGTGCTATTTCTCTCTTAATGACTCCAAAGAATGGCATAATTCTCTAATTTCTTTGGATCCAAACCATGAGGTTTAGACATTGCCAGGAATTTGTTGAAGTATACTGATTCTAACTCCAAGCAGTAACATCTTAGAGATTAGCAGGACTCACATAGCATGTACACAACATCTATTTCACTTACACTCAGTTCTCTGCCTTTCCTCCATTTCACTTCCCCTTAACTCTCTTAAGGAGGGGTCTTTATTTGGGGGAGGAAATGTCATAATACTATATTTCCTCACCATTTGTTTTTCTACAGCTGGGAACTTGGTCTAGTCCCTCAACGCTGTGTATCCCTAATAACCACTGGGTGGTAAACAAGTGCTTAGTTTAAGCAATGCCTTTAGCAATGTAGTGACCTCAAAACTCCAGTAAAAGGGACTGAATTTGATCCACAACTGACCATGCAAATAGAGCAGCATTTCGCAGTGAGAGAGGATTTTTTGAAGGAATGAAATGTCTACAAAAACCAAAAAGACCTCCACATTACAAAAATATGTCTTAAATATAAGCTCTCCCATCTATTTTTAAATAAAATAAATCATACAATTTTTGTTAACATTTATTTGCAGTGTAAATAGAATCTCACATTCACATTGCTTAGTATCAGAATCAAGTATAGAAATATAACTACGGCAGGACAAAGAACAGCTAAAAGCATGTACTTCAGCGTAGACAAATTTGGGTTTACTATCTACGGGACATTGAGCAAGTTACTTAAAGTCTATGAGGCTCAGCCTGGAATGGAAATGATAAAACCTCCTTCACAGGACATCTGTAAGGATTAAATGAGAAAAATCATGTAAAGCAGTTACCACAGTAAGCATTCAGTAATGGTGGCAGCAACTGTATTAGTATTATTATCTTTTCTATTTTTTTTCTATTTTAGTTTTTGCTATAGGACACATGTGCTTGTCAAAGAGACAGAGAGAGAAAGAGAGAGGAAAGTAAGATACCACCTTCCAGGGTGATGGCCATGCTATGATCTTTCTCCTCTACTCTCTCTAGGAGTTTGGGTGCACACAAACCCCACCTGAGTCTCAGGCTGCTGGGTCCAGGACTCGAACGGCAAAGCTGGCCATGTAGGATCCAGCACCTTAACCACCATACCTAACCTGCTGGCCTCAGTATTATTATCTTTACAATCACTGTTAAATATTGAGTTTAAGCCATTCCAACTAACCCCTGAGTCTTCTAGACCAGAGCTACTCAGGTCAAACTGGGAATCAACTTTGATCTTAATGAGTAGTACTGCCCTCAGTTCCACAGGTCTCTCTTTTGAAAATGCTTTCTCTGCTCTCTCTTCATTCATCACTCCCACAGTCTTTGGCAGACTCCGATAGCTTCCTTTAATAAATGAATCATCTGGACAAACATTTTCCCAGTCTTCTATGTGATGGGTACAACTCTAGGCACTAGACACAAAGAAGTTATTTTATAATATCTCAAGGTTCCTACTTTGTACTTGAAATACAAATTGCTCCATCTCCAGATGAGTCCAGGGAAAATCAAATACTCCTACAAGCATTAATACAGGAGGAATCCCCTACCTCCTCCTTTTCTTTCAGTAACAACTGGCAATCACACTGTCTGGGACACTGTCCTGTTACCCTCCTCAGGTTAGATTCACCTCTAATGCTCCAAAGACACCCTTTTTCCCTAACACAAGGATTCTCACACTGAAAGTTAACTTGCTTAATTTTCTGTCCCAGCAGTATAACTTCTGGAAGAGCAGAAGTCCAGTCTCTCTTGTTCAATGCCAGCACAGTTTTGGTGCTTGGTATATGACATGTGCTCATTAAGCTTTTAATGATCTATACTAAAAAGGATTGGCTCAGTTGATTCTAAGCAATTGTTCATTAGCATAAACATCAAAAAAGAAAACTTACTTTTTCTATGGACTCTCTCTGCTGAGCAAATATGTCTCTGACGTCAGGAATCTGGTACTGTTTGTTTTTTTTCCTCAAGGTCTGGGAGACGGTTTCTACCCGTTTCTGAACAGCTGCTGCCTGGGTCCGGGTCAAGGTTGATAATAACACCATGCTCTCCTGGGAATCTCCAGCAGAGTCTCCAACGAGATTGGACAAACCGGCCTTTTTAAGCCACTCTTCTTCCAATTCTCCCTCTAGGACAGTAGACAAAAATGGCCTGTAAATGACAAGCTCTGTGAACTATTACAAAACTCTTACAGAAATGCTTTCTTTGTAACCAAACCACAGCGCTAAGAATCATTATCTCAAACTTGGACAGCTGCCATCTATTCCAGCCAAAATGATATCAAGTTTTAGATCAATTTCATATATACTCAATTATAATTTTTAAATGACCTTGCATGTAATTAACCTCTATAACTTCCCTGCAGATTAACTCAAGAGGATGACATTGTTCCACTTCCAGAGATGCACCAGCAGTGAAAAGATAGCCGTCCTCCATCAAATTACAGAAGGAAGCAATGTTAGAGATAGACGCAAAAGCCCAGTTTCTTGGCTTAAATTCAGCACCACCTCAGAGTTCTATGCTGATTTATGGAAAGACTTGTTTTATCTGTTCATTGTAGCTGACATGGAGTGTGACAAAGAAGTACAGAACATATGGACATTAGGAACTAATTTCAAGTTAATTTTTCTTTCTTCCTTTTCTTTCTTTCTATTTTTTAATTGCCAGAGGGCACATGTGCTCACAGAAGGACAGAAAGAGAGAGAAAGAGAGGGAAAACATAGCTCCCCAGTGGGGCACAGTCATGTCTCAATCCTCTCTCTTCAACCTCTCCTTCCCAACCGGATTTCGGGATTACATGCACATATGCCCAGAGTGTTTCTCAAGCCAGAGGGACCAGGATATGAACTGTGCTGTTGGCTATATGGGATCTAGCTCCCTGAGCCACTAGTCCATTGGGCTGGCACTCATTAATTTTTCTAATTCCCCACGTCAGCACATCAGATTATGTTATTTTTTATAAATTAAAAGTAGTCAAACAAAAACAAAACTATGTTTTCCCCCTCCTCCAAAAAAGGGAGCAGTTTCTAGGTGAAATGAAGTAAATGAAATCAATTCAAAATTCTGAAAACATGGAGTAAACAGTAAAGCAAATATTATATATACTTTAATGAAAATGATAGGTAAACAGAGGATAATGAGAATAGATTCCATGCCGAGCACGAAAGAGCAATGACTTTGGACACAAAAGATTGGGTCTGAACCCCATTTCTGCACTTTGATAACCAGGTCACTTAGCCTCAACTCACTTCCATTGTCTTATCTGTAAACTAAAGCACAGTTATCCTGGCTACCTCATAACCAAATATGAGACTATTCTGTTTGCAGAGCTCTGTGAGAGTTTGTATCACATGGCAAGCACTGACTGGCTATCCTTCTACATTATGGAAACTCTGTGAGGGAAGAAATCACATACTAGTAACTTTGGCTCCAAGATACAATCTAGTGCTATATACTCTGCATGTCAGGCAATAAAAACTGTTTACTGACATAAAATGTCAGCCAGCCATTATTATTGATACTGTTAGGGTAGAATCCACTATCAGTATATAAAGATAAATTGCCAGAAAAAAATAAAAAATGGATATTGCCATGACAAGGAAAGCAAACAAGATGACTCTTAGGTAGAGTCACTTGCTCCATTGAAAAGTAGAGGCATGGGCCAGCCCCCCTAGTAGGTAAGGAGCCAGATCCTACATGGCTGATGATAGTTCAAATCCTAAGCCCTATGGCTTTGAAAATGTTAGGCACATGTGCATGTGTCCCCAGTATCCTCACAGGATGGAGAAATGGAGAAGAAATTGGGCATGACCATACCCCATTGAAGGATGCTTTCACCTTCTCTGTCTCTCTCTGTTAAGTGCCTGCATCCTCTGGCAATTTTATTTTTTTAAATAGAGATTTTTGTAAAGGCTGGGAAGACTGTGGGGGTAGGGGGGGTAGAGGACACTGGTGTTGATGGAAATAAAATCACAGATAAACAATTTCTAGTGTTATAAAATACATTAAGGTCAATATAGTTAATAAGAATTTGCCATATATCTCTGAGTAATGAAAGAAGAGAATTTCGAATGTTCCTAACACAAAGTAATGTAATGCTTGAGAGGATGATTATACTAATTTCCCGATGTGAATCTATACACATTGCATTCTTGTTCTGAGCAATTACATTGGGCCCCATAAACATATATAACCATTTTATGCTAAAAAAATATTTGTTAAAGAAACTTACAACTGAAAAAAAGTAAAATCTTAGACTAATTCTAGTATCCATACTAGATTAATTTTAATTTGAAATATCTCCCATTAATTTAAAATATCTCAAAAAAGTATAGGTAAAACAAACCATTTAAGTCTAAGAAAAGGCAGAGACATGAAGAAACATTCTCAGTTTTTTTTTAAGATCACATTGTACACAATAATCTATGAATCTAATTTAACTTTGGACAAATATCAGACAGCAAATGAAACACTCCTATGTAACACATTTAAATGTTTTTCCTAGCATATTCCTAGTGTGTGTGTGTGTGTGTGTGTGTGTGTGTGTGTATAAATTGCCAAAGGATATGTATGGTCACCAAAAAAAAAAAAGAGGGAGAGAGAGAGAGCATACCACCCCCCAAATAGGACATAGTCGTACTGTAATCCCTTCTCCTCCATTTTTCCATCCCATTTGGGATTTGGGGGATGTACACACTCATCTGTTGTGTTTTTTTTTTTTTTTTTTTTTTGGAGAGGTTTTCGCTATAGGGCGCGTGCGCTCGCCAGACAGACAGAGAGAGACATAGAGACAGAAAGCAAGAAATCACCCCCCCCCAGGGGGGATGGTCACACCGCAATCCCTTCTCCTCCATTCTCCTCTCAGGATCTTGGGCACGCACGCACACGCGCCCGGCGTGAGTTTTAAGCCACCAGGTCCGAGATGCGAACTGCCGTCGACTACGTGGGAGTCCAGCGACATAGCCATTACACTAACTGGTGGTTCCCTCTGTTGTGTTTTTAAAGCCACCAGGGCCAGGATTCAAAGCATAGTCAATCATATGGGATATGGCTCCCTTAATGACTAGGCTATGGGGCTGACCTGGGACATACTATTAAATAACACAAATAAATTTGACTGTACTTTTAACATATTAGGGAAAGAATGAGAAAAAAATAAGCTAAAAATCAAAGACTTAGTTGATTATGGGTTTCTGTTATAATTCTACAAAATTTTAAGAAAAATTCACAATTTTAAACAGGTAGTATGGTGGTTAAGGGCGCTAGACTACCACATGGCTGAATGTGGTTCGAGTCCCAGACTTGGTGGCTTGCTTTCACTTTTTTCTCTAACTCTGTCCCTCTCTGGTCAAATTAAATAAATAAATAAATGAAAAGTAGATTTTATAAGCTTATGTTACAGTAAAAAAGGAAAGCATTCATCTATAGATTCTGCTCTTAACTTGATGCTAAGTCACTTAGTTAATGTCATTTTGTTGAGATGGAGGTCTCTACTAGTGACTCATAGGGTACTGAGTATGACTCTTACCTTTTTGGCACTTTATGTCAACTTATATACCACAACATAATTATAAATTTATGGATGGCACAAGGCAAAGAGAAGAATCTAATATAACAGATGCAAGAATAGTGATAAAAAATTTGGTGACTGCTTAAATTTATAAAATTAAAAGACACGTTATAAAATTTTAAAAAAAGTTTCTCATGTTTCTTTCATAATATCAAGTGTAATAGTAGAGACTGTGAGAATTATGGTTAGAAAGAGACTGGGAAAATTATGGGCCAAATACAAGAAAGAAATAAATGGGGCCAGCAGGTGGTGTGGCGCTTAAGGCGGTGGACTTCCACATGGCTGGCTGTCGTCTGTGGCTTAAGGCCTAGACCCGATGGCTTAAAAATCACACCAGGCATGTGTATGAGTATGCCTAAAACCCCAGGGAAGAGAACAGAGGAGAAGGAATTGTGCTGTGGCTATCCACACTGAGGGTAATTTCTCACCTTCCTCTCAATGTCTGTCTCTGTCTCCACTGAGTACATGTGCCCTATGGCAAAAAAAAAAAAAAAAAAAAAAAAAAGGGGGACATTGAGATGAGCTTGCACTCCTCCCTGCCCCATCTGGACACCTGTACCAGCAAAGAGCTTTGATGGACAGCAGGCCACCTGCAACTGGAGGGCTTAACGGCTGGGACACGTGGTTTATCTCCTCTTCCATTCACCTTCAGACTCAGTGTTTTGTATAGCACATGGCTTTGTTACTGAGTTGAAGGTCAGAGGCTCAGTTTCAGGCACACCTATCCTCTAGAAACAGGGAAGACTTTGGGTCACCCAGAACCAATGACAACAGTGCAAACTGTTGATGAGCAACAGGGAGGCAGAGCAGAAGAAAGTCTGCCAATTTTCTACTCCTGCACACTGTTGAACACTCGGAGATACCTTGAATAATTTAGGAAGGAGCATATAGATCACAGATGACTAAAAACCATCACAGAGGCACAAGAATTATGAGCAACCAAGAAAATATTTCTCCCCCAAGGGAAAACATCAATTCCTCATTACCCACAGACAACACAATGGAAGTTACAGAAATGTCGGATAAGCAATTCAGAATATTCATAGTGACCAAACTAAATGAGATGTAAGAGAAAAGAGACAACTAGCTCCAGAAGATAAGTAAGTCCTTTCACAATTTGAAAGGAGAAATAGACACCATAAAAAGAATCAAACGGAATTGTTACAGATGAAGAATGTAGTTTAGGAAATTAAAACCTCCCTCAAAAGTATTCACACAGAAGATTGAATCTCAAATGTAGAAGACAAAACCTCTGGCCTAGAAAAAATTATCAAAAGAATGAGAAAACAACCAGTAAAAATGAGGATAACATACGAGAAATACTACATACCATCAAGTTCCCAAACATCTGGATAATTGGTATCCCAGGAGAGGAAGAAAATAATAAGGGCCTTGATAATTTATTTCATGAAATCCTGGAAGAAAACTTTCCAAAACTAGATTGGTATTTAAATATCCAGACCCTAAAATCAACCCAAGAAGATCCTCTCCAAGGCACACCATAGCCAGATTGACTGAAACCACAAACAAAGACAAGACACTAAAATTGGGAAGAGGGAAACATCAAGTTACTTACAATGGTTATCAGGTTAACATAGGACCTCTCATCAGAAATACTGCAAGCAAGGGAAGAATGAGGAAGTATAGTCAAAGTGTTAAATGAAAAACAATTTCAATCAAGAATACTATAGCCAGCAAGATTATCCTTCATGCGGGAAGAAAAGATCTAAAATTCTCAGATAAACAAAACCAGAAAGAATTTACCAACTCCAGATCAACTCTTCAAGAAGTTCTGAAGGGAGTGCCATACCAGGAAATCTAAAAAGTCAGATAGACAGATATAAAAGAATAATAAACAACCAAGAAAATGGCTCACTTAATGATAAGAACATGTCCAGAAATATCAATAATAACGTTGAACGTTAATGGATTAAATTCTTCAATCAAGAGACACAGACAGGCTAAATAGAAAAAAAAAAAAAAAAAAAAAAAAAAAAAAAAAAAAAAAAAAAACCAGAAACTTTCTATCTGTTGCCTACAAAAAAATGTACCTTGTGGATAAAATTATACATAGACCAAAAGTGAAGGGCTGGAAAAAAATATTCCAAAACAGAAATCAAAAAAGGACTGCAGTTACCATACTGATTTCAGATAAAATAGGCTTTAAGACACAAACTGTAAGAAGAGACAAAGAAGAATATTATGTAGTAGTAAAGGGGCTAAATTATCAAGAAGACATAATGCTTATAAATATCTGTGCACCCAACACAGCAGCACCTAAATATGGAAAGGAAATATTGCTAGAGCTAAAAGGAGAGATAGGGTACAACACTATAATTGTTGGGGATCTCAACACCCCATTATCTCCTTTAGACAGATCTTCTAGACAAAAAATAAGCAGAGAGATAAAGGACCTAAACAATACCATAAATCAAATGGGCTTCACAGACATCTATAGAACTTTCCACTGAAGACCATGAAAATAGTACGTTTTTCTCACCGTGACATGGAACCTTTTCAAAGATTGACCATATGATAGGGCACAAATCAAGTTTTTACAGATTCAAAGGCATAGAAATTATATCCAGCATCTTCTCTGATCATTATGGAATTAAACTTGATATTAATTTTTTAAAAATCCTCAAAAATACACAACACATGGAAACTAAACAACCTACATCTGAATGACTTCTTAACTACCAAAGAAATTAAGTCTGAAATCAAAAAATTTATGGAAGCAAATGATAATGAGAACATGAGTTTCTATAATTGATGGGACACTGCAAAAGCAGTCTTAAGAGGGAAATTCATAGCAATTAGTGCCCATAAGAAAAAGATGGAAAGGTGGCAAATAGACAACCTGACATCATGCCTCAGAGAATTGGAAAACAACAACAACAAATGTCTGGTGAAAATATAACTAAGATTTGAGCAGAAATAAGTGACATAGAAAATAAATGAACTACACAGAAAATAAATGAAAGCAAAAGTTGGTTCTTTGAAAAGATTAATAAGATCAACACAACATTAGCTAGACTCATAAAGAAAGAAAGAAACCAGGTAAATTCAAAAAATATTGAAATAGGCAACATTACAACAGACTATCCCAATTCTAAGTATCTACCCAAAAGACAGGAGAATGTTCAGTCAGAAAAGAACTTGTGCGGCAATGTTTATTGCAGCATTTTTCACAATTGTGAAGACATGGAACCATACCAAATATCCAAAAACAGATGAATGGATTGAAAAAGCGTGGCACATACACGCTATGGAATACTGTTCAGCCATTAAAAACAACAAGACCCTGGCATTTGATAGAAAGTGCTCGAATATGGAAGATTTATTGCTGAGTGAAGCAAGTCGGGCTATGAAAGAAAGACATTATGTATCCACTTAATATATATCAACTTTTCACACTCTATGGTAGAGATTGAAATATTGGAGGGCATTAAAGGAGCTAATATAGTTATGGAAACTGAAGACAGTGTGGAATGGGGGTAGAAGGAGGAGAAGGGTAGAATATAGAGAAGCAAAGAAAGAGAAAAAATAGACATGACATTAGTGGGACATAGAAATGGTTTATTACCTGTTGATGATAATATTGTATAGTGTTCTCAACTGGACTGGTCTGAGAAGTATTTTATGTTAGGTAAATTCTCTACAAACCAAACGAGGTATAGCAATTGGATGTTTAAAAAAAGTAAGAAGAATAAAAATAATAATAATAATAATAATAATCTGAAAAAAATGAAAAGCTACTTGCTGATAATGATGTGGATAGAAATGTCTTTGTCTTGGCTGATATGCATGGTAGTTGTGCTGGAAAAAGAAATATTATACACTGCATAAATATATGTGATTAAGTGTAATATAAAAAATTAATTAAGGTGACAGAAAAAAATTAATGAAATTTTAAAAAGAAAGAAAAAATACGGAAACTAAAATATTAATGTGATGCTATCTTCATAGTCTGAATCTATATCTTTGTATTAGTTGGCTAAACATGCGGCACTGCATCTGGAGGACTCTACTTTAAATAATAAAATGACTAGGATGGTCTAGAAAGATAGGTTTATGTGAGTTTTCTTTCTAGAAAGGACTTAGCTAGGAAGAAGATAACGATCTACAAATATCTGAAAGGCTATCATGTAAAAATAGGATAGACTTCTTGTGCTCTTCCCAATGGCATAACCACAGCAAGTGAGTCAAATTGGATAGCACATAGTAAATCAATAAGATAAAGATCAAAACAACTCAGGCTCACGAACTGCTGGATTAGAGTTATCACTGCAAAATATCAAGCTTTCTATCACCATTTAAGTTTGCTAGAGATCAAATGATCACATAGCTAGTATATTATTTATTTATTTTAATTCATTTATTTGTAGGTTTTTGCAACAGGGGACATGTGTCCTAGAGAGACACAGAGAGAGGGAAAGTGAGAAATCACACCCCACAGGGATGCCCACACCACAATCCCTACTCCTCCATTCTCTTCTCGGGATTTGGAGGATGCATACACATGTACCTGGCATGAATTTCAAGCCACCAAGACCAGGACTCAAACTGTGGTCAATCATGGTGGAGTTCAGTGTCTTAACTACCATACCACCTTCTGGCCCCTATAGAAATAATTTATAGGGACGTTAGATGATTTCAAAGATCAAGCCTGACTGTACGAGTCTAAGACACAAAAAGCACAGCTAGTAACATTTTATCCATATCTATGACTAAGTGAATTTATTCCTGCCCCTTACATGTGGCAGCTGCATATGTACACTTGCCACAAGCAGGAGCTTTTCAAGCTGAAAGGCAGCTAGTAATATCTATTTTTGGTTATCCTATCTTTATTTTTTTGTTTTTATTCTCCTTTTCCTTTCCATGTATTTATTTCTCATGAACACATACACAACAACAAAAGTTGTTTTTATTTAGTTATTACCATCAGGCTCTTTGACTACAACCACCTCTTGACTATTTTGTCGATTTTCACTAGATTTCTTGATATTGTCTACTTCTGTCCAGTAGTGGTCCAGAGATAACTCATCCAAAGAATCCTGGGAATTCGATCGAGCAAACGGAGGCTGCTCCATGACTTTGGTTGCGCTTTCCTGGTTCATAGTGTAATGGCCACATCTGCGACTATAAGTGAAAAGAGAAAACATGGTTCATTTACGTATACAAGGAAGCACGATAGCACAGTTTTTAAGATATCACAGCCTTGGGACCAGCAGTTAGCGTAATGGCTATGTAGCTGGACTCCCATGTAGTCGACCGTGGTTCACGTCCTGGACCCAGTGGCTTAAAACTCTCGCCGGGTGCGTGTGCCTTAAGTTCTCCTTAATAAAACCCAAAGACATACATATTTTGAAACTGTTTACTTTGAAGTGCTACTGATTATGATACATTTATAGAATGAACAGCTTCATATTCTACATAAAAGTGTGGTGGTGAAGCAAACACAGCCACATGGTAAATTATTTTTCCTTCTATTAGGTTACAGGAAAAGTCATGACACATTTTTCTATGACTTTTCCAACTACCCAGTATATTACACTTAAATTATTTTAAAGAGTCATTGAAACCTGAAATTTTATTTTCAGAAAGCAACAAGTTGAATTTTGATTATAAGTTGTTAACTTGAGACTAAATGTTATGCAAAATTTTTATTTACCACTTAAATTAATCAAGTGCAGTCAATTCTTACATAGCAAACACTGAAACCAATGAATGAAGTTCTATTTAAATTCTCGTTTTATTTTATTTATTTATTTGAGAGGTTTTGCTATAGGGAGTGTGCGCTCGCCAGACAGACAGAGACAGAGAGACAGAAAGCGAGAAATCACTCCCCAGGGGGGGATGGTCACACCGCAATCCCTTCTCCTCCATTCTCCTCTCGGGATCTTGGGCACGCACGCACACGCGCTCAGCGTGAGTTTTAAGCCACCGGGTCCGGGATGCGAACCACGGTCAACTACACAGGAGTCCAGCGACATAGCCATGCCACGGTCAACTACACAGGAGTCCAGCGACATAGCCATTACGCTAAGTGCTGGTCCCAAATTCTCATTTTATTTTTAGAACTAAAACATAAATAGAAGGATGACTTACTAAATTTGCCACTATATTCTTCTATAGAAAGCAACATTTAATCTTTGCTTAAAAATGTACCCATGGGTTGGGAACCAGCAGTTAGCGTAATGGCTATGTCGCTGGACTCCCATGTAGTCGACTGCGGTTCGCGTCCCGGACCCGGTGGCTTAGAACTCACGCCGGGCGCGTGTGCGTACGTGCCCAAGATCCCGAGAGGAGAATGGAGGAGAAGGGATTGCGGCGTGACCATCCCCCCTGGGGGGTGATTTCTCGCTTTCTATCTCTCTGTCTCTCTCTGTCTGTCTGGCGAGCGCACGCGCCCTATAGCGAAAACCTCTCAAAAAAAAAAAAAAAAAAAAATGTACCCATGGGGACCAGCAGTTTGCATAAAGGCTGTGTCACTGGACTCCCATGTGGTTGACTATGATTTGAGTCTTGGACCCGGTGGCTTAAACTCACGCCGGGCACACGTACATGCATGCCCAAGATCCTGAGAGGAGAACGGAGGAGAAGGGGTTGGCAGAGTGGTCATCCACCCTGAGGGGAGAGGGGTGATTAATCAACTTCTGTCTCTCTGTCTCTCTTTGTCTTTCTGGTGAGCACACATGCCCTATAGCAAAAATCTCTCCTTAAAATAAATAAATAAATAAATAATAAATAAAATACATATATATGTGTATACATGCATATATATATATATATATGTGTGTGTGTGTTTGTGTGTGTGTACAAACATACATATATATATGTATGTATACATATATATATATATATATATATATATAAAATTTTGAGTGGGAACAATAATTGGTGAATAATTGTTATAATCATTCTAATTTCGGATTGCTCTTTTATCTCTTGAGGACTTCTAGGAAGTAATACTTTGTTAAATTGGTTTGACTTGCTGTACATATTGAAAATATAGTAAAATTCTTTAAAGGCATGTGAACATTCCCACATTTAAGCTGGCCTTTTTCCTAATTACTAAAATAGTGAGATTTTTAATGCCGCATAAGTGAGAGGGTCACTGAACTATGAGCAATTCTACCTAGTAGTTTAATTCTACTTGGTTTGCTAGAAAAAGTCAAAGGACTTAATGGCCTGTTGCTGCATGTAAATACAGTGTAACTGAGTACTAGTTGTACCATGCTAATAGGCCAGATTCATTGCTTTGAAGTTGGTTCCCTCTGCCTTGACTTAGGTACTTTTTTAATGCTGGTTATATGACTAAAGAAACAGTCAATATAGACTTTCCCTAGTAGCAACATTGGGCTGATATGGGTGGGCATTAGGACCAAGGCCAACAGAAGCAAGTCTAGGAATGTTTTTGAATCTCTTTCCTCAAGTCTCCATTGTCCATTGTTTGTCTCCTCCATCCCTTAATTCAAGAGGTACTCACTTCCTGCCAACTTAATTGTCCTGTTTACATCTTTGTATCCTACCTGGTCCCCTTGTTTGATCCCAAGGGCACTCTCTAGCTAGTAGATTCATTGTAGGGTTTTAACTTCTGATTCTTACTAAATTATAAATAAGAAAGTTATCCCTATCTTAAAAATAAAAAAGCAAATATATATATATTTTTTACTTTTGGTATCAGGAGCTCAATTGCTCTGCAGTTCATATTCCTAATCCAGCCTTACCAGGTTATCTAAAGCTCAATTATATGATATCTGCCTGCCAGATTTATTTTTTTATTTATTTTATGTCAAATGCCTCATCCTTGTTTTTGTCTTGTCTCTTATACTTATTCCTTATACTAGGTTGTCTCTACAACCCTTATTCTTGTCTCCTACGATCCTTAGCCCCCATAAGAGACAATAATAAATGTTGTTAATTCTATGAAATAGAATAACTAATGCCAAGTAATTTGGTTTATCTGTTCACAGAGAAGAGGTGCAGTTGAACTAGAAGTACATTAAGCCTCTCAGTCCTAGAGGAATGTGTTTATTCTGGCAAGAATTTTCCAGTAAATTTCCATTAAGATAGCATGTGCAGAAAAATGCAAGGACATTGAGTAACAGCATTGTTACGTAAATATTCCTTCTATATCAAGCTCTGCTTTCAAAACATGCATAAAGCAAAAATCTAATAGTTTAGTGCTGATATACTGGCTCAATTCTTTCGACTTTAATAAGATTCAGAAGCTAAATAGGTTTGTGATAACCTGAAAATACTGAGTCATGAAAAGAAAAGTTGTTTTGTTTCTTTTTTGAATCACTGATAAATATTGCAAGGAGACATTTTCATGTTTAAGCATTAGGGGATGAGAAGTGGGAAGGAAAAACCACTCAGTAGTATAGTACACTCCTTGGTCAACCTGCCATGTATCTTTTAATTTTCTCTAAAAGGATAAGTGAACATTCTTTCAGTTTACATTAATAAACATGGCTGTGTCATTTCTTTTCTTCTTAAACTACACTCTGTTTTGTCCGTCAGAACAGGCAATAGCTAAATGTCTGGACCTCCTTAAAAAACGCCCTGGTAAGAGGTCAGTTAAGTGGTTTCCTCTTTTCCGTTTTTAGGAGAACACTATACAATACCAAGTTCATTCTGAAAATCGTGGGTTCAAAAACACAAAGTAACATCTGCTAGATGTAATGAAGTTCAGAGCAGAAACACTTTGTATTTCAAAAAAATTCAACTTGACACATAGTGCTGAAATAAAAGAAACACACCGTTTATACCACAGGCAACTACCAATTACCCCCACCTGACTTCCTGGCAAGTGATTGTTCAGTTCTTTCCTTCTCACTCTCCCTCCAGAATGCTCTGTACAAACTGTTCCACGGTCATGCTTCAAATACTCCCACATTTCTCACCTTTGACAACGATAATGACAGAACTAGACACTGTCCTCAAATCTGTTGGCTGTGTTGCTCTATAAAGAATTGCTTTCTAGCTTACTGGACAAGTCAAGCTCTTTGGCACAGAAAATATATGATCACTTTGTATTTTTTCATGGGCATGAACATCTCCCATCAGCAAATACAGAGGTCCCTTGGTATCCATGGAGGACTGACTCAGGACACCCACCCCATGCCCAAATCCACGAGTGTTCAAGTCCCTTACATAAAATGATGTAGTAACTGCGTAAAACCCACTTATACCCTTCCACAGATACTAACTTATTTCTACATTACTTATAATATCTAATATAATACAAATGCTATCTAAATAACTGTTATATTACTTAGGGAATAAGGACAAGGAAAAAGTTTGTTTATATTCTGTATAGACACAACGATTTTTTTTCTGAATATTTTCTTTTTAAGAATTTACTTATTTTATTCGTTGTTGTTGTTGTTGTTATTATTATTATTTTAAATCTGACCAGAGAGAGAAAATACAAAAATGAGAAAGCAAGCCACCAAGATCAGGACTTGAACTGTTGCCAGCCATGTGGGAGTCTAGTGCCTTATCCACCATGCTACCTGCCAACCTCTTTCTAAATATTTTTGATTTGCAATTCACTGAATCCATGGACACAGAACTCACAGAAGGACGATGTGCTCACTGTACAGACCCTTATGGGCCTTCCTAGCATGCCTCTTCTTTTTTACCTTGCTAGCATGTCCTCTAGCTATATTAATAAAAGTTAGGGGGATTTCTTGTATTTTTCACAAGCATATTATCCCATGTTTCTATGATAATTTTTCTACTTGATCAATGGATTTCAGAGGTATTGATATCTGGTATAGTTCCCAAAATTCACATGTTCAATCATTTTTGGAACACATACTGGATTAAGAGGATAAAAATTTAACATGATTATGGTGTCAAAAGCTTGGGTTTGGGGGAAGAGATTAGTGGCTGGATGTTTAGGTTGGAGCCTCCAGAAGCGAGTGATGGGCTTTAACACAGAGGGAATGATGATACAAGACAGAAGGAAGAAGGCCACGTGGATCACGCTCCTCTCTGCTCCATGTTCTGCTTTCCACCATTTTGTGATGCCTTTGGACTTTTCCAGCCACCAGAACTGGGAGTCAATAAACATCTATTACTTCATAAATCACTCCGTCTCCGGTGTTTCTATAAGCAACACAATAACAGGCTAAGACAATACCGTGCAGCTATGTGTAATATCAGGTACTCATGTTGTCACAGAATATCAAACTAGTCTGACACGTTTTATTCTTTGTTAGGAGCTCAGGGTTGCCATTTATTATACTGTCGTCTAGTAGAAGACCTTCAGGCTGATTGATGATTCACCCTAGTATCAAAGCAGTCAGCAAAATGAAATGAAAACACATGGAACTGGAAGTCATAAATACCAAATGATTCTAACTCTACTTAACTATCTCACTACGATATTTGGCAAATCACTTAAATTCTCAATTGTTTTATCTTTTTTATTTTTAAGATCTTTCATGAAAATGAGGGAGAGAGAAAAAGACAAGCACCCTCAACAATCTCAGACTGCAATCCTCCCCATAAGCCAATCTAGTCAGCCTGGAGCATGAATGTGTAGATACAAGGTGACCTGGAATCAAACACCCAGTCTTCCAAATGGATCTGTTTTAGCTTAAGAAGTGCATTCCTACTTGACTATCAAGCCAGCTCTGCACTTTTCCCATCTATAAAATAAAAGAATAACGATCAATAGACTTGATAATTTTTTGCTTTTTTGGTTTTTTTTTTTTTTTTTTTTAGCTATCAAGTGAGAATTCCTACTGAAATGTCTCCTAAGCAACTGTGAAAGGGCACTCCAGCCAGGATCTCTGCTAACCCTGGATCTGTTAACTAGCACATGAAACTGCCCCTCCCACAGTTTAATAAGGTCACCTTTGCCCCTTCTAAAGTTCAGAAGAATCAGTTATCCTCTAGAACAATTGTCTAACGTTTTGGTCTCAGAATTTTTTTACCCATTTAAAATGTTTCATGACACATTTATGTAGGTAATAGTATCTCAATATTTATAGTATTAGATGGTAAACTAAAAACCTGAATACTATTCATTTAATAAGAACATACATCTTAGCAGAAACATTTTTTTGGGGGGGGGGAAGCTATATTTTCCAAGCCAAAAAAAAGTAGCATTGTTTTACATTTCTGAAACTGTCTTCAATGTTTAGATTAATAGAAAACATCTGGATTCTCACATCTGCATCTGCAGAAATCACCCCCACACCCCCCGAGGGGATGGCCACACTGCAATCTCTTCTCCTCCATTCTCCTCTCGGGATCTTGAGCACATAGGCACACATGCCCAGCGTGAATTTAAGCCACTGGGTCTAGAACTCGAACTGCGGTCAACTACATGGGAGTCCAACAACATAGCCAGTATGCCAACTGCTGGTCCCTCCTAAGCCCTTTTAAAATTTTTTAGTTTGCTATAGGACCCATGCACATACTCACTACAGACAGAAAGATAAAGAGGGAAAATGAGAACTCACCCCTCAGAGAGGATGGCCACACTGCAATCCCTTTTTCTCCATTCTTCTGTTGGGATTTTAGGCATACATGCACAAGTGCTCAGCAAGTTTCTTAAGCTGCCAGGTCTGGGCCTCAAACAACACAGTCAACCATGTGGAATCCAGCCACCTTAACCTGCACACCACCTGCTGGTCCCCAATTCGAGCCTATAAGAAGTTTTTTGTTTGTTTGTTTGTTTTGTTTTGTTTTTTTCAGTATCCTTTATAGTCACTGAAATAATAATGTGATATATTTGTGTAACATTGTTGTACAATTTTTTTTGGAGGTTTTTGCTATAGGGTGCATGCGATCAATAGAGAGACAGAGAGACAGAGAGACAGAAAGCAAGAAATCACCCCCTGGGAGGATGGCCATGACGCAATCCCTTCTCCTCCATTCTCCTCTTGGGATCTTGGGCATGCACGCACACACGCCCGGCCTGAGTTTAAGCCACTGGGTCCAGGACTCGAACCTTGGTTGAAAACATGGGAATCCAGCAACATAGCCATTACGCCAACTGCTGGTCCCACAAAATTATTTTAAAAGTAAAAATGTTGGGAACCAGCAGTTAGCATAATGGCTATGTCGCTGGACTCCCACATAGTCGACTGCGGTTTGCGTCCCGGACCCGGTGGCTTAAAACTCACGCCGGGCGCGTGTACGTGCGTGCCCAAGATCCCGAGAGGAGAATGGAGGAGAAGGGATTGCGGCGTGACCATCCCCCCTGGGGGGGGATTTCTCGTTTTCTGTCTCTTTGTCTCTCTCTGTCTGGTGAGCGCACATGCCCTACAGCGAAAACCTCTCAAAAAAAAAAAAAAGTAAAAATGTTATACTGTGTTTTAGTCTCTTTTCTATTGCTAATAACAGAATACCACAGATTGAATAATTCATAAATAATAAAGGTTTATTTAACTTACGGTTCTGAAGGTCCAAGGAAAAGAGGCCACATCTGGTGAGAGCCCATTTGTTGGTAGGGACTCTGCAGAGGCCCACATGGGCACAGGGCATCACAGGAGGAGGGCATGAGTGTGTCAGCTCTGGTCACTCTCCCTGGTCCTAGACAGCTACGGTATTCAGTCGTTCAGAAATCACCCAGATGACTTTATCTGACCCTAATTACCTCACAAAGGCCCCACCTCTTAATACCATGGTAGGATTAAGTTTCTACCCTTGTAATAACATGATAGCAATCAAATTTCAACACATGGATTTGGCGGGACACATTCAGATCATAGCTTACTGCACATGCATTAAAGAAATAATGCACTTCTCAAACCATTTACTTGTGAACGCTTTCCAACACTATTTTTAAATTAATACACCAGCAGGTCACAACAGCCTTTGAGTACCCTTCATCATCACAGAAAACACGCTCTACTTTAGGTAAAGCATTCTTTGCAAAACGTTATGTATGTTAATTTATTAAATTCTCATAGTAACTCTTGAATTAAGTGTTACTATTCCCAGTTTGCAAAAGGAGAAGAAAAATCTGAGGCCCTAAGACATTAAAACACTTATTTAAGGTCACAAAGCTATTAAATAACAAAACCACAACTCCAACCTAGACAGTCTGGTTTCCAAATTCGGTGTATGCAATCCCTACACCTCTCCACACAGTCATTCATTCATCCACTCAAATTTTATTAATTGCCTAGAGTGGACCAACACTAAAATTTCCTAAGACTTGAGGGTAAAGAGACACCCCTGCCCCTAAAAAAAGAAATAAATAAAAAGGCAAAATGTCCACCTCAGTGGACTTACATCTGAGTGCAAAGCAAAAACAGTAAAATGTAAACTAAAACAAAATTTCCATATGACAACTCTGGCTAAGTGAAATGTCTGGGGAAAAAAATGAATACTATACTAAAAAAGATTTAATAATACTCCTTGTTGATATATTTTTTGAATACTCTCAAAAACTACATACTAAAAAAAAGAAAACAACTACATACTGATCCTTATAATTAACTTGTGAAACGAGTATTATGCTGATTTCGTGGGTGAGGAAACAAAAAAATGCATTATGTCCTGAATATCTTGAAAAGATGCTACATCCTTTCTACGAGAATCCACTCTGTAGAAAAAATTCTACAGGACCCAGCTTCTCTTAATTTAAAAATAAAAAAATAAATAAGAATTTTAAAATTAAAAAAAAAAAGTTAAATCATAACCTGCCTTGTCTGGGGATCTAATCTGGGCCTGCTTAAAAAATTATCTAAGTAAATCTAATCTCCTTTCATAAATATGAAATAAAGAAATAAAGAGAAAGGCCAGTTAGCTACAAGATGTATGACAATGGTGACAAGGCCAGAGCAGCCATCGAGATTCACCACACTCAAGTTGAAATGCTTATTAAGCCAGTGGGTAAAAAAAATAAAGTGGGACCAGCAGTTGGCATAATGGCTATGTCACTGGACTCCCATGTAGTTGACTGTGTTTCAAGTTCCAGACCCAGTGGTTTAAACTTATGCCAGGCATGTGTGCGTGCATGCCCAAGATCCCGAGAAGAGAATAGAGGAGAAGGGATTGCAGCATGGCCATCCCCCCAGGGGGTGATTTCTTGCTTTCTCACTTTCTGTCTCTCTGTCTCTCTGTCTTTCTGGCACTATAACAAAAACACTCTCAAAAAAAAAAAAAAATAGAAATAAAAGAAAAAAAGAAAGAATCTCAGAGAGAAGACTGACCTGTATGAGTGACACCACATGCCAGGTCACTGAACACAGAAGAGAAGAGATGCCACCTTTCCTGAGGGCTCAGTTCCCACAATAAACCTCATTTTCCCTAAAGAATCTTAAGTGTTCTTCACAGCCAAAAAGTGACTACCAAATGCATGTAAAGGAGATGAGGTTTTACATTTTCTTTCAACATAGAAATCCAGATACACAGCGGACTTGGCTATGGAAAAGGTTCCAGATGGAGAAACTGGCTGCACAGGTCTCCATGGTTTCTGTTTACCTCTTGCAGGAGCAGATAAACTTGGCCAACTCACCGCGGCTAACACAGAAGTCAAAAAAATGTGTCATCAGAATGATTAGACCTGCTCCCCCTGCTCTAATCCACTCCCAGTCCCGGTGTTGTTACACACCCCCTTAAAGAAGGAAACCTCTTATTCTCTAACTCCTTTTAGGAAAAGAAAAACCTCACTAAATATCAAAATGAGTAGAATCTGTACAACCACCACCTCTAAGTGTTCCTATGAAACGAAAGGTCCAGAGCAGGACAGAAAACACCTAGAATAGCGAGCTCTGGAGCCGACCGTCATTCCACCTGGCTTAGCACAGCTATTCTCCAAACCAAATGAGGGCATGATGCTGTTAACTCCTAGACACCAAGAGCAGGGAGGCCTAGCATTTCTGCAGTTCTGAGCTCTATCCCAGCGATACAACCAGGATGACAAGGAGAGAGGCTTCTCAGGACCCACAGACAGAACCAAATCTAGAAGGGGCAGGACGGGCCATCTCCATGTAATGAACTGCTCCAGAGAACATGGATCCTGGGACCAGCCAGGTGGTGTGTTGGTTAAGGGGGCTGGATCTCACATGGCTGACCACACAGTTCAAGTCCTGGACCCAGGGGATTGAAAAGCAGACTGGGCATATGTACATGCATGCCCAAATTCCTGAGAGGAGAATGGAGGAGACAGGATTACGGTATGGTCATCCATACTTGCTTTCTCACTTTCTGTACCCACCCACTCTCTCTCCAGCAAGTACATGTGCCTTACGAAAAAATAAATAAATAAAAGAGAGAGAGAGAAGCTGGATCTCATATGACTATGATGGTTCAAATCCCCAACCTGGTTAGCCTTAAGCATTCCAGGCATGTTCAAGAATACCCAGGATCCAATGGGATGAAGAAAGGGAATCATAGAATGATCAGAGCCCCTGGGAGGGTTGTCGTCTCTCTCTCTCCCCCTCTCTCTTTCTCTCTCTCACATATACACACATGCATGCACACATGCTTTATCATGAGTAAAGAAGAAAAAAGCAAAATGAAAAGACAGTGTTCAATTCCATATCACAGTGCTTGTGCAGATGAAGCTAGATTCCACGTGGCTCACCAGGGTTCAAGTCCCAGCCTGACAGCTTTAAAACACACTGGATGCATACACATACCCAGGTCCAGAGAGAAGGAAGAACTGGAAAAAAAGGAATTGTGGCATGAGTAATTTTTCTCTTTCTCTCTCTCCTTCCCTTCCTCCCCACCCCCTTCATGTATATGATGGACCATCAGGCATTAAGAAGAGGCAGGAGAGAGGGCAGACAGCAGAAGGACTACTGTAATTTCAATGTGTCCCCCAAGTTCAGTGAATTCTAGAATCTTTTTTTTATTTGGAGAGATTTTTTGCTATAGGACAGATACACGCACCAAAGAGATAGAGAGTGACAGAGAAACAGAAAGCGAAAAATCACCCCATAGGGGATTGCATGCTGCAATGCCTTCTCCTCCAGTCTCCTCTTGGGATTTGGGGTGCACATGCACCTGGTGTGAGTTTTAAGCTGCCGGGTCTGAGACTTGAAGCACAGTCGACTGCATGGGAGTCCAACAATGTTACCATTACACCATCTACTGGTCCACAGTGTTGTAACAGTCTTCAATGCAACAGTATTGAAAGTTAGGGCGTTATTCACGAGAATTTAAGTCATCCAAGTGTAGTGCCTCTTGGTTCTGCTTCCCCAATCCCAATGGCAAATGGGGTTGGCAAGACCTTACATGATGAATGGCATACATTTACTTATAAATGACATAAAAATATCTCATCATTCCACACATGTAGGTTATTGAATTAAAGTGTTAAGAGCCCATTAAGAAAAAAAATATTACTTAAAGACCAGGCCCATAGTACAGCTAAACTCAGTGCATAAGGAGCCAAATCACAAATGGCCAGCTGCAGTTAGGAATCTAGCTCAAGTACTTGAACAACACACCAAGTGTGTATGTGTGTGTTTGTACACGCATGTGTGTGTGTACATGCCCAGAATCTGGACTGGATGGAGAAAACAAGAAAAAAGGATTCCAATGTCATCACACCCAACTGGAGGGTTGCTTTCTTCCTCTCTCTCTCTCTATCGAGCACATGTGCCCTCCGGCAATTAAAGAAAATATTACTGGACATTATATTAGCAAAAAAAAAAAAAATATCCAAAGCAATCAGAATAGTTATTCTTAAAAAATGGGTAAGAGACTGGTAAGAACAGACAAAATGCAGTATCCTTTCAAAAACTACTTTTCAAAAGTAAACACTAAGAAGCTTGCTTGAAAAAACAAGTAAATAAAGTTATAAATATAGTGACTCATAAAAAGTGGTTTCCTTTGGAAATATCTGACTGTGTACAAGTCAGCCAGAACAACTAATCTTAAGAGATTTCTTGAAATCCCTGATGTTTTGAAGAGGAAACATGCAAACAAGATTCTATAAATATTTGAGAGGCTCTAATCAGGGTTGGGAGGAATTCCTTATTCTGACATCCAATGAATATCTTCTGATAACGAGGGATAATAGAATGGAGAGACTTTTAGACTAACAGGTTACTTACAAAATATTAATTCTCTACTAGTCCAAGTTTTCAAAAGACCAAAACAATACAAAAGACCTTGGTAAGACAAAGCTAAAAATCTAGCTTCCTATAAATATCCTAAAACATATACATAGCCCTTTACACTTCAGTAATTCATGACACAGCATGTACATGTGTGAGAGAAAAAAAAAAAGAGAGACAGGAAAGAGAGAGAAGCACCGTCTGCAGGGCTCTGTCATGCCACAGTCCCCTTCCTGTAGTCCTCCAGCTTGCCAGGATCCTGGCTACAAGCCTGGCATATTTTCAGGCGGACCGGACTAGTTCAGACTTGAACGACAGCCAGCATGTGGCTTCAACCTCCTCAGTCCTACATCATGCTACCAATTGTGTCACAGAGGTTAGACTCATATATATTATAATATATATTATATCATATCATATATATAATGTATATATACATATATATGTACATATATGTATATATGTATGTGTATTCAGTTTTTGGTCTAGGATACATGCACTCACCTACGAGAGAGAGAAAGAAAGCAAAAAATCACCCTCCAGGGCAGGGGTGGGGTAGGGCTACTCCTCAATCCCTTCTTCTCCATTCTCCTCTCCAGATTTTGGGCATGCACACACACATGCCTGGCATAATTTTTAAGCCACTGGGTCCCAGATTCAAAATGCTTGATTGCCCATGTGGGATCCAGCCACCTTAACTACCACGCAATCTGCTGCCCCTCCCTTTGCACTTTTTAAATAGCTTAAATATACATGAGTTTATCTTACTGAACTAAAGATTTGCCTAAATAGTTCTTCAAAGCACGTATTGCATGCCCCAAATCCAGAGAGAATGGAGAAGGGATTGCCATCCCCACCCCACTCCCACCCTACCTCCACCTCACTGTATCCCCTGACTGAGGGGGATAAGTTCTCACTTCCTTCTTGCTGTCTCTATGCCTCTCTCCAGTGAGTGCATGCATCCTATGGCAAAAACAAAACAAAACAAAAAAAACAACCTAAGGAAAAAAAACATACATATTATTTAGAAGATGCAAAATCTTGCATTAAGCAAAATAGACTTTTGTGCTCCCTCTCACGACTTTTACATAGGTAAGAGGGCAATGTAGAGTCTCATTTAGCTTGCTTTTAAGAATTTTGTCTTTGTTTGGGTTTGGTTTGGTTTTACTTTTTGTAGAACTTTTTAAAATAGACATCAACCATCAAGTAGTTTCCCAATGTTTTAAAACACCAGTTGACTAACACCAGACAGAGCCACAGTCCAACAAATTTCCCTTCCCATAACCATCTTCCACTGATCATTGGTGATTCCATCCCACCCTCAGATCCCTGCACTGTCCATTCATCCCACCCTCACATGAATTCTAGTATCAAAACTCTCCCAGGTTAAACAGGGTGCCTCCCAAAGGAAGATAAGCTTATCTGATCAATTATTCCACCCTTAAGGGCAAAAGCTCATGAGAACTGTCCCTCCTTCCTGCGTCTCCTCCCAGTGCTCAAACTGGGCTCCTATCTTCTGCCAATACCAATAGCTGCTCTTAAGATTCTAATTGAATGGTATAATTTGGGGTGCCACAGGCAAGCAATATGGCAGGGGACATCTGGGAGCAGATTTAGAGACGCAGACCTACAGAGGGCACTCGTGTGGGCAGCTGCCACCCTGCCACCCAGTGCCACTCGTTCTGCTTCATCACAGGTGGAGAACGACCTGTTCCTCCCTTATTCTCACCACCCTCTCAAATATAAGCCACCCACAACAAACTGCAGAACTGCAAACATCATCTTAACACGTAGGGACTTCAAAAAGTTTGTGTAAAAAGTACAAATTTATTTGGTGCAAAGACATTTTGCAATCCATTATACTCATTTTTCGAGAACTTTTTGAAGACCCTTATACTCAGTCCCCAGGGCAAAGGCCTAGACCTATAGATCTTGCAACAACAGGCCTAGTCCCTGGGGTGTGAATCCTCAAGGTGACAAGTGTGGTTTGGTCTTAAGGTTCTATGCATCACCGTGAAGATCCTGGAGTCAGCTCAGATCTAAAGTCATCGTAGGGCATGCTGAGTTTGCACAATTCTGGCCATTTTGACTGCCATGTTGGATCCTAAGTTATGGCTGCGGGGGGCAGGGGGGGGAGGGGGAGTTGGCGTTGTGACAGCTTACTGCAGAAAAGTGACCAACACACAGAAATTATTTTAAATGACAGAAAATAAAGCGGTAACACACCTAAAACACAAGCAGCAATTCCCTTGAACCTGTGGAGATGAATTCATTCAATGGACTACATATTGTGGGGACTGTGTGAGAAACGACTCCGACTCCCTGGGAGTCCAACCTCGAGTATTACAACCATGTCTTTGATTATTCTCCCTCCATCATATTTGGGTTTTTTTTTTTTCTTTCTTTTTTTTTGGAGAGGTTTTTGCTATAGGGCGCGTGCGCTCGCCAGACAGACAGAGAGAGACAGAGAGATAGAAAGCAGGAAATCACCCCCCAGGGGGGATGGCCACGCCGCAATCCCTTCTCCTCCATTCTCCTCTCGGGATCTTGGGCACACACGCACACGCGCCCGGCGTGAGTTTAAGCCGCCGGGTCCGGGACTCGAACCGCGGTCGACTACGTGGGAGTCCAGCGACATAGCCATTACACTAACTGCTGGTCCCATATTTTGGGGTTTTAAAACAAATGAAAGAAGTCATTATTTCAGCTTGAAGCACGGGTGTAAGTCACATCCGAACAAAGAAGGTTTTATTATCACATTAAGCATCAGAAGGAAATGTGCTTACTGATAACTAATTTAGTGTCCCAGGCTACTAGGTTCGCATCTGCTTTCTGCAGTCTTCCAGGCCAATATTTACCATTTATAGTCTAAGGCTGGAGGTAGAAATATCCAGCTAGTGAAAAGGTCATTAAGGGGAGAAAGGAAAAAGAAGCCTTTGGAAAACAGAGCAAAGTACACAGATAGGGAGAAAGGTACTCCGCACCCCAGTGGTATACAGAACATTTGCCCTCTCTGCCTATAAAGTGATTTAACATTAACCACATTTCATTCCAGCAGCAAAGTACTATGTCCTGACAAAAACTGCTTTTTGAAAGCCTGGCAAGAAAAAAGCAAAACCCACATACACAAAAGAATGTGAAACATACTGCCACAGGCCAGTGTCTTCGGCTTTTTGCCTAAGAGGTCTGCTTTCAGCGAGGAGAGGGAAAAAAACACACACACTAACAACAACAGCTTGTACAGTGAACAGCTTCCCCGCGTTTTGGCAGACTTTCCCAGCGAACAGTTCCAGTGGCTGTGCCTGAGCCCATTCAAGAATTTCATCTCATAGGAAGTGTTTCAGATACAGTCATTTGATCTTTCAGCATTCACAATTGCACCTGCTAAGTAGCTAGCACCATAGCCATACAGCCACATCCCCAGTTCCTCCTTGTCCATCTGCACCAGGAATCAGATGGGCTATTTCTGACTTGGACTGGAGGAGATGAAAAAGTACATACAGACCACGCCAAATATTTCTGCTGCTGCATGAGATTAGGTTCCAAGTGCCTATGTAATTCCCTTCTCCCAACACCAACTTTCCAGTCACTTTTTTTTCCTGGAGCAGGTAAAAGGTTTTTGTTTTGTTTTTCCGGCTTTCAAATGCCAGGGCTTACCTCGAAGTGGCTTCCTCACCCTCTTGTGCCTGGCTCCCCCCCACGGCCTGGTCCTTGCCGCTGGGGTGGTAGGCAGTTAGCCCAACTCCCTGGGAACTGGACAGCCAGCTCATGGTGAGAGAAGGGGTATACTTTCTGAGATCCTGACACTGAGAAGGAGAATGAAGTTCCTGCCTCGCCTGGCAACTTTGCTCATTAGCATCGGCCTGCTCCTCCCCCGGGGCTGGCGATTCACATGGGAGGGGCGGGGTCTCTGCAATGAAGGACTTCCTGGCTCTCCAATTAGAAGCTGTGACTCAAAGTATTGTTTCAACTCGGTGCAATTCCAGTCTGGGAGGCTTCAGTTAAAGGAGGTGGGGTTGAGGATATGGTCGCCCCCCAGTCCCGGGTTATTCAGATCTGATTGAACTCCCAGATTGTACACTCAGCCGGTCAACGTTAAGTACAAACCATCTTGGTTAGGAAACAATAAGTTACTGCAGAGGCTTTTTCTTTTTTCCTTCCTAATTTCTTTTTTCTATCTGATAATTCCTGCTACTTCGTGTAACATGAGTAAGGGCATTTCTTAATCCCTTCACTCTTGGGATTACAATTAACCATCGCGGAACCAGTAGATGACATAATGGTTACTTCACTGTATTCCCATTCGACCCTGGTTGGAGGCTTAAAACTCACCCATTGGCGGGTGTTTATAGGCCTCAAATCCCCAGATGAGAAAGGAGGAGAGGGGATTGTAGTGTGGCCATTGCCCCTGGGGAGTGATTATTTGCTTTCTGTCTCTGTCTCACAGGTGAGCGCACAAGTCCTAGAGCAAAAAATCTCTCCGAAAAAAAATAAATAAATAACTGTAGCAAAAATCAATGAACAGGGACCATTGGGTGGCATGGTGGTTAAGGCCCTGGACACATGACCGACCAGGTTTCTAGTCCTGAATCTGATGGCTTGCTTTCTCACTTCCTCTCTCTCTC
Source organism: Tupaia tana (assembly GCA_026018925.1). Taxonomy (NCBI): domain Eukaryota; kingdom Metazoa; phylum Chordata; class Mammalia; order Scandentia; family Tupaiidae; genus Tupaia; species Tupaia tana. The sequence goes on from JAKSZU010000002.1 coordinate 71,326,083, forward strand.
ACTCTCACCCTCTGTCTCTCTCTGGTCAAATTAAAAAATGAATGAATGAATGAATAAAAAATAAAATAAAATAAATAATTATTAAAAAAAAAAAAAAAGATGAGCCTGTAACAAAACCTTACAATAAGGCCAACAAGAAAAGCTTTACCTCTTGTGCCCTTTTTTAAATGCCCTCAAAAGTGACTGTGTGCTCTGGAATGTCCTCTTCTTCGACATAAAAGCCAATGCCGAATATATAGTTGGTGTTATCAAAACTATCTCCAATACCAACAGTTAACAATATCCTGTTAACTGTTAATGCCAAGACTGAAAGGTGGACCTATCATTTGTTGAGCACCCACTTTGTGCCCAGCTCTGAGATAAGTATTTTCAGTTAACTATCTCATTCGATTCAATAGTTATTCTCTCTCTCTCTCTCTCTCTCTCTCTCTCTCTCTCTCTTTCTCTCCTTCCCTCCCTCCATCCTTCTCTCTCTCTCTCTCTCTCTCTCTCTCTCACACACACACACACACACACACACACTGCAAGATAAGTACTGTTATCATCCACATTTCACAGAGATATCAAAGTATGGTTGGTGGGGGTAGGTTAAGTAACTTGACTAAGACAGCACAGGTTAAGTCCCAAAAGCTAAATTTGAACAGAATTCTACGCTAAATGCCATTCTTTTTCTCCAACTGTTTTTGTTTTTTATTTTCAAAAGACAAGCTCAAAAGTTATAATAAAAAGAGAGAGAAAGAAGTTTCAGTTTTTCTCTCCTAAAAAAAGCATCTTACTCTCTTCTTTGGCGTTAGTAGCCTGAATTGAAGTTTTTTTTTTTTTTAATTGATCTTTATGATCTTCTGCTCTGCTTATCTTATATTCCTCATCAACAAGCTTTCGAGTTCATCATTTCATAAATGTGTATTTATTGATTGTTTATACTTTAAAGAATCATGAGAAGAAATAAATGTTCATACCTACACACACTCAAAGTATTTACAATTTAAAGTCCTTCTCTTTCATATCTATAATGAACTCTCAATTTCGAAACTGTCCCTAAAAAAGAGCTGGTTTTATTTTCCTCCTTCCCCTCCGTAATTAGTGCTCAGCCTTTCCATGGCCACTTCCAGAGGTCTGTACCTGGCGTCTTCTTTCTGCTCCCTCTGCAAACCACCTCTGGGTCCTATAATTAGATCTTAGCTGTAATCTTACAACAGCCCTTTTAGTTCCGCTCCTGCCTTCTCTAAGTTATTTTGAACACTGTTACCATAACCACGACGGCCCCCATGGTGTCTATTTGCTTAAAAACTTGCACTGACTCCCCATCACCAACACAGCCAGTTCCAACCTTAAGAACAGCTCACTGGACATTCTTGTTACTTACGCATGTGACTCTTTCCATCTCATCGGACAGACACCATCTCCTTCCGTCCCATTGTCCTTTTCCCTTCCTTGTTCATCTAACTTAATTCCTTCTCCATACCGAGTCTTTGACAAATGGTGACTGGATGAAATTTTGAATCAATTTAGCATGCTCTTAAAATGTTCCCTAACATTTTATATTTAAATGAGAAATGCTGGACAAGTGTGTCACATGCATATATTAGTACTAATCTATAATGAAATGTTTGCCAGTTCAAGTAAAACAAAAAATACAGAAAAAGAAAGACAAAAGGCAAATGAGTAATAGTATATGAGTACTGTCTTTTTAATGTTTTTATTTGGAAAAAAAGGTTGGTTGATTGCCTTCCCTTCCCCCCTCCATGTTCTCTACTCTGGCTCTTTTTCTTTTTAAATGAAGCCGCTCTAAAATGCAAAAATATGGGAATCACTACCTAGTACAATTATTGGTGGGAGTCTTTATCTTTTGGAAACTCTTTTCTTCCCTGTTTCCTTCTCTACCCTCTCCTTTCTTTCCTTTACTTCCCTGGACCTCTGTCTCCTTCCTTTATTTCTCTTCTGTTTTTCCTCCTTCTTTTCTACATCTCTAGTCTATGGGCACCACCCAAATCCATTGGCAGCCATGGCCATGCCACCTCTCTTGAAATAATCCATAATACGGATTTTATCCAGATGTAACCAAAACAATGATTAAATTATATCTTGCTTAATTATACCCTCTTCCCTTGTTGAATAACAAATCACAATATGCAGGTTGAAATGTAACCATTTTACAAGTTCAAAATAATATTTGGGTTGATGATAACCACACTTTTCATTTCTGTGAAACAGAAACTAAAACATGATTAAATTGATTTACATAGCTTAGTACATACAATTTGAATCCTACTAATTTAATTTCCAAGTACATGCAAATCTGGGCTCCTTCTCTTGCCCTCCCACTAAACCCTGTTGTTACTGGCTGGAGGGTGTCACCTGTTACACGTAAACAGGGTATAGATTTGTACTCCAGTATACATGGCATCAAATTCAGGCTCAATAAACTGAAAATTTTCATGCCATTGGGGAATCAAAACTTACCAGTCTATTCCCTAGAAAGGCTCTCCTTATTTCATACCATAAATCAACCACAATTATCAAGGATTCATTCCTTATAACCACATCATCCTTTTGCAGACACATTTTATGAAGGAAAATAAAACAAAACAAAAAAATACTCTTTCATTCCCTTCTGTGAACATTTTAAACAAATAATGAGAACCTGAGGTCCTTGAAGATGTTAATATTTCAGGCTATTGAATGTAGGCCAAACACTGTCCTGTTATGAAACATCTCACAAAGTAATTAACGACAAGAAGACAGTTTAAACATTCGCTTCATTCATTTCCTTTAAGTGGGGTACACTAGCTGACACAAAAGGAAAAAGGAAGGTATCATTTATGAACCCAAATAAGTTGTCAAAAATAGGGTAGAGATAGTTATGCAGCCTTTGACAATTTAATAATTATGTGTAAAAACAGTGAAAAAAAAAGTCTTGGGTTTAGTGTTAGTAACAGAAAGTTTACTAACTGGTTTTCATACTTTGATTTAGGAGCTTATTTAATAATATAAAATTATATGAAAAGGGTACCAAAATTGCAATAAAGTCAACATATTTATAAAAATTTTTCTTCAATGGGTCTATTTTTCTTTAAAAGAAATTTACTAAGGAGAATCAAGCAGCTCTATAAGATGATCAAAATCCTATGTAGGGACTGAGGACCACAATATGGCATCACTATTTCTTTGCTGGACTCCCATATGGCCAACTGCGGTTCAAGTCCTGGACCTGGTGGCTTGAAACTCATGCTGGGCATGTGTGCATGCATGCCCAAAATCCCAGAAGGAGAATGAAGAAGAAGGGATTGCAGCATGGCCATACCCCTGAGGGATGATTTCTCCCTTTCCCTGTACTCCTCTCAGCCTCTCTCTTGGGAGCGCACATGCCCTAAGGCAAAACTTAATAAATAAATAAATAAATAAATAAATAAATAAATAAATAAATAAATAAATACTATACAGGGACAAACAGGCATGTGAAAAATGGACTTTTAATTGGTAAAGCTATACCCAACTTAGAATAATATGTATAACAAGAACTTGAATGAATTAATTATCAACCAGGAAGTTAAAGTTTTACATAGATGATAAAACCTAGATTTATAAAATAGCACTGACTAATGAACAAGGAGTGTTCTAATATTCCTTATCTGATGTTTTATCAAGTCTTCGAATGAATAATTCTTGTAAGCTTGTAAGCTGGCCAATTCTATGCTGGGAGACTGGGAATAAAAATTATCCTGTATGCAGAATTTCAACTTATTTTCTTGCAAATTGCACTTACTACCCCTACTTCTGGAGCAACAAGGATAAAACCTTTTCTCTTTCTGGACAGCTTTACAATTTTCCCTGTTATTTTCAAAGTTATTTTCTTAACTGCTCCTGCAGGGAGAAAATACTAACCATGCCTAGAATAATTTGGAACCACTATTGCCAGAGGCTAATTTAAGCTTCCTGGCAAACATTCAGAAAAGATCTCTCTTATAGTTAAAGAGTTCATTACCAGTAAATAATATTAATAATAGCTAATATTTGCATGCTCATTCTTTGCTAGACACGGTACACATGGTCTTTCATTTAACTGTCACGATAGCATTAAAAGGTCAATATTAGAATTACGTCCACTTTAGCGATAAGACACTTGAAGTCACCTAGCTAGTAGGTGGCAAAAGCAGGGATTTGTGACCAATGAGCCTGAGCTCCTAAACTGTGAATTTATGGCTTTCTTAGAGCTGACACTATTTCACTGATGAGAAGAATTATGATAACTGTCCTAGCCTATTATTGCATTGCTTACTGAAATACCTGAAATCAGGTGATTTACAAAGAAATAGGAGTTTATGAGGCCCCAGGGGGTGTGGTGGTTAAGGTGGCTGGATCCCATATGGCTAACTGTGCAGTCTGAGTACCAAACAAGCAGCTTGAAAAAAACATTCCAGGGGGAGGTTGGGAGGGGGAGGGCAACAGGTGGTATAGTGCCTAAGCTGAACTCCCACATGGCTGAACACAGTTCAAGCTCCAGATGCAGCAGGCTTAAAAATCACACCAGGCATGTGCACATGTGTACCCAAAATCCTGAGAGAAGAATGAAGGAGAATGGAAGAGAAGGGATTATGGCATGGCCATCCTCCCTGTGGGGTGATTTCTCACATTCCCTCTTTCTCTCTCTCTGTTTCTCTCTCTAGTGAGCACTTGTGCCCTATAGTAAATTAATGACAAAAAAAGGAAAGGAAAGGAAAATGGAAAAGAAAAAGAAGGAAGAAAGGGAAATTAGGAAGTCTGGCCAACAGAAGCACAGAGGATAGCAGGCCATGCAAAAAGCGAGGTTCCAACAACTCTCTCTTTAATAACAACTAACTCTCCTGAGAACTAGCCCCAACCCTCCAGAGCTAGAACTCAGTGGGCCTCATGAAACATCATTAATATTTAGGAGACTTTTGCCTCCATGATAAAATCACGGTAATCCAATCACTGTCCACTAGACCTCACCACCTGCCAATATCAAATTCCAAAACACAAAACTGAGGGAGGTAAACCATCATCCAAACCATAACAATAACTAACAAGGTAGAATAATCTATAGCAAATGGAATACTGACTCCAATGCAATGTTATAGAGACTTACATTCAGACAGGCACAAACACTGTGTGTTTTCTGTCACTTTGAAACTTTTTATGTCAAATTACTGGGGTAGTGTAGCATAGCATATATACCACTCTGAAACATCATCATCATTAGGACCAACAGGTGCCATAGTGGTTAAGGCACTGAACTTCCATATGGGTAACCATAGTTCAAGTCCAGAACCTGGCAGCTTGAAAATCATACCAGGCATGTGTATATACATACCCAAAATCCCAGGAGAATGTAGGAGAAGGAATTGCGGCATGGTTGTTCACTCTGTGGGGAGATTTCTTACCTTCCTTCTCAGTCTTTTTCTCTCTCTCTGAGCACGTGGACCCCATGGCAAAAATCTTAAAAAGGGAAAAGGAGTCATCATCATTATGCCATCACAAAGGAAACTGTTTTTGCTGACAGAAATAATAAAGGTATTCCAGGCCCAGCCATGGAGACACAAGTGGGAGGGTGCCACTGAGTAGTGTCTGAGGCCACGTGGGAGGCCCAAGCATTGTTCCCAGGCCAACCCAAACAGTCCAGGAATGGTAGGGTACACCCATGGTCATAGCCGATGCTACAAGTGCACACACCGATGGCAAGAACAACAATTTAAGGCCATGTAAGTTGACAACATCATCACTACTGACTTCTCAAAATGGAGTATCAAAAAATAATAAAAAAGAAAATTTGTATTATTTCTGATGACACACAGTTTCACTCGTTTTCTAGAGTCTATCTAAAGAATGCTTGTACTTCTTGAAAGTTTCTGCTTTTAAGAAAAACCCACCTTCAAAATAATTTTCTCTCTTTTTTTTTTTTTTTTTTTTTCTTTTTAGATTTGCTTTAGGGCTTGTGCGCTCACGAGAGAAAAAGGAAAGTGAGATATCCCCTCCCAGGGGAAATGGCTACACTGCAATCCCTTCTCCTCCAGTCTCCTCTCAGGATTTTAGGCACACACAGTGTCCTGGTGAGTTTTTCAAGCTGATGGGTCTGAGACTCAAACTACACAGCCAGTCATGTGAGAACCAGCTCCCTAACCATCACATCACCTGCTGGCCCCAAAGTTATTTCAAAGAAGGATTTAATGGCAAGGAGGAGGATAGGCTTGGCTTATTTAATAGTAATTCTTTCTAGTCAGTTGAGTGAGTAAATCTTTTTGATTTTTTTTTTTTTTAAGTCACAGAACAAGCAGAGCTGTTCTGCACTATCGGCCACCAGGTCAGGAGAAGCTGAACACTAAAATACTAGATAAAGTTTCAAATGCTGCAATTGAGTACTAATGTAGAAAAGGATAACTTCTCAAGGTGTCTGCAAGCACAAATCTCAGAAGAACTCTTATACGAGTTTGTTTCTACTATGAAAAGTGGGACAGCAACGATTCCTGACTTCCTGACATGACTTCAGCTTAGGTTCTTGGAGGAGTCAAAGCAGGCCGGTCTTTACATAGACCTCTCTGTGTCCAGCAGAACAGGTTATGTGAGTCCTAACTTCCCCTTCTACTATAAGCCTCTGGGAATTGGGGTTTTCAGAAATTGCTAGCAAAATAACATATGAAAGAAAACATATGGGGGCTGGTGATCGGTGTGGTGGTTGGGGCATTGAACTCCCACATGGCTGACTGTGGTTCGAGTCCTGGACTGGCGGCTTGCTTTCTCACCCTCCATTTCCCCCTCACTCTCTCTGTCTCTCTGGTCAAATATTAAAAATAATAATGATGATGAATAAAATTAAATGTTTTTTAAAAAGAAAATATACTTTTTAATAAATTTTATAAATTACTTTTAAAAAATTGCCAAAAGGCACATGTAGACACCAGAGAAAGATAGCAGAGGGAGAAAACACCCCTGACCAGGGTGTGATCATACTGCAATCCCTTCTCTATTTCTCCCTCCTGTAGAGATGCTGGGCATGCATGCATATGTGCCCAGTGTTTTTCAAGTCATTAGGCTGGGATCTGAACCTCACAGGTGACTGTATGGGATCTGACTCCCTTAACCACTAGTTCACAAGGCCAGCCCAAAATATTGCCTTTTAATCAAAATTTATTTGGGAGAGAATTTAATTTGTCTCTTATTTGATCATTTGGGATTTAGGTTTTTGTCTTTTTTTTTTTGATAGTCATTAATCTTTTTCAAATAAATGAGTCATGGCTCATGGTAAAATAATTCCATACCATATTAGCACAATTCAAAGAAACAGAGTTTAACATTTTTGAAATTGCTGTAGTACATACCTTCGAACTACACAGACTTTTTGAAATGGTGGCAAGACTGTAGTTTGCCAAAAATATATCAGCTTTACTCATCTTACAATTAATAGCAACCTAGAATCAAAAAAATAAAGTATTCTGGGCCAGCCAGTGGCATGGTGATTAAGGTGGCTGGATCTCCCATGGCCAACTGCATGGTTAAAGTCCCAGACCTGGTGGCCCAAAAAACACACACTGGGCATGTGTGCAAGCATGCCTGCCTAAAATCTGGAGAGGAAAATGGAGGAGAAGGGATAGCGGCATTGCCATCACCATGCTGGGTGGGGGTTGATTTCTCACTTTCTTTCTCTTGTTCTCCAGTGAGTGCATATGCCCTGCAACAGCAAAAAGAGAGAGAGGGGAGGTGTTCTGACCCTGAAAAATTGTAGTGTAAATTTATTTACTTCATTAGTTGTAATGTATTTGTGTCATTGGTTATATATTTATTCTCCATGAAAGAATAAACTTTAAGTGAAATAAATCAATCAGATCCCAAATTGTGAGTATAATTTCTTATATTGATTGTTTTTATTTCTTTTTTTGATCCAGGACCCATTTTTTTTCAATGAATTCCCACTGCATCTCCAGAAAAGATGATGAGTTACTGTTCCAGATTTTTCCATAAAGAATTTTTACCCCAGTGTCCTATTCTCATTGATAATGATCTCCTTATACATTAACACTAAAATGCCATGTACTCCTGAAATATGCTCTAAAAATATCATTTCTCTTCATTCTGTTTAATAATTTGGCTAGCTGTTTAATAATTTGTTACAAAGAACATAGCTATAATCATGAGAATGTTGACCTTTTGAAACTTTAAGACCGAAAGACTTGAAATTACAAGGATGAAATTATCTAAAGGTTATTTTTTAAATAATTATTTTACTTATTATTATTATTATTTTAAATTTTACCATAAAGAGAGAGAGAGCAGGAAAGTGAGAAAGCAAGCTGCCAGGTCCAGGATTGGAACCCCAGTCCACTATGTGGGAGTCCAGTGCTTTAACCACCATGCCACCTGCTGGCCACTCTAAAGGTTATTTATATCTATTCCAAACTACATTTTTTTAGAGGATTTTGCCTTATGATGTGTATACTCTCCAGAGAGAGAGAGACAGAGACAGTGAGAAGGAAAGTGAGAAATTATCCCTCCCAGGGAGGATGACCATGCCACAATTCCTTCTTCTTCATTCTCTGCCCAGGATCTTGGGCACACATGTACACATGCCTGGCGTGAGTTTCAAATACTGGGTCTGGGACTCAGACCACAGTTTGCCACATGGAAGTCCAGTGACGTAGCTGCTTTGCCATCCACTGGCCCACAAAACGACTTCCTTTATAGAAGCAGCTGTTAAGGGGAGAAAAGTCAGGTACCAGGTAGTTAGGCAAATGGTTACAGAAAGCCAAGACTAAAATTTTAGGAAAACATATCCTGGGACCAAAACACTTTCTTTCAGTATAAATTGGACAAGTTAAGAGACTGCCTCAACACATAGTCCCTGGTGCAATCAAAATATTATTGTAAGAAATGATGTTGTATTCCTATAAATCACTCACAAATAACATGTTCAAAATTCCTATCCCATCCCCACAGCCCATCAAAAAACAAAACAAAAAACCTACAAGGATTGTCCATAATTCAGTGAGAAAGAAATCAAATTCCACTACAGAGAATAAAAAATATACTATTTCCATCAACCTGTCTTCCCAGTACTATATTTCATCTATGCATTTTTCTTTAAATGTATGTTCACTATATATTTTCCTTTCCCAATAATGGAATAACTTGTTTAATATCAAATAAGTCACATTCCTACAAGTAAGGATTAATAAGTAACAAAAACATAATAAAATTCCATAGAGTCATCATCCTTCCAAGCACGTCACAATACATTTCACACAGGCATCAAATATCCCCGAACACTGTAGACAAGATATATTCATAAAGAGGAGCTTTTATCACAAATTGGCACAAGGTAGAAGAAAAGCAGGAAGAGAAGTGCCTTGGTGTGACAAAGGTAGATTATTCTTTCAGAGTTCCCACACGCATATTGTATCATATTGCCTCTTCCTCTTAAACAGGGGTAGTTTCAAATTTTTTTCAGAAGATGAATATAACCTTCCAGGTCTTTGAGTTTAAATCATACTCTAATGTTCTGAGGAATCTGTATCTCTATAAATTATCAAAGATTCAAATCAAGGCAGAAAGCCACCTTTCTGGTCACACAAATGAGATCTACATGAAATTTTGCCTTACCGTACATTGGCCCAGCTCAGAAGTAATGCTTGACTTAATCTTACAGCCATCATCAAAATAGAGCTGCGGTGACCAAATGAATACATCGCTGGGGAAAACAAGGTGCAATGGGCAGAGCCCTCTGTGATTGTATTTCCTTCAAAAGAGACTGCTTTGACAGGGTTCTATTGGGAACATCTGTGCGTTAGAGGAATATAAACAAAAATCCGGTAAGATCATCATCAGACATCAAGACTTGTATAAAGGTGTCAATCCAGAGCAAACATTCAGCTACCCATCTCCATGTGAACAAAAGGCACAAACTGAGGGGCAAACGGATAGTACAGTGATTAGATACTGCCCATATGGGGCTAGATCCCATATGGCCAACCATGGTTTTAGTCCTAGCCCCAGCGACTTGAAAAACATACCAGGCCTGTGTGCAAGCATGCTGAAAGTCCTGACTGGATGGAGAAATTGAGAAAAATTTTAGTGTGGCTATGCCCAACTGGATGGGGGTGCTTGATCTCTCTCTCTCTCTCTTTCTCTCTCTGTCTCTGTCTCTTTCTGTCTGTTTGGCAAGCATGAGTGGCCTCTAGAAATTAAAAATAATAAAAATTAAACAGAAGGCAGAAAATGAGCCTGAAATGCCTCAACTCTTTCAAAAACAGGTATTAGATCAAAAACAGGTATTAGACGCCAGCAAAGACCCTCTCAGGATAATTTGAGCTGAACTACTAAGCCTGCCTCTAAAATAGTAATAGTAATAACCCCCTACCAGCCCACAGCTTCATCACTGGAGTCCTGTGTGACGTCCAATTACACAGCTACTGGCTCACTTCAGACAAATACCTGGGAGGGATTCCAATGAATCCGATACAACCCAGCTACCAGGAGTTTATTTTCAGTTAGGATGGACAAACGTTACCTATTTTAATATCAAACATTTGTAACATAAATATAAAAATAAATTATACCCACTGCTGAGGGAATAACTTTAAAAAGGCAAATATTTTCAAGATCTATTCAGATTTCAAGCAAGAGAGAACAATTATGATTTCTCCCTAAAGTTGCATGCATTAAACACTCGTATATTATAGTTAGAGACAATGCTAACAAACATACATCAAATAGTAACAGCACACTGGGTCTTGAATTATGCTAGGTAAAGCAACACTTTCCACAAGGAGAGTAAACAAAAGAATCTAAGGATGGATTCTGACCAACTGCTCACACAAATTCAAGGAGTGTTCATAAAATAAAGAATGTAAAATGGGGAAGAGAAGGCAGATTCAGGAGCTCCCATGTCTAATATATGAATTCCTGCCTTGAGTGCCTTGCAAGATTTAGTCTATATTCCACAAGCAGTGGAAAAAATCCAAGGTGACTTCACAAGGCAGTGACATAATCAGATCTACACCACAGTGTGTGATGACTGTGAATAGCACAGATGGGAGGAAAAGATGGAGAAGGGATTTGGGCTAGGAGGTCGCTATAGTGGAATGTATGCATCAAGAGTGTGCTGTAACAGCACAGCAGGGGCAGATCTGTTTATCTCCTCTCCCCAGTCCATATTGCACACACAGTCAGGGAAATATAGAGACATGGCAGCAATGGAATTCTTAGGACCTGGCAGATATGTGGAAGTGGGAATGAAAGGAGTCCAAAATTATCCCCAGGTTTCTAAGCTGGATAAATGACAATGTCTAACACATGGTTAGAGAACAGGCCCTGAAAGGCCTCAGACATGATAGTAAGATGGCAGGTGAAGAAACAGCATTGGACACTCTCATTTTACCCCAAGTTTTCTATCTCTGGCCAGCCCTCCCCAACAGAATAAGTTGCCCAAAGGATTCTTCTCCCATGACTGCAATATTGACAAGTGCTATACATACTCATTTCTCAGAAATGCTTAATTTAGGGACCAGCAGTTAGTGTAATGGCTATGTCGCTGAACTCCCACATAGTTGACCACGGTTCAAGTCCCGAACCCAGTGGCTTAAACTCACACCGGGCGGGTGTGCGTTTAAGATCCTGAGAGGAAAATGGAGGAGAAGGGATTGCGGCGTGGCCATCCCCCGTGGAGGGTGATTTCTCGCTTTCTATCTCTCTATCTCTCTCTGTCTTTCTGGCGAGCGCATGTGCCCTATAGCAAAAAAAAAAAAAAAAAAAAAAAAAAAGCCTAATTTACACATTAGGAGTCCATTTAGGTCTAGTAAACTTCAAAACTGCTTACTGTTTTAGTCCATCCATAACAGTTTCAATCAAGATAATGGGTAAAAAAGGAAGGGAAGAAGACCAGAAAGGTGAACAATTGAACGTTTATCAAGTTTCAGGCACTGGCTAGGCCCTTTATTTTCTCTCTCTTTATAACCAATTTCTTTTTTTTTTTTTTTTTTTTTTTTTTTTGAGAGGTTTTTGCTATAGGGCGCGTGCGCTCGCCAGACAGACAGAGAGAGACAGAGAGATAGAAAGCAGGAAATCACCCCCCAGGGGGGATGGCCACGCCGCAATCCCTTCTCCTCCATTCTCCTCTCGGGATCTTGGGCACGCACGCACACGCGCCCGGCGTGAGTTTAAGCCGCCAGGTCCGGGACTCGAACCACGGTCGACTACGTGGGAGTCCAGCGACATAGCCATTACGCTAACTGCTGGTCCCAATTATAACCAATTTCTTCAGAGAGAGAAAGAAAGAGGAAGAGACTCCCAACAGGGTCTTCGTGCCATGATTCAGCCTCATGACTGGCACACGCACACACCCAGGAAGCCCAGGGAGGCCTCTGGTACCAAACCCAGGACCTGCCCATGTGGATCCGGTATCACAGATCATTGTATTACTTCTGCACCACCAGCTAACCCCTTCCTCTCTCTTATTTCCTCTTTCACATACAGAGTTTCTCAAGCTTTAAGATGTACCAGTGAATTGGCCATTAGCATACAACTAGCCATTGGCAGTGTTTGGAACCAGGCTTATTTCATGCAGAAACCTAAATGCAACTTTGAATAGCAAGTACAAATACCTTCTTCATTCAGGTTTGATGATATGTTATTGCTTGAATTAAATCTATGTCCTTTCACTTGATCCAACCTAATTAAAAATGTAATTACTAAGGAGGAAAAAAAAAGAAATGCTAAGGCTAGAGAAAGAAATCTCATAATTGAAAATGTTTGCATTAGACTAAGAAAATATAACAGCACCTACAACTCTACCCTGCATGTTCAAGACCTGAAGGCCTAATATCTACGATGTATTGCGCTATCACAGTATAACAGTGGAAACTCTCTTTTGGGTTTGTATAAGCTCTAAGGTTTTAGTATTGATCTTTCATTTGCAATCCATCCTCATAGTTTTGTTCTATCCAAGCAAAATAATAGGATGAATTGATTTAAGAATCACAGTATTTTTGAACATCTGGTTTATACCATCATGAACCAATTTTCTACAAACAATGAGACATGGAAAACATCTGTTCCCAAAAATCTGAGGCCAGGTGATATAACATCCTTTTCCCCTCTTCCTTTTCCTTTTCTTTAAATAGTGGCTCATTCTTGTTTACAGGTTGAAGGCAAGAGGTAAAATCCTTTCCAAAAAAGGATGTGGTGTATGAATTGTTATTAAGTTTGTGCAAAATTTGTACATCGGCAGCCCAAGATTGATCAACAGAAGAGTAGCTAAATTCTCATCCACGGCAATAGTTACCTGTGAGAAGCCTGGGACAACAATGGAGAACACTGGAAAGCCAAAGGCCAACAGAGGTCCGTCTCTTAACTCATTCATGCTGCCAAGCCTGTTTCTGAACCTGAAAAGTGAAAACAACATAGCCTGCCTGACAGGTTGGTTCTAACATACAAATAAATTGGTTGAAGGAGAAGTGAAAAATAATCTGGCGTTCACGGAATTTGGTTCCTTGAATGTCTATGTAATGCGGAAGCCTAATATAAATGCTTTATTATCATTCAATGGAGATCGCTATAACTCAGAGCTTAGAGGTAATCTCCTTGCTTAGATTGAAAAAAAAAAAAAAAAAAAGACAAAGCCAGAATTCTGAAGACAGTTTCCTTAATCCAAAAATTTATGCATTTCTCATTATTCTGTCCTTTATATAAAGTATCCAATACATTTAAGTGAGCTTTGCCTCACTATTATAGTTTATCAAATCTAAGGAAACGTACTACTTGTTAGGCCCATCACTTATTATCTTGTAAACCACGGGTAAAAAAAATAATAAATAAATAAATAAATAAATAAATACATGTGTGTGCATGTGTGTGTATACATATGACCTGACAGTAGCACATTGGTAAAACTTGATGCTCTGTGAGGCTCACCCACATGGGAAGGTACCTTGTTCAAATCTAAAAATCTCCCTGAGTACACTAGGCATACAGTGCCCATGAGCTAGGACTGGCTGAAGGTGGGGGTGGATTGTAGCATCAAGACCTTATTGGGGAAACCAGCAGTTAGCATAACGGCTATGTCGCTGGATTCCCATGTAGTTGGCCGTGGTTCTAGTCCCGGACCCGGTGACTTAAACTCACGCCGGGAGCGTGTACGTGCGTGCCCAAGATCAGGAGAGGAGAAAGGAGGAGAAGGGATTGCGGCGTGGCCATCCCCCCTGGGGGGTGATTTCTTGCTTTCTGTCTCTCTGTCTCTCTCTGTCTGGCGAGCGCACGCGCCCTATAGCAAAAATTTCTCGAAAAAAAAACATTATTGGGGATGATTGCTATCTGTATCTTTAGCTCATGGAAGAAGTAAATAAATAAATAAACTTATAAAATATGGCCAATAATATGATAAACACCAATTGTTAAGCTGCATTCCAATTTCAGAAAAGTTCAAATATGAGCTAATATACATCTTAGAATCATTGAAATACAGATATATAATGATCAAGTGTAATCAATTTTTAAATCAAAGTTACATATTTGGTTTTAATTTTTTTTTTTAATTTGTTTTAGGGTGTGTACACTTGCTGGAAAGAGACGGAGGGAGAAAAAGAAGGTGAGAGAGCACGGCCCCTCCCCTGGTGGGGTGGCCATACTGCAATCCTTTCTCCTTCATTCTCCATTCAGGATTTTGGGCATGCATGCACATGTGCCCAGTGCATTTTTCAAGCCAATGAATCTGGGACTCAAATCATGCAGTTAGCCATGTTGGATCAGTCATTGTAACCATTATCCCACCAGATAGCCCTAAATTTGGATCTTTTATGAATTAATGGGCATTTCAAATCTTTTTATTCCTCTTTCATTCTTTCTTTTTTGTTCTTTAATTGCCAAAAGGTATGTATGCTTACCAGAAAAAGAGAGGTGTTAGACTCCTGTTGCAGAGAGGAAGAAATCACCCCTCCCTCATGGGAACTGGTAATGCTGCAATCCCTCTTCCTCCATTTCTCCATCTTATTGGGATTTGGGGCATGTGTGTGTATCCCAAGTCACAGGACTGGGATTCAAGTCACTGTCGGCCATGTGGGATTTAGCTCCCTTAACTAATAGTCTATGGAGTCAGCCTTATTGAAACCTTTGGTAAAGGATGCCTGAGTACAACCCAGGTATAGAACAAATTATCAACATTTTTTCAGAGGGACACGGTTATTTGCAGGTGGTTACTCACCTCTAAATCCTTCTTACACACAAATAGCTGATTGCAAATGCAGAATACCTATTCTTTCATTTTGTTTAGAGAGAGCAATTTTTGCTATAGGGCATGTGCACTCGTCAGACACACACACACACACACACACACACACACACACAGAGTAAGAAATCACGCCCCAGAGGTATGGCCACACCACAATTCTTTCTCCTCCATTCTCCTTTCGGATTTTGGGCATGCATACACAAACATCCAGCATTGAGTTTCAAGTCACTGGGCCTGGGAATCAAATTGCAGTGGGTCATGTGGGAGGGAGTCCAGTGTCTTAACCACTATGCCACCTTCTGTCTTCAGAATGCCTATTTTAATATAAGAACTTGTATTAATCTGTTATCTTTTTTATTCTAAGAATGTCTAAGAAGGCTTGCTGCCTCTTGGTGACACAGAAGTCCTTGCACTGGGGCATGATTTATTGGAAGCTTCCAGGGCTTGGACCGCTCCAGACTCTCCATGCTCACGTCTCTCCCAGGCACATTTCCTGGCTTCATCTGGAGGTTCCTGGACAGATTCTAGGACTGCCCCTTGGCTGACCCACACCTTACCATTTTCACAAAGCCAGTTCTGCTGGCATGAGTTTTTGTTTCTGTGTGTTCTAGGAGCACCCATGCATGCCGCCCAAGGAAGACCTAGAGACCACCTGATTAGGCTCCCAATCTCTTGGCAAGGATTCCATTTACAACCTTCTATATTTTTGCTTTGTGCTAGCCAGGGAATGTACTGTAGTCCAGCAGACTTCAGTTAGGGACACAGTCATTCACTTTTTTTTTTTTTTTTTTTTTTTGAGAGGTTTTTGCTATAGGGTGCATGTGCTCGCCAGAAAGACAGAGAAATCACCCCCCCCCCCCCAGGGAAAATGGCCAAACCACAATCCCTTCTTCTCCATTTTCCTCTTGGGATCTTGGGCACGCATGCACAAGCGCTCAGCATGAGTTTAAGCCACTGGGTCTGGGACTCAAACCGCAGTCGATTATATGGGAGTCCAGCAACAAAGCCATTACACCATCTGCTGGTCCTAGATACACAGTTATTCATTTCTGAAATATCAAAGCCATTTACTTGTCCCATTCATTGATGCAACAATTTTTTTATAAGTTAATTATTTTTTAAAAAAAAAAACCTCTTACTATCTTTTTTTCTTTCTTTTTTTTTTTTTTTAGAGAGGAATTTTTGCTATAAGGTGCATGCGTTCGCTGAAAAGACAGAGACAGAAAGTAAGAAATCATTCCCACCAGGAGGGATGGCCACACTGATCTCTTCTCTTCCATTCTTCTCTCGGAATTTTGGGCATGCACACATGTGCTTGGCATGAGTTTTAAGCTGCCAGGCCTGAGACTCAAACCATGGAGTCCAGTGACACACTCATTATGCATTTGCTGGCTCCCCTTATTATTATCTTTTGATAGCTATAAAACCTTCTCTTCCTAGAGTAATCTGAGGGCCATTGAATTTGCCCTACAATATCACTCATGGCATAAATACTGTAAATTCATTTGTTTATTGTTCTGTGAGAATGTGTTCCTTGGCCACTCCTCAGTCTATACATTCAACAATCCTTCTGGCATACACCTACTAGTGAAAAGCACTGTATGCATTAATAATAGCAATAGGTCAATTAATAAGATAAAATAATGAATTTATGAAAACTAGTAGACCCAAGATCTTAAGTCCTCCAGTTTAAAAAAATATGTATTTATTAAAACACCAATTATATGCTCTTCTGTGCCATTTCTCATTTCTGTTATCTCAAAATCTGTTATCACCTCATTCCTTCTTTCTGACAAAGGAAGAAACTGAAGAAATAGTCTAAAAGATTAAGCAATTTACCAGAGATAGAGCCAGTAGAATTTAAATTTGAACCCAGTTCTCTTGACCCTAAATCAATCATATGGTCTTTTCCCTAATCTATGCTGCTAATAGCATCTATTGAAAAGGGTATTATGGTGCAACTTAAAGTACCAGGCTAAGGAGATTTGTGCTGTGTTGGTTTGAGCATTGTGGTGTCATGGATGAACTCTTAAGGCACAGCTTATTAGCAGCTACAGAATTCCAAACAGTAGTAAGTCTTTCGGTTAACAGGTAGACAAGCTATACTGCCATAATCACTTATGTTTGACAAAGAAAACACCATAGATGCATATTTTAATCATGCATATGCTCCATGTTGTCTCCCTATAAAAGCTAGTCTGTTTTCCTGGGTTTTGTTGCTGTTATAGCACGTATGCTCACTAGTGAGAGACAGAGAGCAGGAAGGTGAGAAGTCACTCCCCAAGGGGGATGGCTATGCCACAATCACTTCTTCACTCTCCTTGGGATTTGGGGCATGCACATGCAGGAGCCTGATATGTTAGTCAGGCTACAGGGTCTGGGACTCAAATGATGCAGTTGGCCATGTGGGATCCAGCTACCTTAAGTACTATGCCACCTGCTAGCGCGGTCTTTTTTTTTTTTTTTTTGGCTTTTGCCATAAGGTAAGTGTGCTCGTTGGAAAGAGACAGAGAGAAGATAAGTAAGAAATCATCCCCCAGGGGATGGTCACGCCACAGTACCTTCTACTCTATTCTCCTCTTGAGATTTTGAGCACACATTCACACACACTGGCATAATTTTCAATCCACCAGGCTAGGACTCATACCATGGTCAGCCATGTGAGCATCCAGTGCCTTAATCACCACGCTGCCTGCTAGCCTCAGGTTAATTTTTGTTAAGGGAAACATCAAGCTACTAACATGTCCCAGACTTAGGGCCAGCTGCAGAGGTGCAATGGTAAAATGAGGCTCTGCAATGCTGTGGTCATAGGAGGAGGCCATAATTCCCTGTGAAGGGCCAGCATGTATATGTGCTTGGATATGGGCGGGTTGGGGGCAGATCATGGAATGAAGACCCGGCAGGAATGCTTTCATCTCTATCTCTCTGACTACTTCTCTCTCATGGAAGAAATTAAAACATAAAATTTGAAAATATATATTTTCAGACTGTATATGTGTTCAACTCATAATGCTGTCATTGGATCATTCTGATAAATCCAGGTTTATAAAAAAGGATTGTTCGAAGGTGGCCCCCTCTTACACGGAGATAGCAGGTCCCAGTAACTAGCTCTTACTGGGTCAAAGGCAGCTGACTAGCAAAGCCCTTGCCTACTTCCCTCCTTTCCTCTCTCTAAGCCTGTCCCATTACATGAGGGGTTTGAGCAGATCTTTTAGATAATTAATGTGTACTGCTAAAACACACTCACAGTCTAGCTTTTTAAAAGTGAAAGTCTATATTGCTCATGAGAATGAGCTAGTTATTAACTTAGATGTCCCTTAGACGTTCTTCAGAAAAGTCTAATTATTAAAGAATAAACACACTTCAATGTGTGATAATGTCACCTGTAACAGTTCCCAGGGACTATGTCTGGCCCTCCATTCTACCACTGTCATGCTATACTGAAGCTATTTATACTTTTCTTTTTTACGTTTATTTCATTTCTTCATGAGTGAGACAGAGACACAAAATGGCAGGTCTTGATGGCACAGTCCACACACCAGCTTCAGCCAGCCCTGGATTATGGTCATATGTTTACTCAATGGAGTCCCTGGACATAAACCCAGAATCTTCCCTTGGGGGTCAGTCTCAGCATTGCATTTTACTGCTATGCCATCATCCATCCCTCTGAATTACTTATATTTCTGACAAGCTCCTTTCCTCTACCTGAACATGCACACACATGCACATGCATGGACTCTATAAGATTGTATGTTTTTTGTGTGTAGAAAGTTCCAGTCAACTTCCATTTTGCATCTAGCATATAGTCACTCCTAGTGTCTGCTGACCAGATACATAAAAGTGATAAAGTAAAAGCCACTAATCTGGAGTAGGACACAAGTAAATGCCTTAAGAGCCTACTTCCCCACAAAAGGAGGTAGATGGGTTGGTACATCCCAGAGAGTGGCATTAA
The DNA here is from genome assembly GCA_026018925.1 of Tupaia tana. Classification (NCBI taxonomy): domain Eukaryota; kingdom Metazoa; phylum Chordata; class Mammalia; order Scandentia; family Tupaiidae; genus Tupaia; species Tupaia tana. Next base: position 71,345,264 of record JAKSZU010000002.1, read on the forward strand.
CAGAGAATCAAAGAACATGTGAGTCCCTGCTAGGAAGTGTTTTGTCTGATAAGATACCTACTGGAAGGCTATGGTAAGAGAAACTCTTGTACTGAATTGGTAATTGTTAGTACAATCCTCCGTCACTTGTGAAAGAGAAATAACATCAACTATACATTTTGAAATAGGAAGAAGAAAACTAATTATTTTCACTTCCTCTCTTTTAAATAAACTGGAACCACTATCACTTTAGAATTGATTCATTTGTCAGTGGACACAACCTGTCCTTACCTTGCTGAGCATCTGAATACATAATAAAAATGTAGAGACGAACACCAAGTCCATTATACACTACAGCACAGCACTAAAGTACTATTTTCATCACTAATCAACAGCTATAATTAAGCCTAATTATAAATTACAAATATCTAATTTTAGAAGACCTTTGCTTTATAAATCCTACTTGGTAGAAACATTATTAACTTAGCTCCTTGAAATTATTTCAAGGCCAGAAACATCCTTGGTACATTTTTGCCTCATCAATCTGATCCACAAACATCCCATAATCAGAATCTTTCTCCTGGGCTTGCAGGGTTCCAAGACAGAGATTAATTGGTCTAAGCAGAACACCTCTGAAAAAGCAACTGTGTGCTACTCACTCAACTCTCTCTTCTACTTAGACTCTAAGGACTGAAATACTAGTGCCATAAAGTGTGGTAAACTCAAGCCTTATCAGCTTAACCAAGACCCACATCAATGAGACCCCTGAAATGGAAAAGGAAGTCCCAGAAGAGACAAATTTATCCCAGAATATACACACATGCATAACAGAGTACATAAGCCTCTTGCTACTAGCTTTGAATCACCACTGATCTTGATTCTGTTGGGTTTTGAACATTTTCAACTAAAATTGTGACAACTACAGTACTATCTTTGCCAAGTGTTAAGTACTGGTAATAGGAGGGGAAAAGGAGCAGGAAGGAGAGGCAGTAACAGTAGCACTTGCTGTATGCTGCTGTTCAGCATACTGAAGCCACATGGGAGGTCTGGGTTCCATTTCCAGTGCACCCTGAAAAGCCGGGCATGGTGGTGTGAACTGTGGTTCCAGCTACTTGGGAGGCTGAGGCAGGAAGATTCCAACATAGTAAGATCCTGTCTAAACAAAACACCACATGCGTACACATACATCCTATAAAATAAAATAAACAAACATGGAGAAACCATTGCTGTCATGCAAAATAATATAGCCCAGTGACGTCTTGCTGAATTTGCCATTTTGAAAAACAAGGGATCTCAATGCCCCTGGGGACCTCTGACCTCTGCACTTCTTTTACCTCTGACATGATGGTTCTGCAATATGATAGGCCATACTTTGCATGTTGGCAGCTTATGTAGACCTGAGGGTGACAATTGCCAACTGATTCAAGGCAGAAATCCCAGAATTCTGACCACTGGAGATACCGGACAGTCAAGAAGGGTGAATGGCAAAGTGAAAAGGGAAAAAAAGATGGCTCTTTTGGTCTCCTACTCTGAAGGGGCATTATAGGAAACGTCAAATCATTGGGGACACTGCAGAATAGCAGGTAAAGCTGCTAAAGCAAGCATCAGTAACTCCCCTGGAACATGAGCAGTGGTGGTGATTACCAGCCATTATGTCTTTTTGCTGAGAAAGTTGGCTTAGCAGGGACTTGCTTTGAGAAAGGAAGCAAGTTTTGGGGTACTTATCTTTACTGTTTGGGGTTGACCTTATCTCAAGGAATGTCAGCAGCATGTGGAATGTAACAGTGGTTCAGTCATGACACATCCCTATAGGCAACCATCACAGCACCTGCGACACCCACCGTTCTGCCACAGTCCCTAGAAAGAGGGCAGCTCGTCCTCAGCAGCCACGCCCTATACTGCCCACCTCCACCAGTGCTAAGCCTTAAACCAGGGGCACCAGGGTGGAAACAAGCAGAGACTCCAGGAGTTCGGGTTTCCAGAATTGATGCGGTGGTAATCAGCTCTGTAACTTTGTGCAAGTCCACTTCTTGACGTCTCCATTTCCTCAGTCGACAATGACAGGGTTACTAAGATCATGTGAACTCTCAGATACTCTCCGCCTTAGTTGTAATACACAAACCAGGTAATGCTTACTGCACCATGTTCCATATCAAGTGCTTTCATATATCATCTGCTTTACTGCTTACAACTGGGTATTATCCCCCCTTCATAGATTAAGAAACTAAGGCTCAAAAATAGAGTTTGCAGTGTTCTAAATTTTAAATTGCTCAAAGGGTGTGCTTTATTTTTAAAATTGCACACAAGTTCAGTGAGCAAACAAAAACAAATATAAAACTGGATTGAAATGGAATGAAATAGTATTTTTAATAACCATTCTATTTTATCAACTGATGACTTCACTTCTTGCTCTGCTTTTCAAACTGCCAGATCGAGTGGATAGATTCATTATTTTAAACACAATGTTGCATAAATCTGGATAATCCATCTGACAAGCCTCTAAAAAGGTGTATGACAGCAATACGTGGGTACTGAAATCAAAGCAGCTTTAAAAAAAAAAAAAACGAATCTTCTGTATCCGGGGCCTAGTGTAAAAAATGCCTTAGTCAGGGGTGACTCCACTTCAGTGCCAGACGTTTTTCATTACTTGTCATTCTCATCAAGCATTGATATGAAAGAGACAGTGCTTTCACCTGCTGTCATAATGAGGTGAGCTTTTAGCTTTAATTTGGTTGCCACCTGCTGGTTAAAAGAAAAAATCTTCCCTGTGCAGCAAAAACTACTTGGTAACCCAGAAAAAAAATGTATATAAATAAATAAAATTCATATTACTGGCAAAGCAAACATGGGTAACATCAGATTATCTTTTAAAGGAAAAAGAAGCCACTATTTAATGTGTCTGCTGAATACCAGATGCTGTGCTAGGAGCTTCAAGTGTATTATTACATTTATTTAATCAGCTCTAAGCCATGTGACCTCCTGCCATATTGAAGGAAAGAAAATGAGCAACTGGCTTCAGATCACACAACCCAAGAGTGCCAACAATTTAAAACCAGGTCTCACGTAGACAGCAACTTTTTATCGTCAATGCATCCTCATTCCCTATGGTGGAATTCAAGTAATCCCATACTGTAGAGAAAACACTGTAGGCGGAGGCTTAGAAACAGAGCTACACACAATTTACTGCAGAGTTCCAAAGCGTTCATGCTCTTTTGCAGGGGAGCAGACAGGTCAGACCAATATTTTATAAATTTGGCAGGGAATGCTATTAGCAATTAGAGTAAAGCAGAATGAGAATATGAGAGAGCCATCAATAGGAGCAATTCAGAAAAGTAAAACAACTTTTAGATGAGAATTAGAAATATCCAGTCCTTTAGCAAAAATTTAAAAGAGGGGTTAGGCATTTTCCTTTGGTTCATTTAGGAGACATGCAGCTGTTCACCCATCTCCCCTTGGGCACCATTATGTTGGTGCTGCGTAGCAAGCACACGGCCCACCCTGGCCTCAAATAGCTCATGATCCAGTTGGCCAGGCAGAAATACAAAAGAAGGCCTTTGGACTCGAGGACCCTTTCACAATGGCTGCTGGTATCTCTTTTTTTTGTTTGTTTTAGGTTTTTGCCATAGGGCATGTGTGCTTGCCTGGGAAAGGGTGGGGGGAAATGAGAAAGCAACCCCCAGAGGGCATGGCCAGTCACAATCCCTTCTCCTCAGTTCTCCTCTCAGGATTTATTTTGGGCATGCATGTACATATGCCTGTCATGATTTGTAAACTGTGAGTCTGGGACTCAAACTGTGGTCTACCATGTGGGAATCTAGCACCTTAACCACCATGCCACCTGCTGGTTTCAAATAACTGGTATCTGTAATTTTTCTTTTATACATGTGAGAGTAAGTAATTTACCTAAGATCGCACAGATATCTTAAATGATGTGACTCAAGTTCAAACCCAGACACTTTTCCCCACAATTTACAACTTTAAAGACCAGGCTATGTGGCCTCTAAGAGAAGTATAATTGTCCTGGTGTCACAAAAGAACAGGAACATAAAGATCAAGTGACTTATCAGATGTTGCACATTTAGGTAGCCAACAAAGCCAGAGTAGATGTAATTCTCTAAACATAAGATTGTCAATTATCTACTACCACCACTCTCCTGGTTCTGAAAATAAGAATAATGATACAACAAACAGGAAGAATATTCAAGTAACACACCCAAAGGAGTTCAAGGTTAGGCCGCTGAAGACAGAATCAGCAACAATGATGACAATGGAGTGACTTTTCCAGGCAAGGCTGATTGGAGGCGGCACATTCTTTCCAGATCTAGACCACCAGGCTGTGACTGTCTCCTCTATTTTGGAAGAAACCTCTACTTCACAGAGAGACTTGACAGAGGCAATTCTGTATGTGAGATTAACAAGACATCCCAGATCACCCCTATACTTTGAGGAAGCATCTGAACTTCTATTTACATATGGTGCATGAAATTAGAATGAACTTGTAGGGCAAATTCAAAAGTCAGCTTCACGTTCTAGAGTCTATTGGAAAGCTAGAAGAATGTAAACTACTCCAAACACCCCTCTGAGAGTCACAAAATCATTATCCTCTGATGAAATTATACTTAGAAGTTTGAGGAGGAATAACAATTATCATTTAATAACCATTACTCACATTCATATAAACTGCTATAACTGCAGGGTATCCAGTAGTTATAACTAGCATTTACCTCCAATGAAACAAAATATTGACATTGAAGGTATATCAGAAGATTAACCTGACCAGAATTTAAAAGACATGACGTCATGACAAATGATCATCAGTCAGTACAGCTAAAGGAATGTGACAAATATTTCTTCTTTGTTTGATTCTTTTTATTTAGTATCTCAGTGTACTAATGCTTGTATGGCGGTGTTTTCTGTTTTTCACAGTAGAATGATGTATTTGTCTCTCTTTATGAGGCTCTGGGATGAAGGAGGGAACGCAAGTAGAAAGAGGAAGAAAGTACAATGGTAAAATAATGTGACTCAACAGAAAATTTTACAAGGGAGTTATAATTTGCCTTGTTCATTATTATAAACATTGCCAATAGGTTGGAGAGAGATATATCACATTCTGTCCTTAAGCTAAATTGGTTGATTTGTCTTATGTTCTAACATATACCATTTCAAGAAAAATAGGTACCTACAGAGGAAGATTGGGATGATATGAAATTCCTAAAATAGGAGAAAAGGAGGAAGGATATGGGAATGCTTGTTCTTAAGAAGAAAACTATTCAGAAATAATAACAGCAAGCATTTACTAAATGTATACTAAATACCAGATACTGTGCTAAAAAAATTTATATGTATTATCTTGTTTAATCCTTACAGAAACTGTATGAGATAAGTAGTAGAACAATTTAGAGATGAAGAAACGAAGGATTGGAAATATTCACTAATCATCAAGATCACAGGTTAATGAATGAGGATAGTAAAAGTTCTCTACAGGTCTGCCTTACATTAAAACCTAACGTTATGGGACCAGCCATAGCGTAATGGCTATGTCGCTGGACTCCCATGTAGTCAATTGTGGTTTGAGTCCTGGACCCTGTGGCTTAAACTCACACCGGGCACATGTGCGTGCGTGCCCAAGATCCTGAGAAGAGAACGGAGGAGAAGGGATTGCGGCGTGACCATCCCCCCTGGAGGGTGATTTCTCACTTTCTGTCTCTGTCTCTCTCTGTCTGTCTGGCGAGCACACGCGCCCTATAGCAAAAACCTCTCCAAAACAAACAAACAAACAAACAAAAACCCTAACGTCATGTTAACATACTTTTCAATGTGCTATAATGGCAATATAAGAGACAATGGTCCAGCCTCTGTGGTAGAGATAGTGTTAATAGATAGGGCCCCACTGCTGCTACCACCTGGGATGATGACCTTACGTAAATTATTATCTCAGTGTATCACTATTCCATCATCTACAAAAGTTACATTTGGATTGTTACTAAGAATTTTTATAGCTCAAATTCTACAACCCCAAATATTTGAAGTATATTGAAAAGGGAATGAGTTCATTTCTGTGGATTTAGACAGGAAAATTAGAAGAAATGAGATTATATAGGAACTGTCTAAACTGTGTGGATGTTTTCTGGCACTGCTAAAGAATAAAGTAGAACAGAAAGATGTATAGAATAAGAGAATAAATGAATAAAAATATAGGTCTGAAGCTCACTTGATGTTGAATATATTCACATTTTAACACTATTTGATATATTTCTTAAGAATAGCAGAATGGAACTAAAAATCAACCCTAAATTCAACTTTTATAACACAAAATTCTATCACTATACTCTGTATAGTTTCTAATTATTCTTATTTTTCTTAACTTCAAGGTTAGTGTCTTTCAAATGAATTAATCAAATTCTAAATGTCTTAAATGTTAAAATGATTTTTAGTAATTTCAAAGAGTTTAGATATCTGGCAAAGTTAAGAAAAATGTTTTAAAACATCCATAATCAACAAGAACAAAAATTTCCTGTTCATATTTATTTACCAGAACAATTCATTTTAAAATATGTTTTAGATAATGTATTTAGTTGTTTCCTATCAAACTAAGATTGTAGTGAAAAAAAAGGTTAAGATAGCTATTACTAACAAAAAATTTTTTTCTATCAAAAAAAAATCTATGTTCTATAGCCATTATATTCTAAAAGCTAAATGTTCATTTCTGAGATGACTCGAAGTCTTGATTTCTATTGTCAATTTCTCTCCATTTTAAAGCTAGTTCTTGTACTCTGGTTACCTGCTGGCTATCTCTGTTGGGCATCCTTCCAACATCTCAACTCTATATGTCCATCTTGTCAGTCTGTAGAAACTATGAAAAGATTCTACCGAAGAACTATTTTTTAAAATCTGACAACAGGCCAGCAAATGGTGTGAAAGTTAAGGCAGCTGGATTCCACATGGCTGACTGTGTGGTTCAAGTCCCGAACCTGCAGCTTAAAAACCACTCCAGGCCTGTGTGCATGTGTGCCCAAGGTCCCAAGAGGAAAATGGAGAAGGGATTGTAGTATGGCCATCCCCCTGGCGGATGACTCCTCATTTTCCTTCTCTCTCTCCCTCTCTCCCTGTCTCTGTCTGGTGAGCACACACATTGCATAGCAATCTGAAAAACCAAAAGAGAGAGAGAGAATGCGCACTCAATGAGGAGTCCTCGGTCTCTGATTTAAAGTAACATGAAAAATAGATTAATTGTCAAGACAATGGGACTATGTCAGCAGGACCAGTTCATAATCCTGCAGAGTTTCCATAATCAAAAAGTAGTTATGTGGTCCAAAAGGGTTAGAGGAAAGATGCCTTAGGAGATGGCAGTATTTACCCAAATGATGTCCAGAAGGCCAAGAACCTTGCCAACTAGATATGGAGGCCACCTAGACCTTGGCACCAAAGGAAGCACCCCAAATCTATTGCAGCTCTCAACCCTGGCATTTGTTAACAATCCTTTTTTTTTTTTCTTTAAATTTTGCCAAAGGACATATGTGCTCACCAGAGAGAAAGAGAGAGAGAGAAAGCACTCACCACGGGGAATGGTCACACCACAGTCCCTTCTCCTACATTTCTCCTTTCTTTTGGGATTTCGGGCACAATAGCACATATGCCCTGTGTGTTTCTGAAGCTGACAGGTCCAAGATTTGAACAGTGTTGTTGACTATGTAAGATTCAGTTGCCTTAACCACCAGGCCACAGGCTGGCCTAACAATTCTTTTTTAATAGAATGACTTCCCGTGTTGGTTTGTCTAGAAGCAGAGGCTATGCTAATCAAACAAACTTAAAAGTTTCACGTTTCTATGTCACTAGTATCTGATAATATAACAATAAAATGACTTCTAATTTAATTGACAGAATATGAATTGACCATGCCTACCTGTATACAAGTCACATGTGATACATGAAGAAATATTAAAAACAGATAAATACAGCTCTGCAATTTATCACAAGGAAAACACTCAAGAAACCATCACCCTAACTAAGAAATAGGATATTGCCTGGCCCCCAAAACCTTGCAACTTCTCCATCATTATCTCTATCATCCCTTCCCTTTCAATCACTGTCCTTTATATTTATTACATGGTAATCAATTTCCTGACTTACAAAATTCTTGTAGAATTGCCAATTAGTTTTTGAAATTACTATAAAGGTATACACTCTAAGGCTTGCTTTTTTTTTTTTTTTGCTTATATAACTAAATGTATGTGTTTTTATTTCTGCATAGTACTCCATTGTACTATGGACAGGACGCAATTTATCCACTCTACTCTAAATAGAAGTAAGAGCTGTCTCCAGTTTTTATCCACATATAATGCACTATGAATATATTCTATGTCTCTTGGGACACTTGTGAACAACATTCAACTGAGTATATATCTAGGAGTGGATCTGCTGGGTGCATACCTTCAGCTTTACAAATAACGTCAAACAGTTCTCCAAAGGGGTCATACCTATTCATTTTCCCAGCAGCAGAAGAGAGTTCTTACTACTTTATATCAATGTCAACAGTTGGCATTGTTAGCCTTTTGAATGTTAGCCAATCTTTTGAAAATCTCAAATAGAACTGTATTTTAGGAAATATTGCATGCATCTATTTAAGAAAATAATTTTTCTCATCTTTTCTATTAATGTGGTAAATTTTTTTTTTAATTGTCAGTGTGTGTATGTGCTGGTGAGAGAGGAGAGAGGGAGGGAGGAAGGAAGTACCCCCTCAGTGGGGGCAAAGTCACATTGTAATGCCTTCTCTTCCATTTTGCCATCCTGTCAGGATTCGGGATACACACATGCAGATATACATATGCATCTGGCATTTTTGTCAAGCTGCCAGGATTGAGATTTGAACCATAAAAAGCTGTATGGGATCATAATCCCTTAACCATTCGGCTATGAAGCTGCCTTAATGTGGTAGGTAATAATGATTTTTTCAAAATTTTAAACCAGTTTACATATCTGGCATAAGTCCAACTTGCTTATTATATATGAGAGGACTTCAAAGAATTGATAGAAAAATTGAATTAAGTACAAATGTATTTGAGTGCAAAACATTTTGAAATCTATGCATGTTGTTTTAATAATATACATTTTCCATGATTTTTTGGAATACCCTTATATTATCCTTTTCATATGTTGCTAGAGTTGGCATGCTAGTATTTTATTAGTGATTTTACATCTAGCTTCTTAAATATGTTAGAAATGTATTCTGTGAAGTTAGAAAAATGCCTTCCCCTACCAATACCCTAATCCCTGGAATTTATAAACATGTTATATTACAAGCTAAGAGAAACTGAGGTGACTCCTCAGCTGTCCATAAAATAGGGAGAGTGTCTTGAATTACCTAGCAATATAATCACAAGAGTTCTTAAATTCAGAAGAGCAGACCAGACAGAAAAGGGTCAGAATAATGTGATAAGGACTAGTTAGCTGTTGCTGGCTTTTTAGATAGGGCAGGGCATGAATTAAGGAATGCTGGCAGCCTCTAGAAGTTGGAAAAGGCAAGGATTCCCCCTGTAAGCTTTCAGAAAGGAATGTAGCCATAATGCCACATCAATTTTAGTCCAGTGAGACTTGTATTGTATTCCTAATTTACAGAATTATATAATAATAAATTGATATCACTGTAAGCCACTAAATTTGTAATTTGCTATAGCTGCAATTAAAAAACTATGGCATAATTAGGTGGCAATTATACAAAAAAAAGAAAGGAAAGAATTAATTATCACACAAATCTCCTATAATATCTTCAGTGTTTGATGTCAAGGTTATTCTGAAATCATTAAAAAAATGCTGAGTGTTGAGAGACAAAAGAGAAAAAAAGAGCTTGACTTGAGCTCATCAGGGACCCCTGCCCAACCTGCTTTGGAGAAGGTGGGGCTGCTCTGGCCCACGGGATACCACCGTGCATTCTACCTATTCAGCTCAATCTCCATCCACATTGGGAGCAGAAAAATTTGGATATACAGGAATCAAATACCTGAAGAGAGGGGACTCTGGAAGAATTCTTTCCCTACAACCTCCCTAGAAGTAAAAGAAGAGAAACTCCCAAGTGAAAACCTGAACCCCAAACTCCTACGGTGGATCCCACACTCCCAACCACAGTAGAAGAAGGAAACTGGCACCAAACTAATGCACACGGTAGGAAAGGGCATAAGCACACAGCTACAGAAACATTCCACAGAAGTAGGAATAACTGAGCATACTTCTAGATGACTAAGTCAACAGAGCTTCAAGAAATAGGAGAAAACCAAAAAATAACTCCTCCTCAAAGAAACATAATAACTCCTCAACAACCATAGATGAAACACAAGAGGTTGTGAAAATGTCAGAAAAAAAATTCAGAAATTCTTTGTAATAATACTTAATGTGATATAAGAAAAAAACAGACAACCAATTCTAGGAGATGAGAAAATCCTTCCATGATTTAAAGGAGGAACTCCACAAAGGGAGAGACAAACTGAAAAAGAATCAAACAAAATTTCTGGAAATAAAGAATACAATGCAGGAAATCAAAACCTTCCTCAAAACTATCAGCAGTAGATTAGATCATGCAGAAGAAAGAACATCTGGCCTTGAAAACAAAACCTTTGATAAAGTCCAAACAACTGAAAAGAATGGAAAAATAATAATTAAAAATCAGAACATGAGAAATTCTAGACACCATTAAATGGCTGACTATCTGCATAATGGGTGTTCCAGAAGGCAAAAAGACAGGCAAAGGTAAAAGAAAAATCTTTACGATATATTAGCTGAAAACGTTCCAGATTTAAAGAGGCATATGGGCATCCTAATCCAGGAAATATATAGAACACCAAACAGATATAAGAAGATCCTCTCCAAGTCAGATCATAGCCAACTTGGTAAAAATCAAAAGCAAACCCTATGACAAAAATCTTTAAAAAATAAAAATAAAAAGACAATATTTTTAAAATGGCAAGCAAAAAACACCAAGTAAGTTACAAAAGTTACCACATTAGACTAACTTCGGACTTCTCAAATGAAACAATTAAGGCAAGGAAAAGATGGGTCCAGCAAATAGTGTTGGTTAAGGCATTGGACTCCCATGTGGCCAATCTCAGTGCAAGTTCCAGACCTAGTGGCTTGAAAATCATGCTGGGCACATGTGTGTGCATGCCCAAAACCCCAGGAGAAGAATGGAGGAGCAGGGATGGAGGCATGGCCATCCCCCTGAGAAGTGATTTCTCATTTTCTTTGAAAATTTTTTATTTAAATTTATTTATTTATATTCATTCACTGTACATCATTACAGCATACAAAATGAAATTTTCCATCCAGAATACACTGTATATTGGCTCAATCAAGCAATCAGCATGCATGTTATTGTCAACAAATAATTTTCCATTTCTTGTTTCCTGTATATTTTGCTTTATTTCCCATCTTTGATTCCCTTTCTCTCACCTTCTGCTGTCTTCCACCCTCCTCCCACACTGTGTCTGGTATTCCATGGTTGCTTTCTATGCCTTCCCCCCACACATTTTATTGATTCACTAAAGGTCTTAATTAATTTAAATATTTTCAATAGCAAGTGCAGCTGATATATACATATCCGTGAACACAAGTCTGACTTTAAGCATAAACCTCAGTGAGTAGAATGAACATACTATAAAGTAGCACCTAGCTGGGGCTATATAGCTTACTGCAGTCATCAAGTAGGTATTTTTAATGTAATTTTTTAATTTCAAGAAAAAGTTTTAAATTTTCTTTTCTGAAACATTTTTTAATTAATTTACATTCATTCCCTAAGCATCGTCACAACATACAAAATGTGATTTCCCATCCAGAATATATTGCATAGTGGCTTTATTGACAATAACATGCATGATTAAGCCACTATGCAGTGATTTCTGATTTTTCCTCTTACTGTCTCTTTCTGGTGAGTTCACGTACCTAAGACAAAACCCTAACAAAAAAAAAAAAAAAAAGAAATATACGTTTAAAACTCTGAAAGAAAAATAATTTCTGCCGAGAGTACTATCCCTGGCAAAATTATTCTTCAAATGAAAAGAAGAAATAAAATAACTCCCAGGTAAATAAATGTTGAAAGATTTCACAAAATTAGCTTCAGAAAATACTGAAGAGAATACTACACTAGGCAAATTAAAGAGAAATAAATAGAAGCAAGAGAACATAAAACAACCATAAAAAAAAAAAAGTCCACCCTTATCATGAATGTCAGGATTAATAACAATGAATGTCAGGATTAAATTCCCCTACTAAAAGACTAAAAATAAAGATCCAACTAATCTACAAACACACAGATTTAAGTACAAATTGTTCTATTATTTAATAGACAGTTGTTTCCACAGGTTTCAATTTATATATTTATTATAACCATTACTCATTGTTTAAAACTAGATCACAGAGGAAAAAGTCCAAAACGTTACAAGTAGCTGACTCTTTCTTTGGAATGAATTTAAAGAAAGTTAAAATAAAAAATGTTGTAAAGCCTATAAATCACCAAATCACCGACTTTATCATGTCTTCACTTTTAAAATTCTCTTTCTAATTTTGTTTTTTGTTTTGTTTTTGCTTTTTATGAGGACTATTACTTTCTTTTTAAAAAATATTATTATTTTTTTTTTTGAGAGGTTTTTGCTGTAGGGAGCATGCACTGGCCAGAAAGACAGAGAGAGACAGAGAGACAGAAAGCAAGAAATCACCCCCCGGGGGGGACGGCCACGCCATAATCCCTTCTCCTCTATACTCATCTCTGGATCTTGGGCACACACATACAGGCACTTGAGTTTAAGCCTGAGTTTAAGTCAACTGGTCTGGGACTCACACCATGGTCGACTACATGGGAGTCCAGCAACATAGCCATTACGCCATCTGCTGGTCCCTAAAAAAATTGTTTATCTAGTAATTTCTTGTGATTTTGGGGTCACAGGTCCAGGACTTGAATGGTAGTAGGCCATGTGGGAATCCAACAAGTCAACCACTACACCACACGCCGGACCCAAGGACTTTTTCTTTATGCACGTACAGTACTATGATCTTACAAGAACTTACAGTGAGTGAGTAAAATTTTTCTTTTTCTATCTCATCCTAGTGAGCTGTGTTATATACAATTTTGCCCATCTCTAATTGGGACAATGATACCACAGATCTTTTCAGATTTTAAATTTCCATCTTCCACATGGAAATGACAAGTTCTTCTTTCACTGACTTTGTTAAGATTATTTTGCTTTCAAAAATCCATTCTCATTAATTTATGAGACTTTTTAGTTGTCTTATTTTATCAATTTGTTTTTGTTTATAACTATTTCACAGTAAAGGATGTCATAGACTATTCAGTACACAGGAAAACAGTGGAGCAGGTTCCAAACGTGTACAACATAATATAGTTTTAAATGTTAAAGGCGGTAAATATATTAATACCCTTGATTAGCTTATTATATACTCTATACATGCTTTTTAAGACCTTTCTGTAGCCTACAAAGATGTATGATGATTATCCGTAAATTATAAATTACAGTAAATATTTTTTTAAAGTGTTTTTTCTTTTCTTTCCTGTTTCAAAAGAGTTTGAAAAAAACAGCTTTTTAAAGTGTTCTGTGGGATTCTTCCCTTGATGGTGATACTTGTGCCTTTTTTTCTTAATCTTGACTTTACGAAAAAGTTATCCATTTTATTTATCTATTTGAAGACCTGCTTTACGAATGTGATTGTTCTTTGCTCCATTTTATTTTTCATGTCATTAGTTTCTGTTAACTTTATCTTTTCTCCTATGTTATCAGACTAATCTTGCTGGTCTCTTTCTAGTTTCCCCATTGGGTGCTTATTCACTTCAATATTCAGACTTAATTGTAAGATGTAACTACATTTCCTTCCAAGTAGGACTTAGGTTTACTTGCATCTCGTGAATAGTAATATGCAGTATTATATCAACATTATATGCCAAAATATATCAAAATGTTTTCTAATTTTAGAGTAGATCCAAGAGTTTAATGCCAAATAGTTCCTTCTTTCTTTCTTTTTCTTTACTTTTCTGCTATAGGGTGTGTGTGTTTGCCAAAGAAAGGCAGTGAGACAGAGCGGGAAAGAAATCAGAGGGGATGGCCAGGCTGCCATTTTCCTCTTGGGATTTTGGACATGCACACGTACACACCTAGTGTCATTTTCATGCTACAGGATCTGGTACTCAAATCACAGAGTCAGCCATGAAGGATCCAGTCACTTTAAACTTCATATCACTTGCTGGCCCAGTTATTTCTTTGTTTCCCACCCTGTAAGATTTTGCTAGTTCTCCTTTTGTTGATTTCTAGCCTATCTGAATTGCAATCACAGTACATACTCTGTAGAAATTTAATCCTTTGAAATTTGTTGAGACTTGTCTTTTATGCAGTATGTGGTCAGGTTTAATAAATGTTAGCCATATGCTAAAAAGGTACATACTACAATTGTTGGGCTTTACATCTCATCAAATAGGTTTGCTAATCATGCTATTCACATATGCCACATCTTTGCTGTTATGGTGGGTTCTTTTCCCCCCCTGTTTGTTCTATTAGTTATTCAAAGTGGTATGTTAAAAGATCACCTCCCCTAAGGTCATAAATTTGTTCATTTCTCCTTGTGGTTGTATATGTTTTATGCATCAGCTATTTCTTATTGCAAATGAATGAACTGGAATTCTGATCATTCTTTACTTCAGCCTTCCGTGAGTGTTATTTAGACAGAGTGAATCAGACTCTGAAGGTATAAGGGCCTTTGGACACCCACAAGTATCTCTGAGACAGGAATTCTCAAACTTTGTGCCTGAACCCTCTTGTCAATCTGCTTAAACCTGTGGACACCAAGTTTTTTAATGCATAAAATAAATAGTGCAGCAAATAAAATCAATTCCTTTAAAATATAATTATCAAAATGTTAAAAATAAATGTGACATGGGAGCACATGTGTTTCTCTACTAGTGCATTCAATAACAAGATCTAATGGTAGTTCTTATAACCGCTGTAATTTCCAACTGGTGATAGGCATAAATGACTTTCCAAGATATTTGCTATAGTTATTATGTGAGATGACAATACCTGTAATCACTATGGGTGGCAAAGTAGTAGTTTCTCATACTACAGTGGTTTATTGCCTACATCTTTTTTATTGTTTTTAAAAGTTTTTTTCATACTGCTAGAGGGCCTGTGTGTCTATTAGAGAGAGAGAAAAAAAACATCCTCCATTGCAGCATGATTACACCACACCACAAACCCCCTTCTTCCCCCAAGTTGTCTATCCTGCCAGGATTCTGGGCTTGCAAACACACAGGCCTGACATGTTTTTGAGCCACTGGTGCTAGGATCTGTACCGTGTGGATCTGGCTCTCTTAACTATTGCAACTGCAGGGTCAGACTTATTGCCGATATTCTTAAATAAAATATTCCATTTCAGTGAGACAGTGAAAATAAACTGGTATTTTTCTTCTGTCCATGTTCACAGACACCCTGAATTTTATCCACTAAGGGATTCATGTTCCTGGACTATGTGCTAAAAGCTTCAGCTTCAAGTCGGTTGATTAGAGGTCAACCTTTTATTGGGTTGTGAGGGAAGTCATGATGCCTTTTTACATAGAAAAACAAGTCATGACTTTCCTGATGACCTAATAGAAAGTGTTCTAATAGCGTTCTCACTTCTAGCTTGCTGGCTCGTTTTTATCTGGTTCTCATTCTTCTAGGTTCTCCTTCTAACTCCTTATTCTTGTTATTTTTCATTCTTTATAATAGAAACAAATTCATAATCTTCCTGCTCAAGCTTCTTTTTCCCCAACTTCACTTTTTTTAGTTGATGACATAATCACTTTCTTAAGAAATATGACTGTTACTCCTCTCAGTAACTATAGTGATGTGTTACGCTATTACACTCTTACAACATTCCTCGTGTTCTGGTTAGCATTACATACATACTTGTATACCAGCCTTATCAACATTACCAGATGATAAATTTGTTAGTTTTACTCATCTTTGTATTTTATGTAGCATATTGAACAACAGATGTTTAATAAATATTTTTTGAGAGTTTGTTTACATCACTGACATCTACAACTGCCTTCTCTAGCTCCAGCTACAAGAATGGAGAAGTTCTTCATCAACTTCATGGACAAGAAGGACTTCCATCCATCTTCCAAATCCATTATCAAAAAGTATGGATGGTGGAACAGAAAATATTATCTGATAAGAAACAAGAAGAGTTAATGCAATTAAGAATTAAAGAATAAGAATCATAGACTAACAGCTTGCTTATGGGAGATGAGCATGTAAAGTATGGCCTTGATTTCATGTATGAGGCCTTGCCAAGAATGAAAAGATGAAACAAATATAAAGTAGAAACAGGAGAGACCAAATATAAATTTGGATGGCAGAAAGGAGCCCCAGTAGAAAAATATGCCAAAGATGACATGAACATCAGAGATCAGCCTTTTGGTATTCAGGTTCGAAATGTAAGGTGTATTAAATGTCACAAATGGGGCCATGTCAACACAGATCGAGAATATCCTTTGTTCAGTCTTTCTGGAATCAATGCAAATTCAGTTCCCACTGAAGGCTCAGGGCCATCGATAACCGCCCCCCCCCCCCCCCCCCCCGGAGCTAATAGCAGAGATGAGAAACAGTGGGCTTGTCCTGAAACGAAAGGTTCTAGGGAGAAATTTAACTGCAGATGAGCCATCACAGGAGGACGTTGCAAGTGAGGGTGAGGAGGATCCAGAAGTTGAATTTTTGAAGTCACTACCAACCAAACAAAAACAGAAATGTCTCAGGAAATGGGATAGACTTGAGGAGAAGAAAAAAGATGGAAAAAAGAATAAGTTTCAGAAGAGCAGAAGTAAGCACAAACACCATAGAAAACAATTCTCCTCCTCTTCTTCCTCCTCTTCCACTAATGAGACTTCAGAGAGCAGCAATGAGAGTGAAAGCAAGGGAAAAAAAAGAAGCAAAGAGACACAACTGTTCAGGGAACCACAACAGCAGTTTTGAAGAGGACAAGTCTCGGAAAAGAGAACACGAGTGTTCTAGGGAGAACAGCAAATGAAGCCACTCTGATTCAGACAATACGTCCAGAAGCCATAATCGTAGCCCAGAGAAGGGAGGTTATGGAAGAAACGAGGGGAGTAGCAGAAGCCATACCAGAGAAGAGAGGACAGGAGAAATCAAAACAGATGTCATGACAATCATAAGCAAAGGGAGAGGGAAAATGGCCACAGCGAAGTCTGAGTGAAGAATGGAATAGAGGAGATGGCACCAAGCATCATGGCACAGACACAAACAGAGAAAACATGCACAGCGAACACCGAGGAGCTTATATACATGCTAAGGTGACAGAAGGTGAACAAAGGAGAAGTAGAGAAATAAAAGAGACATGTGTGACAATTATCAGAGAGTAAAAATATCTTTGCTTTTTTACTGAATCCCTTTAGCAAGGGCTAACTTATGTACTATTGTCTTTCTAGTTTTTTTAGAAAAGAGCTTTATCTAAAAAAAATTTAACTACGTAAGTATTTGTTGAAATTATATACTGGGTTGTCATGATGCATTTTTGCATAGAAAAGTAAGTCATGACTTATCTGACAACCCAATAATTATTCTCTTCTAAAACTCATTCTAAAATTTTACACATACTTTAGAGATTAATTGAATGCATAAAACAAACTTTTTACACTTTATTTTTCTTATCCCATTTCTTTCTTGAATAACCTATATCCTAAACATGTTTACAGTTGCCAAAATCTAGAAATCATCTAAATGTTCATTAAAAGGACAATGGACAGAGACCAGCAGTTGGCTTAATGGCTATGTCGCTGGACTCCCATGTAGTCAACCATGGTTCAAGTCCCAGACCTGGTGGCTTAAACTCATGCCAGGTGCGTGTGAGTGCATGCCCAAGATCCCGAAAGGAGAATAGAGGAGAAGGGATTGTGATGTGTCCATCCCCCCCGGGGGGTGATTTCTTGCTTTCTGACTCTGTCTCTTTCTGTCCTCCTGGTGAGCATGATGTGCCCTATAGCAAAAACCTCACACACACACACACACAAAGACAATGGACAATGTGATGTTTTTATACAACAGCAATAGAACTAGCTTTTGATACAACAAAAAAAGTGAATCTCAAAAATATGATGAAAAAAACAGATGCACAAAAAAAGCACACATGTATTTCATTTTAAATGAAGTTAAACACACAAAACTAACTGATGGGGGGTAGGCAGCAGATGATATAATGGTTAAGGTGCTGAACTCCCACATAGCCAATTGCAGTTTGAGTCCCTGACCCAGCAGCTTAAGACTCATGCTGGGCATGTGTGCCTAAGTGCCCAAAATCCCAGGAGGAGAATGGAGAAGGGGCTACGGTGTGGTCATCCCACCTGAAGGGATGTATTCTTACTCACTTGCTTGTTTTCTCTCTCCAGCAAGCACATGTTGCCCTATAGCAAATCAAATTCTATATGACCCACTACAAGGATGAAGTCCCTGTGAACCTGGCAGCTTGAAAAACACACTGGGTATGTGAGAGTGCATGCCCAGAATCCACAGAGGAGACTGAAGGAGAAGGGATCACGTTGTGGTCAACCCCACCTGGGGCGTGATTTCTCACTCCCCAACCTTTAGGGGAGATCATGCTCCCTATAGTAAAAACTATATATATATTTATATGTATGTATGTGTACATGTGTGTATATTTATATATACATATGTATATATGTTTATGTATATATATCTATTTATTTAAAACACACACGTGTGTTATATATATATATACATATATATATATATATATATATATATATACACACACACACATATTTTCTGTTTGATGTGACTTGTTTGGGCTTGAGAATCCTTGATTGACTGACTGATTGAATGAATGATTGGTTTACTGCCAGAGGGTGCACGCATGTGCCCACAGGAGAGCTACCAGGGCCTGGTCACACTGCAGTCTTTTTTCTTCCAATTCTCCATCCCTATCAGGATCCTGAGTACTCATGCTCACCCAGCATATTTTTCAAGTCACTTGGCTGGGACCCAAATCCTGTTCACACCTGTGAGATCTGGCTTTCCTCTGAGTAGTGTTTACCTAAAGCACTATAGGACCCTTAGATTCCTTAATTTTAGCCACTGAATATCATCAGGGTTTTCAGATATTTTCAAAACAGAAAGGATCCAAAGCCTTATAGAGAATGAGGAGAAAACTGATTTCAGAGTCTTAAAAATCAAGTGGGGCCAGCAGGTGGCTTGGAGGTTGAAGTCCTGGACCTGGCATCTTGAAAACCATACTGAGTGGATGTACACATGTGCCCAGCTGGGGGGAATAAAGGAGACAGGATTTCTGTGTGACTCTCCCCCCTGGGGGGTGATTTCTTGCAATCTTCTATCTCTGTCTCTTTCCAATGAGCACATATGCCTATACAAACTAAAAACAAAAAGACAAGCAAACAAAAAGAATCAAGTGTTCTGAACTGACCTTGTACTGCAGTGGCTGAGAGAGGCAATTCTACATGGCCAAATGCAGTTCAAATGAAAAACATGCCAGCACATGTATGTCCATGTCCAAAAATCTTGATAGGAA
Source organism: Tupaia tana (assembly GCA_026018925.1). NCBI lineage: Eukaryota > Metazoa > Chordata > Mammalia > Scandentia > Tupaiidae > Tupaia > Tupaia tana. The sequence continues at coordinate 71,364,833 of JAKSZU010000002.1, forward strand.
TGAAAAAGGAGTAGAAGAGATGGTGGCATAATCATCCCCCACTGGGGCATGCTTTCTCCCTCTTCCTCCTTCTCTGTCTCTCTCTGACTAACACATATGTCCTCTGGCAATTAAGAAAGGAAAATAAAAAAAAAAGAAAAATAATCAAGTGTTCTAACGGGACCCCAAGGCCTATAGTAGCACTTCCGAATGAGAGATGAGAGAGTTAACAATAGTTCTGTGGTCAATGGATTAGAAAACAGTTCATGTCCTTTCAAACCCAAAGAAAAATCAGAATTCATGTAGCAAAGTGATCCTTTCAAAAGTCCTACAGCTAGAAAACAATCTTGTTTTTATCAAATACTCTCCAAACTTATTTGGACACCTAAGCTGTTTTCCTCCAGCTCCCAACCTAAATAACAATGAAGAACATCTTGAAGGCAGGCAATGCTTTGAAAACACCAGCATATCTATACATCAGGTCCACCATCATAGTTCCCCTCAGCAGTCCAACTTCATCATTCACACTTTGCCACAGACACCAGCGCCACCACAGCAAGCCCACTACCTCTCCCTGCAGACATCCTGGTGGCTGCAAATGCCACCCTGTGGTACCTAGTGCTTTGTCTGCATGAATACTCTTCTCCTCTAGGTCCTAAGCTGAGAAATGACTTCTCATCTTTTCAGATCGAGAAGAAACTGCCCAGCTCTTCCATGGAGGTTTGGGCAAACCTTACTCTAAGCTGTCATTTTCCATTCCCATTTTCTTCATTCTAAACATTTCCATGATGTATTGAGCCATTGGAAAAGTCATGACATATTTTTCTATGCAAAAATGCATTATGACTTTTCCTGACAACCCAATAACTGATTGTCTTCTTGTGTAACTTTTTACACACAGTCAAAAAGTAAGATCACTGGGTGACAGGGAATTTTCCTTTTTATCTCTTACCAACATAAACTGGAAGATAGGAGATTCTTAAGTACTGATTAAATGAATGAATAAATAAATAGCAAATTATTATAAAAGCTCTTTTCAAGTGAAGAGAATCAAAATTAAATACATATTAAGACGCCTATATTCTTATTTTATCAACTAATGTATGGCATTAAAAGACTTACTAAAAGTGAATTTTTGAATGACCCAACAGCTCCGCATTGATTCAGTGAAAAAAAAAAAAAAAACAAAGACCAAATTATGCATTTAAAAATAGTTCAAGTGATAAATGTTATGCCATGTGTGTCTTGTTACAATAAAAAAGCAAGCAGGGAGAACAAATGGTGGCACAGTGGCAACACAACTGGACCCACATAGGAAAGGTACTGAGTTCGAATCCCAGAACCTTCCTGAGCAGACTAGGTATCAGTGATCAGAGCTACCTGAGACTAGAATGGATCACAGTGTGAAGACCCTGTTGGGAGTGTCTTTCTCTCCATTTCTTTCTCTCTATCTCTCATGGAAGAAATACATTTACAAATGGAGGGCCAGCAGGAAGTGTGTTGGTTATGGCACTAGATCCCAAATAGCCGATCCCAGGGTTTGAATCTCAGGCATGGTGGCTAGAAAACACACTTGGAACATGCATGTGTATGCATGCCCATAATGAGAGGAGACTGGAGGAGAAGGGATTGCAGTGTGGTCATCCCCCCAGGGGGTGATCTCTCACTTTTCCTCTCTCACTCTTCAGTGGGCACACATGCCCTGTGACAAACATTAAAGAAAAAAGCAATGGAAACAAGAAGTATTTATGTGATTATTTTGGGAGAGGAACACATATTTAGTAATACAATATGTATGATTTTTTTAAAAACCACTTTCTTTGAATAGACCAACGTTTTTTATGTGTTGAGCTGAAATTAATAACAAAACTGAGGGTGAAAACAAGGCATGTGAAAAAAGTTATAAAAGCAAAGATACATGTTTTTATTATGCAATTAAAACACAAAGAATCTCTTAATTAGAGAAAATAGAGAAGAATTACTATAAATGGCATCCCCATTAGTATCATTTAAATTGCAAGGGACAGCTTATAACTCATATGTGACTATAAAGTAAATTAACTGCTTTCACAATAAAATGCATTCAAATGGCATATGAGAATGGTCTAGGAAAGATTTTTATGTATCCCAGAAGTCTATTCCAAAATATATCCCTGTAGAAGAGTTCCTGCAATACTTTGCTATCAGAGAGATGAACTGTAATACTATATACCTAAGCTGTTTACTCCTTATAAATTTTCTTTAAAGGGGTAATATCTCTGGTTTGTTTTAGACTAATCTCTAGTGGCTTTATAGGCAAACTGTTTCTTTATTCTAGAATTTTTTTTTCTTTTTTTTTTTGAGAGGTTTTTGCTATAGGGCGCATGCGCTCGCCAGACAGACAGAGAGAGACAGAGAGACAGAAAGCGAGAAATTACCCCCCAGGGGGGATGGTCACGCTGCAACCCCTTCTCCTCCATTCTCCTCTCGGGATCTTGGGCACGCACACACACGCGCCCGGCGTGAGTTTTAAGTCACCGGGTCCGGGACGCGAACCGCGGTCGACTACGTGGGTGTCCAGCGACATAGCCATTATGCTAACTGCTGGTTCCCTTTATTCTAGAATTTTAGTAAAAAAAACTCTATTATCTATACTATATATAGGAAGAACAACTGCCTTTAAACATGATCTATCATTCACTTGACTTACCAATAACATGGTCAAACACATTCTGGTTCTATCACTTTTTGCCTTCCTAAAAAATAAAACATTTTAAAAACTGGCTTAACTAAGATTTTCCAGGTTTCACTCAAAAGTTAAATAACATGTAACTATGATGAAAATGGTCAGGAAAGGTCGAAGAGGAAATACTTAGTCACATAAGATATGCCAGTCCCAGCAACAGAAAAGACACATTCCTAGAAATACTTGCTATAACATAGCAGGGTCACAGCAGTAATAACTTTCTAAAACAAAACTTCTAGAATTTGCTCTGTTCATCTCTTATAGCTATTATTTCTTAACCAAAATGTGAAGAAAATAAAGTAAAAAGAAGTACTATCTGTTTATTTTCATCATTTTGCAGGCGATAATAAGTTTAATATTTTCTGTACCTTTTTATTGAGATTGAGTGCAGGAATACCTGCACTCTTATCATCTCTGCCCCATGATCTTTTATAGTCCATTATGAGTCAGCAGATTATTTTTTCTACTGCTTATTTTGTAGACAGCTAACTCAGATCAGAGGGTAGCAGAATCCAATTCACATAGAATGACTATACCCAAGTGGCCATCAGCTTCCTCCTCTCACACTCCTCTGAGCAAATACTGAATCGTCAAGCTCCTCAGATACTAACTGAACATTGTCATCACTTCCCATTGCTGTTTCTTACTGCTGACCCCTTTAGAGGTTCAGACCAAGCAGGTGAACCTGAAGTATCTAAATAACTAACAAGGAGCACAAAACAAAAGCTGCGTATCAATTCTGCATGACCTATCGTGTGCCCTTCCATTCATTGTGGGGACATGATTTCCCCCCAATGACTACATTATCAAATGGTATTATTGTGCTGCTGCTGGGACTCCTACTAAAGCTTAGTGCTTAGAGCCTTTCCTGTAGATTTGTTAGACACACGTACATTCTCCTGATTGTACAGTTTCGCTGCCTAGCTGCATGACCCTCCATGGGATTCTAAACTTGAATTTCTGACTCATCCTTCTGTTCTCCTGGAGATGACACTTTGCCTGGACTATAGCCCCAGCCCATCCTCACGACTTAACCAACCTCTCCTAAACTTGTCTTCTGACATGACAGACTTCTGGTACCACCAGCCTGCCTTCTACCAGATCAAATTTTAGACAGTGGCATCCCTAGCCTCTTTTTTACATGTCTGTATGTATGTCTGCTATGAGGTGCACATGCTCACTGGAGAGAGAGAGAGAGAGAGAGAGAGAGAGAGAGAACTCACCCTCCCCCAGGAGGGCTGGCCATGCCACAACCCCTTCTCCTCTCAGGACTTTGAGCATGCAAGCACACGCTTCTGGCTTGTTTTCCAGTCACCAAGACCAGGACTCCAACTGCTCTGTCAGTCATGTTGGATCCAGCCACCTTAACCTCCATATGACTTGCTGGCCCACCTAGCTTGCCACTTCATTTTAATTTTTACACTGGGTAATCTACCCAGGCTACTTTGGGAAATGGAAGAACAGATGTTTGCATAGCTAAGACTAATACTTCATAATAAGGACTCTAGCTCGAGATAAATTTCAAGAGAAAGGCTAAATCTTGTTAGGAAAAATGTAAAACATGCAGAAGAATCCACAGAACTATAATATATAACACATGAAATGAAGCTTACTGTTAAAATATAAATGAAGAGAAGCCAGGAACTTGCATCAGAACCTCCTTTAAACTAAACATTACATACAAAGTTAGCAAATACAAGGGGATGTCAAGAAGCTTATGAAAAAGTAAAATTAAAGCATGAGTTGTTTTGGCACAAAAAGATTTCCATGCATAGTTTTTTCATAATACACATTTTCCGTGAATATTCTGGAGACCTTTCATAGGGAGTAAGGATTTTCAGCAAGTCCTTTTGTTTTCTTCATATAACCACAAAGTTAAAAGAGTCTCTATATAGGGACCAGCAGAAGGCATAATGGATATGTTGCTGGACTTCCATGTAGTCAACCCTGGTTCAAGTTCCAGACCCAGTGGCTTAAAATTCACTCCAGGCATGTGTGCGTGCATGCACGCTCAAAATTCTGAGAGGAGAATGGAGGAGAAGGGATTGCAGTGTAGCCATTCTCCCTGGGGTAGAGGGGGTGTGATTTCTCACTTTCTGTCTCTCTGGCGAACACACACACGCCATATAACAAAAATCTCTCTTTAAAAAAAATGAATCTCTATATAATATCATAGCAGTGATGGTGGAGATACAGAATAGCATGTATAGTCTCTACCATTTGAGTAAATGCAGCAGAAAACAATTATCAACATGGCAGTTCTTTCAATCCACTGCAAAACCCATGAACCGAAGAACATTTGAAGCTTGTAGGCTTCTATGTAGGTTGTTGGAACTCTATCTAGTTCCTCATTCCTTGAGATATACATGTTTGCCAGGAATGAGTAAGCTATTCAGGCTACTTGGACCTCTTGCTTTAATTAGGTAAATTATATAATATTATTCAAACCAAGCATGAGTTTTTTTAAAAAAGCTACTTCTATGAAAACTAAGTTGAATGCCATGGAACTCCTTCATAAAGGCAGTTTGCCAAGAAAAAATACTGTTGAATTAGGTGAGAGCTAAACAATTATAAAAAAAAAAAAAATTGGAGGTTGAGACCAGTAGGTGGCAAAGTGGTTAAGGTGTTGGCCAACCACAGTTTGAGTCCTGGACCTAGTGACCTGAAACTCACACCAGGTATGTGTGCATGTGTGCTCAAAATTGCAAGAGGAGAATAGAGAAGGGATAGTAATATGGCCCTCCCCCTGGGGGGTGATATTTACCTTTTCTCTCTCTGACTTTCCAGTTAGTATGCACACCCTATAGCAAAAAATGTCTCTTTAAAAAAAAAAATAGAGGGGAACCAGCAGTTAGCATAATTGCTATGTCGCTGGACTCCCATCTAGTTGACCGCGGTTTGAGTCCCAGACCGGTGGCTTGAAATCACACCGGACACGTGTATGTGTATGCCCAAGATCCTGAGAGGAGAATGGAGAAGGGATTGCAGCCATCCCCCCGGGGGGTGATTTCTCACCTTCTGTCTCTTTCTGGTGAGTGCACACACCCTATAGCAAAAACTTCTCAAAAAAAGAGAAAAAATAGAGGCAAATGTATAAAAATCTAGAATTCTTCACTCATGGTAGAAGAGATATTGACCCTTAGTATTATAAGGTTCTTCTTTTCTTTTTTTTTTTTTTTCTTTTGTAAGATTATACCATAAAACGTGTGCACTTGCCAGAGAAAGGCAGTGAAAGGGAAAGTGAGCTATCATCTTTTTGGGAGGATGGCCACAACCTAATCCTTTCTCATTCATTCTCCTCTTGGGATTTTGGGTACACACATGCACACACATGCACTCAGTGTGATTTTCAAGCCACCAGGTCTGTTACTCAAATCGCAATCACCATGTGGGAGTTCATTATCTTAACCACCACACCACCTGCTAGCCCCAAGATTCTTATTTTCTTTTCTTTTTTTTTTTTTTTTTTTTGGAGAGGTTTTTGCTATAGGGCACGTGCGCTCGCCAGACAGACAGAGAGAGACAGAGAGATAGAAAGCAGGAAATCACCCCCCAGGGGGGATGGTCACACCGCAATCCCTTCTCCTCCATTCTCCTCTCGGGATCTTGGGCACGCACGCACATGCGCCCGGCGTGAGTTTCAAACCACCGGGTCCGGGACTTGAACCGCGGTCGACTACATGGGAGTCCAGCGACATAGCCATTACGCTAACTGCTGGTTCCCAAGATTCTTATTTTCTAAAACACAATTCACTTCTAAATGCCTTTATGGGTCAGACTGTGGCCTGGTGGTTACATGAGCTAGATCCCAGATGGTTGACTCAGAAGTTCAGCCAGATCTAGCAGCTTAAGAGATATGCCAGGTATGTGTACAAGCATGCCTAAGGTCCTGAAAGAAGGGAAAAATGGAATAGAAGAGATTTTTGTATGACCATTCCCCATGGGGGTGCTTTCTCACTTTATATCTCTCTCTCTGATAAGCATATGCCCTCTGCAATTAAAACTAAAATCAAAAACCTTTATGCCCATGTTTCTCTGTATGGGCATAGAGAAAGACATGAAAATGTATAGGTACCAAGTTGTAAATGTGGGTTTCTTATGTTTGTATTACCTTGTTTTTAAAATTGTTATGGGAACAAAGGAATGGAAAAGAGACTGCATGTAAGAAAAAGTGCTATGATAAATAAAATCATAGGACTGTCAGGCGGCATAGTGGTTAAGGTACTGGACTCCCACATGGCCAACCATGTTTCTAGTTCCAAACCGGGCAGCTTACTTTCTCACTCTCCATTTCTTTCTCACTATGTCTCTCTGGTCAAGTTAAAATAATAATAATGAAATCAATTAAATAAATAATTCTTTAAAAATGAATAAATAGTATTGTAAAGAGAATCATGAAGGGATGGTCATTAAAATATTAATGGTACAGAACCAGCAGATGGCATAATGGTTACATCTCTAGACTCACACATAGTTGACTACAGTTCAAGTCCCAGACCCAGTGGCTTAAACTCACACTGGGGACATGTGTGTGTGTACGTACATGCTCAAAATCCCAAGAGGAGAATGGAGAAGGAATTGTAGCATGACCATTCCTCACTGGAGGAGGGGGTGAGTTCTCATTTCCTGTCTCTCTGTCTCTGTCTCTCTCTCCAGCAAGTCCATGTGCCCTCTAGTGAAAAAAAAAAAAAAAACCTCTCTCAAGAAAAAAAAAAACTTAATGATTATGAAGAGAATTTAGCTTCCTTCCATACATTCTTTGTCATTTGGATATTTTACAATGAGTATTTTTTTATATAATCATAAGAAAATGAAACTCTGAAATTTTTTTAACTTAAAAAAAGAGAGAGAGAACAGAGACCATGGGACTAACTTGGAGTGGGGGAATCAATGCCTAGGCATTGCAGAAAAATTCCTCTTGATCCTTTCTGACAGATTACCTACTGGTACACGAGAAGAAGATCACAAGAAAAAGAACACTGTCCAATTTCCAGAACAAAAACTCCATTCTGGAGCCAAGCAATCAGTTGTTTCAAACCTCTTACGCTCTTGACCTTAACACCTCACTTGCTTGTCCATCTTTACCTGCAATATTTTAATAGAAAAGCTAACATTGCCTGTTTGTATCTATAGCCCACAGACTTTTTGATAATTCCACATCAGCTTGCCTTCTGGTGGATTTTCAGTATTTAACTCTAGCCTAGTGCTTTGTCCAAGCCGTGCCTGTCACATGTTATAGTCTAATTGTAAGAACAATACACTATCCTTTGGCTTCCCACTAGAAATGAAGCATCAGATTGGAAGGTGCTTTACTTCGTAAAGGATAGGAGCCTTTAACATTAAGTTCCAATAATATGGTAGTAGAGAAAGGGAAAGTGAGAAAGCAAGCTGCCAGGTCCAGGACTAGAGCCACAGTCAGCCATGTGGGAATCCAGTGCCCTTAACCACCATGCCACCTGCTGGCCCCCAATAATATGTTTTCAAGTATATAAGGAGGGAAAAAATCCTAAGGACATTTTGATTTTTTAAGAAGTTCATTTAAAGTAAAATGTGATGGAGAACAAACTCTGAAGGAAATATTACGACTTTGCTACAATGCAAACTATTCAATTCAACGAAACCTGGAACCAAAGATAAGAATTCAGATGTTTTTCCCACTTATGGAGGAAAAAAGCATGCACACAATCCTTTGGAGATCTTAGGAGATGAACATTCATTTAACACATTTTCAAACATAGTTCCCTTTTTGATAAATCACAACCCTTAGACTTGAGTACTGTTTTAGAAAGAAAAGGTCCACTAGTCTAGTCTTTCTTCTCTACTGCTAATTTAATTGTCTTAGATGGGCTAAAGTAGCAGCCACTATGGTGTCTACGGTCCATTAGGTACTTTACCTAATGTTCACTCATGTATGGAGAGAAATTAAGGCTCACAAAAGTTACTTACCTGTTTCTACATAAACTAGGAGTGGGTAAAACACATCTAGACACATCTAGAAACCCTGGGATTCCAGGTGAGAGCAAGCACAATGTGTCCAGGACAGAGACACGAGTCCCCAGCCTTCCATTTTTGCTAGTCGCTCAAGTAGCCAAAATGTACGTTAGGAGTAGAGTCTGCATGATTAGTTTTACTTTAAAAGAGGAGATGAATTTGAGCCAGGAGGTGGTGTGGAGATTAAGGCAGCTGGATCCATCATGACTGACTGAGCAGTTCGAGTCCCTGCCCTGGCAGCTTGATAATAATACCTGGTGTGTGTACGTGCCCAAAATCCTTAAAGGAGAATGAAGAAGAAGAGATTGTGGTGTGGCCATATCCCCTGCAGTGATTTCTCACTCCCCATCATTTTTTGTTTTCTCTCTCTCTGGCAAGTTCATGTATCTTATAACAAAACTAGAAAGAAAGAAAGAAAGAAAGAAAGAAAGAAAGAAAGAAAGAAAGAAAGAAAGAAAGAAAGAAGGAAAAAATTACCCCACACTGATCTAAACCACTAAGTAAAAATAAAGTACTGAAAAACAGTGAATGAATAGTTTTTAAAAAATTAAGCTTACTTTGCAGGAATACGCTCACCCTGGTGACGATCTAGAATTGTTTGTCTGCATTTCACCAGGATGACTCAGGAAATGAAAATAGAATGTTCTGGAGGCTACAGACTGGCACCACTTTCTAGGTGTACTGCACAAGTCCTTCCATTCCCTCTGAGTTAAAAGGACCATGACTGGGCAGAAATACTCCTGACTTGCCTCCAAAGTTCAGACCAGAGTCAAAGACTCCTGGGGTTAGAAATTGGAGTGCACCTCAATGCAGCTGCCCTTGGCTGATCCAAGATTCCTGACAGACACTGATGCGGCCTGTTTCGCTTCATGGCTCTTCTCATCCTGTTTTAAATAATTCATTTGGTTTTACTTTCACTTACGCACAAACACACACACCACACATGTGTATCACTAGGAGTTGTTATTTCATTATCTAATACTTGTGTCAAGAGCGTTTATTCTGAGCCAGTCTAAAAATGTGATTATTTCTCTCTGGGAAGAAAATATATATGACATACATCTTTTCTCTTTAAAGTAATAATTAACTTGTTCAGATGCCATACAGTCTGTCATGTATCAAATCAGACCTTTAAGATTCATGTCAAAAGCAGCAGTCAAACAAAAATCAACTAATTGGACTTAGCAGGATGGCATAATTTTTTTGAGAGGTTTTTGCTATAGGGCGTGTGCGCTCGCCAGACAGACAGAGAGAGACAGAGAGATAGAAAATGAGAAATCACCCCCCAGGGGGTATCGCCACAGCGCAATCCCTTTTCCTCCATTCTCCTCTAGGGATCTTGGGCACGCACGCACACGCGCCCGGCATGAGTTTAAGCCACCGGGTCCGGGACTTGAACCATGGTCGACTATGTGGGAGTCCAGTGACATAGCCATTACGCTAACTGCTGGTCCCAAGATGGCATAATTTGCAAATAATCTGCTTTTCATTATTCCCCTCTATACCCAGTTCCTGAAACACAGTCAATGTGGGATGGTAGAATTCCAAAATGGGGCCTCAGGAGCCCTGGATCCAAGTCCTGGCTCTGCCCCTAGCCTGGGGTGCAATCATGGACAAGCATCTTAACTCCTCTGGTCTTAGTTTTCTGATAAGTGAAAATGAGGAGAGAGGGCCCAGCAGGTGGCATGGTAGTTACCGGTGTTGAACTCCCACATGGCCGACCACAGTTCGAGTCCTGAGCCTGGTGGTTTGCTTTCTCCCTTTCCCTTTCTCTCCGTCTCTCTCTGGTCAAATTAAACAATAATGATAGTAATAACACATAAAGTTTAATAAAACAATCCTTTCTACAAAAATGCGGAGAGAGGTGAAGATCGACTTCTAAAATCCCTTCCAGTCTAATCTGCACTTTGGAAACTGCTGGCTCAGACTATGATTTCATGATGCTTCCCTATTTGGAACTTTTACTTGGACTCAGGGCATACTTTTATTATCATTGTCCAGTACTCCCATTTAAAAAAAAAAAAAAAAGGGGGCCCACAGGACTAATCACATATCTCTAATGTTATAAAAACAGAAATACGGAACTGAGGAAGCAGGTGAAATACAACTGTGTGAAATGCAAGGTATAGTTATTTGCCGTTGACAAAGGACCTTGTTAGAATTACAAATGAGGTTGGAGGTATTATTTGATATTAAGCAGTTCTAACTCCTGATAATTAACAAGGATAGAAAATGACGCATAGTAAATCACATCAGAAATGTCTTTCGGCTGTTTTTCAGGCATGCCAGGAAGAACTCGAGTCGCTTTTATTGCTTTTCCTACTGCTGAGCTCCTGAGGGGGGGAGGGGAGCAAGCAGAAGAGTATTAGTCATCTGCAATTAATTACTCACTGACTTTTCTAAGCCGTGATCATCTTTCCTTCTGAGCTTTCATCTAAGTATCTCTAAGAACTTTTGAGCATTAATTATAACAACAGTGTCTTGAAATAATTTTTGGCTTTGATTAAAAATTACGTGCCCTACTTTCAGTTACTCTCGTTAGGTGTAGAGCCCGAAAAATCCTAGAAGGTTGAAGCTTGGAAAGATGTTAAAACACATCAAACCTCACCCGCCCAGTTTTACACAGGAGGTTTCTAAAAGTGCAGTCTCAGAGACTTGCCAGATTCACATACTTAGTCAAGAAGCAGGTTGAGCATACAATGAACCACATCCTGTTCTCCACGGCCTCACTTGAGCTTGGGCCAAAATATTATATTTTATTATAATCTTTTACCCACTCACCTCCCAAGTTACCAACAATAGTTTGTGACTAACGGCTTGGACCCAAGACCAGCACATAGGTGGGAATGCCTGCTGTCATTCAAAGATGATCTGGGGGCTTAACCAAAATGTATTTTCTTCCCGAAATGTTAATATATGTGTTCGCCCCTTAAAATTAATGTAATTGGGCCAGCAGTTCTTGTGGTGGCTAATGCACTGGATTCCCACATGGCCGACTGCTGTTCGAGGCCCAGACCTGGCAGCTTGGAAATCACAACAAATAAATAAATAAATAAATGTTTTTAAAAAATAATAATTAAAATAATGGAGATTAGGTTAATCATCTCTGAATGAGCACTTGTATTACAATTTGGGATAAATGATATAAACTGTATTCAAACCAAGAATGCAGCACTTAAACATTGGGAAATCCACTTTATTTGGATGTAAGGGGTGACAAGCACAGTGAGATTGCTTTGCTTGATTGTTTGATGAAATGACCTAGAGTGACCACGTATTCCTGGGGCTACTGGAGCAGGGAGGGGAGGACACCGAAGTACTATATGAATGTGAGTGAGAAAGAAATAGGAGAACATTGAGACAGTATCTAAAGAATGTTCAAATGAATCCTGATATGACATAGGTCTGGCCTTCAAGGCCACCCATATCTCAATGGAAGACCAGGCTGATATGCTTCAAACCTGGGCCTTAAAATGAGCAGAGTTGGCTCCTCTGCTCAGTGACCAAGATACCCTGGCTTAATTCCTCTACTCCTTTAGCCCCAGTCTTCTTATACATAATGTGCAACAACAGTAATACCCTCAAGGGAAACAGTTGGGAAGATTACATAAAGTAGCAAATGTTAGTCACAAATAAATATTTACTAAACTAACTCTTTTTTAAAAAATTTATTAATTTATCTATCTATATGTTGTAATTTTCAAGCTGCTGGGTCTGGGACTCAAACTGTGACCAGCCATATGGGACTCCTTCACCTTAACTACCATGTCACCTGCTGGCCTCCCACTAAACTAACTCTTAAGCCTGCCTCAAAAAATTTGACTCTGGGACCAGCAGTTAGCATAATGGCTATGTCCCTGGACTCCCATGTAATCAACCACGGTTCGTGTCCCAGACCCGGTGGCTTAAAACTCACGGCGGGCACATGTGTGTGCATGCCCAAGATTCCGAGAAGAGAATGGAAGAGAAGGGATTGCAGTGTGGCCATCCCCCCTGGGGCGTGATTTCTCGCTTTCTGCCTCTCTGTCTCTCTCTGTCTGTCTGGTGAGCGCACACACCCTATAGCAAAAACCTCTCAAAAACAAACAAACAAACAAACAAAAACCACATAGGGCATGTATGCATGCATGCCCAAAATCCTGAGAAGAGAACGGATAAGAAGGGATTGTGGCATGGCCATCCTCCCTGTGGAGGGTGCTTTCTCACTTTTCTTCTCTCTCTTTCTGTCTTTCCCCAGTGAGCACACATGCCCTATAGCAAATTTTATAAATAATGCAATAAATTTGACCCATCTTTACTCAAATGTTGGGCCTTTAATGCTTTATGTATTTGTGAAGAGCAAAGACGCTGGTGGGGCACTCCCTTAAGAAAGCTATTTCTCTTCTCTCCTGGAAAGGTGTTTTTAAAAATAATTTTTTTTGTTTGTTTAAAGGAACAGCATTGAAATTAATCCTTTGACCACCATTATTTTCACTTCCTCAGAAACATTCAGAAAATGAGGTGAAATTATACAGGCCTGGACCACATTAGAACAGCTAATCTGAAGACTTGATGTTTCATGCTTCATCTTTCCTTTGTTTGCTACCCTTTTCTCTGCCTCATTAGGTTCTATTCTTCCTCTCAGGAAACAGGTGATAAGGAGAAAAGTGAAAAAAATATTAAAGTAATAGTTGAAAATACAAACAAATTGAGCCCAACCCGGAAGTTCCATGACCCAAAACCAAGACCCCTAGACAATAAGTGTGTGCACTTTTTGTTTGTGCATTCTGTGCCTTGCATAATGTCATAGGCCTGCATTCCTGACAACATAGATTTGAATGAACAAAAACACAGAAATTCATTTTCTAGAGCTTAGGTAAGTATTTTTTAACTCTATTGCCCTTCCCAAGTTCTCAGCGTACTTTAATTTTGCTATTAGGGCCAGAGTTTTTTTTTTTTAAATAGAAATGATGCCAGTAATTTGTTTGGTTAATGTTCTGCCAAAAAGAAAGAATTGGGTTTCTGTTTAGATTGATCAAAGTCCTACTTCAAATTTGAGATGACGCAGAGTTTTATACTGGAAAAATATAAGGTCAGGTGTTCTCCATGTGTTTATCAGTGGGCTTCAGTCATCAATGATCCCATCTAGAAAAATAAATTCTATCATGAATTGAAACAAGGGTTGCACATAGCCTGTACAAGTCTCCCTTCTCTTTTGTTTTCATCGCCATCTAGTGTTACTTAAGGGAATATTTAGCTAAATTTTCATACCCAGTCCTGGCTGGGAAGATGAATCTGGAAAAAGGTTTTTCTAATCCAATCCTCTGTATTCATTTTTACATAAAGCTGAATCACTGCTTTCAGCCGAATCACTGAAACAGATAATTATTAATAGATCTGGGATTAGTTTTTATTCTTAGATACTAGAAAATATTTTCTATTATATCCTGTTGACTTCCTTTGCTTACTGTTTGTCATTTATTAATAGTTTCAGCAGTATAAAGTCAAGATATACACAAGGTTCATTAATATATTAATTATTACAGTGGATCTGGAGTAAGATAAATGAACTCTGTGATTTGTGTCAAGTCCGGTGTTTCACCGAGACACAGTTCTATCATCTGTAAAATGGGCATTATATATTAACATCAGCATCATAACTATGAGGTTGTCATGAAGGAAGAAAAGCGTGCAAAGCCCACAGGAGAGTTTATGATCTAAGGACATGCTTAGTTAATGGAAGCCATTTTAAATACTGAGGATCACTATAAATGGTGTTCTTAAAAGCCAGCACTCCATTGGTTTTATTCGATAATTAAGTGTCCTTTGTTTCTATAAAGGTTCTTCCGGAGGGATGTAGACTGGGTGAGTGCAATGGCACTACTGCTGACAGGTGGGACCCAATCCCACCTTCTCCCTTAATTAGCCAAGTGCTCTCTGACTTTCTGCTTGACTCCCCTATCATGGTGTCCCAACATCGGTCAAACAGGGATAATGGTCACACCAATCTTGTCGGGACGTTTTTGATGTTTAAATGTGCTGCTACATGGATGTGACACACAGCAAGCACTATAGATCTAACTTTTTTTAAATTATTAACTGCAATTTAAAGCAAAATTAAGGTTACTTACTTAGCACATGTACTAATAACACTGCCATAAAGCTATACGTGATATTTAATAAAACCCACTTTTTAAATGTTAAAGATCTCATTTTTTTAAAGAATTATTTTGCTTAACTTTATTAATTTATTAATTTATTTAAGTTTGACCTAAGAGGGACAGAGAGAATGAGAGAGAGAGAAAGTAAGAAAGCAAGCTGCCAGGTCCAGGCCTCAAACCACAGTCAGCTATGTGCAAATCCTTCACCCTTAACCACCATGCTACCTGCCGGCCCCAAAACCCAAATTTTTAAGAAAAAGGCTACTAGGAGAGAGAAAGAGATCAATGTCCTTAATGTACAACAACTAGGGACGTGGCAATGTTCTATAATGCCTGAGCCACCTAGGAAGGTCTTGGGTTCATGTATGTGCACATGATCCAGGCTAGGATGCTAGGGTAGATTAAGGCCTGAAGACCTTATTGGAGTTGCCTTGCCTCTCTCTAAATAAATAAACCACTGGGGCCAGCAGGTGGCATAGTGGCTGACCATGGTTTGAAGTCCTGGACCTGGTGGCTTGCCTTCTCACTTTTTCGCTCTCTGTCTCTTTGATAAGCATATGTGCCTTATATCAATTATTTTTTTAAAAAAATTAATAACAATAACAAATAACTGTAAAAATCATCTCCTTGAAAGATGTTTTTGATAGAAGTATTTCTGCTTTAGTTTAAACAACAGTAATAATTCCCTTATATCTTTCTCTATGCCCACTATTGTGCTACGTGCTTACAGTTATTATGTCGGTTGATCTCTGCGATGACGCTTTGAGGGAGACCATCACCACCTTCAGACCGAGGCCTTAGAGAAATGAAGTCACCAACCTGAGTCTACAGTGCGAGTGTGGAAGAGGGAGAATGAGATCCAAATCCAGGAATATTTACAACCCTGTTAACTACGATAAATGGCCTCTCCACTTAGAAGTGGCTGGAATATGGCCTGTGGATTGTCTCAAACTAAAATAGTCTCCAGCTATTAAGGTCAAGTTTTTAACTTCTCTAAGCGTTAGTTCTCATTAGATGTGAAATGACAGGGAGTGGGCCAGCTAGTTGAAAATAATGAAAACCCTAGAATTCAAAGAGAACATTTTTATGGTTTATAAATCTGGTTGGTAAATACAGGAATTTACAGAATTATGTAAAATTAAATTTTAAAAATAAGTGTACTGGGTCCACTCCATGACCTGGACGTTAAGGCAGCTGATCCCACATTGCTGACCCCAGGATTGGGGTCCCAAACCTGGTGGTTTGAGAAAGATCCCAGGCACATGTGCATGTGCTCACAAACAGTCAGCCTGGCAGCTGATTTCTCACTTTCCCTCTCACTTTCTCTCTCTGTCTCTCTCCAGCAAACTCACATGGCAAAAACCTTTTAAAGAGCAAAAGAAAGAAAGCTTCAAAAGGAGAGGAAGAAATATCCTGAAATTCTCTTGTACAGAAGGAAGGTTGTGTGGTTTGAGGGCAAATATTCTCAGAGCTCTGACACAGGTTGCTCACAGTTCAGTATTAAACCGTCGTCTGTCACTGTCTGAAGAATTTTCCGAGTAAGACACAAACACACTTCTAAGTCAAGATGGAAGGAGACTGGTCATAGCAGGTAGAGAGATAGCTAGGATGGTAACAGCAAGGGCATAGGTATAAACATTTTTCAGAAAGAGAAAATAATTTCTTTTTAACTTTCAGGGAGCATGTGTACTTACTATGGAGAGAGGGAGAGAGAGAGAGAAAGCACGTCCCATGAGGAATGGTCATACTGCAATCCCTTTTGCTCCATTTCTCTCTCTCTTCAGGATTTGGGATATCCATGCACATGAGTTTGATGTGTTTTTCAAGCTGCCAGGCCTGGAACTTGAACTGCACAGTCAGTTATGTGGGATACAGCCACCTTAACCACCATGCCACTGGCTGGTCCAAGAAAGTATTTTTTAACCACTTGCACGATCTCATTTATTACCTACTAACTATGTTCTGAGCACCTGTTATGTGCCAGGCACTAGGAAAATAGGAGTTAGAAAACAGATTCATTCCCGATGTCATAAAACCAGAATTTTGACAGGGAAAGTGACAATAAATGAACACATCATGACAGGAATATAAATTAATACAATTACAGGAAACTGTTGGTTCATCAAAAAATTAAAAATAGAATGACTGTATGATCCAGGATTCCCACTTTTGTATATGTACCCAAAAGAACTGAAATACATCTCTCAAATAGACATCTGCACTCTCAAGTTCTTTGTGGCTTTATTCACAGTAGCCAAGATGGAGCATCAACCTGTGTCTGTCCACCAATGGAAGAAAAGAAAATGTGGTATATCTACACACATTTTTAAATGCTAGTCAGCCTTAAAAAAAAAGAAAAGAAAGGAAAAAATCTTACCTTTGCAATAATAGGGGTGAACTTAGACAATATTATGCTAAGTAAAATATGAGTAAACCAGGCACATGAAGATGCATTATCTCATATATGGGATCACAGCCTGAGTCTCTCGCCCTTAACCATGGTCAATTCCACTGTGTTCTTTGACATCGCTGTTGATGGTGAGCCCTCGGGCTGCGTCTCCTTCGAACTGTTTGCAGATAAAGTTCTAAAGACAGCAGAAAACTTTTGTGCTTCGAGCACTGGAAAGAAAGGATTTGGTTATAAGGTTTTCTGCTTTCACAGAATTATTCCAGGGTTTATATGTCAGGGTGGCGACTTCACATGCCATAATGGTACTGGTGGCAAGTCCATCTATGATGAGAAATTCAATGATGAAGGACCAGCAGTTAGCATAATGACTATGTCACTGGACTCCCACGTAGTCGACCATGGTTCGAGTCCCGGACTCGGTGGCTTAAACTCACGCCGGGTGCATGTGCGTGCATGCCCAAGATCCCGAGAGGAGAATGGAGGAGAAGGGATTGTGGTGTGGCCATCCCCTCTGGGGGGTGATTTCTCGCTTTCTATCTCTCTGTCTCTCTCTCTCTGTCTGGCGAGCGCACGCGCCCTATAGCAAAAACCTCTTCAAAAAAAAGAAGAAATTCAATGATGAGAACTTCATCCTGAGACATACAGGTCCTGGCATCTTGTCCATGGCAAATGCTGGACCCAATACAAACGGTTCTAGTTTTTCATCTGCATTGCTAAGACTGAGTGGTGAGATGGTAAGCATGTGGTCTTTGGCAAGGTGAAAGAGGAGATGAATATCATGGAAGCCATGGAGCACTTTGGGTCCAATAATAGTAGGACCAGCAAGAAGACCACCATTGCTGAATGTGGACAACTCTAATGAATTTGACTTGCTTTCTCTTAACCACTAGACTATTCCTTCTGTAGCTCAGGGGAGCACTCCTCCACCCCTTCTGTTCGCTGTATCCTGTAAGCTATGTTCTTGCTGCAGTTCTTTGGGTTCCATATTTTTCTTATTCCCCTCCAGATCTAGCTGAATTGCAAAGTAAAATTTATGGTTATGAAATAAAAACTAAGTAAGCAAAAAAAAAAAAAAGTTGAACTCATAGAAGAGTAGGATGATGGTTACCAGAGACCTGGGAGTGTAGATGGGAAGGTGAGAGAAATGTTGGTCAAAGGATACAAAATTTAAGTTAGCAAGGAGAAATAAATTCAAGAAAGCCATTGTATAACATTGTATCTATAGTTAGTAACAATGTATTGTTTTCTTTTATGTGGAGTATGTTTGGGTCTATGTGTGGTTTAGAAAGAGTCTGGACTACAGGCGTGCACTACTGTGCCAATATTTTCAGGTAAGACTGGAATCAGGCCCAGGCCTACCACATGGCCTCAGCTGACTGAGCAACAGGGTTTGGTGTGCACTACCACCAGCTGGGTCATGTATTCTAAAGCTTTACTGAAAGAGTAGATTTTGCATGTTTTCGTCACCACCACCACCACCCCAAAAAAGTGAGGTAATGCATGTTTGTTTTAAATTTCCAGAGGGTATGTGTGCTCTCCGGAGAGAGAGAAAACACTCCTTAATGGGGTGTGGTCACATTGCAATCACTTCTCCATTTCTCCATATTGTTGGGATGTTAGACATGCACACACATGTACATCTTGGCATGTTTTCCAAGCCACCAGAATTGGAATTTGAGCCACTAACTTAGCCAAATGGGGTCCAGTTCTTTTAACCACTAGGTCACTGGGCCTGCCCTGTATGTCAATTAGCTCAATTTAGCATTCCACAATGTACATATTTCAAAACATAATGTTGTATATATGAATATATATACAATTTTTGTCAACCAAAAATAGGGGTCTGGGGCCAGCAGATGGCATGGTGGCTAAAATGCTCTATAATACATGGCTGACTCCAAAGTTCGAGTCACAGACCTACAAGCCTGAAAAACATGCTGGGTACATGTGCCTACATGCCCAAGATCCTGAGAGGGGAATGGAGGAAAAGGGATTGCAGCCTGATCATCCCTCTGGAGGGTTGATTTTTTTTTTCTCACTTTCCCTCTCTCTTTCTCTGGTAAACATATGCACCCTGTGACAAAAATCTTAAAATAAAGGAAGGGGAGGGGGGCCTGGCCCCATAGCCTACTGGTTTAAGGAACTGAATCCTCCATGGCTGACAGCAGTTCAAATGCCAGCCCCAGCAGCTTGAGAAATGTGGCATGCGTATATGTGCCCAAAGTCTGACAGGATGGAGAAATGGTGAAGGAACTATGATATGACCATGTTTTATTGAGGGGCACTATCTCTGTCTCTCTCTGGTGGAGATTTGTGCCCTCTGGCAATTACAAAAAGGGAATAAACAAACACATCAGCGTTATGAGTGCTGGAAAGAGAAAGCAGAGAGTGTCATGTGAAAGATTATGGACTGTGCAGATGGTAGTCAGTGGTGGGGGCATGTCCTCCTCTTCCATCCCTCCTTCTGCACCAAAGGTAGTAACTGACAGTAACATGTCCATTTGCTGAGAGCTCAGTTCTCTTATTTCAGGAACACTCTTCAATTCACACTCTCGGCCAGACCATCGCAGACTGGGCCACGCAGGATGACGGAGGCTTAGGCTGAGTTGGGCACTGTCTGTCTGTCAGCACTATAACAGCAAGGAGCCCCATTCCAATTACTGGGTGTGCGTTAACTGAATGGTAAGGACTGTGAGACTGCACTGCATGATTATCTTCCCATTTCTTATAACTATGTTGGGCTGACTTGAAAATAAAGACACAATCTCAGCAGTGATGTTTATTGCTGATAGTATTTAGGGTGATGTGTGGCAGATTTGCTTTGTATTTTTATTTAAACAAAGAAATTGGGATTGGCTAATGAGTAATTAGAGAGATGCCTTTTTAATATAAAACATTCAGATATTACAGAATAAAAAATTAAATTACTTAGAATTAATCAACAAGTGAGCTATGTGATATTGCATATTCTAAATATAAATGCATTATATATTGCATGTTATTTACATGAGAATAGATAACCTTATAGCTTTTTTTTTTTCAAGATATTTATTAGACCAGCAGGCGGCATAGGGGTTAATGTCCACATGGTTGACCATGGTTTGAGTACCACACCTGGTGGCTTGAAACTCATGCCAGGAACATGTGTGTATATGCCCAAAATCCTGAGAGGAAAATGGAGGAGAAGGGATTGTGGTGCAGGCATCCCTCCAGGGGGTGATTTCTTGTTTTCTGTCTCTCTCTCTCCAGAGAGTGTAAATGTCTTATAGCAAAAATCTCTCTCTCAATAAAAGCATTATTTCTTTAATTTTAGTTATTACTAATTTTTAAAATTTCACTAAAGGAGCAGGCAGGTGGTATAGTGGTTAAGGGCATTGGACTCCCACATGACTGATCACGGTTTGAGTTTCAGACCTGATGGCTTGCTTTCTTACTTTCTGTCTCTCTCTCTTTCTCTCTGGTCAAATTTAAATAAATAAAGTTAAATTTAAAAAATTCTCAAAAAAAATTTTTTTTGACCAGAAAGAGAGAGGAAATCAAGAAAGCAAGCTGCCAGGTCCAGAAAACTCAAACTGCAGTTAGCCACGTGGGAATCCAGCACCCTAACTATCATGCCACCTGCTGGCTCCTAGCTTTTGGATTTTCTTTTAAGAGGTTTTTGCCTTAGGGACATACACTTGCAAGAGAGAGAGAGAGAGAGAGAGAGAGAGAGAGAGAGAGAGAGAAGGAATGTGAGAAATTACTTCCCCGGGGGAATGGCCACACCATGATCCCTCCTCCTCCACTCTCCTCCCAGGATCTTGGGCACACACACACACACACACACACACACATGTGCACCCAGCATGATTTTTCAAGCCACTGGGTCTGGGACTCAAATTGCAATTGGCCATATGGGAGTCCAGTGACATAACAGCTATGCCATCTGCTGGTCCCATTTTTGGATTCTTAATGTAAGTGGAGTTTGTTTATTTTTTAAGTTTTGTTTTTGTTTTTGTTTTCATTATAGGATGCATATGCTCACGGAGAGAGAGAAAGAGAAATTATCTCCTGGAGAGAATGCTATACTGCAATTTCTCCTCTTCCATTCTCCTCTCAGGATTTTGAGCATGCCCGCACATGTGCCTGGAATGTGCAGTGGGCCATGTGAGATCCGGACGTCTTAGCCACCATGCCACTTGCTGGCCCTTTAAAAGTTTTTAGCACTGACACAGATATTTTGTAATTTTTATAATATCAATTAGTGAATATCACAGAAAAATCCAGCTATGGTCTGAATGTGTCTCCCCAAAATTTGTATGATGGAATTCTAACCCCCCAGGCAGAGTCTCTGGGAGGTGATTAGGTCATGAGAGCAGAGCCCTTATGGTTGGGATTCATGATTTAGAAAAGAGACTCCAGAGAGGTAGCTTGTCCTTACACCAGGCAAAGACACTGCAGGAAGGTGCTGTCTATGAGCTCCCCAAAATCTCCCTCTAGCCACTAATCTTTCTTGATCTTGCTTCCCAGCCTCTAGAACTATGAAAAATTTTATTGTTTATAAACCACTCAGTTTTTGATATTTTTATTTTAGCAGCCCAAATGGATTAAAGCAAATATTTAGATTTCTTTTTTTGTTTATTTTTGCTAATGGGTACGCACACTAGTCAGAGGGAGGAGAGGAGAAAGCCAACAAGAGGAAACACCCCCCCAATGGAGAATGGTCATGCTACAATACCTTCTCCTCCATCCTTCCTTCCTTTCAGGATTTTGAGCACAAGCACAGGTACATGCACCTGGCATCTTTCTCAAACCACCTGGTCCAGGACTCAAACTATGGTTGGCCATGTGGGAGTCCAGTACCTTAACCACATGCCACCTGTTGGTCCCTGAAGCTTCTTTCTTAGCTGTAATTTCACAGACTAGAGGTTCTCATCCATCAACATGAGCTTTGCACATCTCCATCATGTGTAGAGTTACACGTTTCTTTGTAAACTGAGAGACTTGTTTCTCATGAGCATCTGCATCTTCATCTTCCATTAGGAGATGCATATAATCTAAACCACTTTGACCTTGATGTGTGTAAGATGTATTGCTGCACTGAATTCTTGTATATGACTATATGGGCATCATTTAGTGCTGTGAAAGGTAGACAAACCCACATCCACAACTTGCTTTAAACAGCCCTCCTCCTGCAATGACCCTCTAACTGTTCTGGCAAGGCACACATCCAAACACCACTTATGGAGCACTAGCAATAGGCTAGCCATTAGGCCTTTCCCAATGGTCAGTGGGTAGCAGCAGGCTAGAACTCGATGCTAAAGCATGGTTGGTAAAGCTGACCTTCACTTTGTACTTAGAAAATTTGTGAGTGTGCATGGACTGAGCATTATATCCCTTCCAATAAGACATGAGCCATCAGACAAATGGTAGTCCTGCTGGTATCACACAGTATCATCCTAGACTTGGGTGTATTATACTGATTCTGAGCCTAGTTGTCCACCCCCATCCCTGAGTCAAATCCTAAATTTCCCTTGATATCATTTGAGGTGGCCCTTTTTCTTGACAATTTTGACAAAGTCCATCTTGCCCAATAGAAACCCACATCCAAGGCTGGGCACAGAGCTGCAGGTCATTCAGAGCTCCACAGGGAGAAATCACAGTTCATAAACAGGCACAGCAGTAACTAAGAGCTTATAAATACAGATCCCTGGGCTTTGATATCAATACACCATCTGTCTCACTGGAGACAGAGGTGAATGAAGGGCATGAGAAAGCACCCCCAGGGGAGGATGGTCATGCTGCTATCCCTTCTCCTTCATTCTCTCAGGATTTGGGGTATGTACACACATGTACCTGGCATATTTTTAAAGTCACCAGGTCTGGGACTCAAACTGCACAGTCAACCATGTGGGATCCAATCAAACCTCCATATAATCTGGTAGCCCAAGAAATTTTGATTCAGGAAGATGAGGTGGAGGCTGAGAATCTGTATTCTTCCAACATTCATTTGGTATTTTGACTTCAACCCAACCATCACTCAATGATTCACCTCATTATGTATTAAATTTATTCATTTTGAGAACCCATTGACCTACACTGCATCCCTATGAGCACTGCAAAAAGCAAATAAATAGTTCATTTTGTTCTTAGAACAAGGAGATTTCTCATTACTACACTTATAACATTGACCTCCTCTGTATATAAAGAAGGAATTTAGGCCTCACAGTACAGTGGTTAAGCACTGTGCATTGGTAGGCCTACATGGCCTGCTGCTATTTGAATCCCAGCCCCAATGGCTTGAGAAAGAATTCAGGTGCATGTGTGTATATACCCAAAATCCTGGTAAGATACAGAAATGAAGAAAAAGGGATTGCAGCATGACCACAACTCATTGCGGGAGTGCTTTCTCTTTCTCTGGGGAGTACACACTCTCCCTGGCAACAACAACAACGAAAAGGAATATAGAACATTCTCATCAAAGAAATGAAATTCAACTAACAAGCAAAAAGTGATGATATAATAAGATAAATGTTTATCATAAAGAAACTGCTGCTATCTTTTTTTTCTTTTTGGAGAGGTTTTTGCTATAGGGCGCATATGCTCGCCAGACAGATAGAGAGAGACAGAGAGACAGAAAGCGAGAAATCACCCCCCAGGGGGGATGGTCACGCTGCAATCCCTTCTCCATTCTCCTCTCGGGATCTTGGGCACGCACGCACATGCGCCCGGCATGAGTTTAAGCCACCGGGTCCGGGACTTGAACCGCGGTCGACTACGTGGGAGTCCAGCGACATAGCCATTACTCTAACTGCTGGTCCCAAAACTGCTGCTACCTTGATCCCTTCTTCAGGTTGAATAAATAACTAGTCCTTGCACTTCCAATGAATATACTCAAAATAATAACAATAACGAAGAATGATAAGTTAACCTTCTTCATTACTTGGGGGTGTTTCCAGGTGCTGCTGCTTTCTAGAAGCTATAAAAATAAATCCTTAGATAACAAATCCCATCGTTTTATGACCAAGGCATATGCAAGTTATATCTATATGTTAATGAAAAGGGAAGAACAATAGGCATTTATTTCTACTTAACTCTCAATTGTTCCTAAACATCCTTTCTAATCATCATGACTAGAAATCCAAAAAAAGTGTAAGAATTTTCACTCAAGACAGTCAGGTTGAAACTTGAATTAATGCAAACACATTCAATAAAGGAGCTCTTCCATACTATAGAACATTATTCTTGTTAAGCCATTTGTCAAACTCATACTCTGACATTTCACATTAGTAATCATTATGATTCTACAGCATAGAATTATGTAGCTTCAGAAGTTGATGGCTATTTTGTTGTATAGCTTTGGGGATCTATAAACCCAAATCCTGGCATTTGTCCCTATCCTTTTAAGACCAATGAATTAAAAAATGATAATATTCAGGCCAAAACTATAACAGAAAGACTGCCTTCATAAACAGAATGCCTAAGAGTTTTTTGTATGGCTCATACTCCTCACCATTACTGATGATTTAGCTGCCAAAGTGCCCAAGACTTGGTGCTTTTAGATGTGCCACTGTTGTTTTGCCTTATTTGTATTCTGACATGATACTTGTCTTGAAAACATTACAAATTGTAATTAACAAAACTAAAGTGAACACAACCATACAGATGTGATAGAAGAGAAACAAGTTCTCTAAGCAAAAGCACAGAGAGAGCAATAGGGCTTTATATTTATAAAAACAAACAAAACCAAAAACCAAAAACAACAACAAAAATTAGATCTAGATATTATATTAAAGGTTATCTTCCCTGCAAGCAGTAGGAAGATCCAGGAAAGATGACTTCCCTAGTCTGGCTACTGCTAGAAGGCACTTGTACGGTTAAACTTATTACTGTGACACCACAGAAGAAGAGCAGAATGTGAGTATCCTTGCCCGCCCCCCCAATAATAAAATCTCACTCACTTTCAAGGAAAGATGAAAAGGGAAAGTATCAAGTACAGAATCACAATTTTACACAGTGAAAACACAAATTTATAAACTAACACTATCAAGTTGAATAAAGAAAAGGAAAAGAATCTTGCTGCATTGAATATAGTTTTCTTTTTACCCTGTAGTTTTATGGAAATCCACAGACAAATAAATATATCTATACAATAAAAAATCCACTTCCTACTCTTTTATATTTAACATACACTTAATATATTTAGTGATGATATATTTACATATTAGGTATATATTTAATTAAATAACTATTTAATTATTTCCAACTTGTTAAATATCTTATACACACCTTAACCAGCAAAGCTTATGTCATAGTTCTAAAAGCAAGATAATTAAATAAATATTCATTGGGACCAGCAGATGGTGTAATGGTTATGTCACTGGACTCCGTCATAGTCAACTGTGGTTCGAGTCCTGGACCCAAATCTTAAAACTCACCCAGGCACACGTGTGTGCATGCCCAAAGTCTTGGGAGGAGAATGGAGGAGAAGGGATTGTGGCATGGCCATCCCCCGCAGGGTATTATTTCTGTATTTCCGACTGTCTCTCTGGCAAGCGCATGTGCTCTATGGCAAAAATCTCTCTGAAAAACAAAGAGGGACCAGCAGTTAGTGTAATGGCTATGTCGCTGGACTCCCATGTAGTCAACTGCGGTTTGAGTCCCAGACCCAATGACTTAAACGGAGGCCAGGCGCGTGTGCATACATGCCCAAGATCCTCAGAGGAGAATGGAGAAGGGATTGCAGCGAGGCCATCCGCCTGTGGGGGGAGTGTCTTCTTGCTTTTCTGTCTCTCTCTGTCTCTCTGGCGAGTGCACACGGGTAAATCTCTCCAAATAAATAAATAAATAAATAAATAAATAAATAAATAAAAATTCAATTTAAAAGATATTCTTCAAAAGACTATTTTTAAAGACGAGGTGTCTCTGTGTCATGATTCTCCTGCCTCGACCCCCAGAAACCAGGATTACAAGCACATGCACTGTGCCTGACCTCTACCTTAGAATCGACCTCAGGCCTCCCATTGGGTCCAGGCTACAGAGCACAGCATCCAGCAATGAGTGCCATGGCAACTGAACCTCAAAATCATCCCTTTAAAAACACAGATTAACACCAAGGATTCCAAGGTGGTAAGGCGACAGTAAGGTCCAAGCTCATTGTATCTTTTAAATAACATTTAAAAATTCCCTAGACGGGGCCGGCAGGTGGTATAGTAGTTAAGATGCTGGATTCCCATTTGGTGACCACAATTTGAGTCTTGGACCTGGTGGTTTGTTTTCTCACTTTCCCTTTGTCTCTCTCTCTGGCCAAATTAAAAATAATAATAATAAACTAAATAAATAAATAATTCTTAAACAAACAAACAAAAAAACTCTCTAGATAATTCTGAGACACAGATGGACTCAACTGTGTTATACAATTCTGAAACACAGTTGGACTCAAACCAGTTCCAGACTTACGCTTCTGAAAGTACCTAATAAGTACTTCTGGAAAAAATGAATAATTACGAGTAAAAATCTAGGGGAAAAAAAGTTTGCTCCTCCCAGTCCTAAGACCACTCTTGGTACACTCCAGATCAGGGTAGGACTACCACCTTCCACCTCTACCTAGGCTACCTCCAGTGAAAAGATTTCAAAAATGACAAGAGAGTTCTCGTAATCACATATGAGGTTCAGGGTTAACTTTGGTCTTCCTAATCCCAAGGAATACATTAGCACTGATCTGGGGTGTGAGGGGGGATGGTTCATTGAGAAATTACTCACGACAGATCACAGAGTCCCAGCATCTGGTATAGAGTAAAACACTGAACAAATGAACGAAGCTACTCTGCAGCACATAAACTCATTTTTTCATCCATTCTAAGAGTAGATGTTTTATAGTTTATTTAAGCCAAAAGAAATGTCTTATCAGAATATCCAGAATAAACCAGTTTCTTGAAAATAATATACTGGTTTAAACATAATTTGGGCCAGCAGATGGTGCAGAAGTTAAGGCACTGGATCCCACATGGCTGGCTGCACTATTCGAGCCATGGACTCAGAGGCTAGAAAATCATGCCAGGCGTGTGTGTGAGTGTGTGTGTGTGTGTGTGTGTGTGCCCAAATTCCCTAGAGAATGAAGAAGAAGAGATTGCAGAGCAGTCTTCCTCTTGGGGGATGGTTCCTCATTCTCTCTCTCTGTAGCAAGTGTATGCACCCTATAACAAAAACTGGAAGAAAAAAAAAGAATTCACAGAATAAGAATCAAAAATATTATCTGTAAATCTTGTTGGTAAGATTATGAAATATTTATTTTAAGAATAGGCCCTGTGTTTCTAAGTTTTATATAGAATATATGCCCAAAATATTATAGTGATTAAGTTTGGGTGGTGGGATTATAATTTAATTTCCTTGGAGATATGTCTATTTTCTTTTTTTATGTGTGTTTATTTAATCCATGAGCAAGAGGGGGGGAGAGAAAGAGAGAGAGAGAGGAAGACAGCACCCCCAACAGGGTCCTGATGCCGCAATCCACCACAGCCTCAACAGCCTAGGATCACGGGCACATGCTCAATCAACACATTGAAGGAGTCTCCAGACAAGAACTCAGACCCTTCCCATGTGGCTCAGCCTCACAAACCTTTGCTTTTTACTACTGTGCCACCAACTGGTCCCCTAGGACACATCTAATTTCTAGGTTTTCTACAACAAAAATACATTATATCTGTACTTGAAAATAAAACATACAGAAGGAAGTGAATTCTACATGCAGGATTCTACCTCCACTACTACCTCACAATTCAATTTACCAGTTTTGCCCCGATCTCCCAGCTTTCCTTCTTGACCCTACATGCATTTTCTATACAGCCGTCAATGCTCTTTTTAAGGTGTGAAGTCCTACAGCAGTTCCTCTGGGATTTAAAAATTGTCTCTACAGCATAGCCTACCAGATCCATCCATGGGCTGTAGTCGGTTCAATGTTCTCTCTCTCTGACCTTACCTCCTACCTTCCCACTCCCCATATACACATTCTGGTCTACCTTAGCCAACCCCACTCCCCCAAACACACACACACACTCAGTTCTGACCACACCCTTTTACATCCATCTCTATAATTAAACAACGAGGAACAGGTCCTTAGACTTCACCTCCATTCCAGTTTCAGATCAAACATCATCTCTTTAGAGAGGGCCTCACTGTGTGCCCTATCTAAAGTCTCA
This sequence comes from Tupaia tana, assembly GCA_026018925.1. Classification (NCBI taxonomy): domain Eukaryota; kingdom Metazoa; phylum Chordata; class Mammalia; order Scandentia; family Tupaiidae; genus Tupaia; species Tupaia tana. The sequence goes on from JAKSZU010000002.1 coordinate 71,393,255, forward strand.
CTTTATACTACTTTTCTGCTTTTCATAGCACCAAAGAGTACAGATATTGAGATTTCAACTGAACGTGCACATTTGGGAAGATGTCAATCCCAGCCTACACTTATCCTCCATTGCTGAGCTATTTTGGCAGAAACAATGTTACAGAGAAACAATTCCAAGCTTTTCCTCAGACCTCATTATGGCTCTGTGTTCTCAAATTCTATTATGAGCAATGATGATCTGAAAGTCACTGGGCAGGTTGAAAGCTAACTATGCCCTTAAAGATGACAGAGAATTCCTGGAAGCTTGAACGTGAATATATCAGTCCTAAAACTAGCTTGAGATTTCTGGCTTCGTGACTGGACTCCAGTTAGGGAATATTTCTACTTCTTTGTAGATATAATTGTCCTTTCATTAAATTGCTAAAACCAAAAGTAGGCATCATCTGAGTAGTAAAAAGAAAAATGTCATTAATTTAAAATCAATCAGTGACTAGCATTAGGACTAAACTATTGCATGCTATACAAATATACGGGTTGTTGGAAAAATCATGATGCTTTCTTGCATAGAAAAACATGGAAAAAATATGTCATGACTTTCCCAATAACCCAGTAGTTGATTAGCTCTTTTTAGACTGCTCTGAAAATCCAGTAGAAAGGATAGCTGAGAAAGATTTATATTGCATTACTAAAATAAAAATGCTTCTGTTCATGACTGGCAAGTGGTGTGGTGGTTAGAGGAGCTGGATTCCCACATGGACGACCATAGTTTGAATCCCGGACCTGACGGCTCACTTTCTTGCTTTCCCTTTCTCTCTCTCTCTCTCTCTCTCTCTCTCTCTCTCTCTCTCTCTGTCTGTCTCTGATAAAATTAAAAATAATAATAACAAATGGAATTAAATAAATTTTTTAAAAAAGTGCTTCTGGGGACCAGCAGTTAGCATAATGGCTATGTCACTGAACTTTCATGTAGTTGACCATGGTTCTAGTCCCAGACCCAGTGGCTTAAACTCATGCTGGGCGTGTGTGCATGCATGCCCAAGATCCCAAGAGAATGGAGGAGAAAGGATTGTGGCATGACCATCCCCTCTTGGGGGTGAGTTCTTGCTTTCTATCTCTCTGTCTCTCTCTGTCTTTCTGGTGAGCGCACATGCCCTTATAGCAAAACCTCTCAAAAAAAAAAAATAATAATAATAATGCTTCTGTTCATGTGGCCTTCTACTAAGAGTAGTTGACCTAATCCTTGTCTAGGTTTGAAAATGAACAGGCAATAGCTGAACTGTGTTCTAACCCTAAATACTAGTTGAATCCATCTCAAAAATGAGAGTAGCAGTAGTTTTTAAATGGTAGACATATGCTCTTACTTACGACTAGAAAGGGTGGGAAATACATATGGGAATGAAGTTCTAGCATTATTTAATTATTAAAAGTATAATCAGATGAACCTGATTATACTTCAAGCATTTGCTACACAGATGAACTCATTATAAGAAAGTTTGTAAAAATCTCACTTGTCTTTCATGCAGTGTGAATGTGACACCACAGGTAGACAGCGGGGCTGGGACAGATTAGTGACAAAGGATGGCATGGCCTCCCACCATTGTCATCCACGAAAATGAGAAACGTAATGACTTGTACTGGAATCATTTCACTCCTTATCTTATGACATAGTTAGATGAAGGGGGAGAGAAGGAGAGTAAGAAACAAACCAGTCTGCTCCTCAATATGCAATACTAATCATTAAGACTTTATTCTAGGCAATTGCTGGTTACAAAGACACTGTCTAGTCCCCATTCCACAGGCTAAGACCAAGAACAAATGGAGAGGCAAGGGCAAGGAAGACAGATTTTCTCAGCACAATCCTGGCTTTTTGGGAGTTACTGAAAAGGTATTTATATATTAATTCCATTGAGGGATGCCTGAGTGGGGATCTTGGAGCTGTGCTAAGGTGAGCAGGGAAAGGTCAGAGGTCAGGCTATTTACAGCAGTGACCGAGGCAGTTTTTGCCTTGTCACAGGTCAGCTGGGCTCAGAGCTGGGGCACTGGTAATGCAAAGAACCTGGATATTTACACCAAAAAAAAAAAAGGGGGGGGGGGGAAGGAATGATTCCTCCAAGCTCCAGAGAAGAAATGAAACTTAAAGAACTTCCTCCCCATTGCAGAACAAAGTCTGAAATAGAATATAGCTGGGATATAGTCTCCGCACACCCCAAACTAGAAATAGAAATTTTTAGCTGGGCAACAAGCTCGATCCCCTTCACCCTTTTTTCTCAGAGGCCATGTCCTCAAGCTTGGCATGGTTTTCTCTTTTATTTAGCTTTGGTAGAATTTGTTGAGGTTCCAACTATTGCCTTGGAAAGGACTCTTTTCAGGGCTCAGACACACCTCCCTGGCCTTTCTCCCTTTAGCTTCATGTCTTCAGGTACATCCATAAATTTCTCCAGATCTGCTATGGAAACCAATGGAAAAGATCAAGTCCTGCAGTAAAGCGTAGGATCAGTTATAAAGCAAGTTCTGAATCCATATTACACGTTGCCTATAAAGATACTACCTGCTTCATGGTTAAATGGGCCCACAAGAAAATACATCACAAACACTAAATGATGTTTTTTGAAAAGAATCTGAAATCAATTATCTGTCCAGGAATTCCAATTTTTTCTTCAGTCAAGTGTTTACCACCCAACAACTATTGCTTTTATTTTTTCCCTCTAAAGCATTATAAGATTTGTATTCTCCTTGTTTTAGTTTGATAAGAAAAAAAATTCTTTGATGCCTTAGCGAAATAACACATAATTACTGTTTTAAGTAAGTTGTTATTAAAAAGTCTATCTGTAAGCAGAAAATAAAGACTAATATCAAACTAGGAAGAGGACATTTTTCTGCCCCATTTAATTCCAATTGTTAAATGTTAGGCAATATTTGTAGACCTACTATTACCTCGTTAACTTAAGAGTTACTCGGAAAAGTATTTTCTCTTAAAACCTACAGCCAATTTAATAGCAATTGAAACTGTAGCAGTTATTACATGACATTTCGGATAGTTTCTCTTTGTAGCACAGAGTTAAATACATTCATTCGAATAATCTTAAGTTTCTGAAGCCTCTTTTTTCCTATATGAAGAACTACCTGGAGATATTGATTCCACAGTTTCCATCAAAAATGTCAGTTTGCAAACAAAATTACATTTTGAAAACATTGCCTCACTTTCAAACTAATGCCTGTGTGGAGAAGCTGTCCTGCTCAACATCCAAGAAAAAATGATGGATGCTAAATTTTCATTTCAACTTATAGGCTATTTATTTCTCAAGAGTAAACCCTGAACACTATTTTTTTTTTTTACAAATAACCAGATAACTGTAGTATGGATATTTCTTCTTGTTAGCTTAAGTTAAATGTTGATGGAGGTTGACATTAAACATTATGAATTATTCTCTCTTGACTGTAACTGAAAACGTAATCATCTGGAAAAGGCTATGAATTACTGTATCACTTTAACCTATAGAACGTGAAGTACCTTTCACTAGAACATGCCAGAGAAAAAGTTCTGTGACCCTCATCTTACAAATGGAGACGTAAATAGTAGCTTAAATCAAAATTCTGCGAAGTGGATACATGGTGCAATGAAGAATGGCAGAGGCTGGAAAGAACACGAAGGCTTCTTTAACTTCAACCTGAAAGGATTTAAAAAATCACCCAAAAAGTTCTTTCCCCCGTCCTCCTCAACAGCAAACTACTATAGTGTGTGAAACAGGCTCACAGTGAAAAGCTCTTTCCCAGCTGTGGGGGTCCGAGCTTGACAAACGCGCTGGAAAGAGAATCGTCAAAGATGCTCTCCTTACCCGAGGTGGAAGCAATGGACCAGCTTGGTTACTACCATCTTCCCCAGGTCAACAGCCAGGAGTGCCAGGGTCACAAGAAGTGAGGAAAGCGATAATTGGCGCTCCAGCAAGAATTTTCCTAAGCACTCTCTTCCGCGACACACCTCCTCTCTCTGGTTCATAAGAGAAATGTCTCTCACTCGCCCTTCTCGGTCAGCCGCAGTCCTGTCATTTCTGCTCCATCATCCAGCAGCCGCCAGGACCAGGCTGCAGCGTGGGCACGGGGAAGCTGAGGACCGGTGCGAGCGCGGAGCCGGCAGAGCAGCTACAGCCAAGGAGGGGTTCCCGGACCCCTCCGTTTGTGCTGGGCAACTGAAGATCTGAAATCCGCAGGTCGTTGGGCAGAGATCAGCTTTCCAGGAACAAGCGGCAGCTGCAGCAGCTGCCCCGCTGCGCCCGCAGCTTAGTGCTAGCCGGTGCGGTGCAAACCAAAGCTTGCTGTGTGCTCAGAAAGCGGCCCAGCTACTGAGCATGCTCGGCTTCCGGGCTGCTCACCAAAGCCTTTCAACCGTCGCTTCTATCGATTTGAGAAAGGTTGAGGGGAGAAGTAAGCCGAGAGTGGGATTCCGTGGAGGTAATTTTAAACTTGAAGATGGCTTCCTCCCCTCGCCTCCCTGCAATAAAGAAGAGCGAGGGAATGGATACATTGTTCTGCACTTAGCTAATTTTTTTAATTGATAGGTTAATACAGATGTTTGAAAGCTAGCAGTAGCTTTTAGTCTGTAACTGCACCATTAAATTGCCTCCGGGGTCTTCAGCAAGTGGGAAGGCAGGAGAAGGGTTTAAATCTAACGAGGTGCTATCGTCAAGGATTAGGGCATGGAATCCTCTGTACTGGAAGATCTAAGTGCCTCACACGAGTTGATCTCTTTACTGACATAATCTGCCTGCTAGACAATGACTTTTCTAAAACAAAAGTACCATAAAGCAATTGTCCCATTTTTGAATTGTAAATGTTAATCTAAATTAAAATAACATACATTTTGAAATTTAAGACTTCCAGAGGGAAAGCTCAATGAAAGCAGAGAATGACTGGCTAATTCATGACTGTACACCCAATTCTTTTCTTGCATCTTGGTAAGGGACAGCACTCACAGCTTTGTGAAAATGGACTATGGTTTGTTAGATCATCTGCAGGTGGCACTTACTGGAAAGGTGAAGTTCATGAACTTGATATGGACCTATATTCTGATTCTTTTTTTTTTTGGAGAGGTTTTTGCTATAGGGCGCCTGCACTTGCCAGTAAGACAGAGACAGACAGAGAGACAGAAAGCAAGAAATCACCCCCCCCCCCAGGGGGGATGGCCATGCCACAATCCCTTCTCCTCTTGGGATCTTGGGCACTCATGCATATGCACCCGGTGTGAATTTAAGCCACCAGATCCGGGACTTGAACCACAGTTGGCTCCATGGGAGTCCAGTGACATAGCCATTACACTAACTGCTGGTCCCCTATATTCTGATTCTTGAACTTCTCAGCTTTCCGTTTTAGATTGGTCAAGTATGTGAAAATAGAAATGTACTATAAGTTTGTGTTCTAAGTGTGCAATTCAAAAGTAAATGAGCTTCTGGGACCAACAGTTAACGTAACGGTTATGTTACTGGACTCCCATGTAGTTGACCGCAGTTAGCATCCCAGACCGGTGGCTTAAAACTCACACTGGGCACGTGTGCGTGCGTGCCCAAGATCCCAAGAGGAGAATGGAGGAGAAGGGATTGTGGTGTGGCCATCCCCCCTGGGGGGTGATTTCTTGCTTTCTGTCTCCCTGTCTGTCTCTGTCTGTCTGGTGAGCGCACGCACCCTACAGCAAAAATAAAAAGTAAATGGGCTTTTAAATACTATTTGCCTTTTAGCTTGTGCATGTATGTATCCTCCTTTCCCTTTTTTCAGTCCCTTAAAATGCTTCTCACCGAACTGAGCCAAATTCAGAGCATGGTCTCTTCACTGCTACCGAAATCAATGACAATAGGTGTCCAGGGTTTGCAGACCTCATTATGGGGGCGGGGAGAGCAAACGTTTTGTGAAAAATGTATTATGAAGACACGATGCAGAGATTTCAATTTGGTTTTTGCACCAAAATAAACTCATACTTTAATTTCATTTTCCACCAACTTTGGAAGTATTCTTGTATTTTATTTTGAAAATTTTCTGGCTCGTCATCTTTGCCAACAATATGGAGGATGAAGTCAAAAGCTTTCACAGCTGAAGTGGAGTCTGAAACAGCAGGACCTCTGAGAATCCAAGCAGAAAACGTGGGTGAGCTGGGAGTCAGCTGTTGGTTGGATCCTTACTAGGTGTCTCCTTAGTTCTCTGATCGATCCACTTGCTGAGCCTCAAAGAGTATCTAGGTTGTCCTATTTACTGAAGTCCAGAATTTCTCAGTTTGATAAGAAAAATGTAGCTATCACTCACTTGTACCTTATTCTCTGCCAGGCACCACTAAATTCTTTACAAATGTGACACTTAATTACCAGGAAAAGCACCTTTTAGTAGGACTTATCACAATTTTACATTTTGCATCTGTAGTACATACTAATGAGTTTGCTAAATTGTCAGAATACCAGGCACCCCTGGTACTGGATCAGGAGCGAGCCTCTGAGAGCCCTGGTGATGGTGATAGAGCTAATAGGTGGCACAGGGTGTGGCTTTCGTGCCCTGTAGTGCCAAAGCTCATCAGTTGCAAGCTAGATCGTGGCCTCGCTTCTTACGAGTGCCCTTCCCAAGGAAATGCAGCTAGCTTAGCTGGAGGTAGGAGCCAGTTCCAAGCTGACTTGATGCCAAAGCTTAGGAATCATCCTCTGTAAAACTCTTTCCTCTTTTGAATTCCCTGACATTGCACTATTTTGATTTTATTTCTTTTTAAAGAGAAAAAAGGTACATGCGCTCACCAAAGAGACAGAGAGGCAGAAAACAAGAAATCCATTCCCCAGGGAGAGTGGCCACACCATAATCTTTCTCCTCCATTCTCCTCTCAGGATTTTGAGCACTCATGCAGTGCTGGAGGCCATATCGCTGGCCAGGGTTAAGCTCTGAGTTGTCTGAAAACACTTCGAGCATGGGTGTGCATGCCCAGGATCCTGAGGAGCCAGAGGGGTGAGGAGGGGATCATGACACAATGAGGGGCTCTTATCTCTCTCTCTCACCCCCACACATGAACTCTATCATAAAAATACAATAAAAAATACACAGACTCTGTGACTTGAAAAAACATGCCTGAGAGACCAGCAGATGGCATAATGTTTACATTGCTGGATTCCCACATGTCCGACCCTGGTTCAAGTTCTAGATCTGGAGGCTTGGAACTTATATCAGGCCCAAAATCCCATGAGAAAAATGGAGGAGAAGGGACTTCAGTGTAGCCATCATCCCTTGGGGGGGGGTGATTTCTCACTTTCTGTCTCTCTGTCTCTCCAGTAAGCACACACACCCTTATATACCAAACATCTCTAAAAAAGGAGAAAAAAAGAAAAAACATGGCAGACACTAGTGTGTGTGTGTGTGTGTGTGTATGTGTGTGTGTGTGTGCCCAAGATCCAGAAAAGAAGGGAGAAATGGAGGAGAAAAGATCACAATGTGACCACACTCCATGAAGGTTCTTTCTATCTCTTTGTCTCTGGTGAGCATATGTACCCTCTGGCAAATTAGTTATAATAGTAGCGTTCCTTTCCTATTCATTCATTCATTCACTCATTCATTCATTCCGTTGCCACAACTGTGGTCACCACTTCTTGTGCTACATTAGCTATCCAACTGGCTACCCTGTTCTAGTCTTTGATTCTTCTATCCTTTTTCTTTTAGTTTGCTAGAAGACATGTGCACTTGCCAGAAAGAGAGAGAGAAGGAGAAAGTACTGCCCAATGAGACTTGGTTGTGCTTCGATCTCTTCTCCATTTTTTCTTCCTAATGGGAATTTTTTTTTGCTATAGGGCGAGTGCACTTGCCAGACAGAGAGAGAGAGACAGAAAGCAAGAAATCACCCCCCAGGGGGGATGGCCACACCGCAATCCCTTCTCCTCCATTCTCCTCTCGGGGTCTTGGGCACGCATGCACATGCGCCCGGCGTGAGTTATAAGCCACCGGGTCCGGGACGCAAACTGCAGTCGACTACGTGGGAGTCCAGTGACATAGCCATTACGCTAACTGCTGGTCCCTTCCTAATGGGATTTTGTGCATGCACACACATGTGCCTGACATGTATTTAAAGACATCTGGGCCTGGGATTCAAGCCATGTGACTGTCATTGTGGAATCCAGCTCCCTTAAACAATAAGCCACGGGTTGGCCCCAATCCTTTTTTCATACATCCCCTACAAGTTCCTTTCTAAAAATTCATTTACTGTTACCACTAACATTAGTGTCCTTGCCAGAGTCATTTTAGCTGTTGTCTAATAGATCCCAAATTATGAATCTTCTTTATCTACTCATACCCAAAAATTTTGCTGAAGAAATTGACTAGTCCAATTAATTGGTCTAGTGGTAGCACCACAACCTTGCCATTCAGCGCCTAAGTAGTGGGTCTGTATCTCAATTGAACTGATAAATAGGCCAGGCAAGTTTGTAGCAGGCTTTAGGAAGGTTCTTCTTCTTTTTTTTTTTTTTTTTTTTTTTTTTGGAGAGGTTTTTGCTATAGGGCGCGTGCGCTCGCCAGACAGACAGAGAGAGACAGAGAGACAGAAAGCAGGAAATCACCCCCCCAGGGGGGATGGCCACGCCGCAATCCCTTCTCCTCCATTCTCCTCTCGGGATCTTGGGCACGCACGCACACGCGCCCGGCGTGAGTTTAAGCCGCCGGGTCCAGGACTCGAACCGCGGCCGACTACGTGGGAGTCCAGCGACATAGCCATTACGCTAACTGCTGGTCCCAGGAAGGTTCTTCTTCTTAAAAGAGAATCACAGACATGCACATATGTCTCATACTTAAACAAGGGAGCATCTTCTGGGAACCATCTTCCTACTTTGAGAAGGTCAACCTTTAAAATAAGCCAATGTTGTACAAAGCAAAGGGCAGAGATCAAAACAAAACAAACAAACCTTGGATCCCTAATGAGATGATGAGTAGGTCTACCAATCCAAATGCCTACTCTACCTCTTGATTTCTTGGAATGTGAACTGATATAATTTGTTTAAAGCCACTGGAATTGGATTTTCTACTTACAGTGAAAAAAGACTCCTGTCTGAGATAAGCTTTTATCCTTTCCTGTTCAAAAATGCTGAAAGGATTAAGAATAAACTAAATCTCTTAGCATAGCATTCAAGATCTTTCTCCTGCTTCTGTGTGTTGTATCTTCGTTTCCCAGTGGGTTCTGCTGTGCCCTTTACATACTGACCAGGCTGAGCTACTTGATCTAGCCATGACATCTGCCAGCCCACAGGCCAGCGTGCCTGTGTCCTGCATTTTGTCACACCAAAATCCAGTTCTTCCTTCAAGGTCCAGATTAAAAGACACTCTGAAATAAATGTTCAGAATTAATGATTCTTCTATACCTTCATACATGTCACTTAGACTTCTCTACGTAAGTCTGAGTCCTCCAAAAAGCAGAGCCAAGATGAGATTAAACGTGCAACAAATGGGGCCAGCAGGTAGCATAGTAGTTCAGGCACTGGACTCCCACATAGCTGACTATGGTTCAAGTCCTGGACCTGGTGGCTTGAACATCATGCCAGGCATGTGTCCATGGGTGCCCAAAATTCCAGGAGGACAACGGAGAAGAAGGGATTATGATGTGACCATCCCCCCCCTCCCCAATGATTTCTCACTTCCCATTTCACTATCTCTCTATCTTTCTCCTTTCCTGTAAGCACACATGCCCTATGGCAAAACTCTAAATGACAACAACGATGACTTTCATAAAGGAAATGTCTGTGAGAGGAAATAGAGAAGGAGGATGCTGGGGAAGCCATTGGACTATGATGTAAGTGTGACCCTGAGTTAGGAACAGAGAGAAGGAAGAAACAAAGAAATTGGGTGCAGGACAGGTCTCAGAGAGGCTCAGTAAGGCCTGTGGTGAATCCTTAAGTCAGTCTTCCATCAGAGTCCAACTTCTTCCAGAAATGGGCTGCCTTGGGATCACTGTCCCCCTCAGTCTCTGTCTGGGAGTAGCCCACAGGAAGAGTGTCTTCAGCACAGAAGTTGCCCTCGCTGGGGCAGCAGGGGCCTGGGCCAGTTACTCTCCACAGCTCGTGACCGCTGCATGCTTTATTTATCACCGATTTAGTCTGTGCTCCATCCTACTTATATACGAAAACCTCTTCCCTACTGGATAGAAACTCATTAAGGGTAGGCAGGCCCAGGTTCATCTTTGTGTCTTCTTGGTGTTTCCTGTAGCAGGATCCCAGTGCAGCATGGCTGTGTTATCACCTCAGACCTCTGTATTCACAACTCCTTAACAAAAGAATACGGAAAATACCACCCCCCCCCCACACACACACACAAACCATGAGAACCTGTTTCTGGAAGATGTATGATTCCATAATTATTTTTAAAAATTAATCCAATCCCATTCACCTGACTACTAAACTCCTGATGGCCAGTATGTCTCCACATAGAAATTTGGTTCTAAAATTTCATTCCATGAGGTAGGAAAGGGAAGCTTTGCTGATTAATACCCTATTTTTCACAAACTTACTCCCTAAGGCAAGTGAATTATTGAACTGTGGTGTTAGATTTATAATGCACTTCAGTTTTTGATTAGAGATATAATTTTCTTTGGTATGATAAACTCTATACTATTTCCTCACTATTCATTTTTAGGTGATATGAGAATGAATCTTTCGGGCATTTTTTTCAGGTAAAAGGAAGATTAATACTGGTCCCTAGGGAGAAAAAGGAGATTAGAAAAACTGTGATTAGTAAGTATTATGTATATTATTAAACAAGGAGGAGAAACATGTTCATATAAATATTTTGGCAAATCATTATACTCTGTAAATAGCTTTCTATGTTCTGTTATTAATTTAGGGTTAATACATTTATCTACAGTTATTTATATATGGTTAATAAACAGTGCTTTTGGGGCCAGCAGATGGCGTGGTGGTTAGGGCACCTGGATTCCCACATGTCTGATCACGGCTCAAGTCCTAGACTAGGGCTTGAAACTCAAGCAGGGTGCATGTGCATGCATGCCCAAAATTCCTAGAGAATGGAGGAGAGGGGATTGTGTTGTGGCCATCCCTCTGCAGTTGGCTTCTCACTTTATCTCTCTCTCTTTCTCCAATGAGCTCATGTGCCTATAGCAAAAATCTCTCTAAAATAAACAAATAAATAATGAACAGTGCTCTTATCAGTCAGGGTTCAATCAAGACAACCACAGTAATTTGAAAAGAGAGGACTTGATATAAATAATCATTAACTACAGAGAAAACTACTTAGAGGGAATAAAAGAAAACTCCAAAAAACTACTCTAAGGCTATAGGAGGGGCCGAGATAAGAGGACCTCCCCACATCTGTAACTCCCAGCTCTTTGGAGTGGTTGCTGCCCATTGGATGGTGGAGAAAGTCACAGGGAAGTACAGACCAGACCTGGTCCAGGCAGCAGACTGAGATAGCAGGCATGACGGTGGGCTGAGAGGCCTCCTGCACAGGTGCCAATGGGCTGAGGCTGGTTGGCTCAGTGCTTTTAATATCATAATATCTGCCTGGAAGCTGCCTGTAGAGCTGCTGTTGAAAAAGCTGGGAAGCTGGCTGGATACTGACTGGATTCACACTAAACCTCCAGGAAGTCACCTGCCAGAGGTTTCGTTGAATTTGGAGCGCCCACAGAACTCACCAGAGTCCACCCATAGGATTTTGCCACTGAACTTACTGGCATGAAGCTAACTGGGGTGACTGCAGAACTCCTCCAGAAGCAACTGCTAGGAGGAAAAGGAGATGCCCTGGACTGCCCCCAAGTCAAGTAGGACATTGCAGAATTCACCTGGAAACTGCCTTGAGAGACTTTGCTGCGCCTCCTGCTGGAAGCCTCCTGGGGCGATTTGGGGATTCACTCCATGACCTCTACAGTGGCATTGCTGAACCTCACTGGAGGTGAGCTGCACTGGAGCACGGCAGGACCAAGAATGCTGGAAAGCACACAGGACCCAGGAAGAGCCAGCCCTTCCTCCTGCAGTATCTCCTCAGCACCCTCTACTGACAAAGCACGTACCAGCTGGCAAGAGACATGTTTCAGTATCACAAGCAGGCGATGAAGGATGCATTGGAACTCAGAGGCAATACATCAATAACAGGCAGAATGCTTTCATCAAGATCACTACCTTGTATTGAAATGATCCCTTTACTCATTTGTCTCTTCCATTAATAAATGATAGGTAAGTATTTCAAAGGTGAGGATGACTTTTATATTTTTGATGTAGCATACTTCCTGGCCCATATTATATATTTACTTATTAGTTGTCAAAATGTTGTACTGACTATATAAATACTACATTCTGTGTTAAAATGGAGGCCAGCAGGCGGACAGAGGTTAAGGTGTCATATCCCACACGCCTGACTGTGCAGTTCAAGTTCTGAACTGGAGGCTAAAAAACACTCTGGGCATGTGTGCCTGTGTGCCCAAATCCCGAGAGGAGAATGGAGGAGAAGGGATTGCATTGTGGTTATCCCCCTGGGGGGATGATTTCTCATTTTCTGTCTCTCTGATGAGTGCACACACCCTATAGCAAGAAAAACCTCTCTAAAACAAAACAAAACAAAAAAACTCACTTTGTCTGATGAGCCCCAGGTGTGCTCAAATTTAGCTGGCATAAAGGAAGTCCATTATTTTCATTACACACCACAGGGAAATGGCAATAATGGTGATTGACATAGATTGACATAGTACACATCTGTAAACTCAACTGTTTTCTGAAAGTCAGTTTTTTTGCTTGTTTGTGTGTTTGTTTGTTTTGAAAGATGTTTGCTATGGTGCATGTGTGCTCGCTGGAGAGACACAGAAAGACAAGTGAGAAATCACCCCCTGGGGGGATGGCCGTGCCACAGTCCCATCTTCGCCAATCTTCGCTCAGGGTTCTAAGCATGCACACACACATGTCTGGTGTGAGTTTCAAGCCTCTGGGTCTGGAACTTGAGCTGTAGTTGACCATTGGGAGTCTAGTGCCACAACCACTGTGGGGTTTTGTTTGTTTGTTTTTAAGAGATTTTTGCTATAGGGCACATGTACTCACAGGACAAACAGAGAGAGACATAAAGTGAGAAGTCATCCCCCAGGGAGGATGGCCACATGGCAATCCCTTCTCCTCCTTTCTCCTCTTGGGGTTTGGGGCATTCACACACACACAGCTGGTGTGCGTTTAAAGTCACCAGGTAGGTCAGGGACTCAAACTGTGGTCAACTTCATGGGAGTCCAGCAACATAATTGTTACACCATCTGCTAGTCTTGAAAGTCAGATTTTTTTTAAGTTTATTTATTTGTTTGTTTCGTGAGAAATAGAGAGATCCTGACAGGGTCTTGCTACAGGATTTTACAATGTCATGATTCTTCTCCCAGACTTTCAGCCAGCCAGGATCATGGAGGGAATCACGGACTTGTTCAGCATGTTCATTTTACCCCAGAATTTGAACCTCAGGCCTTCCCAAGTGGCTCCGGTATCACGCAGTGGCACCTTGCTACCTGTACCACTAAAGCTGGGCCTAAAAGTGGGATGTGAAGCTGCTTGGAATTTCGATTGGGGTCGAATGACTAGACATTCTCATATAGATCACTAGAGGGGTTAAAAGTCCTCTCTTCATATAATTATATTTGTTTATTTTATTAATGAGAGAGCACATGCTCAGACATGACTGAGACAGCAGGGTCTCGTCACTCTGTGATCCCTCTCCTACAGTCCTCCAGACCTTCAGGATCTTGGATGTACACATGCGTGGTATGTTTTCATCCCCATTTTGGGGATCCAAACCTGCAGCTGGCCACGTGGCTTCCAGCACTGCAGTTCAGCACACTATTGCCTGTGCCCCTAGCACTAGGCTCCTCCATTCCTTTGAGAAGAAGATTAATCTCAAGAATTTACTGAGAAAAAAAACAGATTTTCTTTTTTAGAGGTTTTTGCCTTAAGGTGTGTGCTCTCACCAGAGAGAGAGAGAGAGAGAGAGAGAGAGAGAGAGAGAGAGAGAGAGAAAGTGACAGGGAAAGTAAGAAATCATCCCCCACGGTGGGATGGCCATGCCACAATCCCTTCTTCTCCATTCTCCTCCCAGGATCTTGGGCATGCACACACACATGCCTGGCATGAGTTTCAAGCCACTGGTTCTGGAACTCCAAGTGGGGTCAACCATGTGGGAGTCCAGCAACATAACTGCTATGTCAACTGCTGGCCCCAAGGAGAAAATTTTCAAAAGCAGTTATACTATTGATACTAAACTGGATTACATTAATTTCACATAGACTTTAGTAACATGGGGGAAAAAAGTAAGATTTAAAACTATTCAAATATATAAGGAAAGTTTATAGTGTTTAAGTAAATACCAGCCAGATCCATTTCTTTGGCATTCTAATTTAAGGCCTAGATTTCATCTTATATTGAAGCTATTACTTGCACTGAATGAGTTTGGAAGTTGAAAAATAATGAGATGAATTTATTTAGTCAGTATCAAGTATCAAATAAGAACCTGAAAAAGAAAGATTTCGGGCCAGCTGGTGACATGGTGTTCAGGGTGGCTGGATCCCACATGGCTGACTGCATTGTTTGAGTTCTATCTGTCTGGTGTCTATGTGTATGTGCCCAAAGTCCCAAAAGGAGAAATTGAGAAGTGACTAAGGCATGATCATCCCTCTTAAAGTCTTCAATTGATTAGATGAGAACTATTCATATTATCATTTCATTTCTTTTTTATTAAAATTTTTTTAAAAAGTTAGTTATTAGTATAGCAGGTGGCACAGAAGTTAAGGCAGCTGGATCCTACATGGCTGACTACAGTTCAAGTCCCAGACCCAGAGGGATTATCATTCCATGTGCATGTGTCCATGCCCAAACTCCCCAGAGGAGACTAGAGGAGAAGAGATTGTGGCATGACCATTCCCCCAGGAGGTGATTTCTCATTTTCCCCCTCTCTCTCTCTTTCTGCCTTTCTCTGGCTAGTGCATGTGTCCTAAAGCAAAAACTAAAAATAAATTTAAAATAAATAAAAAAATAGTTTATTTAATTGATAAATAAAAATTGTGAACAGCCTGATGCTTTAAAATTTGTATACATTTTGGAGTGACTAAATCAAGCAATGTCACAGATGAATTACTTTACATACATATCATTATTTTTGTGAAAATACTTAAAACCTACACTTATCAAGAGTAAAAGAAGGACCAGCTGATGGCACAATGGTTATGTCACTGGACTACCACATAGTCTACCACGGTTTGAGTCCTGGACTCGGTGGCTTAAAACTTATGCCAGGCAAGTGAGCGTGCAAGCCCTAAATCCCAAGAGAATGGAGGAGAAGGGACTGCAGTGTGGCAATCCCCCCGGGAGTGATTTCTCACTTTCTCTCTCTGGTGAGCATGTGAGTCTACAGCAAAACTATCTCTCTCTCAAAAAAAAAATGTTATTAACTAAAATCACCATGTTGTACAACAGCAGAAAAACTACTTCAGCAGTAGAGAACTGGCCACACATAGGACTGAATTCAGAAGTAAAACAATTGATATTAGACTTATCTTCATCTATGCTTTCTGCTCAGAGGCAATTCTGAAGTCTGGCAATCATTTTGAGTTGAACAGACCAAAGTTGGAGTTCTAAGAGGGTGAATCAGCTAGCATTCACATGGAAGATTATCCACAAGAAAGGATGTACCCAGAGAAAATCTCTAGGAATCTGAGAGAACCCTTATGTCTTTACCAAAATACCAAAGTTTATACAAAGGGTGAATGCGCCATAAGGCCACACAAAAACAGCTTTCAAGGAAAGAACAATTAAGGAGGACTAGTAAAATAAATAATCATCAGAATTCACAAAGCCAGAAATTAGTCAAGTGCCCTTAATCCAGAGTTGAGAGGTATCATTGAATACATTAGTCTTGAAGGATTATTCCTTAGAAATGGAGAAAAATTCACTCTAAAATGAAGATTACACTAGACCAA
Organism: Tupaia tana; assembly: GCA_026018925.1. Taxonomy (NCBI): domain Eukaryota; kingdom Metazoa; phylum Chordata; class Mammalia; order Scandentia; family Tupaiidae; genus Tupaia; species Tupaia tana. The sequence goes on from JAKSZU010000002.1 coordinate 71,409,176, forward strand.
ACTAACAAGAGTTTAAAAACAAATCTTTTGGGGCCAGCAGATGGTGTAGTGGTTACACTGCTAGACTCCCGTATGACCAACCTTGATTCAAGTCCCAGTCCCAGTGGCTTGAAAATCACAGTGGGCATGTATGCATATATGCCCAAGATCCCAGGAGAAGAATGGTAGGGAAGGAAATGCCACATGGCCATCCCCTTGAGGGTGATTTCTCACTTTCCCTCTCACTGTCTCTGTCTCTTGCTCTCTTTCTCTCTGATGAGTGCACATGTCCTACAGCTAAAAATAAATAAATAAATAATAATAATAATAAGCAAAAACAAACAAAAAAACAAGATGGTAGAAAAAGAATGATAATAGAAAGAATTTTAACCTACACACAGGAATGAAAAAACATCAAAACTTTAAAAATGTGCGTAAATGTAAAATATATTGTTCAATTAAAAGTATCTCTTTTAAAATAACTGATGGTCTAAAAGAGCAAAACAATGCAAAGCTAAACAACATATTGTGGGGTTAATAACATGCAAGACTAAAGTATATTACAATAATAACACAAAGGCTAGATTGGGGAATGGAAGTATACAACAGTAAGGTGTTAACTGAAGGCAGGCCATCCATTTCCTCTTCCTCCATTTTCTGCCCTATAAAATAATAAACCTGAGGCCAGTTTGAGGTCACGGTTTTCTCCATCAGAGAAGTTAGGACCACCCGATCCTCGCTTTTCTATACTTGTATGTCCTTGTGTGTTTGTTTGTGTTTATTTCAAATAACATAAAAACACATTTTGCCAAGCAGGTTCTGGCAAAAATACTAATAATATAAGAAACAAAGAAGAAATCAGAAAGAAAAGTATGAAGTATTTGAATAGTGAAAATTAAAATCAACATACTACAATTTATGGACTGCAGCTAAAGTAGTGCTTAGGGGTAAACTTATAACATTATCTACTTATACTAGAAATGTAAAGAGGCTTCAACAATGATCTAAGCTTCCACCTTAAGAAACTAGAAAGAGAAGTAGAAATGAAGCCACAGATAAGTAGAAATAAGGTCATAATAAAATAAAAACAGACATCAATAAAATATAAAAATAAGGAAAAACGATACAGAAAATCAATGAAACCAAAAGGTGGTTTTAAAACCTGATCAATAAAACCAGCCATAAAGAACACTGAGATCCTCTCATTCACTACAAAGTGAATATAATGCTAAGTAAAATAGGCCAGGCTACCAAAGACAGACATGGTGTCCCTGCATAACATATACTGAATGTCTGCATGCTCTGCTAGAAATGGAAAGATTTGAAGACATAGAAGTAGAGATGGCAACCATAGATACCAGAAACTGAATGGAGAATGATGAGGGAAGGGGCTCTGGAAAAGATGTTTAACAGACACAAGAATGAATGTAAATAAGGCAAATGGGTTATTCAATGGTGTGTACCACAATAGAGTAAAAAACAAAAGCAAAACATGGCTCTTTCCAATCATGTGTATACATATGAAAAAATAAACTGAAAACCAGTAGAAGAAAAACTGAAGATGCAACATCATGTAATGTTCTTTGTTGAAGATGATGAATATGCTAGTATCTTTTATTTGAGTATCATACTCTGCATTCATGCTTTGAAAAACTATATTTTTTCCCAGAAGGATTAAATATAAATAAGAAATTGTAAAATTATGGGACTAGCATTGGACTCCCATGTAGTCGACCATGGCCCCAATGGTTTAAACTCATGCTGGGTGCATGTGTGTGCATGCCAAGAGGAAAACAGAGGAGAAGGGATTGCGGCAATGCCATCTCCCTGGGAGGTGCTTTCTGTCTTTCTGTCTCTCTCTGTCTCTCCTGTGACTGCACTCATCCTATAGCATAAAATTTCTCCCTCTAAAAGAAAAAAAAAAGAAAAAATTGTAAAATTAAATTAAAAAATTAAATAACATTGTAAGAAAAAAAAAAAAAAGAGCCAGCAGATGGTGTAGAGGTTACATTGCTGGACTTCCACATGGCCGACTGTGGTTCAAGTCCCAGACTCGGTGACTTGAAACTCACCCTAGGCATGTGTGCATGCCCCAGACCCGGGAAGGAGAATGGAGGAAAAGGTATTGCAGTGTGGCCATCCTCCATCAGGGCATGATTTCTCACTTTCCCTCTCACTGTCTCTATCTCTGTCTCTTTGACAAGCACACACACCCTAAAGCAAAAATCTCTTAAAAAAAAAAAGGAAAGAAAACACAAATCACCAATATTAGGAATGAGATAGAGAACATTATTACTTCTCCTACATATATTGAAAAAACAATAAAAGGACCCATTCTGTGTCACAATGATAAAGCTCTGTTTGAGACAAGCCAGATCCCACATGGCCTCCATGGTTCCAACCCCTGATGGAGTTAGCCTGAAACACACGGGCAGCACGTGAGTGCCTGGGATCCGGTGGGCTTGAGGGCTGGAGGAAGGGGATCAAGATCCTGTGGAGGATGCTTCTCTCTCTCATTCTCTCTCTCTCTCACTCTCACATGCATTTGCACCACTCTGTTGTGAATACAGAAAAAAAGTGAAGGCAAACATAGGAAAATATTATGAAAATTAAATGACAATGAATCTGATAAATAAGATGAAATTAATTTGCTCAGGGACAGTTCCATGGCCTTGTGGTTAAGACAGCTGGATCATGACTGACTGTGTGGTATGAGTCCTTGACCTTATGACTTGAGAAACACACCAGGCACTTGTGCATTTATGCTCTAAATCCCACAAGGAAGAAGAGATGAAGAAGCATGACCATTCCCCCATGGGTCTCCACCCCCTCTCTCTCTCTGGGGAACACATGTGTCCTCTAACACACACACACACACACACACACACACACACAATTTATTCCTGAAAGATAAGAGTTAACAAAGCATATTGAAGAAAAAATCGGAGGGGCTGGCAGGTGGTGTGGTGGGTAAGGGCGCTGGACTCCCACATGGCCGACTGCAGTTCAAGTCCCAGACCTGGCAACTTGCTTTCTCACTTTCCTTCTCTCTTTTTCTCTCTCTCTCATTCTGTCCCTCTCTGGTCAAATCTAAATAAATAAATAAATAAATAAATAAATAAATAAATAAAAGTCAAGCAAAATGATTTTAAAAAGAGAGAGAAAAATCGATGACCTGATCCCTATGTATATTGAAGAAATAAAATTCATAGTTGAAAATGTTCTCACAAGGGCCAGCAGGTGGCGAGGTGGTTAAAGCTCTTGATTCCCATGTAGCCAACTATGGGTTGAGTCCTGGACCTGGCAGCTTGAAAATCACACAAGGCATGTGTGCATGCATGCCCAAAATCCTGAAAGGAGAAGGGATTGTGGTATAGCTCTCTCCGCTCCCCCCTAGGGGTATGTGATTTTTCACTTTCCCTCTCTCTGTATCTCTCTGTCTCTCTCCTCTCTGGTGAGCACACATGCCTCATGACCAAAAACCTAAACAACAAGAACAACAAAAAAGTTCTCACAGAGAAAACTCCAAGCCCAGAAAATGTGGCTGGTGAATTCTACCAAGCTTTTAAGATACAAATAATTTCCATTGTATGCAAATATTTCCTGAAATTAGAAAAAGAGAGCATACTTCCTAACTCATTTTATGATACCTCTATTATCCTCATACCCAAACTCAAGAAAGACATTAATAGAAACAAAACTACATTCCAATATCCTTCATGAACACAGACTCAAAAACAGTACCAGCAATATTTTAAAGGACTATTGCACTCCAGGTGAGTTTATCTTTGAAATGCAAGATGGGTTGTAAGAAGAGAGAAAGAGGGCTGATTGGTAATGCAGAGGTAAAATGTGAAGCCTATGAGGCGGACTACATGGGACGGTACCAGGTTTATATTCTCGGTACACTGAGCGCATGCGCGACTGTGATCCACCACTGGCTGGGTCTGGGGGTGGATTGCGGCATCAAGCCCTTATTGTAGAGTACTATTTCTCTACGTCTTGGTCTCCCTCTCTCTCTCTTTCTCTGTGTCTCTCTCATGTACAGAAGACATAAACCTTAAAAAAAGAAAGGAAGAATGAGAACAAGAACAAGAAAAAGAGAAGAGTGAGAAGAAGGAAAGAAAGAAAGAAGGAAAAAGAGAGAGAAAGAAAAAGAAAAAGAAAGAAAGGGAAGAAGAAAGAAAGAAAGAAAGAAAGAAAGAAAGAAAGAAAGAAAGAAAGAAAGAAAGAAAGAAAGAAAGAAAACCATTTAAAGGAAAAGCATATTGGGACCAGCAGATGGCATGGTGGTTAATGTGCTGAACTCTCATTTGGTCAACTGTGGTTTGAATCCCAGACCTGGAGGCTTGCTTTTCTACTTTCCCTTTCTCTGTCTCTGTTTCTCTCAGGTCAAATTAAACAAATAATAATGATGATAATAAAGAAAATAAAATAATTCTTTTCTTAAAAAAAGGAACTGTATATTAAATAAGGAGGAAATAACCAAATCAAAGGAATGTCCTCAGTTGTAAATTACTTTTATGTAGTTTTAATAATGTAAAACTTTGAATATCAATGAAAACATCAAGCAAAAATTATGATACATTGGGAAAAGAAGAATGGCACAGGACTACACATATGTAGAGAGTGAGATAGAAAGTTAAATCCTATTCTTCTCCAGTGGGAAACATTGCCTAAAATGGAAACAACATTTTAAAAGTAGCACTACTCATATTATTAGGAAGTAAACATTTCAGTAATCATTTAAAAGGGGTGATGATATGGGCAAACCCATAGTACAATGGTTAAGCCCTGTGCATAAAGAATCAAATCTTACATGGTTGATGGTAGTTCAAATCCTGGCCTCACCCAACAGATCTCTTTGTCTTTTTCTGGTGAACTCACACATCCTGGAGGTGGGGCAGGGGGGAGCCACAGCACCTGAAATTCAGTTAGAAAAATTGGATCCAGCCAGGGAGAAGGAAATCCCAAGGATGATCACCAAGAATCTGGCTTGTGCTACTGGGTTAGAAGGTCATGTCATTTGCTGAAAGAGAGGACCAATGAGAAGAAGTACAAAAGAATTCACTTTTCATACAGTTTAATTTGCTTATATATTGTCCTAGAAGAGAAAGGAAGCTGTTGGATATGAAGTTCTGGAGTTCAAGACTCACAATAGTCAAGAAATATAAGCATAATTATTGACAAAAAGTGATAAATGAGATCATAGATAATTGTGTGTGTGTGTGTGTGTGTGTGTTTTGTTTTGTTTTTTTCCAATATCCCTTTCCTTTCCTCAGCATTCAAGTGAAGACATTCAGCCATGCTGGCTGGGGCTCACTCTATTCTACTCTCAACCAGGGGTGGGGTAGATGGACTACCTAAGCATTGGGAACACCATCATGAACACATGGACTGAGGCAAGTTGATCAGAATCCTTTTGGTGAGAATAGGAGAATAGGAGTACACATGAGAAGAATGTTGGTCTTAGGAACATTCATTCTACTTTTTGGAATGAAGTATTGCCTGATTCTAGGATTGCAAATAAAGCTGATTGCCACCTTTAAATTGTGATTTTGTCTTTTTGACAGTTCTGGTGGCCACAAATCAAGTCAAAGGACAATAGTGATGACTTTTGAGACCCCTTAGGGAATGCGGGAAGGAGGACACCACTCACTTCTTTGAGGTCCTCTGTCTCCCTTGTGGAGTCTCTGGGGCCTGACTTTGGAGTACCAGGAATTAATCTGTGTTGTGAAAGAACACTTGGCTTTGTTTTTTCTGATGAGTCTTAACAAAAGCTGCAGTCTTAAAGGTAGCTGACAAGGATGTTGGTAAGTAGCGGGCGGTGCAAATGCCAGCTTTTGAATTTTTTTTTAACATTTATTTATTTGTCATGATGTTCAAGCCGTGTGATACAGGACTCAAACCATGGTCAACCATGCAGAAATCCAGCACCTTAACTACCATGTCACTTGCTGACCCCAGGTGTGTTGACTCTACTCTCTTTGCTCCTTTTTCTTGCATGGTTAGGTAAGGAAGGCCTCAGGCATCTGACTACCTCAGAAACGAAATTCAATGTAGAAATGGAATATTTCATTTCATTTCATTTCTTTTCTCTTTTTAATTTTTTTGCCATATGGCTTGTGCTGGATAGAGACCAAGAAAGACACAGGGAGAGGGAAAGTGAGAAATCAACCCCCCAGGGGAATGGCCACCCTGCCATTCCGTCTCCTCTCAAAATGTTGGGCACGCTCATGCACCCAGCATATTTTTCAAGCCACTGGTCATGTCTCAAACCATGTAGTTGGCCATGTGGGATACAGAGCCTTAACTTCCACACCACCTGCTGGCCCAAGATACTTCATTTCTAAAAAATGGAGTACTCAGGTTTCTCATTATGCCTGCCTTTTACATATATGTAAGAATTGGGCCTCAGAGCAGCAAATACTTATAATAGTTATAAGAATGGTGAAATCTTCCTTAAGTATCATTTCAATTTATAAAAGTCATTTTATGGAAAATTCTACACTGCACTGGAAATGCTAAAATGTATTTAAAATGAAGGCACACAAATTAGGCCCACCCAAGGACATCAATGATACAGTCTTTTAAAAAAGATTTCAAAAAGTATCTTATTGCTATTTATTTATTTACTTATTTATGGAGAGGTTTTGTTTGTTTGTTTGTTTTTGCTATAGGGTGCGTGTGCTCGCCAGAAAGACAGAGAGAGACAGAGAGATAGAAAGAGAGAAATCGCCCCCCAGGGGGGATGGCCACGCTGCATTCCCTTCTCCTCCCTTCTCCTCTTGGGATTTGGGACATGCAGGCACTATTGCTTTTTAAAAAAGACTTCTCATAAAAGATAAAATAAGACATTTAAGTGACTAATTGATATGAAAACTAAATTCCCCAACCATTTTGCTTAGTTACTATCCCATCTCAATGACAAAAAGGAAAAGCTAGATGGGATGGCCCTATAGTCTAATAGTTAAGTAATCCACATGGCAAATTGCAGTTCAAACCAGGGCCCCAGTAGCTTGAAAAACAGATGTGGGGCGTTGAGGGGGGTGGGTACCAGATGGAGATGGCATGGGGATTAAAATGGCTAGATCCAAGACTGGTGGCTTGAAAATCACACTGAAGGGACCAGCAGTTAGCATAATGGCTATGTCACTGGACTCCCATGTGGTCGGCTGAGGTTTGAGTCCCGGATCCGGTGACTTAAACTCACACAGGGCACGTGTGTGTGTTTGCCAAAAATCCTGAGAGGAGAATGGAGGAGAAGGAACTGTGGTGTGGCCCTCCACCCTGGCAGGTGATTTCTTGCTTTCTGTCTCTCTGTCTTTCTGGTGAGTGCATGCACCCTATAGCAAAAACCTCTCCAAAAAAAAAAAAAAAAAAAAGAAAGAAAGAAAAAAAAAAAAGAAAAGAAAATCACACTGTATGCACATTCGTGCATGCCCGAAGTCTTGAGAGTAGAATGGAGGAAAAGGGATTGAGGTGTGGCCATTACCCCAAGTGGTAGTTTCTCACTTTCCCTCTCTCTCACTCTCTGTGTCTCTCTCCAGCAAGTGCACATGCCTTATAATAAACAAACAGAATAAATAAAAACAAATTTTGAGATGGATACTAACTAAGCAAAAAGATTGAGTGTATGTATATGTATGCCCCAAATCCCAATGGGCTGAAGAAATGAAGAAGGGATTGTGGTGTGATCATGCCCTATTAGGAAGAGCTTACTCTCCCAACCCCTTTCTCTCTCTGGAGACATATCCTCTGGCAATAAAAAAAAAATGATAAAGCTAGATATGGTGACACAAATGGTAGTATGCCTTTGTTAGAAGCTGGATCCATCATGAAGGCCAGTTTCAATCCTGGATTGACTTGAACACACTGGGCATGTCTGGGATGCTGGGGAGAGAACCACAGCATGGTAAGAACCTGAGGATGGAAGTCTGACTGCTTTTTCTTATTTTCCAAAATCCTTTCCAGAAGATCTGGAAGAAGTCATGCCCACAAACATTAACAGACCATTTTGACCCAATGGTAACAGGATTCTTCCTACATCCTACCCTTGGCATAGTATCTTTGTGATGCACATTAAGCCTCCTTATCTCTGTTAAAGTACATTCTTTTATAATCTCAGCAACCTTTCTTTTCCAATCACCAACTTAAAAATTATAAACCCACCTCTAACCTATGAGCCCCACTTCCACATTTCCCACCTTTTTGGGCCAGACCAATGGAAAAAATCTTCACTAAATTCCAAATCTTCACTAAATTCCAAACTCTCACACTCAAAATCAACTAAGAGGAATCCTTGTACCTGACCTCCCCCAGAAAGAGAAAGATGTGTTGCTTCCTCTCTAGGCCTACATCACTCATATTCTGCTTAGAAATAAACTGCATTATTATTTTTACAGAGTTGGTTATTTCTGTCAACAAACCTGTCAAGAGAGCAAGTCTCTCTTTTTGCCTCCACCCCCCCAAAAAAGATAAACTAATAAACATTTTTTAAAAGCCAAAAAAACCTTATAAAAGTTTTCCCGTAGGTAAATGAGCATAGGAAGTCTTTCTTTACTGTCCTATTCTTTACCATATTTTTAAAAATTTTGCTAGAGGGCTTGAGCACTTGCTGGAGAGATTCAGAGACAGAGTAAAAGAGAAGTTAATCAATCTAAGTGCCCAAGAGCTGGTGACTGGCTTGAAAAATTGTGACATTATGAAATAATATTCAGCCACAAGAAACAATGAGATCCTGGTATTCAATTCACAGTGGATGAATATAGAAGATGTTATGATAAGCAGTGAGCCAGACTATGAAAAACACACACTGTATATCCCTGCTCACTATATACTGGATGTCTGCATTCTATGGCAGAAATGGAAAGATCTAAATATATTTTAATAGGGAAGATAAATGTAATGTAAATACCACAGGCTATAAAAGAGAGGAGTGGATGATGGGGAAAAGAGAAGAAACACGTAACAGTTACAAGAATGTAAAGATCTCTATTGAAAATTATGTACTTGGGCCAGCCAAGTGGCACAGTGGTTAAAGCAACTATAGGGTTGTCAGGAAAGTCATGACACATTCTTGCATAGGAAAACATAAAAACACATTATTACTTTCCTGATGATCCAATAGATCCCATGTGGCAAACAGCACAGTTTTAGTCCCAGATCTGGCAGCTTGAAGAACACACCAGGCATATATGCAAGTGTGCCAAAAATCCTGAGAGGAGAATGGAGGAGAAAGGATTACAGTGTGGTCAGCCCTCTTAGGGGGATACATTTTTCCTCTCTCTTTCTCCAATGCATGTGCGCTATAGCAAATCTAAAATAAAAAATAAAAATAAATAAAGAAAATGATAAAATGATGTTTATGGTAATACCATTGATTTGATTGTCATGTACTGCATGAATACTTTGAAAAACCATATTTTGTGCTATAAAGAGGAAATGTAAATAAGAAATCATAAAATTTAGAACCAGCAGATTGCATCAAATTTCACAAAGCAGACTCCCTGGTTTGTATTCTTGACACAGCAACTTGAAAGTCACACCAGGTACATGTATGTGTGTGCCCAAAGTCCAGAGAGGCAACTGGAGGAGAAGGGACTGCAGTGTGGCCATCTCTCCTGAGAAGTTAATTTCTCACTTTCCTTCTCTCTCGCACTCTCTGGCAAGCACGCCTGCCTGTGTGCTCTCTCTAATGAATGCACATAGCCTATAGCAAAAACAAAAAAATTAAAATCATAAAATAAAATAAAAAAAAATTAGGAACAAGCAGATTGCATGGAGGTTAAGGCGGCTGGATTCCACATGACTGACTGCACGGTTCTAGTCCTGGACCCAACAGCTTGAAAATCATACCAGACACATGTGCTTGTGTAGCTAAAGTTCTGAGAGAACAGAGGAGAAGGGATTGGTGCACGACCATCTCCATTGGGGTGGGGCAGTGTGATTTCTTACTCTCTCTCTTTGTCTGGTAAGTGCAAGCAACCTATAGCAAACATACATAAATAAACAAACAAACAAACAAATAATTGGGATAAAGAGGGGGAGCAAGGTGAAATGAAAAAGTACTCCCCACAGAGAATGATCATGGCACAATCCCCTCTTTTGCATCCTCCTCTCCTCTGGATTTTTGGCACACGTGTACCCTGTGTGTACCCTGTGTGTTTCTCAAGCTGTAGGTTTCAGGGATTTAAACTGTTCAGTTAGCCATGTGGGATCCAGCCATCTTAACCACCATGCCAGAGGCTGGCCCCAGTCCTATTCTTTAAAGGGCAGTCAGTAATCTAGTTAAGAAAAAAGTTGAGGACCCAGCTGATGGTGTAAGAATAACTTTAAATTATGTCTTTCTGCTCTGTAGAGATAAAATTTAACCTTTGCCTTTGCCGGATGCCCTTGTGATAAACTGCCCTTGTGATAAACTGCCCCGACAGACTTAATTATGCAAACCTCCAGGAATGGAGCAAAAGGAATGTGGACATGGAACTAGAAAGACAACCCATGCACGTGTGTCACAAGACTGCCACCCTTCCCCCTAGAAATGAACTACCCGTTAAACTTCCGCATACCTTCTCCTGCTTATAAAAAGACCTATAACCCTAAAAACGGGGTCCTCGCTCAGGCCTGCTGCGTCAGGTGTTTGCTTGGACCCCAGCCGGCTGGAAAAATAAAACCTCTTGCGTTTTGCATCAAGAACCGACTCTTGTGGTTGATTGGGGGTCGCGTACCCTCTGGACGGAAAGCGCGCCAAGCCAGGCGGCCGGCGCCCTAACATTTTGGGGGCTCGTCCGGGATATCGCGGCTACCCATCATCTACAACGTCGGCCTTGGAGGTAAGCCTAAAAAAACCCCTGATTGTTTGTCGACTTTCTTGTTTGTTTCAGTGTGGTACCCAATAGTCTGTTTCAGGTTTCGCAGCCGTTCGGCCTATTGTAAAATAGCTGAACTGTGGTTGGTAGACGTGCCCGGAGAACCACAGGCTGCAGCCCTGGGGGACGCCCTAAGGGCGGAGGAGGATTAGGGACGCCTGATCGTCTCCTACGGTAAGGGTGCAGGTCGGGTACATATTTTGGCCTGCGCCCATCTGAATCTGTCCTAAGATTGTGGAAAACAAAAATCGGTAGTTACTTTCTGTTTGTCTTGTCCTGTTCTTTGTTCTGTTGTTTGTACTCTTAACCTAACCATTGACGATGGGACAGACTGTGGTGACTCCTTTAAATTTGACTCTCAGACACTGGACTGAAGTGAAGGGAAGAGGTCGCGACCTGTCTGTAGAAATTAAAAAGGGACTCTGGCAGACGTTTTGTGCCTCTGAGTGGCCCACCTTTGGTGTTGGGTGGCCACCCGAAGGCACGTTTGACCTTAACGCTATCCTTTCCATCAAAGACATTGTCTTTCAGAAGGGACCAGGAAGTCATCCGGACCAGCAAGCGTACATCATCGTTTGGCAAGATCTGATCCAAAACCCACCTTCGTGGGTTCGACCATGGTTGCCCAGGCCCCGTCCAAACCCCCCTCAGGTCCTGGTGGCCCAGTCCCCCAAGCCTCCAGAGGGTTCAGACCTTACCAAACGTCCTAAGCGAATCTATCCAGAGACCCAAGACCTCTTTCTCCTAGACACCCCTCCCCCATACCCCCCGTCCCTTCTGCTAAATGAAGAAAGGCGCAGAGACCCCGGAGTGCCACCTAACGTTAGACTTGGTCCTTCCGCCCCCTCTGAGGGTGCCCTTCTAGGGCCTGCTCAGGGCACTAGGAGTCAACGTCGCGCACTCCCGTCTCCTGATACCACTGTGGCACTGCCCTTACGGGCCTATGGGCCCCCACCTCCGCCTACCGACGAGGGGCTACCTCCCCTACAGCCTCTCCAATATTGGCCCTTTTCTTCCTCTGACCTTTACAACTGGAAAACTAACCACCCCCCTTTCTCCGAGGACCCCCAGCGCCTAACCAGCCTGGTAGAGTCCCTAATGTTCTCTCATCAGCCAACATGGGACGATTGCCAGCAGCTCCTGCAGACTCTCTTCACCACCGAAGAGAGAGAGAGGATCTTACTCGAAGCAAGAAAAAATATCCCGGGGGCAGATGGACGTCCCACTCAGCTTCCTAACCTTATCGAGGCTGCTTTTCCTCTCTCTCGACCCAACTGGGACTACAATTCGGCAGAAGGTAGGGAGCGACTGACAGTCTATCGCCAGGCTCTAGTGGCTGGCCTCCGTGGGGCTGCCAGGCGCCCCACTAATTTGGCTAAGGTAAGAGAGGTTATGCAGGGCGCTACAGAACCCCCGTCAGTGTTTCTTGAGCGTCTCATGGAGGCATTCAGGCGGTTTACCCCTTTTGACCCTGCTTCTGAGGGACAGAGAACCTCCGTAGCTATGGCCTTCATTGGACAATCAGCATTAGATATTAAGAAAAAACTCCAGAGACTCGATGGGTTGCAGGATCTCTCTTTACAGGACTTAGTTAAAGAAGCAGAAAAAGTATATTATAAAAGAGAAACAGAAGAAGAAAGAGAACAGAGGAGGGAAAAAGAAAGGGAGGAAAGAGAGAGTAAAAAGGAAAAAAGACAAGAAAAAAACCTAGCTCGGATCCTGGCCACTGTAGTGCGGGAAAGGGGACAAGAACGGGGCCCCAACAAGGGACTAAAGCCTAGTCGTATCCCACTAGACAAAGACCAGTGTGCTTATTGTAAAGAAAAAGGACATTGGGCAAAAGACTGTCCTAAAAGGGCCAAGAAAAACAAAGTGCAGCCGCCCCCTCCGGCCGAAGTACTTGCACTGCACGAGGACTCAGACTAGGGGGGACGGGGCTCGGAGCCCCTCCCCGAGCCTAGGGTAACTCTAAAAGTGGAGGGGAAGCCAATTAATTTTTTAGTCGACACTGGGGCCCAACACTCAGTGTTACTGGCACCATCGGGGCCACTTTCTAAGAAAAAATCTTGGGTCATAGGGGCAACCGGGCACCAGCAGTATCCATGGACCACCAATAGAACAGTTGACCTCGGAAGAGGCCTAGTGACCCACTCCTTCTTGGTCATTCCTGAATGTCCGGCACCCCTCCTTGGGAGAGACTTACTTACCAAAATGGGGGCACAGATTAATTTTACCCCACGGGGTCCAAAGGTTACTCCGGACGTGCAGACATTAGTCCTAACTGTACGCCTACAAGATGAACACCGGCTTTTTGAAAGTCAAGATAGTAACACTGGCCCCCTTCATGCTTGGCTGCAAAAATATCCTAAAGCCTGGGCCGAGACAGCTGGAATGGGATTAGCCACCAACAGGCCCCCAATACTAATAGAACTAAAAGCTACAGCTACCCCTGTGGCACTACGCCAATACCCTATGACTAAAGAAGCCCGAGAAGGTATCAGGCCTCACATACAACGCCTCCTACACCTGGGTATTCTTAAAAAATGCCAGTCTCCTTGGAATACCCCCTTGCTGCCCGTAAAAAAAACCCGGCTCAAGTGACTATCGCCCTGTGCAAGACTTGCGGGAGGTCAATAAGCGGGTACAGGACATCCATCCCACAGTACCTAATCCATATAACCTGCTAAGTTCTCTACCTCCAGAACGGGACTGGTATACTGTCTTAGACTTAAAGGACGCTTTCTTCTGCCTGCGACTGCACCCCTCCAGCCAGAATATATTTGCCTTTGAATAGAGGGACCCCGACACGGGGATCACGGGACAATTAAGATGGACTCGACTCCCTCAGGGTTTCCGGCACTCGCCTACTATTTTTGATGAAGCCCTCCATCAGGACCTCGCACACTTCCGCGCCAGCCACCCTGAGGTGACCCTCCTACAGTATGTAGACGACTTGTTGCTCGCAGGAGCAACCGAAGAAACATGTCGGCAGGGCACTGGACTGCTGCTAGAAGAACTGGCCCGCCTGGGGTATCGCGCCTCTGCTAAAAAGGCCCAAATCTGTCAACAAGAGGTAACATACTTGGGCTATACTTTAAGGGGTGGAAAGAGGTGGCTCACCGAAGCCAGAAAACGGACTGTAACCCAGATCCCCGTTCCTCGCACGCCCCGGCAAGTGCGAGAATTCTTGGGGACGGCGGGATTCTGCCGCCTATGGATACCGGGGTTCGCCGCTATGGCTTCTCCTCTTTACCCCCTGACTAAAGAGGGAACCCCCTTCGAGTGGGGCGTTGACCAACAACAGGCTTTTGATGACATAAAAAAAGCCTTACTATCAGCCCCAGCTTTGACCCTGCCTGATGTGACAAAACCTTTCACTCTATATGTAGATGAAAAAAAGGGGGTGGCCTGAGGGGTGCTCACGCAACCCTTAGGGCCTTGGAAAAGACCGGTGGCCTATCTCTCAAAAAAACTGGATCCAGTGGCTGGGGGATGGCCGGCTTGCCTGAGATCGATAGCGGCTGTGGCGACACTGGTAAAAGATTCTGACAAATTGACTATGGGACAAAAATTACTAGTCATTGCCCCACACGCTTTAGAGAGCATCATCCGGCAGCCCCCCGACCGATGGCTGTCCAATGCTCGTATGACTCATTACCAGAGTCTCTTGTTAGACAAGGACAGGGTCCAGTTTGGACCCCCGGTCAATCTCAACCCTGCCACGCTGCTGCCAGAGACCTCCGCCAAGGGGGCTGTCTTCCATACCTGCCAAGAAGTCCTGGCGGAAGAAACCGGAACCCGACGGGATCTCCAAGATCAGCCGCTACCAAATGCCCAGCTGACCTGGTTCACTGACGGAAGCAGCTACATCATAGAAGGTAAAAGGGTGGCAGGGGCGGCTGTAGTGGACGACGACCAGACGGTCTGGGTGAGTAGTTTGCCTGAGGGAACATCAGCCCAGAAAGCTGAACTCATCGCCTTGACTCAGGCCCTGCGTCTGGCAGAGGGAAAGGTCATAAATATTTACACTGATAGCCGGTATGCCTTCGCTACCGCCCATGTCCATGGGGCTATCTATAGACAACGAGGCTTACTGACCTCAGCTGGTAAAGATATCAAACATAAAGAACAGATCTTGGAATTGCTAGAGGCTATACACCTCCCTAAGAAGGTCGCTATTATCCACTGCCCCGGGCATCAAAAGGCAAAATCCCGGGTAGCAGAGGGAAACCGGCGAGCAGATCAGGCGGCTAAGCGGGTGGCCCAGGGGCTTAATATACTACCACTACATGAGACGATCGACTCAGGTCCCTCGGGTGAGACTCTTTCATATTCCGAACAAGACCTACTAGAAATAAATAAAATGGGACCTCACTCCGTGACCCCAGAGGGGGTACGTAAGACTGTCGAGGGAAAGACTATCCTCCCTCGAGAACAAGCAATTGCTTTCCTCGATCAGCTTCATAAGTTGACACACCTAGGCTCAAAACATCTAATTACCTCAGTCCGGCAGTCCTCGTTCCATGTCATAAACCTGCGCAGACTCGCCGAAACAATAGTTAACCGATGCAGACCCTGCCAATTAGTTAACGCCTACCCAGACAAGACACCACAAGGAAAGCGGCTTCGTGGACATCGTCCGGGAAGTTACTGGGAAGTGGACTTTACTGAAATAAAACCAGGCAAATATGGCTACAAGTATCTGCTAGTGCTGGTTGACACATTCTCAGGGTGGGTCGAAGCCTTCCCCACTAAAAAAGAGACTGCTCAGACAGTTGCCAAGATAATCCTAGAAGAAATCTTCCCGAGATTCGGGGTGCCACTGGTTATTGGGTCCGACAATGGCCCCGCTTTTGTTGCCCAGATTAGTCAGGGACTGGCTAGGGTCCTGGGGTCTGACTGGAAATTGCATTGTGCTTATAGGCCCCAAAGCTCAGGACAGGTTGAGAGAATGAATAGAACCCTAAAAGAGGCCATGACAAAATTGGCTTTAGAGACTGGCATAAAAGATTGGACAGTCCTCCTTCCCTTCGCCCTGTTCCGCGCGCGAAATACACCTGGCCCCTTCGCCTTAACCCCTTTCGAGATTCTATATGGGGCACCGCCGCCTTTGACTAATGTATACCTCTCTTGTTCCCACTCCCAAGCTTCTCAATCTCTTTATGCTAGACTAAAAGCCCTTGAATTTGTCCAAAAAGAAACTTGGGCTCAACTTGCAGAGGCCTACAAGCCAGGAGACTCCCAGGTGCCTCACCAGTTCCAGGTTGGAGATTCAGTGTTCATCCGACGACATAGAGCGGCCACCCTCGAACCTCGGTGGAAGGGACCGTACCTGGTGCTGCTGACCACTCCAACGGCAATAAAGGTTGATGGCATCGCTTCTTGGATCCACGCCTCCCATGCTAAACCAGCGCCTCCGCCAGACCCCACTTGGAAGGTGGAAAAACTGGATCACCCACTCAAGCTCCGCATTCGCCGCGGCAGTCTTGCTCCTCCTGATGCCTCTGCCTGCGATAAGTAGTGCCAACCCCCATAAGCCCCTGTCCCTTTCTTGGGTAATCTCCCGTGTGGGTGATAACCACGTTGTTAACATCACCACTCGCACGGCCCCATTGGGAACTTGGTTTCCCACCCTAGAATTTGATCTCTGTGACCTCGTGGGTGACTTGTGGACTAAGTCCATCCAGGATCCCTTCAGGCTGCAGTATGGATGCGCGGGTCCGGGCACTAAATCAGGCACCTACGATCATTACTTTTATGTCTGCCCTGGTAGCAACTCTTACAAATGTGGGGGCACCGCACATTTCTTCTGTTATGATTGGGATTGTGTGTCCACCGGCTACATTTCTTGGACTCCGCCACACCCAGATCCTCTGATAACTGTTACTAGAGGGCCATGGCGAGGCCCTAACACCTGGGACGCTTGCAAAGGTACCCTCACTAGATGCAACCCCGTTCAGGTCACCTTTACTGCTGAGGGTAAGCGAAGAACCCAAGATTGGCTCATCGGGAAAATGTGGGGCCTTAGACTATATGCCACGGGGGCGGATCCCGGCATCGCCTTTTCCATCAGGCTGCGCGTACAAGACCCTCCTACTGCACCTGTGGGGCCCAATTCTGTCCTGATTGAACAAGAATCACCACCCAAAGTTCCCCAGGTCCCTCAAACATCCGCCATTCCTATCCCTCAGAAACCCCCAGTACCCAGCCCCACAGTTCAGTCCACCCTCACCCCAAGTACTCCGAACCCCCCCGGTACTGGGCAGAGACTTCTCAATTTAGTACAGGGAGCCTTCTCTGCCCTCAATTCCTCTAGTCCCAGCCTTACCGAGTCCTGTTGGCTGTGCTTAGCCTCGAGCCCCCCTACTATGAGGGCATAGCTTTCCCAGGAACCTATAACACCACTCCCTCCCCCCACTCCTGCAGTTGGAACTCTACGCTCACCCTCGCAATGGTCTCAGGACAGGGCACCTGCCTCGGCAAAGTGCCCTCTGACCGCCAACATCTGTGTAATAAGACTATTTCAACCATCCACTCCACTGATACATACTTAGTGCCCCCTCCTGGGAGTTGGTGGGCTAGTACTACTGGGCTGACCCCTTGCGTCTCTTCCTCGGTGTTTAACCCCAACTCTGACTACTGTGTTCTAGTACAGGTACTCCCCAGAGTCATCTATTATGCTTCTGACACCTTTGAAAACCAATTTGGCCTAAAACATTTTAGACAAAAGAGGGACCCAGTCTCACTGACCACCCTGGCAGTATTATTAAGCCTCGGAGTGGCCGCGGGCATTGGAACCGGGACAACTGCACTTATACAGGCCCCCCAATATGCAGAAAGCCTGCGTGCAGCCATAGACGAAGATCTACGGGCCGTAGAAAACTCTATAACTAAACTTCAAGAGTCCCTAACCTCCTTGTCTGAAGTAGTATTACAAAACAGGCGAGGACTTGACCTCCTATTCCTTAAAGAAGGGGGACTATGTGCTGCTTTGAATGAACAATGCTGTTTCTATGCAGACCATTCAGGAGTCGTTAAAGACTCCATGACTAAACTTCGAGAACGGCTAGACAAAAGGCGTCAAGACCGAGAAGCCCAGCAGGGATGGTTCGAAAGTTGGTATAGCCGTTCCCCCTGGCTCACCACCCTTGTCTCTAGTTTGCTCGGTCCCCTAATTATACTCCTTCTCATCTTAACCTTCGGGCCTTGCATTTTAAACCGCCTAGTCACTTTCGTCCGTGAGCGGGTAAGCGCAGTTCAAGTACTCATGCTCCGACAATAATATCAGACTCTCCAACAGTCAGAAAATTATTCTAATGCTCTTGTGGGTCCATAAGTTTTATGATTAAAACTTCTCCCAAAAAACGCAAAATGGGGGAATGTAAGAATAACTTTAAATTATGTCTTTCTGCTCTGTAGAGATAAAATTTAACCTTTGCCTTTGCCGGATGCCCTTGTGATAAACTGCCCTTGTGATAAACTGCCCCGACAGACTTAATTATGCAAACCTCCAGGAATGGAGCAAAAGGAATGTGGACATGGAACTAGAAAGACAACCCATGCACGTGTGTCACAAGACTGCCACCCTTCCCCCTAGAAATGAACTACCCGTTAAACTTCCGCATACCTTCTCCTGCTTATAAAAAGACCTATAACCCTAAAAACGGGGTCCTCGCTCAGGCCTGCTGCGTCAGGTGTTTGCTTGGACCCCAGCCGGCTGGAAAAATAAAACCTCTTGCATTTTGCATCAAGAACCGACTCTTGTGGTTGATTGGGGGTCGCGTACCCTCTGGACGGAAAGCGCGCCAAGCCAGGCGGCCGGCGCCCTAACAATGGCATTGTGGTTATGTCACTGGACTCCCACATGGTTGACCATGGTTCAAGTCCTGGACCTACCAGCTTGAAACTCAAGGCAGGCATGTGTGCATGCATGCCCAAGATTCCAGGAGGAGAATGTAGGAGAAGGAATTGTGGCTTGGCCATTCCCAGGCCTGGGGGGTGGGGGTGATTTCTCACTTTCCCTCTCACTGTCTGTCCTCCCCTCCACCACCAGCAATGTGCCCTAAGGCAAAAAAAATCAAAATAAAAAGACAGAAAAAAACAAGTTGAAAGGACCACCTGTCAGCTCAGTTGATCTCCAAACTACAACTTTCTGGCATTTTAGTTGACTATTTTGAAACTCTTTAAATTTGTATCATTAGGAAATTTCCTTTCATAAGGGTATCTTCCCTTTTCACTCTGGGAAGAGAAAAGATTCAGTCCCTGGAAATTCTAGTCTATGCCTTTCTTTGTTTTGGCAAACCTAAGTGTTTAGATCTAAATTCTATGTCTTTAAAATGCAAATTCTCTGCCTTGTTTCACTTAAGTCATCCCTTTAGGATAGCCTAATTAAGGATTGCTTAGGGCACTTGTTCAAGTAATCATTGATAATTTTTTTTCTTTTTTTGGAGAGATTTTTGCTATAGGGCATGTTCGCTTGCCAGAGAGACAGAAAATCACCCCCCAGGGGGGATGGCCACGCCACAATCCCTTTTCAAAGGCATAGACACTATATCCAGTATCTTCTCCGACCATGATGGAATTAAACTTGATATTAATCTTAGGAAAAATGCTCAAAAATATACAAATATATGGAAACTAAATAACCTACTTCTGAATGACTTCATGACTACTGAAAAGATTAAGACTGAAATCGGGACCAAGAGTTGGCATAATGGCTATGTTGCTGGACTCACCTGCGGTTCAAGTCCCAGATCTGGTGGCGTAAAACCCACGCCAGGCGCATGTGCATGCATGCCCAAAATCCCAAGAGGAGAATGGAGGAGAAGAAACTGCAGCATGGCCATTCCCCCTGGGGGGTGATTTCTTGCTTTCTGCCTCTCTGTCTCTGTTTCTCTCTGTCTTTCTGGCAAGCACACATGCCCTATAACAAAACCTCTCTCAAAAAAAAAAAAAAAAAAGCATGGAAACAAATGATAATGAGTACACAAGTTTCCATAATTTATGGGACACAGCGAAAACAGTCATAAGAGGAAAGGTCATAGCAATTAATGCAAACAAGAAAAAGATGGAAAGGTGGCAAAAGGACAACCTAACATCATGTCTCAGGAAATTGGAAAGACAGCAACAAAAACATCCAAAATATGCCAGGAGAAAAGAAATAATAAAATTTCGAGCAGAATTAAATGAAATAGAAAATTGGCGAATTATACAGGAAATAAATCAAAGCAAAAGCTGGTTCTTTGAAAAGATAAACCAGATTGACATGCCATTAGCTAGACTAATTAAGAAGAAGAGAGAAAGGAACCAGATACAAATTCTCAGTGAATCAGGCAACATTTCAACAGACATAACAGAAATACAAAACATCATTAGAGGACACTATGAGCGACTATATGCCAAAAATGAAGAAAATCTAGATGAGATGGACAAATTCCCAGGGACATATAATTACCAAGATTGACTCAAGAAGACCTCCCGACAAAGAAAAGCCCAGGTCTCAATGGCTTCACTACTGAATTTTACAAAACTTTTAAAGAAGAAGTAACCCCATCCTACTCACACTGTTTCTAGAGATCCAAAAGGCAGGAACCCTTCCAAATTCATTCTATGAAGCCTCCATTACCCTCATTCCCAAAACAGATTAAGCATACGACAAAAAAGGATAACTACAGACCTGTATCTCTGATAATAAAGATGCAAAAATTTTCAACAAGATACTTGCTAACCATATTCAACAGCATATAAAAAAGGTTATTCATCACGACCAGGTGGTTTTATTCCAGGGATGCAAGGGTGGTTCAACATACGCAAAATCATAAATGTAATACACCATATTAACAGAAAGAAAGATAAAAATCATATGATCATTTCAATTGATGCAGAGAAAGCATTTTTTTTTCTTTTTTTGGAGAGGTTTTTGCTATAGGGCACGTGCGCTCGCCAGACAGAGAAAGAGAGACAGAATGCGAGAAATCACCCCCCAGGGGGGATGGTCACACCACAATCCCTTCTACTCCATTCTCCTCTCGGGATCTTGGGCACACACGCACACGCACCCGGCGTGAGTTTAAGCCACCATGTCCGGGGCTTGAACCATGGTCGACTACGTGGGAGTCCAGCGACATAGCCATTACACTAACTGCTGGTCCCCGAGAAAGCATTTGACAAAATACAACATCATTTCATGATTAAGACTCTAAGTAAAATTGGCATAGAAGGATCATTTCTCAGCATAATAAAAGCCATCTATGAAAAACTTGTAGCTAACATTATACTGAATGGGGAAAAGCTGAAAACCTTTCCACTAAAAACTGGTACAAGACTAAGTTGCCCACTTTCTCTGCTCCTATTCAATATAGTACTGGAAGTCCTATCCAATGCGATCAGACAAGAGAAGGAAATAAAAGGCATTACAATAGCAAAAAAAAGAGCTGAAATGATCTCTGTTTGCAAATGACATGATTGTATACATAGAAGACCCAACAGTATCCATGAGAAAACTTCTTGAAGTAATAAATGCATACAGTAAAATGTCAGGATACAAAATTAACTTACAAATATCTATAGTATTTCTATGTACAAACAACAAGCAGAGAGAGACGGAACTGAAGAAAATAATCCCATTTATCATAGCCACAAGAAGTATAAAATACTTAGGAATAAAACTAACAAAAGAAGTCGAAGACCTCTATAAGGAAAACTGTGAAAACCTTTAAAAGGAAATAAAAAAGGACACAAGAAAGTGGAAGGACATCCCATGTTCCTGGATTGGGAGAGTTAATATAATCAAAATGGCCATCCTACCCAAATTAATCTACATATTTAATGCAACCCCTATAAAATTATAAGAGACATTCTTCATAGATCTAGAAAAAACAATCATAGAACTTGTCTGGAATCATAAAAGACCCCAAATTGCTAAAGCCATCCTGTGCAAGAGGAGTGGAGTAGGTGGCATCTCACTTCCTGACCCCCAAAATATTAAAATCGAAACAGCATGGTATTGGCACAAAAACAGACATGAGGACCAATGGAACAGAGTAGAGACCCCAGAAATAAATCCCAAAACACACAGCCAACTCATCTTTGATAAAGGGTACCAGTCAATCCAATGGGAAAAGGAAAACCTCTTTAGCAAATGGTGCTGAAAAAACTGGGTATCGACCTGCAGAAAGATGAATCTGAACCCCTATCTGTCACCATTAACAAAAATCAACTCAAAGTGTATCAAAGATCTAAACCTAAGATTGCAAACTATAAAACTACTGGTGGAAAACACTAGGGAAACTCTGGGAGAAGTTGGGGTAGACAAGGACTTCTTAAGCAAAACCCCAAAGCACAGACAATAATCCTCAAAACAGACAGGTGGGATTACATCAGATTAAGAGGTTTCTGCACAGCAAAGAACACCATAATTAGAACCCTCAAAATAGTAGAGAATTTTTGTTAACTGTGCCTCAGATAAGGGACTGATACTAGAATACACAGAGTGCCTTACCCAAAAGAAAATGATTTACCCAATTTAAAGCTGGGAAAATAAGCTGAATGAACAACTCTCTAAGGAAGTCGCACAAACAGCCAGAAAAGATATGAAGAAATGTCCAACATCCCTCATCATAAGGGAGTTGCAGATTAAAACCACAATGAGATACCACCTAACCTCAGTCGGAATGGCAAAGATTAAAAAAATAATAATAATAAGTGCTGCAGGGAATGTGATAAAAGGGGAACACTCTTACATTGCTGGTGGGAATGTAAACTGGTCCAACCACTATGGAGAACAATATGGAGGTTCCTCAAAGACCTTCAAATAGAACTACCATATGATCCAGCAATTCCACTCCTAGGTATCTACCCAAAGGACAGGAGAATGCTCAGTCAGAAAAGCACTTGCACAGTTATATTTATTGCAGCATTATTCATGATTTCTAAGAGATGGAACCAACCCAAATGTCTACAAATGAATTAATGGATTGAAAAAGTGTGGCACATATACTCCATGTGATATTATTCAGCCATAAAAAACAACAAGGCCCTGGAATTTGATAGAAAATGGACGAATATGAAAGATTTGTTGCAGAGCGAAGCAAGTCAGGCTGTGAAAGAGAGACAGACATTATATGTCTCCACTTAACATAAACTGACTGTCTGCACTCTATGATAGAGACTGAAAGACTGGAGGATATAAAAGCATTAAAAATTGTTATGGACACTAGAAACAAAGTGGAAGGAGAGTGTGGGAGCAGAAGAGCACATGAAAGGAAATTTGGAGAAGAAATAGAGAGGTAAGATATTGGTAGGACAGAGATGTGGTTAATTACCTGTTGAGTATGTGTATAGTATTCTCAACTGGACTGAGGTGTATATCACACTAGGCAGTCTCTTTACAATCTAAATGATGTATAGGGATTGAATGTATAAATAATAATAATAATAATAATAATAATAAAAAGAGAAAAAAAAGTAAACGCAGACATTCTTTTGCTGATTTTTCCTTCAGGAACTGGAACTTAGGCTTTCCTTTCAAGCATTTCAAACTCATTTGTAACCTGCCATTTCCCTATCCACCCTCAAGCATCCCCTCCTGCTTCTAGTTGTCTCACCTCTTAGGGCCAGGCCACTGTAAAAGACTCTTTATTCTAATTGACAACTCTCAGTCTCAAAACCTATTAAGAGGAACCACTGTGTCAGAGCACACTGAGAAACACTTGTCTTTCTCCTGATCAGTCACTCAATCTCGTGCTTAGAAATAAACTACATTAACTATTATTTCTGCAGAGCTTGATTATTTCCATTGACAGTCTGTACGTCTATGTTGTACATCTGTGTGTGTGTGTGTGTGTGTGTGTGTGTGTGACTTAATTTGTCAGAGGGTGCATGCACTTGCCAGGGAGAAATAGAGAGAGAGAGAGAGAGATAAAGAGAGAGAAAGTGAGAAAAGCACACTCCATGAAGAATAATCACACTGCAATGTCTTCTCTTTTGGGAATTTTGGGCACACAGGTACACACATACAGCCTGTTTCTCAGCTCACCAAATCTGGCACTTGAACTATGAGGTCAGCTGTGTGAGATCCAGCTACCTTAAACACCATGCTGACAGCTGGCCTGATATTCTTCATGTTGCTGAAAAACAGGAAAGAGGCTTAGAAAAGAAACTTGGTCCAGCCATGGCAGCAAACACCAGAAGACACCATTGCATGGTATTGAGGCCACATGGGAAGCTCAGGTTTGACTTTCAGCACAGTGGTTGAGCCTGTGGTCCTGGCATCACTTCCAAGAGTGTGCAAAACTGTGTTAAACTACAGGATTTTTTTAAAAGTGTAGAAACAAGAAGTTTTTATTTAACTTTTACTTAATTGGCCTAAGAAAGAGGATAATCCCTGATGCTGCCTCTTACTAGGTCCTGAGTACTTAAGTGAATCTTCTTGATATTTAAAGTTTATGGCTGACAACTGTGTAACCTATATCTGACTTTTGAAGTCTCTTAACTCGGGTTAAAGTAACTAATTTCTACAGCAACCTGTGATTCTATTTAATTCAGTGTTTTCAGTCTTTTAGTATTTTTACCAAACTTTTCAAAATCAAAACCACATCTTTTTATCTCAAACTACTGGTCCAATTTTCTAAAAGAGCCCCTGAAGTCCAAAAGAGAAATTTTAAACCAATTATATTTAAGTGTTAAATGATATGGGAAGCATTATCAAATAAGAAATGTTTAACTTGCTTTGAGTTATATTTTATGAGTGTGTTATTTCTATGTTTTCCAAAAAGTTGTATGAAATTCTAGAAATCTTGTAAATTATCCGTCATCATTCTGGTTATTATGCTAAATTGTATGCTATAGAAATAAACAAATTTTCTTGATGATTGTATTATTATTACGAATTATTATCAGATATTTAGCCATAGTTATTTTGTCTTATTCTCCACAGTTAATTGCTTTATTCTCATGCCTTTCTAAAAGCTTTTGCAAGAAACTATAATCCTAATGTGTTGTGTATTCAAAGATGTTATAAAAAGAATTTAAAAATACTCTGACAAATATGTTTCTAATCAGTTTGGACAAGGTAAAAGCACTTTCCAAAACTTTAATTAAGAAACTGTTAAGCCGGCTGGTGGTATACTGGCTAAGGTAGCTGAATCCCAACTGGCCAGCTGTGCTGCTTGAGTCCTGGACCCAATGGCTTGAAAGACACATGAGGTGTGTGTGTCTGTGTGTGTGTGTGTGCCCGCACATGCATGTGCCCATGCACACGTGCCCGAAATTCCAAAAGGAGGGAGAGATGGAGAAGGAATTGCAGAATGACCATTTCCCATGTCTATGTGTGGAGGTGCTTTCTTTCTTTCTCTCTTTCTCTGTCTCTCTCTGGTGAGCATACATGCCTTCTAGCAAATTAAAAAACAAAAGAAAGAAACTGAGGAGGCTGAGGCTAGAAGGTAGTACAGTGATAAATGTGATGTTGTGTGAGATTAATCCAACATTAGAAGGTTCCGGATTCATGTGTAGAGACCTCCCTGAGTATGCTGGGCATATGAATGCCCGTGTCTGGTGCTGGCTGAGGCTGAGTGTAGATATGATGGCAAGACCCTGTCGGGGGTGCTGTCTCTCTTTCTCTGTCTCTTTCCACACTGTAGACATCTTTTCTCAAGACTTCAGAGCAGGACTTCCTATCATACTGACATGGGGGTGTTGGGTGACCAGACCCAACGCCTGTGCTGGTTCTTGTCTGACTCTCACAAAGAATTAGAGATGTGGACACCGAGAGGAGAGTAAAGCAGTGCTTATTAGGCAAGGGGAAAAAGCTTCCAATTCAGTGGAAGGGAGCCCTGAATGGGTTGCTGAAGAGGAGTTGGAGGTTTTTATCTAGCAGTCTGAGCAATGGGCTACCTCTCTGACAAGGCAGTGAGCTCAGTGGCCTTTAGAAAATAATTACATGGTAGTCTGGGTAATTTAGTACCCTATTCTTCATGGAGTCAGCTGACTTGAGCAATCTGTACTTCTCCTTAGACTCTAGTTACTAAAGAGAAACTGTTGCCCTTAGTTATAGTTGCTCTTTGGCAGAGAAATCAGCCACTGTGACTCCATCTTGGTCTTATCCTATCTATATGCTCAATATCCCTATCTCTTGCCTTATTAGTAAAAAGTTATAAATTATTTTTTAAAGAATCATTTTATTTAACTTTATTTATTCATTTATTTAAACTTGACCATAAAGAGACAGAGTGAGAGAGAGGAAGGGGGGGGAGTGAGAAAGTAAGCTGCCAGGTCCGGGAGTTGAACCACTGTTAACCAAGTGGGAGTCCAGTGTCCTTAACCACCACAGCACCTGCTGGCCCCAGAAGTCATAAATTTTTTACAGACATGTAAAAGGGGTATATATTTTACATTAACCAGATCATATAAGAAAAATATAAGGATTTCATTAAAAAGAAAAACACAATGGCTTCCTTTTGGGACCTTAACTCTGTCTACCTATAAGTGGGTCTAACTCCTATCTCAATACAACTACTACCCTTTTCATTTTTCCTTGCTTAGGTCTATCTCTTTCACATGGCAAGACAATGCTACAATTAGGGCTTCAGATTCAGTGGCTTCTGTGCTTTAATTTAACCTAGTCATGGGATGCAGATGATAGACTGGAGTGTTGCCTGATTCTAGAATCACAAATAAAGTCAATTAAGATCTTAAAAAGGGGAGGTGGGTGCAGAATGTTGGTCTCTTTCTTTCTAGAATTTTGGTCATTGTAAATCTGGAGCTACTGGTAGTTGTTCTGGCTGTTAATGGAGAGAGTCTAACTGGGGATGAAGGAGGAACCTAGGGAAAACAGAGCTGAGAGACAGAGAATACAGGACTGGATTTTCAGTATCATTAGTCCCATTCCTAGATAGAGCCAAATAGAAAGGTAGTGTCTTCCTTTGAATTTTTCACTATGTCAGTGAGAGTTTGCCTTCCTGAAATGGTTGGGGTTGCTCTGACAGTGTCCTGTCTTGTGTAGACTAGTGGCTAAGGGTGCCATGTGAGGATGTGAGAAGATACAGAAGGGGACCCTATGAGTCTCAGAACTATGAGAAGAGGGAGAACATCAGGGAGACCGAAAATGAACACATTTCTTTCCTTTTCATAATAAAATGAGAAGCATAAATATAATTAAATGTCAGTGGGAAGGGCCTAGTTAAAGAAGAAAAGTGAAGTACAGAAATCCAATAATTTATAATGGGAAATTCACAGAATATCAGGGGGACATGTGACCAGGAATACAAATAGGAGTGAGCTTAGATAAGAGAGAAGGTAAAGAGGATGAGTACAATGATGTTGGTTTTATAGGGTTGGTTGGAAAAGTTCTTGCGAATTTATATTTATTTATTTCATTTACAATAGGGCAAATCACTCTCTTGAGAGAGACAGAGAGAGCAGAGAGAGAGAGAGAGAAAGTGAGAAAGCACTCCCAGAAAGAATGACCACACAGTACTACCTTTTCTTCCATTTTCTTGGGATTTGGGGCACATGGGCACAGGCACCTGATGTGTTTTCCAAGTCGCTGGGCCCAGGACTTGAATTGTGCAGTGGGCCATGTGGGATCCAGCTGCCTTAACCACTGTGCCATCTGGCTGGCCCATACATTTATTTTTATTGTGAAGCAAGAGGCATTATTTGCTGAGAATTCAGAAGGATGAAACATTTGACTAGAGTGGATATGATCTGAAATAGTCACTGGGGCTAGAAGGACACCTTGTAGGACTGTTGGGTGGGACTGAGATCCTAGAGAAAGCTGTGTCCGTAAATTTAAAGGAACCCATATTGCAGAATTGAAGGAGTTGCCCCATTAGTGGGATGCAAACCAGGCACAGGTAGGGAGAAGGCGAAAGCAGTTTGTCCTGGCTTGAGGAGCCAATTTATCACAGAATAGCAGTTGCCCTTTCCTATGGAGTTTTGGGGAAATACAATGACTTTCCTGTGTATAGAATTATTTTCTTTAGGGTCAGCCCCATAGCCTAGTGGTTAAGGGAACAGAATCCCACATGACCGACCGCGGTTCAAATTCTGGCCCCAGTGGCTTGAAAACCATGCTGGATACGTGTGTGTACATGTGCATGTCCCAAATCCCAACAAGATGAAGAAATGGAGAAGGGATTGTGATCTAACCATGCTCCACTGGGAGGTGCTTTCTCCTTCCCACTCTTTCTCCCTCTTTCTCTCTTGCAAGTGCACACACCTCTAGGTTTGTTTGTTTTTTTTTAAGTAATACTAACAATTTCTTTCTTAGAGAACAACTGATCTATTTATCTATTTTATCTTATTATCTTAGGGTATGTCAGGGAGCTGATGGAGTATATTGGTTTAACAGGGGGATGGAGAGTGAAGTGATACATTTTACATTAGGAGTATTGAAAATAGGTATCTGTTACATGTGGAAAATTTATGATTCATCAATTCATTTATTCTTCATAACTCTAGTTTTATTGAACCATTTTATAGCTAAAGAAACTAAGACGCAAAGAATTATTAACTTGCCCTAGACTGGGAGAGCCTGTGGCATGGTGGTTAAGGTGGCTGGATCCAACATATCCAACTATGCTGTTCAGGTCCCAGACCAGGTAACTTGAGAAACATAATGGGTGCATATGTGTGCATGCCTAAAATCCTAAGGAGAGGAAGAAGTAGAGGAAGAGAATCATGGAATGATCATGTCCCAAGGGGGGGGGGGGTGCTTTCTCACTTTCCTTCCCTTTCTCTCTATCCCTGATAAGTGCTCCCACCCTCTGGCAAATTAAAAAACAAACAAAAAACCAACACACACACACACACACACATACACACACACACAGAACCCAAAACCTTGCCCAAGGCTTCTCAGCAGAAATGGTAAGAACATTGTTGCATCACAATGGAGAAAGCATGATATTTGGTATAACAGAAATGCAAAATCCAGATACAAAGGCTTCTTTTCACTATGTAAGAGCTTTACTTATCATCAGGTCTGGACCCAGTCTTTGTGATATGGTTAGTGTACATCTGGGATCGGCAACCCGCACAAAGGCTTCGGGAACAATCAGTGATGGGTTATAGTGGAGGCAATGGTGTTCCCAACTATTATCCCCAGGACTTGAGCAAGGAATGCCTCTGCTGGGTCCTCTTATTTCAGAAGGCCTAGAGTATCACAATCTCAGTGAAAGATAGCGTGGATACCTCTGTCATTTGTGATCTGGTGCAAACCTGGCAGAACCCATAATCCTAGACAGGTGGTCCTGGAGGGAACACTTTTCAGTCCTCAAGGAAATGCTTACATCTCTTTTCCTGTAACCTCTAAACAATTGCTGACTGCCTCTGAATAGTGCCAAGGTTTGTGGTTTGCGTAGCTGACACTGCTGTAGAGATTTGGGATGTGCAAGCACTTAGGAAACAGGAAAGACAAATTGATCAACTTGTTAAATAATTCTTCTCAGATAAGATGATTGCAATAGACTCTTCTATAATGAACTATTGGCTGTTAAGCTTCTCTTTATTTGCTTGTCTTCCATATTATTGTTGCATGTACATGTTCATTGTCATGCCTAGGGAATACTTGACAAAGCAGTGACACAAACTGTTACTCTCACATTTGTTCATATCAACAGCTATGTATATATGTCTAGATTCTAGATATAAAATGAATAATGCAGGGAACCAGCAGTTAGCGTAATGGCTATGTCGCTGGACTCCCACGTAGTCGACCGCGGTTCGTGTCCCGGACCCGGTGGCTTAAAACTCACGCCGGGTGCGTGTGCGTGCGTGCCCAAGATCCCGAGAGGAGAATGGAGGAGAAGGGATTGCGGCGTGGCCATCCTCCCTGGGGGGTGATTTCTCGCTTTCTGTCTCTCTGTCTCTCTCTGTCTGTCTGGTGAGCGCACGCGCCCTATAGCAAAAAAAATCTCTCCAAAAAAAAAAAAAAAATGAATAATGCATAACAAATTTTTTAAAACCTTTTTTTGCCATAGGGCACATGTGCTCATCAGAAAGAGACAGGGAGAGGGAAAGTGAGAAATCAACCCAGGCGGGATGGCCGCACCATGATCCCTTCTTCTGCATTATCCTCTAGGGATTTTGAGCACACATGCACAGGTTCCTGGTGTGATTTTTAAGCCACCAAGTCTGGAATTGGAACCATGATCAGTCATGTGGGAGGACTGTGCCTTAACCACCATGCCAAATTTTTGTGGCATAACTAATTTTTTTCCAAAGAATTATTCATTTAATTTTATTAATTATTATTCTTTTTCTTTTATTTTAGAGAGAGATTTTTGTAATAGTGCACGTGTACTCACTGGAGAGACAGAGAGAGAGAGACAGAGAAACAGAAAGCTAGAAATCTGTCCCCCCACCTGGGAATGATGGCCACACCTCAATCCCTTTTCCTCCACTCTCCTCTTAGGATTTTGTGCATGCATACACATGCACTGGCATGAGTTTTAAGCTGGAGGGTATGGGACTTGAACCACAGTCGGCTATATGGGAATCTAGTGACATGACCATTACACCATCTGTTGGCCCCATTATTATTATTTCTTAAATTTGCTATAGGGCATGTGCACTTCCCAGAGAGAGACAGAGAGAGAGAGAAAGTGGGAAAAACAAGCTTCCAGGTCCAAAACTTGAACTGTGGTCAGCCATGTGGGAGTCCAGTCCCTTAACTGCCATTACTGGTCACCATGATTAAATTTTTTAAATGATAATGACTAAATGAACATTGTGAATAATTTTATCTTTATGAAATCAGTTAAGGAGACTTTATTAATTTCCTCCATAGTAAATAACCTCAGACTCCTTTAAATAATTTCATATTAAAATTATATTGTACTTTTATTTTGCATCTCAACTTTAATATATCATTTTGAATATTTTAGAATATAACTTTCTAAAAACACATATAAACAAATTTTAATTTATGTGGTTAAGGAGTCAGATGCCCCAGTATTGACTGTGTGGTTTGAGTCCTGGATCCAGCAGCTTGAAAATCACACTGGGCATAGGTGCATGTGTGCCCAAAATCCTGAGAGAACTGGGGAGAAGGATTAAGGCATGCCACTCTCCCTTTGGGGACTTTTCTTACATTCCTTCTTTCTCTCTGTCTCTTTCCAGCTAGCACATGCCCCCATCACAAAAGCTAAAAATCAAAAATAAATAAATAAATAAACAAACAAACAATAACCCAATTGACGTATTTAATGGAAATACAGCCAAATTAGGTTCTCTTGAATATCATTGCTTTTTATTTTGTGTGTGTGTTTGTGTGCATGTGTGTGTATGTGGTTTTCTTAGACAAGATCTTGCTACATCAAGATTCTATTGCCTGGGCCTCTTAGGTCACTGGGGCTATAGGCACCTGCCACCATGCCTGCTTTTTGTAAAATTATTTACTTTATTTATTTATTTATTTATTTATTTTTGGAGAGGTTTTCGCCATAGGGTGCGTGCACTCGCCAAACAGACAGAGAGAGACATAGAGACAGAAAGCGAGAAATCACCCCCCAGAGGGGATGGTCACGCAGCAATCCCTTCTCCTCCATTCTCCTCTTGGGATCTTGGGCATGCACGCACACGCGCCCGGCATGAGTTTTAAGCCGCCGGGTCTGGGACGCGAACCACGGTCGACTACCTGGGAGTCCAAGGACATAGCCATTACGCTAACTGCTGGTTCCCGAAATTATTTATTTTATTATTATTATTATTATTATTATTTAATTTGCCACAGGGCACATGCTTTCACCAGAGAGAAACAGAGATAGAGAGAGGAAAAGTGAGAAAGCAAGCCTCTAGCTCTGGGACTGGACCTGAATTTGATAATGTGGGAGTCTAGCACCTTAACCACCACGCCACCTACTGGCCCCACACCTGGACAGGGGAGTGAGTCTGGGCCTCCCATGTGGCCCCAGGCTGAAGAGCAGCAACATCCAGCACGTGCTAGTGCATCTGGGCCCTGTATTTTAAATTTCAGTCCTTTAGTGAGAATTTGTTTAAGCTGAGAAATGGAACATACAAAAGTAGAGCTCAGAGGAAAAATATGCAGAGCTGTTAAGGAAACAGAAAGTGTTCAGAGGCAAGCTCCTTAAATTTTTAAAAACTAGAAGTGACAAAAGTGAGATTTATGTTGAGCATGACCCATATAAAATTTGTTAGCAGGACATTATGAATGCTTTAGTAAAGATTTAATTACAGACCAAAAAATGTAAATGAACAAAAATTATTTTGATCAAATCCACAATTTAAACAAGTCAAATAAAATTTCTGCAACTTTATATAAATGAAGATTTAATGAAGACAATTACTGTAAAAGATAGTGAAAATCACTACATAAGTAATAGACCTTTGTACAATTAAAGTGAAATATGTCATAAAATTTTCTATAATTATGTTTAAATTCTGTAAAATATTTCCTTCCCAGATAGATATATTATGAATATTATTAGCAATGTTATTTGCTATTCCTCAGCTAAGCAGCGTCTCCAAATGCAAATTAATTAAAAGTATTCGAAGAACTACAGTAAGCTGATTTGGCCTTAGTGTTAATAGAGCATGAATTGGGGACCAGCAGTTAGCGTAATGGCTATGTCACTGGACTCCCATGTAGTCGACCTCGGTTCGCATCCCGGACCCAGTGGCTTAAAACTCACGCTGGGTGCATGTGCGTGCGTGCCCAAGATCCTGAGAGGAGAATGGAGGAGAAGGGATTGCGGCGTGGCCATCCCCCTTGGGGGGTGATTTCTTGCTTTCTGTCTCTATGTCTCTCTCTGTCTGTCTGGCGAGCACACATGCCCTATAGCAAAAAACCTCTCCAAAAAAAAAAAAAAAAAAAAAAAATAGAGCATGAATTGGGCCAGACTGTGACCTGGTGGGTACCTGAGTTGGATCCCACATGGCCAATTGTGTGGTTCAAGTCTCAAACCCAGGCAGCTTTGGGAAACATGCTAGGAGCGTGCATGCGTGCCCCAAACCTAGAAAGCAGGAGCAATGGAGAAGGGTGTGTGGCATAACCATTCCCCATGGGGGAAGCTTTCTCAAGTTCTCTCTCTCGCTTTCACTCTCAGGCGAGCACAGACACCCTCTGGCAAATTAAAGCATACACACACACACACACACACACACAGACAAATCATGTGAAAAGTACAATTTTTTCTTTATTTATGAGAGTATGCACACACAAATGAGAGTGAGAGACAGAGTGAGGAGCACCCTCCATATGGTCTGGTCACAATCCAACCCCTTCGCACGTTCAGCTGACCAGGCTGGGGTGTCTCCATCTGGAATCTGACTTCTCTTGAGCAGTGCATTACCACTGTGCCACAGAGCTGATCCCCAAATCCTAACTTTGATATACATGGTATTTTTTTTTCCTGAATTGAAGGTAAGAAGAGATAAACTGTGTGCAATAATAATATGATTTATGAATTAATAATATGATTTATGAATTATGGAATACTATCATTTTATGAGTTACTCAATCATCACCAGACTAGTCAACAAATTTGTGCAACAATAATACAATTTTATTTTCTAGAAATTTTGTTCTCATACCCAGAAGGTGACATGATGAATAAGGTGCTGGACTCCCACATGGCAGACTTTGGTTCAAGTCCTGAACCTGGTGGCTTGCTTTCTCACTTTCCCTCTCTCTCACTCTTTCTGTATCTCTGGTGAATGCTCATGCTCTGTAGCAAATTGGAAAACAATGAATAAAAGTAAATAAATAATTATTTAAAAAATTAAAAAAATAAAAGACATCTTGTTCTCTTTCAATTATATAAAAGCCATGTTTTACATACTTAAATGTTTTAATGTTATCAAGGTATTTTTATGAGCATGGGGGATAGAACATTATTTAATATTTGATAGCTTGACTGTAATATTTAAATTTTTATTTATTAGATGGTAAACTGACTGTACAGTAGTTAGTAATAGACTAAAAGCTAGTCAACGGTTGTTAAATCAGAACCCTTAACTATGTGTGGACTTATTAACTTAACCAGGGGATTCTGTGGAACTACCTGAAAATCATCCTTAATCTCTCACTGGGATCATCTGGGAAGCAGCAATGCAAGCAAATTAACCTAAAGAGATTTAGCCAGAGTGAAATAAAGGAAGACCGTGTAGAAGAAGGATGATCTGTAAATCACAAGCCCACATCAGAATTGTCTTTGTGGGGACCAGCAGTTGTCGTAATGGCTATGTTGCTGGACTCCCATGTAGTCGACCACGGTTTGAGTCCCAGACCTGGTGACTTAAACTTATGCTGGGGCATGTGGGTGCCCAAGATCCCAACAGGAGAATGGAGGAGAAGGGACTGCGGTGTGGCCATCCCCCCCAGGGGGGCGATTTCTTGCTTTCTGTCTCTCTCTGTCTTTCTGGCCAGCACACGTGCCCTATAGCAAAAACCTCTCCAAAAAAAAAAAGTAGAATTGTCTTTGTGAAACAAAGAGCAGAATAGAGCAGATGGGGCTAGTTAAATTTTTCACCAAGAAAACCTTGGTCAAGTTAGTTTTAGACTATACGCAATCTGGTGTGGTAATGAATTGCTTATTTTTTTATTATTGGCCCTTATAAAAAATTGTGTTCCTGGTGTATGTGTAAGCAATGGCAATAAATACAATAGCTATGACTTCTTTTTTTTTTTTTTTTTTTTGAGAGATTTTCACTATAGGGCACGTGCGCTCGCCAGACAGACAGAGACATAGAGACAGAAAGCGAGAAATCACCCCCCAGGGGGGATGGTCACGCCGCAATCCCTTCTCCTCCATTCTCCTCTTGGGATCTTGGGCACGCACGCACACGCGCCCGGCATGAGTTTTAAGCCACCGGGTCCGGGATGCGAACCGCGGTCGACTATGTGGGAGTCCAGCGACATAGCCATTACGCTAACTGCTGGTTCCCACTATGACTTCTTATTGTATCTTCTCGTTAAAAAAAAATGCTACAACCTCATCAGATTTGTAAAGGTTATAGAATAAACACATGTAATGGTAAAAGAAAAATTATCAGAGATGTCAATTTTTGTCAGCTGTCACAGATGATAACCTAGACTCCTTTAAAAAAAAGTGCTATAAATGTGTGCTCACTGGAGAGAGGCAGAGGAGGAGAAAAAGAGGAAAAGTGAGAAAGCACCCTTTGGGGCGATGACCATGCTTCAATCTCTTGTCTTCCATTTACCTCTTGGGATTGCAGGCACACATGCACACATGTCTAGTTTGATTTTCAAGCTGCTGAGTCTAAGACAGACCAAACAGTTAGCCACGTGAGATCCAGTTGCCTTAAACATCACACCACCTGGCTGGCCCTAGACTCCTTTTATCAAGCATTTCCTTAAAGCTATAAATTACGGGACCAGCAGTTAGCGTAATGACTATGTCGCTGGACTCCCACATAGTCGACTGTGGTTCGAGTCCCTGACCTGGTGGCTTGAACTCACGCCGGGCGCATGTGCGTGCGTGCCCAAGATCCCGAGAGGAGAATGGAGGAGAAGGGATTGCGGCGTGGCCATCCCCCCTGGGGGGTGATTTCCTGCTTTCTGTCTTTCTGTCTCTCTCTGTCTGTCTGGTGAGCGCACGCGCCCTATAGCAAAAACCTCTACAAAAAAAAAACAAAAAAACTATAAATCACTAGCATTCGTACAATCTCAGTCCTTCTTTTAAAATTTAAATTTATTTATTTACATTCATTCACTGTACATCATTACAGCATACAAAATGAAGATTTTCCATCCAGAGTACACTGTATATTGTCTCAATCAAGCACATTAACAAACACATTATTGTCAACAAATAATTTTCCATTTCTTGTGTCCTGTATGTTTTGCTTTTTTTCCCCATCCTTGATTCCCTATCTCTTACCCTCTGCCATCTCCCACTCTGCTCCCACACTGTTTCTGGTATCTATGTTTACTTTCTATACTGTTTTCTCTCCACATTTTATTGAATTACTAAAGATCTTAATTAATCTAAATATTTTCATAGCAAACACAGCTGATATATACATTTCCATGAACACAAGTCTAACTTTAGGCATCCTATAAAGAAGCACCTAGCTGGGGCTATATATCTTACTGCAGTCATTGAATAGATATTTTTTTTCTGAAACTTTTCTTTTTGTAACTTAATTGACATTCTTTCCCTAAGCGTCATCACAGCATACAAAATGTGATTTCCCATCCAGAATATACTACCTAGTGACTTAATCATGCATATTATTACCAAAAATTTTCCATTTCTAGTTCCTAGAATTATTTTTACCCCTCTTTCTGACCCACTGTCCTTTCCCACCCTCTTCTCACACTATCTTTGGTGTCTACAATTGTCTTCCATTCCTTTCCCAACCACATTGTATTGATCACACAATTTCTTACATAATCTAACTACTTTCAATGGTGAGTTCACTCATTGCTATTAAGAAAACCTGTTTTAACTTAAATCAAAGAAATGCCAAGGAACTTCGCTTAAAGCCAGGAAACAGGTTAGGATTCTGTTCAAATGGTAGGTGCATGAACCTATCAGTCTCATGTACTTTATCTTCTGTTCTGGTTCAATTTTCCTGATTAAATTCTGGGATATAATATTCAACTCCAGACTTGTCCCTACAATTAAGTTGGCCACTTCCTTAGTTTTTGAACTCTTATTTCCGTGTGTCTGTATTTAATTTTCCTGATATAGCACACCCTTGAGAACTTCTTGGAGATCTGGTCTGGTGCTGGTAAATTCTTTCAGGTTTTGTTTATCTGAGAATGTTCTTGTCTTTCCTTCCCACATGAAAGATAATCTTGCCGGGTACAGTATTCTTGGCTGAAATTGCTTCTCTCTTAACACTTTGAATATATTTTCCCATTCTCTCCTCGCTCGCATTGTTTCCAGTGAGAGATCTGCTGTTAGCCTGATGGGATGTCCTTTGTAGGTAACTTGATGTTTTTCTCTTGCCAGTCTTAGTATCTTGTCTTTGTGGTTTTGGTCAACCTGGCTATAATGTGTTTTGGAGAAGATCTCATTCCTTTTTAATTCCTCTCCCTGTTATTTATACTTCCCTGTTCTCTATTTATTTTTTTATTGTCCTCCTTCTAAGTGTTTACCAAGTTGTCCTTTTGAGTAGTGCCTCTGATTAAAAATCAATTAATTAATTATATATTTTTTACATTTTGGAACATATTAAGCCTTAAAAATATATTGTTGTCAGGATATGAACATTCCTATTTGGATTTATGACATGTTAGTAAAGAGAAAACTTCTAGCTTGGACATTTTAGAAAGTTTTCACCATTAATAAACAATGTAATAATGTTCATTGGGACTTTTATTTTAACATGAAAACATAAGAGAGAAAATGCAAATAGCAGGAACATTTAAGAGAGTTAGTTTAGGTCAAACAGACCTCAATTTAATCTGAGTTCCCCCTTTACCAGTTATGTGACTCAAAACAATTTCATGAGTCTGAATTTCCTCATCTGAATGTAATAGTAGTTCCTATTTCAGAGAAATGTGAGCATTTAGTAAAATAATCTGGGCAAAGTGCTTGGAAGTATGTGGGCCACACAGACAAGCTGATGCACATTATTACTGATACCACTGTTTTATTATCTTTAAACTACCTCTGACCTTCTTTTATAACAAAGTAATACATGTCCACAGTAGAAAATGTAGATTATAAAAAAGAATAAAATAGAGCCAACTGGTGGTGTGATGGTTAAGGCGAGTGGATCCCACATGGCCAAATGAGCAGTATGCATCCCAGACCAGGTGGCTTTACACGCCGGACACTTGTGCATGTGTGCCCAAAATCCCAAGAGGAGAATGAAGGAGAAGGGATTGTGGCAAAGCCCCACTGCAGGGGGGCTTTCTCACTTTCCCTCTCTCACTCTGTCAAGTACACGCACCCTATAGCAAATTTTTAAAGAAGTCTTCTTTTCTTGCTTCTATCATTTCCTTCTACATTAATGGCTTCTTTTTTTTTAATAGACCACAGATTAGTTTTTTTTTTAATACCCATCATGCCATGAACTCATAGGGAATAGGTTCCAGTAGCTCAGGCTCCTTTCCATTGGTTCTCACAAAGTGTGCTTCTCTGGGTGGAGCAGGCTGGCTCTTTAGTTGAACCCAGGTACCTTTCTCTTTGGCTTCCTTTTTTTTCTGGTCGTTTTCCTTCACATGTTTTAGGAAGCTATGTTTGTTCTTAGAACGCTTAATATGCTCAATACGCACATTAATTCTCTTGGCAAAAATCTTGCCCTTTTTTGTTCACAACAATGCTAACAGCACACTGGATAGCACTGTAGACTCTTCCTGTTTTGCCACTGTAGACTCTTTCCCCTTTTGCCCGAGGCATTCCTTTTCGAACAGTACCCATTCCCTTAATGTCTATGATATCACCTTTCTTGTAGATTCGCATATATGTTGCCAAAGGAACCACTCCATGTTTTCTAAAATGCCTCGAGAACATATATCGGGTGCCTCTCCTCTTTCCCTTTGTGTTCGTCATTTTGGTTAATTATTGGAAGATGGCGGTTCCAGCCAAAAGGCCATTAATGGCTTCTTATGAGTCTTGTCCCAGATTATTTAGGGGTCAGTATACCTGGAGTCCTTTCTGAAACTTTGCACAGAGAGATTAGACCTTACCCTGTGTCTTGCACTTTTGTCACTTAAAAATTTATCTTGAATGTTGCTCTCTATGCACACAGATATAACACTTTCATTCTCTTTTTTAAAAAACTATTTATTTAATTTTATTTCTTCTTCTTTTTCTTCAATTGACCAGAGAGAGACTGCAAGAGAGAGGGAGAGTGAGAAAGCAAGCTGTGTGGTCTAGGACTCAAACCACTTTTAGTGTTTTTCTATTATATGTTGCAGATTTTTTTAGTGGGTTTGAGTTAAATTTATAAATATACCTACAAGACTGACATTTTTATGATGCTGAGTCTCCCTATTCAAGAATAAGGATGTTTTTCCATTTGTTCAAGTCTATTTTTATATCTTTTGGGAGTGTTTATAGTTTTGTTCATATAGGTTTTGAACATTTATTGTTAAATTTATTTCTAAGTACTTGAACTTCTTTGTTGCTAATATAAAGGGATTTTCTCTGCCATTATGTTCTTTGGCTGATGATCATTTGTGTAAGTAATTGCTATTGATTTCTACATGTTATTTTTATAGCCTGCTACTTACTAAATTCTTTCATTGTTGGAGTTTTGCCATTAGTTTTCTAGGATTTTCCAGGTACATGTTCATAATGTTTACATATAGAGATATTTAAATTTCTTCCTTTCTCAATTCTAATGTCTCTAGTTTATTTCTTTGGTCTAATTGCCTTGGTTGACATTGCCAGTAGTGATAATAATTGTGGAAACGATGACCAATCTTCCTTTGTTTTTCAGGGTTTTCTTCTTAAGTAAAATACTGTCTTTAAGACTAAGGAATATGTATATTTTATCATGTGAAGAAAGTATTTATCAATTTCTATTTTCTTTAGTCTTTTTATCAGGAAAGGGTATTGATTTTTTTCCCATAGAGTTTTTTCCCAGCATCTGTGAAGATAATCATACTATTTTTCTCCTTAACAATTTTAACATGTTGGGGACCAGCAGTTGGCGTGATGACTATGTCACTGGACTCCCATGTAGTAGACTGCGGTTCGAGTCTAGGACCCAGTGGCTTAAACATGCCAGATGCGTGTGCGTGCATGTCTAAGATTCCGAGAGGAGAATGAAGGAGAAGGGATTGCGGCGTGGCCATCCTCCCTGGGGAATGATTTCTCGCTTTCTGTCTGTCTCTCTCTGTCTTTCTGGCAAGCACATGCACCCTATAGCAAAAATCTCTCCAAATAAATAAATAAATAGCATGTCACATAATACTAATTACTTTTCTATTTCTGAAATAATTTTGCATTCTTAAGATAAATTCTACTTGGTCATGCAGAGTTGGATTCTTTTTGCTAATATTTAGAACTTTTACCTCTATATTTATGAGTAATATTTGAGTGCAATTTTCTCTTTTTGTATTGTCTACATCAGAGCCAATTGTTAGTGTTACACTTGCTTCATAAAAAATGAAGATATTTTTCTTTATATTCAATACCCTGTGCTATATTAAAATGGAACATGGGAACTATTTAATCTCTCAAGGCTTAGTAGTGATTTTTTAGTCTCCCTAGCACAAAAGGGGAACAGTTGTGTTATTTTCTTCTAGGGAGTTAGATCAATTGGGCTGATGGACCTGTAAGTGCTTTACAGACACAGCACTATTCACATGTTGATTATAATAAAGCTAAGAACATAGTACGGTGCCAAGTGGGTAATTAAATCTGCCTCAATTGGGAGATAGAACCTAAGAAATTTTCATAGAAATTGGCATGGGGAGTGGTTAGCAGGTGGTGTAGTGGTTAAGGGTGCTGAATTCCCACATGGCTGACCATGGTTTGGGTCCCAGACCTAGTTGCTCTCTCTCTTTCTCTCTCTCACTTTGTTCCTAGTCAAATTAAAATAACTAACTAACTAAATAAATAAATAAAAGTAAATAAAATAATTCTTTAGAAAAAAATAAAAGAAATAGGGGTCAGCAAATGGTGTGGTGGTGAAGGGCACTGAATTCCCACATGGCCAGCTGTAGTTTGAGTCTCAGACCTGGTGGCTTGCTTTCTCACTTTCCATCTCTCTCTCTTTCTCTCACTTTGTCCCTTTCTGATCAAATTTAAATGAATAAATAAATAAATAAATAAGGTTAAATAAAATAATTCTTTTTTTTAATGTCAATTTATTTATTTGCATTCATTCACTGTACATCATTACAACATACAAAATGAGATTTTCCATCCAGAGTACACTGTATATTGTCTCAATCAAGCACATCAACAAACTTGTTATTGTCAGCAAATAATTTTCCATTTCTTGTTTTCTGTATGTTTTGCTGTTTTTCCTCCCATCCTTGATTCCCTATCTCTTACCCCCTGCCATCTCCCACTGTCCTCCCACACTGTCTCTGGTATCTATGTTTGCTTTCTATACTGTTTCCTCCCCACATTTTATTGAATTACTAAAGATCTTAATTAATCTAAATATTTTCATAGCAAACACACCTGATATATACATTTCCATGAATACAAGTCTATCTTTACACATCCTATAAAGTAGCACCTAGCTGGGGCTATATATCTTACTGCAGTCATTGAATAGATATTTTTTTTTCCTGAAACTTTTTTTTTTTTGGTAACTTAATTTACATTCTTTCCCTAAGCATCATCACAGCATACAAAATGTGATTTCCCATCCAGTATATACTGCATAGTGACTTAATCATGCATATTATAAAAAATTTTCCATTTCTAGTTCCTAGAATTATTTTTACCCCTCTTTCTGACCCTCTGTCCTTTCCCACCCTCTTCTCACACTATCTTTGGTGTCTACAATTGTCTTCCATTCCTTTCCCAACCACATTGTATTGATCACACAATTTCTTACATAATCTAACTACTTTCAATGGTGAGTTCACTCATTGCTATTAAGAAAACCTGTTTTAACTTAAATCAAAGAAATGCCAAGGAACTTCGCTTAAAGCCAGGAAACAGGTTAGGATTCTGTTCAAATGGTAGGTGCATGAACCTATCAGTCTCATGTACTTTATCTTCTGTTCTGGTTCAATTTTCCTGATTAAATTCTGGGATATAATATTCAACTCCAGACTTGTCCCTACAATTAAGTTGGCCACTTCCTTAGTTTTTGAACTCTTATTTCCGTGTGTCTGTATTTAATTTTTCTGATATAGCACACCCTTGAGAACTTCTTGGAGATCTGGTCTGGTGCTGGTAAATTCTTTCAGGTTTTGTTTATCTGAGAATGTTCTTGTCTTTCCTTCCCACATGAAAGATAATCTTGCCGGGTACAGTATTCTTGGCTGAAATTGCTTCTCTCTTAACACTTTGAATATATTTTCCCATTCTCTCCTCGCTCACATTGTTTCCAGTGAGAGATCTGCTGTTGGCCTGATGGGATGTCCTTTGTAGGTAACTTGATGTTTTTCTCTTGCCAGTCTTAGTATCTTGTCTTTGTCTGTGTCTTTGGTCAACCTGGTTATAATGTGTCTTGGAGAAGATCTTCTTGGGTTGATTCTATTTGGGGTCCTTTGTATTTCTTGGGACTGGATCTTCAAATGCCTCTCTAGGTTTGTAAAGTTTTCTTGCAGGATTTCATGGAATAGATTATCAATACCCTTATGGGTCTCTTCACCTTCTGGAATGCCAATTGTCCGGATGTTTGGACGTTTGATGGTATCCAGTACTTCTTGCATATTACTCTCAAATTCTTGGGCCATTTTCTCAGTCTTCATGGTGGATTTTTCTAGGCCAGCCATTTTCTCTTCTAAATCTGAGATTCTATTTTCTGAATGATCTAGTCTGCTTTTAATATTTTCAAGGGATATTTTGACTTCCTGTAATATAGACTTCATCTCTAACAGTTTCGTTTGAGTCTTTTGTAAAGTGTGTAATTCCTCTTTTAGATCTTGCAAGAATTTCCTCATCTCCTGGAACTTGTCAGCTTCTTTCTCCTTTCTCTTTAGCAGTTCATTATCTCTCTTCTCTTCCATCTCTGTTAGCTTCGACATTATGAATGCTCTAAATTCCTTATCAGACATTTCCATGATTTTCACCGAACTGCTTTTGGATGAAGAAGAGTTACTCTTTTCCCTTGGAGGAGAGGATTTTCTTGTTTTCCCATATTTCTTGTGATCCGACAGTGATTTCTTGTCATCTGATGGATGGTGTGTTTCTTTCAAATTCTTGAAGTTCAGTCTGAATGTTCAGGAGCAAGCAGACAGAGGTGATCTAGAATCTCTTTGCTGTTCTGTTGTGGTTGCTGGTGCAGCAGATTCAGTAGATATTGAGTAATATTCTAACCCTATTAGTATTTGGATGTTTAGCTACAGTGCTCTTAGATCCATCAAGTTTGCAGGAGCCATGTGGAATCTTCTTCTAAAGGCCTGGCCTCTTCTGCCACTAGCTCATTTGCTGGAGGCTGAATTATCAGTAGAAAATCTTCATTTCTCCTGTGCCCTGAAATACCTAGTTCCAATAATTCTTTTTTTTTTTAAATAATTTTTCATAGAAATTTCCAAAATTTCTAAAATTACTAAAATTTCCAAAGATAAGAATCTTCAGTGAGTTTATAACCATAGTAAATCTTCAAATTATGACAGACACCTACAAATTTACATTTTATTTTACTAGTTTGATCAGTTATTAACTTTAGGTTCACAAATAATATCAGAAGTACTGTTTAGAATAGGCTGCCTGCTTCCTAGTTTTATGTTCCACTGCCCAGTGGATATTTCCATTCAACAGTCAATCCATTCCAAATCAATATGTTCAATACTTAAAACTAACCTTTCTTTTCCTGTTCCATTCTGAGCCACTCTGAGCCTCTTCTCAGGCAATTGGTATCATGAATTTGAAGCAAGTCACTTATCATTCCAGGTGTACATCTGTGTACCTGCATTTAATATATGCATGCAAGTTAAAAATCTCTGTAAAGGGTCTGGCTAGTGGTGTGGTGGTTAAGGAGCTGGATTCCTGCATGGCCAACTGTGGTTCGAGTCCTGGACCCAGTGGCTTGAAAATCATGCCAGATGTGTGTGTGTGCATGCCCCTCTGCCAAAAAAAAAATTAAGCAATAAACAATCCCATAAATTAACAAAGATAATCTTTTTTTTGGAGAAGTTTTTGCTATAGGGCGTGTGTGCTCGCCAGAAAGACAGAGAGAGACAGAGAAACAGAAAGAGAGAAATCACCCCCACCCCCAGTGGGGATGACCACACTGCAATCCCTTCTTCTCCATTCTCCTCTTGGGATCTTGGGCATGCACACATATGCGCCTGGTGTAAGTCTT
The DNA here is from genome assembly GCA_026018925.1 of Tupaia tana. Classification (NCBI taxonomy): domain Eukaryota; kingdom Metazoa; phylum Chordata; class Mammalia; order Scandentia; family Tupaiidae; genus Tupaia; species Tupaia tana. The sequence goes on from JAKSZU010000002.1 coordinate 71,452,906, forward strand.
AGCTACTGGGTCCAGGTCGACTACGTGGGAGTCCAGCGACATAGCCATTACACCAACTGCTGGTCCCAACAAAGATAATCTTAACATAGCCACTGAAAGAAGAATTTGTAATTTCCATATAGAGGACTGTGGGAGATAAGAGTTTATAATCTGAAAAAATCTGTGGGTATGAATCATTGACCTGGTTAGAGATAGGTAAAATTGTACATAACAATAGCTCTTTAGGAAGAGTCAAAAAAAAATACTTTTACTCACACATAGTGAGTTCTTGTAAGGCCAAGAAATAAGTCCTTAAAAAGGCAAATATAAAACAAAATTAGAAAGAAATGTTTAAAAGTTAAGACATGGTAAAGTCACTGATTTGGTGATTTATGGGCTTTACAAAGTTCTTGATTTTAGCCTTTGTTTGAATTCATTCAAAAGAAAGACTTGGCTACTTGCAACATTTGAACTTTTCTTCTAATATCTAGGTTTATACAATAAGTAGTGGTTATAATAAATAAATAAATAAATAAATACATACATAAATAAAAACCTGTAGAGACAACTGTCTATCAAATAATTGGTGGATTTGTATTAAAACCTGCTTGTGTGTAAAATTGTTGAATTAGACTAACTAACTATTAGTTAGTCCTGATAGTCAATGTTATTATAATTATGTGTGGACTTACATTTTTTTTCCTAGTTGTTTTGTGTTCTCTTCTGTTTGTCTCTCTTTAGCTTTTTTGGTACAATAGGTCCTTCAGTATTTTCTGAATAGCTGGTTTTGTTTTAGTGAATTCTTTCAGAATTTGTTTATCCGGGAGTTGTTTTATTTTTCTTTCTCATTTGAAGGATAATCTTGCTGGGCATTGTACTCTTGGCCGATATTGCTTTTCTTTCAGGGTTTTAAATATGACTTCCCATTCTTTCCTTTTCTGCATTGTTTTAGCTGAGAGATCCGATCTTAGTGTAAGGGAATAACCTTTGTAAGTAACTTCGTGTTTCTCTCTTGTCATTTTTAGAATATTGTCTTTGTCTCTAATTTTTATGAAGTTGGTTGTGATACACCTTGGAGAGGTTCTCCTTATGTTATATCTATTTGGTATCCTTTGTATCTCCTGGATTTGGAAGTCCACATGCCTCTCTAAATTTGGAAAATGTTCAGCTACTCTATTATGAAAGACGTTTTCTATGCCTTTACCTATCTTTTCACTTTCTGGAATACCTATCATGGAGATATTTGGCCATTTAATGGTGTCTAGAATTTCCTATATATTGTCCTGATTTTTAATGATTATTCTTCTATTCTTTTTTTTTTTTTTTGGAAAGGTTTTTGCTATAGGGCGCGTGCGCTCGCCAGACAAACAGAGAGAGACAGAGAGACAGAAAGCAAAAAATCACCCCCCAGGGGGGATGGTCACGCCGCAATCCCTTCTCCTCCATTCTCCTCTCGGGATCTTGGGCACGCACGCACACGCGCCTGGCGTGAGTTTTAAGCCACCGGGTTAGGGACGCGAACCGTGGTCGACTACGTGGGAGTCCAGCGACATAGCCATTATGCTAACTGCTGGTTCCCTCTTCTATTCTTTTAAGTTGTTCAATTGGAGGTTTTGTCTTCAGGGTCAGAAATTACTTCTTCTGCATGGTCTAATCTGATATTGATTCTTTCAAGGGAGGTTTTGATTTCCCGCAATGTATTCCTTAACTCCAGGGGTTCTGTTTGATTCTTTTTCAGTGTGTCTATTTCTTTATGGAGCTCTTCCTTCATGTCATAGACAGATGTTCTTATCTCCTAGAATTGGTTGTCTGTTCTCTCTTGCATCTCATTAACTATTATTACAATAAATATTCTGAATTATTTTTCTGACATTTCTGTGATCTTTTGTATTTTATCCATTGTTAGTGAAGAGTGATGATCCTTTGATGGAAAGGTATTTCCTGATTTTCTCCTATTTCTTCAGGCTTTGCTTTGCTTTTTAGTTATCTGGTGGTATATTCACTTCTTTCAACTTCTTTGGAGTATATTTCTGTAGCTGTGTGCTCCTGCACTTCTTTATGATATATGTAAGCCCTGCACTAATTTCCCTACTCTACTGTGGGTGGGAGTGTGGAACCCACAGTAGGAGTTTAGGGTTTAGGTGTTAAGAGGGGGAGTTTCTCTCCTTTTACTGCTAAGAAAGTTATGGGGAAAGAATTTTTACAGTCTCAAATCTTCAGGTGTTTGGTTCTTGTATACCGCAAACCTAACTGCTCTGAGTGTGGATGGAGGTCGCACTGACAGGTAGAATGTAAGGTTGTAGACCACTTTGAATGGTGTGTTTATATACCATGTGGGTTGGAGAGCCCTTCCTCTCCCATAGAAGGCTAGATGGGGTCCCTACTGATGAACTCAAGCAGAGTGGCTTGGCTTGGGCCTGCCTGTTGTTCCTGGATGCGTGAGGGTCAGAATGGCATCGGCACACATGGGTCAGGTGCTCCTACCTTGTATTTCTGGGATTTTTGCAGGGTCTTCCTGTTGCTCATTTTTTTTCCCTGGGATAGCAGAAATCAGGTATTGGTTTTTGAAGGCTGAAGAACCTCTCCTCCCCGTCAGCAGGCTGGTCAGAGTTCCTACTGATGAGCTCAAGCCGAGTGGCTTAACTTGGGTCTGCCTGTTGGTCCTTCTATCTCTGGGTTTGAAGAGTGTCCATTTTGTTCCTTCTTTCTCTCTTATTCCTTTTAGATTTGAGGTTTCCTTTCTTGTGTATATGTGTGTGTGTGTGTGTGTGTGTGTGTGTGTGTGCATGGGTGCTTTCTGTTGGTTGATGGTAGTGCTTTCCACTCAAGGTAGGTGTTCGTCAGATCTGGAAAGATTGATTTCTTCTAAGGTCACTTCCCTTTCATATTTAGAGATTTAGTTCCTTTTAAGATAAATTTATACTAGTAATCTATTTGCTTCTTTTAAGATTATGTAAACACCAAGTTTTCTGTTTTGTGACCAAATGCAGCCTCAGCAAGGCCAAATACTCATTCAGTCATGAGGTGTCTGGGGTGCAGAGAATTGAGGGAAAGCAGGCATTACTCAGATAGTGGTGCATAGCCTCTGCTTCAAGGTGGCAGGCATTCTGGAAAGTCCACTTTTTCTACATCGAGTCACCTATATTTTATCTCTGGTTGCTTTGCAGAATTTTATTATTATCATTATTTTTCTATTTCTATTTGCTTTGCCCAGGTCTGAATTATTTCATTTATTTGGCTTAACATTTGTAAGCTTTTTTAAAAATTTGTTTTGTTCTTAGTTTTCTATAGGGTGCATGTGCTCACAGAAAAGAGATAGAGGGGGAGGAGAGAGAATGTGAGAAAGTACCCCCCCAAAGGGAATTACATCGTAATCCCTTCTCCTTAATTCTCCTCTCAGGACTTTAGACATGCATGCACATGCACCCAGTGTGGGTTTTCAAGTAGCTGGGTCCAAGGCCAAACCGTGCAGTCAGTCACGTGGGATCCAGCCTCCTTAACCACCATGCCACCTGACTAGTCTTGCAAATCTTTCTAGTGTGGAACACATAGATATGTTCAGTTTCAGAAATGCTTCAGCCATAACATTATATATTCTTGCCTGCATTCTTATTTTATTTATTTATTTTATTACATTTTCCCATAAGCATATACTTTATATATCAAAAATTTTTGCTCATACTCCATAGTTCTTGACAGTTAATAAACAACTTTCAAAGTTTCAAAAAATGAAATTTTAGATTCTTTCCTGCATTCTTACTTATAAGTTCTGATTACAAGGATGTGTATGTATATATGTATATATTTATATATAAACATACATGCATCTACTGCTTTTCTATGATTACCAACTGTTCTCATTGCAAATATGATATTTCCCATTTTTCTATTTAACAGAAAAATATGAAATATTTATGTATTTATTTTTAAATTGTCACCATATTTTTCTCTCAGTGGTTGAAATTCTTTCATATCTTGAATGTGGTATTTTCCATGGAGATCTATTTGCTCAGCTGATTTTCATGTAGAGGAGAGCTGTATGGTGTAGACATTTTTCATGCTGTGCTCTGATTTGTGGTATATATTTTCCTCGCAGTGTCTCTGTGTTGTGAAAGCCAGAACAGGTCTTTCATTGGAGACCCTCGAGAAGGCTCTTCTGTGCTGGGAAAGGTAGGGGTGGTGTTGGAGCAGGGAGAAGCAACGAGATATCCTTTAGAGACTCCTTTCTCAGCAGGACACATCTGGAATCCAACTACTTATTTATTTATTTAGATTTTTGCCAAAAGGTGTGTGAACTCGCTGGAGAGAAACAAAGAGAGAGGAAAAGTAAGAAATCACCCCCTGGGTCACACTGTAATCTTCTCCTCCATTCTCCCCTTGGGAATTTGGGCATGCACTCAGATGTGCCTGGTGTGTTTTTCACATTACTGTGTCCAGAACTCAAATTGTGAAGTTGACCATGTGGGATCCAGTGCCTTAACCATCATGCTACCTGCTAGTCCCTCACCGTTTCTGGAAAATGCAAAACTGTTTACACACTTTAGGTCCTTGGGAAGATCTCAAATATTACTCAGGACTAGAGCGTGGGGTGAAGGGAAGTGAGGGGAGTTAGATTATCTCTTCCATAGGACTAGGCAGGAAGGCAGGTCAAGGCCATCAGGAGTCACTCTGCCTATAAATATTTAGGATGCTCCCACATTCTAGGTAAAATGAGCCTGTTGAAATGGGTGATGATTTTCCCTTTTGTGTTTGGAAGCTTCCGTGGTGGCAGAAATCTGCTGCAGGCTTTGGCACAAAGCTTTGGCACAGGTCTTGGCAAGACCTGAAGGGGGCATTAAACTTTTTTCTTTTTTTTCAATTTTTTTAATTTCATTTTTTATACATTCAATTACCTTTTTTTAGCTTACAAAGCTAATATTTCAATATGTGAATATTTCTCCCTAGTCCAGTTGATTAAACTATAAAATATCTTCAACAGATAATACCACATTTCTTTGTCCCATTAATGCTTTACCTCCATATTTTTCTTCTAAATGTCCTCCCTCAGACCCTACTCTTCCACACACACTATATCTGGTATTTACACCCATTTATTGTGTTTGTATATCCTTTAGTCAATCAGTTTCAGTCATAGAGTGTAGACACTCGGTATATATTAAGTGGGGACATACAATGTCTCTCCTTCATAGCCTGGCTTGCTTCACTAAGCAGTAAATCTTCCATAGTCTTCCACTTTCTGTCAAAAGCCAGGGTTGTTTTTTTTTTTTTTTTATGGCTGAATAGTATTCCATAGCATATATGTGCCACAGTTTTTCAATCCATTCATCTGCTCAGGGGCATTTGGGTTGGTTCCATGTCTTAGAAATTGTGAATAGTGCCACAATATAAACACCGATGTGCAAGCACATTTCCAATGAAGAAATCTGTCCTTTGGGTTGATACAAAGGAGAGGGATTGCTGGATGATATGGTAGTTCTATTTGTAGATTTTTGAGGAATCTCCAAACTGTTCTCCACAGTGGCTGGACTAATTTACATTCCCACCAGCAGTGTAAGAGAGTTCCCCTTTCACCACATCCTTGCCAATACTTACCATTTTATTTTTAATCTTAGTCATTCTGACTGGGGTTAGGTGGTATCTCATTGTTGTTTTGATCTGCATTTCCCTTACAATGAGGGATGCTGAGCATTTTTTCATATGCCTTTTGGCTATTCATATGTCATCTTTAGAGAGTGTTTTTTTTTCTACTCATTCTCCCATCTTTTAATAGGGTTGATCATCTTTTTTCCAAACAGATAGTTGAGTTCTTTGTGTATTCTGGTAACCAGTCCCTTATCTGATGCATAATTTACAAAAATATTTTCCCATTCAAAGGCTGTCAATTCACACTAATTACTGTGTCTTTTGCCATGCAGAAACTTCTTAGTCTGATGTAATCACACTTGTCTATTTTGGGGATTATCGACTGTGTTTTGGGGGTCTTATTTAAGAAGCCTTTCCCTACCCCAATGTCTCCCAGAGTTTCCCCAGTGTTTTCTAGGAGCAGTTTTATAGTTTGAGGTCTTAAATTTAGATCTTTGATCTACCTTGACTTAATTTTTTGTCAAAGGTGAGTGGTAGGAGTTCAGATTCATCTTTCTGCAGGTGGGAATCCAGTTTTTCCAGCATCACTTGCTGAAGAGGTTTTCCTTTTCCCACTGGATTGACTGGTACCCCTTGTCAAAAATCAGGTGACTGTATGTTTGGGAATTTATTTCTTTCAAAGGAATAATATTACTCAAAGATCTGGCATAGAAAGATGAGGAAATGGATGGAAAGCAGAGCAAAATAATAAATAAATGAATAAATAAATAAATAAATAAATAAATAAATAAAGGCTCCACAGTGGAAAGATGATACAAGTAGGGGCAAGAACTCTACCTTGGTAATTTATACGTATCTATAAACAAATACTGTGTCTCAGAGCACATGTACAATGACATGTTACAGTCATGCAGTGTTTAACATATTGGACCATACTTCAGTTATTTGAAAAGCTTCAGTTTTTCAGTGGGTACAAAATAATAAGTTTTCTGCATAATGCCAATCCTCATTTTATTAGTTGCTTAGTCATCTTATGACAGCAGTTTCCTAGAAAGAGATGCTTATAATTCAAATCCAGGTACACACATTAGAAGAATTACTGACAACTTTAATTTTGCTAGTAAATGCAATTCAACTTCATAACTCCTGTAAAAATCTTAATTTAATAAAATTAATTTTTAGTGCCAAACACAAAACTGAAAATGTCAGAGAATAAAAAAGAAGCAAATTAAGAAAATATTATAAAATATCTCAGGAGAACACAAAAAAAATGTAGACATTAGAGTTGGATTAAGTATACGTAGCCTTGGGACCAGCAGTTGGCATAATGGTTATATCACTGGACTCTCACGTAGTCAACCACAGTTCGAGTCCTGGACCCAGTGTCTTAAACTCACACTGGGTGCATATACGTGCGTGCCCAAGATCCCAAGAGGGGAATGGAGGAGAAGGGATTGCAGTGTGGTCATCCCCCCGGGGGTTCATTTCTTGCTTTTTGTCTCTCTCTGTTTTTCTGGCCCTATCGCAAAAACCTCTCAAAAGAAAAAAAAGTATACTTAGCCTTTTTTTTCTGGAAGTAATCAATTAAAACTTAATTCATTCCCAGAGTTAGAATGAGAAGTTACTGTTAAGTTTCCCAATCATTCAAGAGCCACTAGTGGAAGCCATTGTGACCATAAAAATGGTCACATTTTTGATAAGGGGTACCAGTCAATCCAGTGGGAAAAGGAAAACCTCTTCAGCTTAAGGGATCATTTTTATGGTCACGTAACAGTGTAGACACCACCTCATCCCATTCCACTGGCTCTTTTTCCTTGATTCCATTATCCCAACTAGCCACTGACTGGAATGCCCTACCATTTAGTGCTCCTCTTAGACAGTAGCCTTGGTGTTAGTTATCCAGAGGGATAAGCAGGACGCTGACAAAGAAAAGGGAAAGAGGAGTGAGCTTGCAAATTGCTGTGACTGTTTTTTTAGTTTGCTATTGGGCTTGTGTGCTCACTGGAGAGAAAGACAATATTTTTGTTTGAGAGAAAATAATGAAACCAACACATTTTGTATTTGCATTTTGGGCAGTTACAATATTTTTATTTGAGAGAAAACAATGACACCAACACATTTTGCATTTTGGGCAGTCTTTATGCACCATGGCCTGGATGGCTCGCTCTGGGTTTTCTATGCACACTTTCCTAAGTGTCCTGCATTCCAACAAACTGGACTGGGCTTCGTGTCTGTTCCCACCTGGGTTTTGGCCCATTTTATGGTCCTCTGGAGAATGTAGTGCCTGCTGGACAGTGGCATTTCCTATGCTATTTCGAGATTGCTCAAGTGCTTATACGTCCTTGGCACCAGTGGTCTGAATCTGATTGGCTTGGAACAAAGGTTTTTTTGTTTGTTTGTTTTTTTGTTTGTTTGTTTGTTTTTCTTTCAGAGGCTATGTAGAGAGAAGATATGGAACAGAGATGAGCCCTGGCAGTGGATAGCACTCAGATAAAAAGCCAGAACTTTAATGAGGGGATGCAGAAGTGTGCTTTTTTTTTTTTTTTAATTGCAATGCTATCTTCCCTCTGTATCCAATAATAACCTTAGGCAAAATATACTTTGTTCACTAATGCTTTGGGAGTTGAAAATGTTTTTGCTGAGTCCCCTCTCAACATGAGTATGGGAATGTACATTGTGTCCAATTACACATTTTATTCTTTTGCTACTTGGCAAGTTCTTTCTCCAAGGGCAATTTGTGCATGTCTTTTCCTTATGGCATTGAAGATTTTGATTAGCTGGATTACAACGATCAATCCCTTCCCACATGTGCCAGTGTTTGACACTTCCCTAGAGTCTTTCAATGTCCAACTAATCTGATGGGTTATAGCTAACTGCTCTAAACAATTATTTTTTTTCTCCTTATTTAACAAATTCTTATTGTGCACCTAAAGTGTCTGAGATGTTTCAGAACACTGTTGTACAAGCTGGTTATATAGCAGTGAGCAAAACTATATTCCCACACTTGAATAGATTGAAATCTCCTCTCCTTTGATGACATTGCATCTGCCTAGTAACAGCTCATTAGAGAGATAAGAACTACTTGAGCATCCCTAATTCAAAATCTGAAATGCTTCAAAATCTGAAAATTTTGAGGGCATTGACATAATACCACCACAAGTAGAAAATTCACACCTGGCCTCATGTCATGGTTCATAGTCAGAATGTTGTAATACAAAAATAGTGTATTGTAAAAAATACACAAAATACAAAAAATGTACACAAAGTGTACATGAGGGCAAGCTGGTGGTGTGGTGGTTAAGGCACATAATTTCACATGGCCAACTATGTGGTTCGAGACCCAGACACAATGATAAGTTTACAAAGCAACAAATTTAGGAAAGACTTTTATATTTCTTTGGGAGGTTTGTCATAGATGAAATTCTCTATCTCATATTACATAAGTTCTCACTTTTATGGGATAATATCTATAGCTTAAACAACACCAAAGAGAGAATTTATCAACTCAGCTACTAAGGTAAATGTGTTGAACAAAAATCCACAAAATTTTATGTAAGAGTCTAACCTTAGACTGCAAATGTGACAATAGTCCTTATATGTATTTTGGGATCATTGCCAAGAAAAGTAAAGACATTATTCAGTATTTGGGGTATAATTCTTTTAAGTAAAAAATTTTAAAGGTGTATAAAAATATTGTAAAATATAATAACACAATGATATAATAACTAAAAGCATGTTTATGAAAACTGACATAAAAGTCTTTTTTAAAATTTGCTATAGTCTGCTTTTGTGTCTGCGGGCACGCACCACTGCGGTGCTCCGGAACAGCCCGTGGAAGAATCATATGAAGAGGTGGTGACTAAGGACGTAGAGCAGGAGTGGACATGTTTGGATTTCCAACAGCTACCCTGCTGGACTGTCATGGAAGCTATGCCCAGAAAGTAGCATTTTTCAATGTCATGACAGAAGCCCACCACAAATATGATCATTCTGAGGCCACAGGATCTTCAAGCTGGGATTTCCAGAACTCTTTCAGAAGAGAGGAGCTGGAACAAAAATCCCAAGATTCTAAGACACTACAGGAAGATTTACTTGAAGTAAGACAGAAGGTCTATGAAGGCCAAGAATGTGGAAAATCTTTCTGGCAAAAAGATAGTCTAACATTACATGAAAGAATCTACACTGATCAAAAACCTTTTGAGTGCATCCACTGTGGAAAAAGCTTCAGGGCCAAAGGCAATCTTGTTACACATCAGTGAATACACACAAGAAAGAAGCCATATCAGTGCAAGGAGTGTGGGAAAAACTTTAGTCAATGAGGTAGTCTGGCCGTCCATGAGAGACTCCACACTGGACAGAAACCCTACGAGTGGGCTATTTGTCAGAGGAGCTTCAGGAACCAAAGTAACCTTGCTGTTCACAGAAGAGTTCACAGTGGCGAGAAGCCCTATAGATGTGATCAGTGTGGAAAGCCTTCAGTCAGAAAGGAAGCTTAATTATCCAAATCAGAGTCCACACAGGCCTGAAGCCATATGCCTGTAGCCAGTGCAGGAAGAGTTTCCACACAAGGGGGAATTGTGTTCTGCATGGCAAAATTCACACAGGAGAGACACCTTACCTGTGTGGCCAGTGTGGGAAAAGTTTCACCCAGAGAGGGAGTCTGGCTGTGCACCAACGAAGCTGCTCACAAAGGCTCACCCTTTGACCACTCTTCAAAGGAAGCTCATTTTATGAATTAAGAATACAAAGCTATCTGAGATCAAGCAAACTATCTGATTCTATGGAATTAATGGAGAATCTTTTGAGAAAGACCTTCACCAGGTAGGACAAACTGACTTCTCCTTTCCCTCAAATGAGTATGAAAAATAAATGTCTTGTTTATTATTAAAAAAATAAATTGCTATAGGTTGTGTGTGCTCACTGGGAAGAGAGAGGGAGAATAAGAAGGAACCCCCTCAGGTAGGATGTCCACACCTTAATCTCTTATCCTTCATTTTCCTCTTGAGACTTTGGACATGTGTATGCATATACACATGTGACCCTGGTGTGTTTTTTCAAGCCACTAGGTTCAGGACTCAAACCATACAGTCAATCATATGAGATCCAGCAGCTTAAACTATCACACTACCTGGCTGGTCCCAAAATATTATATATTTTTTTTAAAATATGAAGACATTAGTCCTGAAAATATGTATTAGAATACCAGGTAAGATTCTACCAATTTAGGATTCTATGTGGGACACTGGAAAAGTAAGTTAAATGGGCATAACACTTGGCCTTTGAGATTTTATGTACAATTTAAGGCAAAACCACTGAAGTGAATAGTTAGTTGATATATTTGATGTACAATATTTTTTGTGCTAAAATAATTGTATTTTTAATGTTTGTATGTCAAGAGGAGTCATCAAATAGATAATGATAATCATTTTAATGAGTAGGAGAGAAAAACCACCGATAATTTTTGTGATCAGGGGAAAAAATAAAGAGAGATTAACACAATAGTAATTACCTGAGCAGATGGATTTCTAATCCTAGAAACAAACATGCTAATTAAGCTACACTACAGAATGACAAGATATTAAGGTCTTTAGAGTCTGGAGAGATTGTTATTCTAATTTACTAGTGGAACTTAATTCCCATTATATTAAAAAGTATTTAATCAACCAAATCTTTTTTAATTAACAAATTTATTTAGGCAGTTGTAATGTTTTTGTAAATTTTTTCCACAGGCATGGGTTTCATAGGGGCACACTTTTTCTTCAGTGTATTCATGGTTTGTTCAGTATCTGCATTTTGCATAGAGAAATGAGTTCCATTGCATCTATTACAGGACATGCCTGTGTGCTGTCTGTCAGTGTTTTTTATTATTTATTTAAATTAATTTTTTTTTTTTTTTTTTTTTTTTTAGTTTTTTTGTCATAGGCAGCATGTGCTCCCAGAAGAGAGACAGAGAGAAGGAAAGTGAAAAATCACTTCCTGGGGGGGATGGACACTTTGCAATCCATTCTCCTATATTCTCCTGGTATTTTGGGCATGTACACACATGCACCTGGTGCAATTTTCAAGTGTCCAGGTCTGGAACTTTAACTGCAGTTGGCCATGTGGGAGTTCAGTGTCTTAACCACCGTGCCACCAGCTGGCCCGGTCAACAGGATTTTAACTGGGGAATCAAAGATCCAATGTCAGCACTTTCATAGCTACCTTAAGTTGCTTTCTTTTAAAATGGAAACAAAATTCTTCATTAGTAATTTGGTATCCAATGTCTTGTTAGATCTAAGAGAGTTCTGATTTCTGTTCCTTCTATAATCAAAGATTTCAAAAGTAATTAACAGGAAGACTGGGAATAAAGGATGGGAGATAAAATGTGTGTGAATAAGTAATGAAGGAAAGAAGGAAAGGAGACAGTATTATTATTTTCATGCCTACATATACATTATATGTTTAAGTTTTTTAAGCCAGTAACTGATCAATACAATGTAGTTTTTGGAAGGTCATTTGGAATCCATAACATTAGCCTGACATTTCTTAGTGGGTGAATAAATGTCTTTATGGAAGAAATGGATTTTTAGGGAAAAAAAAATAGACTCACCTAAAAAGAGAATACTAGGAGATAGTTTTGTTTAGTTTCTAAAAATATTTATATGGGTATGTATGGGGTATGTGTGACTTTCCTGTCCCCTTTCCTATATTTATTTACATTTTACTCATAACGGCGGTGTGCACTTCATTTATATCAGGAGATATTTTAAATATTGAAGAGTGGTAAATATTTAATATAGTTGTATAAGTTTAACTCACCTCAGCTTAAGTCCAATTCAATAGCATTTATTGAATGACAATGATATAAAAAAAAACTTACGTATCACTTTTATAGAGCTATACAAACTTTAAAAAGATGTGGTTCCAGCCACTTAGAGCCTTCCTCCTTGGTGTGGTTTATGTGTATGTGGGACTGGTGTTTCCTGGGAATTGTTAGAAATATAGACTCTTGGGTCAGAAAGTGGCTTGGTGGTTAAGACCATTGGATACCATATGGTCAAACCACGCATTTTGGGTCCCAGAACCTGAAGCTTGAAAAACACACTAGGCATGTGTATGTGCTTGTCCAAAATCCCTAAAGGAGAACAGAGAAGGGATTGCAGAGTGGCCAGCCCTTCTGGGGGCTGCTTTCTCACTTATCCTCTTTTCCCTCTCTGGTGAATACATGTGCCCTATAACAAACAAACAAACAAAAGGGAAAAAAAGAAAGAATCTCGGGCACCATCCCAGCGCTTTTGAACCAAACTCTGCATGGTAGCAAGATCTCCAGATAAATTAAATGCACACTCAGTTTTGAGAAGCACTATGTTAGAAGATCACAGAGCAGATTATTAGCACTAAGAAAAGAAACAAACACTAATGAGAAAAAAAAAAAAATCTGGTGGGGTTGGCAGGTGGCATGGTGGTTAAAGGTGCTGGACTCCCATATGGCTGACTATGGTTCAAGTCCCAGACCTGGTGGCTTGGTTTCTCACTTTCCTTCTCTCACTCTGGCCCTCTCTGGTAAAATTAAAATAAGTCAATAAAGTTAAATAAAATAATTATTTTTAAAAACTAATTCTTAAAATTCTTTAAAACAGAATAGAATAATAATTCCATAGTAATAATAACTAATCCAATCTAATTCTAGTTGCAAGGATTAGCAGCAGTTTACTGTGTCACACTTTCCACACGATGCATCAGCATCTTCTAAAGCATGTCTCTGGCCAAACGCATTTGAGAAACAGTGAGTAATGTACACTAGAGCTTAGAAATGCCTTATTTACTAATTACGTTATACAATGTTAAAGAGTCTGAGAAGCCCTGAAAGGAGCAAGTCTGTTTTACTGGAACCCACGTCTGGTTTACTGAAACAAATATACTTAAATAGGAAACTTTTTTTATACTTTTTTTTTTTTTTTGCCAGTGAATATGTGCACTTCTCAGAGATAAAGACAGAGAGAAGAGAGGGAGATAGTACCCCCATAATAAGCTATGATCACACCTCCATTCCTTTATTTCTCCATCCTGTTGGGATTTGGAACACACACACACAAGCACCTGGTGTGTATCATAAACTCCTGGGCCTGAATATGAACCACACAGTCAGTCATATGGGATCCAGTTCCCTTAACCGTTATGCCATCAGGCCAGCCCAAAACTTTGTTTTGACTACATAGCAATGTTAGCATCCTTCAGAATCAGTGTTCTGTGGAACACGCTTTGGGAAACACAGCATTTTATGAGTTTGCAGTATTTAGCTTACAAAATCTTTCCTAGGGTCCTCCAGCTCTCCATGAACTTTTTGTTTTCCTTTTTACGGTTACAAAGTGAGCTGAATAAATTTAATGTTGGTTATAAATATAAACAAAAAATAAAATTTAGTTCTTTCACAACATGTTACAGTATAGGAATTCTGAGGTAAATTAATCCAACTGTTCTGTTAAAAATCATTCAGATCTGGATAGATAAAGTTGTCTTTGTACAAACAATATGCTAAAATCTGGCCTCCACATATCATTGAAATTAAGCCGGATCCTGCAAGTAAATGAAAGGAAAATTTGGGTTAACTATCAGTCATGAATAATTCATTGGTGAGATTATACATAAGAACAATGGTCTGATCTAAAATAATGTTTTTGAAACTGACAAAGTATTTGAAATAGACTAGTTTATAGATTCAACTAGGAGAGGATAGGTACATATGCTAGGGCTGGCAAATTGTTGCAATTTAAAACTTTCTTCAGGGAATAACTGCATGGTTCTGTCAAATCCATGGTAAGGAGCTCTTAAATCAGACATTCAAAGGCCATGTAGTAAAAGCACACCCTAAGAAACTCACAATTCTCAATTCTCGTAGCCCTTCTGACTTGCCATTTGTATTGTTGCTGCTTAAAAATATTTTTAATAAGGTATTTCTCCTCTAATTAAAAAAGAAAAGCATGCTGACTAACTTGGAAAATATTTTTAAGCATAAGAACTATTTTAACAATCAGAATCCCACCTACCTCAGCTGTTTGGTTTTATAAAAATGCCTTTAGTTCTGGTTTCATTGGTCCAACGAGTGTTGTTTGTTTATAAATATTGATCTGACCTCATAGTTCTCATAGCTCTGTTGTTCCTTGTGTGGCTGTCACATCACAACCCCCATGATGAAGTAAAGTTCCCTAAGGTAAGAAACCTGACAGGTTGGAATAACTTCTTCCCACAAGGACACAGTTTCAACGTGAGACCTGGAAACAGAATTTCCAAGTTTATCCATTGTTCTCTTGTATCTAACTTTTCACTCAAAGAAAAACAAAGAAGGCTAGCTAGCCCTACTCTGGTTATTGAAACTAAAATATTGGGTTGTCAGAAAAGTTATGACACATTTTTGCATTTAAAAAAAAGAAAAAATATGTCCTGACTTTCCTGACAACCCCATAGTCACCCAATTCTTTTAACAAATTCTATTGACTATTCTAGCAGGCCTCAGTTGACTCTCCTTGGCATCAAGGTGACATTTGGTATGTGACTGAGCTGACAAAGGCACAGTAAATCCTGTGGTATTCTAAATAAAATCCCAAAGAGGTAAGCTGTTCTTTTTCAGAGAGAAAAACTACCTTTCACATATGTTTCTAGCATTTCTTTGAGTACCTTTTCTTTGTATTTATTAAAAATTTACATATTTGAAAGAGTATGCAAAATACAACATCAATATTTTATGTGTTTTCTGTATGTACTAAATGATACTGGAAAAAAGTACACATCTTAGACTTACACATATGCAAGATAAATGGAGAAAAACTCTAGTGAAGGGGCTAATAGTAATATAAATATGAATTCAGTTCTATTTGATGAACGCAATTCAGTTTTCTGGTCCAATTAATTGAACTCTATAAAAAATTTTTATGCCATACTTATATATAAATAATCATATTAAAGAAATGCTATATATAATACATAATGTTGACATATTATTATACACATAAACATATAATATACGAAAATGCATATGTATATCTTATATGCTATATATATAATGTATAATGCTTACATATACAGACAGGAAATGATGGACAATAAGTAATTATTTTCTTTTTGAGCCCTCATCCTGGGTGAGGATTAAACAGCATCCCTTGGTTGGCCACCAGAGCCTATTCTCTGTCAGAAGCCCAGATATATTATACTTATTACATGCCAGGAAAATCTCTGCTACTTTATTTTCTTCCATTTTCCTCATATTTACACAACAAATATATATGAGTACTCTACTATGAGTCAGACACTGTACTATGGAATGATTCTTTTATTATAAACATTTTAGCTCTTAACATTTTTAAAAATACTTAAAAATAAAAATCAAGCTATTGGGACCAGCAGGTGGCATAGTGGTTAAGGTGCTTGTCTCTCACATAGTTGACCGCAGTTCAAATCCCAGACCTGGCTGCTTGAAACTCATTAGATGTGTGTGTGTGAACATGCTGAAAATCCAGAGAGGAAAATGGAGGAGAAGGAATTGAGCTGTGGCTATCCCTTGTGGGGGGTGATTTCTTGTTTTCTGTCTTTCTGTCTCTCTCTGTCTCTTTAGCAAGTGCACTGCCATATAGCAAAAATCTCTCTCAAAAACAAATAAATAAATAAATAATCAAGCCATTCTGTAACTTTCTTTTCAAAAGGCTAAGCAGCCTTTTTGCTATTTTCGAACTGAGTTTAATATAGAAACAAATCACTGGACCATGTGTCTATTCTTTTCTAAGTCGTGTCTCCCATGCTAGCTTCTTTGAATTGAAAGCAATCTTCATAGAGTGAGAGAGCAACAGGGAAGACCTATCAGAACTTGTGATTCTAATGAATCATTCTGTCCTCTCTTCAGTTTCCTTTTTGCTCTTTCCATCTCCTAAGCATGGCTGTCTCTGTACATTTCTATAAGCGCTGCTCATTACCCTGAAATTCTCTAACTTAGATTCTATCTCATTATCAAGACAGCAACTGTCACATCTTTGCAGTGACAACTTCAGGATCTCCATGTAGACATATCTCTGGGGTGGCAATCTGTATGAGAAGTAATGGCTAGAGAACTCAAAATTATCCAAATCTATAAGCTTCAGTTTCCACATTTGCAAAATTGGAAATAGAATACTTATCTCACAGGATTATAATAAAGGGTAATGAGATAAATGCAATATCCCTGGCTCATATGAACAGACCAAAAATGGTAAGTATTACTAATACTGTGTAGGCCATTACAATTGAGCAACAATACTAGGATATGTTTATGTTTGTTTGCTGTTGTCATAAGAGATTGAAGATATTGCTACCAAGATTACTGCCAAATTGAAAAGAGTAATTTTTTTTTTTTGAGAGGTTTTTGCTATATGGTGCATGTGCTCACCAGAAAGACTGAGATAGACAGATAGAAAGCGAGAAATCACCCCCCGGGAGGATGGCCATGCCGCAATCCCTTTTCCTCCGTTCTCCTCTCGGGATCTTGGGCAGGCACGCACTTGTACCTGGTGTGAGTTTAAGCCACTGGGTCCGGGGCTCGAACCGCAGTTGACGACATGAGTCCAGCAACATAGCCATTACACCAACAGCTGGTTCCCAATATTTTTTAAAATATATGTTCTTTATGTTTGAAGGACAGGTGCAACAGATTTCAAAATAAATGATTTTCATACTTAAATATTGAAATCTGTTTAGAAGCATCCTCTTTGTTTTATGGGGCAGATTATTGTCACCAAGAAAATGTTACTATTGTCATATTGCTTTCCCTTACTACATTTCTAATTATTATTATATAATATTAAGGAAGAAAATAAATGAAGGTGATATTATTATAATATCTGCAGGTTTGCTGTTTTGTAGCTTTGTTTTCTTATTTCATAAAATTTTATGGGAAACACAATTATTTACATGAAATTATTTAAAACTAAGGATGAGCTAAATGTAGATGGCTATTTTACTTTTATAAAATGATGGTTTTAGAAAACAAGAGAGAAATTAAAGTTAGACACCTTAAAGAACGTCTTAACTGTAAGAGCTTGAAATATTGTAAAGGCATAACATTTATTGACATTGTTTCAAGTTAGTGGTAGTATAAGAGAAAGGAAAAGGTCCAGAATGTTCTCTATGCCATTGCTATTTGAAGTATGATTTAGAGGTTAAGGTGCTGGACTCCCACATGGTTGACCACGGTTCAAATTCCAGACCCAGCAGCTTGAAACTCACACTGGGTGCGTGTGCTTGTGTGTATGCCTAAAATCCCAAGGGGAGAATAGAGAAGGGATTGCAGCATGGCCATCCCGCTTGGAGATGATTTCTCACTTTCCGTCCCTCTGGCAAGTGCATGTCCTATAGCAAAAATCTCTCTTTTAAAAAAGTATGGTCCATGAACCATCAGTACCAGCACTATCGGGGTTCTACCCAGACTGATTACATTTTAGAAAGATACTCAGGTGATTTGCGTGCACTATGCACATTAAAGTTTGAGAAATTCTGCTTTACACTACACTTCTAAGGCTTTTATATTGAGAGAAGACAAAGAAAAAAGGGAGCGAGGCTCATTTATTTTAGTATATTAGTATATTCTTATAGTCCTTGTTCCTTACACACAAATTGTTTTTACACTTTACTAGTTTTAATACACGGCCAGTTTTGCTGTTGTTCCCACTTTGTTCATCATCATTTTGTCTTTATACGGATGATGTCTTGAATCTTGACTCTTTCACTTAAATCAGCCTACAAAAGGCAGTTCCCTCCAGTGATGTATGTAACAGGTTTTAGCCTCTGCTGTCTATAACAGGCCAGCTGGTGGCATGGTGGTTAAGGCAACTGATCCACATGGCTGACTGCCTGGTTTAAGTCCCTGACCCAGTAGCTTAAAAAACATGCAGGGAACACATGCATGTGTGCCCCAAATCCTGAGAGGACAATGGAGAAGGGATTGTAGCATGGCCATTTCTCACTTCTCCCACCAACCCTCTTCTTTTTCTCTCTTTCTGTCCCTCTCTGACAAGTACACAAGATCTATGGCAGGCTGAAAAAAGAAAGAAAGGGAAAAAAAAAACAGAAAACCAACCTTTTGAGAATTAATGAATGTTGGAAAAGGATTTGTTTTCATAATAACCTAAATAGCTCTACTCTAGTTCCCCTATTCATAGTAGCTCAGTCCTTCTTTCCTACCATGAGGGAGAAATAATGAGAAAAGAAAGAGGGAGGAAAAACGTGTAGGGTAAGCTTCAAAGGGAAGCTATGGAAACCCATGGCTTGATGGAAGTTTTGCCAAGATGAGGAGTTTTTATTCATTTTTCACTTATTCCAGTCCTTCCATTATTATGCAACAAAGTATATCTAAATTCTAAATTTTATCAAAAGGAGTAGTAGAGTATAATATTCTTCTTTTTTTTTTTTTTTTTTTTTGGAGAGGCTTTTTGCTGTAGGGTGCGTGCGCTCGCCAGACAGAGAGAGAGAGACATAGAGACAGAAAGCGAGAAATCACCCCCCAGGGGGTATGGTCACGCCGCAATCCCTTCTCCTCCATTCTCCTCTCGGGATTTTGGGCACGCACGCACACGTGCCCAGCATGAGTTTTAAGCCACCGGGTCCGGGACGCGAACTGCGGTCGACTACGTGGGAGTCCAGCGACATAGCCATTACGCTAACTGTTGGTTCCCAGAGTATAATATTCTTCATATGGCTATCTGATGATCTGTTTTTGTTCCCAAGTATGTATCAGGATGGCAGCTTTCCTTGCGTGGATTATAACTGAAATGGCCTGAGAGTGTATTTGGGCACACAAGACAACCAGTAGAGTTCATCTTCAGTAAAACTGTGTGGATTTCATTATCTTGAACATCATCATTACTATTATTGTCTTAGCTAGATAATAATGTCATAAAATCTGTGTCTAAGATAATAAAAATCTATTTCTAGAAGTTATTCTACTTTACGTTATATTGTGCACTAAAGAACGTAAACTGAAACAATTCCACTATACCTAAAGCAGCCCACCAGTGAGATGTCAAGGGGAATTCCAGCATAACTGCAATAGAAAAAAAAAATGAGTGTTTATTTTCAACACATGATTTTTTTATATTTAACTTTAAATAAAATAAAATTTTATAATAAATTTATTATCATAATCTTTTTGTTACATTGAATCATATATATCTTTACAGTGTGTTACATTTCTTTTTCCAGCACGGTTACCATGCATCTCAGTCAAGACAAAGACATTACTATCCACAACATCATCATCAAATAGCTTTTCATTATTTTTTCAGATTATTATTATTATTATTTATTCTCATTTTTTAAACATTCAATCACTACATATCATTTGACTTGTATAAAAATTTACCCAACATGAAATACTTCTCAGACCAGTCCAGTTGAGAATACTATACATGGTATCATCAACAGGTAATAAACCATTTCTGTGTCCCGCTAATGTCATGCCTCTCTATTTGTTCTCTTGTGGTCCTTCTCTATATGCTTCCCTTCATCCCCCATTCTACACTGTCTTCAGCATCTATAACTACTTTCATTGCTTTTATGCCCTCCAATATTTTGATCTCTACCATAAAGTGCAGATAGTTGGTATATGTTAAGTGGATACATACAATATCTTTCTTTCATATCCTGGCTTGCTTCACTCAGCAATAGATCTTCCATATTTGACCACTTTCTATCAAATGCCAGGGTCTTGTTGTTTTTTATGGCTGAGTAGTATTCCATAGAGTATATGTGCCACAATTTTTTCATCCATTCATCTGTTTGTGGACATTTGGGTTGGTTCCATGTCTCAGCGATCATGAATTATGCTGCAATAAACATTGATGTGCAAGCACTTTTCCGACTGAGCATTCTTCTGTCCATTGGGTAGATACCCAGAAGTGGAATTGCTGAATTAAATGGTAGTTCTATTTGTAGATCTTTGAGGAACCTCTAATGTTGTTTTCCACAGTGGCTAAAACAGTTTACATTCCCACTAACAATGTAGGAGAATTCCCCTTTCACCATATCCTCACCAACACTTAACACTTTTTGTATTTTTAAAGTTCACCACTCTGATAGGGGTTAGGTGGTATCTCATTGTGGTTTTAATCTACATCTCTCTCGTGATGAAGGATGTTGAGCATTTCCTCATATTCCTTTTGGCCATTTGTATGTCTTTCTTAGATTTTTGTTTAGCTCTTTTGGGTTCATCTTTTTTTTTTTTTTTTTTCCTGAGAAAGCCGCTTGAGTTCCCTGTGTATTCTGGTTATCAGTCCCTTGTCTGAGGCATATTTTACAAAAATATTCTCCCATTCTGGGGGTTGTCGATTCACACTAATTACTGTGTCCTTTGCTGTGCAGAAACTTCTTAATCTGATATAGTCCTACTTCTGGGATACCAATTATCCAGATGTTGGGGCACTTGATGGTACCTAGTATTTCTTGTATACTATCCTCACTTTTCTTGATTTTTTTCTCAATCTTTTGGATAGTTTTGTCTCCTACATTCAAGATTTTATCTTCTGCATAATCTAATCTACTTTTAATATCTTTGAAGGAGGTTTTAATTTCCTATATCACATTCTTCATCCATAACAATTCTGTTTGATTCTTTTTCATGGTGTCTAATTCTTCTTTCAAATCGTGAAAGGACTTCCTCATCTCTTGGAGCTCATTGTCTCTTTTCTCTTGTATCTCAATTAGTTTGGTCACTACAGATATTCTGAATTGCTTATCTGACATTTCTGTGACTTTTATTGTGTTTCCTGAGGGTGATGCAGAATTGATGTTTTTCCTTGGGGAAGAGACATTTTGTCTGATGCTCATATTTCTTGTACCTCTGCATTTGTTCCTAGTCATCTGGTGATCTATATTTTCCTGCCTAAATTTTTCAAAGTATCTCTGAGCATTCAAAGGTGTGCAAGAGTTGAAAATTAGCAATCTCTCTTTTGCTCTGTCACCCTGTTTCTCACTAGCACCCTGCATGGTCATCACTGGTCCTGGTTGACCCAAAGTCCTCCCTGTTTCTTAAGAACAGGTGCAACTCAAACTGAGCTGCTGAGCTTCACCTGAGGAGCAAAGAAAATATCATGCGGAGCACAATGCACACCATGTGCTATCCAAAACACCAAAGTCCTGAGAGTTCAAAGGCGAGTGGGAGGGGATGAGCCACAGATGTTGGACATTAGGCCCTCAAAATATATGATATTTTTAAAGTCATGAAGAAATGCTTTATTTTATTTTAAAGAATCAGCACATTTCAGGTTCTCTGAAGTGTGACATGTACATTAGTGAAATCAGTTATTTATAACAGCAATTATTATACCCTATATAATGATTAGGAAAAGCTTAAAAATGGAAAAAAAATGTTTACATCATACTTAAAAAAGTTGTTTTATTTGTTCTTGGAAGTAGTAGAAACAGCTACATAGCAATTATAAATCAAAGAAATAATATTGTACTGCTATCACTTCTTGAACTTTTCAGTAGAATGGACCCTCTAGAGAGACGATTTGTACTTCAGATTTGGAGAACTACACATTAACCCTTAAACTAATCAAGGCCCAGCTTTGTTTGAGAATTTTATCTCCCTAGAGTTCAGCACTTCTGCAGGAGCACAACTAGTGAGATAAGAGGTGGTAGCCGTGGAGGTGGTGAGAAATTATTCAATATAGATATATTTTGAAGGTAGATAGTATTTTATGAAGGAGTACCTATGGAGTGTGAGAAAATAAGGTACTGACAACTTCTAAGCATCTGAAAGGATAGAGTGGCCATTATTTTAGGATGGGGTTATGTAGAAGGAGTATGCTTTTTTTGGAAAAGTCCAGAATTTAGTTTTAGACAGGTTAAATTTAAACTGTGCATTAGATATCTAGGTTCATGGTACCACAGGCAATTAATCTATGAGCCAAAATAAGCTTTCTGAACATAAGCTCCAATCTCAAATTCTGCTTAGAGTACAAGAAAGAGAGCTTAACTACAGATATAAATAAGGAAGTCATCAGAACTTTGATATTATTTATAGCCACAAGACTGAGTGAAATCTCTCAGGGGGCTTGTAGGGGGAGCACTATGAATATGCTCCCACATCGAGAGCATGAAGAGTTCGGGTATTAAGAGAATTATTCAGAACTTGAAACAGGCAAAAGAAACCTCTAGGTATTTTCTCAGTGCAGTACGCAGCTGAACTTTCTATTGACGAGGCTATTTTACAACTCTACGGGGACAAAGACTAGCCTGTAGACTTGAGTTCAGTAGAGATGCAAATAATCTCTGTCTGGTGGAAGAGATATCCCCAAAAGTAGCAGTTTTGTATCTCGGAAATCTTATCCTAGTTTTCCTTTATGAAATGAAGTGTGCATGTATGTGCACAGCCTCTCAAGTTGTTCGACCAGTTTTATCATTGTATTGGTTCTCTCAGTAATTTAAAAATTAAGCCAAATGGTTGATGTGTTCACATTATATTTGAGCTATAAATCTGTAACCTTCAAAAAATATATTTTAACAAAGGGGGATGAGAAAAGAGTAACTAACTAAATTTGCCCAGATTAATTCAAAACTAAGGGGTAGGTCACACAATTTGTTTATTTATTTATTATTAAATCATTTTTCAACTCTGTAACCCTATGTTTCTATCACTGCATTTCTTGTGAGGTAACCATTACTGTAGAAATCTACTTCAATGGAAGGGGAGGGAGTTTAAGCATGTAATTATAGCTTTATATTTCACTTTTTATTGACATTACTCTCTTGCTCTTCAGTCTCATCTTTTACACACACAAATCTAATCTTATCTATTTGGTAATGTTGGAGCCAGGAACACATTATTTGTAGCCAAACACACTGCTGACTTTTACAGTTCTTTATGGAAGTGTTGCCTGACATTTTTAACAATATTTTTCATTAAAATATAAGTGTACATAATTGTGGGGGTATAATATGATTTTACAGTACCAGAATACATTGTGAATGATTTGTTCAGGATAATTAGCATACCCATTATTTCAAACATTTGTCATTACATATATTGGGAACATTCGAAATCTTCTTTCTTAGAGATACAGAGCAAGTTATTGCTTTCTATATTGTCCCCATTGTATCCTATAACACTAGACATTATTCTCCCATATCTATCTGCAACATTATTTCTGTTAATCAACATCTGTCTAATCCCTGCCACCAATACTTCCCAGCCTGTAACTATCATTTGTCATTTTCCTGCAACTATGAGGCCATTTATTTAGTTTCCACATATGAAGGAAACTTTGTGGTATTTTTCTTTCTGTGCCTGACTTATTTCATGTATCAGTAATATAATGTCCTCCATGCTGACCTATTTAATATGCCTGACATTTGGACACTTAAACTCTTTTTGTTTTCTTTTCTTTTCTTTTCTTTTCTTACAATTAAAGTATAAATTTATTTTGGTACAAAAACTTTTTGAAATTCATACATAGTTTTTCTATTACATGTATTTCCATAAGCTATTTTTTTTCCTGAAACATTTTTAATTAATTAATTTAAATTCATTCCCTAAGCATCGTCACAGTATACAAAATGTGATTTCCAATCCAGAATATACTTCATAGTGGCTTAATCATGCATGTTATTGTCAATAATTTCCATTTCTAGTTTCATATGTGTGTGTGTGTGTGTGTATGTGTGTGTGTGTGTGTGTGTGTGTATATATATATATATATATATATATATATATATATATATATATATATATTACCCCTATTTCTGACCCTCTGCCCTTTCCCACCCTCCTCCCACACTATCTCTGGTTTCTACAGTTTTCCATTCCTTTCCCCGCCCCACATTTTCTTAATTAATCTAACTACTTTCAATAGGAAGTTCAGCTGGTATTTCAAGAAAAGCAGTTTTAACTTTAATAAATCAAAGAAATGCTAAGGAACTTTGCTTAAAACTTATATCCAGGGGAACCAGCAGTTAGCGTAATGGCTATGTCGCTGGACTCCCACGTAGTCGACCGCAATTCGCGTCCTGGACCCGGTGGCTTAAAACTCATGCCGGGCGTGTGTGCGTGCGTGCACAGGATCCTGAGGGGAGAATGGAGAAGGGATTGCGACGTGACCATCCCCCCTGGGGGGTGATTTCTCGCTTTCTGTCTCTATGTCTCTCTCTGTCTGTCTGGCGAGCGCACGCGCCCTATAGCAAAAAGCCTCTCCAAAAAAAAAAAAAAAACAAAAAAACAACTTATATCCAGGAAACAGGTTAGGACTCTGTTCTAATAGTAGGTACATGAATCTATCAATAATAGCTCAAGACAGGACAAAAATCCTTAAAACCGGAAAACAAAGCCTAGAAGAAAATCACCAATGTTTGAGTCAAAAGTCATAAAATTCTATTTCACCAAATCAGTCTCATGTACTTTATCTTGTTGTCATTCAATTTTCCTTTTTAAATTCTGGGATATAATATTTAACTCCAGAGTTGTCCCTACGATTAATTTGGCCATTTTCTTAGTTTTTGAACTCTTATTTCTGTGTGCTTGTGTTTAATTTTCCTGGTATAGCACACCCTTGAGAACTTCTTGGAGATCTGGTCTGGTGTTGGTAAATTCTTTCAGGTTTTGTTTATCTGAGAATGTTCTTGTCTTTTCTTCCCATGTGAAGGATAATCTTGCCAGGTTCACTATTCTTGGTTGAAATTGATTTTCCCTTAACACTTTGAATATATTTTCCCATTCTTTCCTCGCTCACATGTTTCTGATGAGAGGTCTGCTGTTAGCCTGATGGGATAGCCTTTGTAAGTAACTTGATGTTTTTCTCTTGCCAATCTTATATCTTGTCTTTGTCTGTGGTTTTGGTCAGTCTGGCTATAATGTGTCTTGGAGAAGATCTTCTTAGGTTGCTTCTATTTGGAGTCTTTTATATTTCTTGAGACTGGATCTTTGAGTGCCTCTCTAAGTTTGAAAAGTTTTCTTGCAGGATTTCATGGAATAGATTATCAATGCCTTTATGAGTTTCTTCACCTTCTGGGATACCAATTATCCAGATGTTTGGACATTTGATGGTATCTATTATTTCTCATATATCATTCTCATTTTTTGGGGCAGTTTTCTCAGTCTTTGTGGTGGATTTTTCTAGGCCAGTGATTCTATCTTCTACATCTGAGATTCAATTTTTTATATGATCTAGTCTGCTTTTAATACTTTCGAGGGAGATTTTGACTTCCTGTATTATAGCCTTCATCTCTAACAGGTCCATTTGATACTTTTTTATAGTGTGTAATTCCTCTTTTAGCTCTTGCAAGAATTTTCTCACCAAGTGGAACTCATCAGCTCCTTTCTCCTGCCTCTTCCACAGTTCATTGTCTCTGTTCTCTTCCATCTCTGTTAGTTTCATCATTTCCATGATTTCTATTGAATTGTCTGTGGATGAAGAGGAGTTATTCTTTTCTCTTGGCAGAGAGGTATTATCTTGCTTTCCTATATTTCTTGTGCCCTGAGGTGATTTCTAGTCATCTGATAAATGGTGTGTTTCTTCCTAATTCTTGAAGTTCAATCTGAGCATTCAGGGCACTCAAGTTTGGGGTATGAAGGCTGAATTATCAGTAGAAAATTTTCATTTCTTTTTTTTTCCCTGAAATCACTAGTTCTCAGGAGCCATGGAAGAGTCTTCTTCTGAAGGCCTGCCACTTGCCTCTCTACTTGAGTTTGGGGGCTGAAGGCTGAATTATCAGTAGAAAATCTTCCTTTCTCTTATTTCCCTGAAATCACTAGTTCTCAGGAGCCATGGAGGAGTCTTCTTCTGAAGGCCTGCCCCTTGCCTATTGGACACGTAAACTCTTATATAGTAATACACAATAACAATATGAAAAGAATTTTTAATACATTTGGTTACTTGAATTATATAAGATAAAAAACAATGACTTTCAGTTTAAAAAATTTAGATAAATTATTTTAAACTATTTTATACCATTGATTTATATAGCATTTTATAATAAAGTTTATTTTGCATATAACTGAGATAACATTATTGACTCTTAAAAATAAAAACAGAAATATCTGAACAGGCTTTCACCAAATTTTGGATTGACTGACTTAAAGAACAAGCAATGCACATTTACAGAATTCATCAGGGATGCCCCTGATAGGCTCCTCATGGAGCTGGGCAATCATCCCTGGAAAAAAAGCATCAACTCTACAGACTACTGACTGCTCATGGAGAAGGACACACCATACATACTAAGACGTGGTGAACAGAAAGACAAAACAAAACAAAAAAGACAACAGGAGCCAGTAGGCGGCATGGTGATTAAGGTTTTGGACTCCCATATGGCCAACTGCAATTTGATTCCCAGACCCAGCAGCTTGAAAATCACATACATGCTCAAAATCCTGAGAGGAGACTAGAGAAGAGATGGTGGCATGGTCATTCCACCCCACCCGCACCCCCTCGCCCAGGGATGATTTCTCATTTTTCCCCCTCTCAGTCTCTCTGTTTCCAGCAAATGCATGTGCCTTATGGCAAAAAAAAATTATAAAATAAAATAAAATAATAAAAAAAAAAAAAAACACAGTATCAAATATGAGCTCCAAATCAAAACTCACCAGATACTACAAATTTTAGGTGCTAGGTGTCATTAAGCTCTATTTTGCATGGGAGTGCTATAAAATATATTCTAAGGCCAGAATCATGAAGTATTTTTTTAAAAAAATAAATGATAGTTTATAAGTGTACCAGGAGGTACAGGATAGACTCTAAATATATGCAAAGGGAGATGGAGAAAGGAAGGGAGGAAGATAAGAGAGGGAAGAGCAGAAAAAAAGAGGTTAAGACTTTTCTTATTTTCAAGGTGAAGCCCACTTTAGACATGGAAATAAAAGTAAATTTACATATGAATTTTTTGTTTGGTCTTAATATGCTAATGTATTAACATTTTGATTAAAGTTTTAACAGTGTGTTGTGGCATCAAAAATAAATCAAAAGTAACTTTATAATCTAATGCTTGCAGTTTGTATAATATTTTTACAATCAAGTGGTTTATTGGATTTTATTTTCTCAAAGGAGGAAGTTTTACACTACTACATGTGGGCATTTTTCAGAAATAACACATTGTTGGCCCAGCCACAGAGGCACTCGTTGTTAAGACACTGCGTTCTGCGGGGTGGAACCACAGGGGAAAGCCAGGTTTGATTCCTGGTCTAACCTACAGACCGGGCTTGGAGATACATGCCCCACCTGAGAGGATAAGGGAGCAGTAAGATCACTACATGGCCATATCCTGTCTTAAAAAAAAAAAAAAAGGAAATAGCACATTGGTGCTGTAAATAGTTTAGTTCCAGGAAACGAAAGTAAACTGGATATAGTTTAGAATTTTTTTCCTCTTATAAATATTTTAATGTATTGGGAACCAGCAGTTAGCGTAATGGCTATGTCACTGGACTCCCACGTAGTCGACCGCGGTTCGCATCCTGGACCCGGTGGCTTAAAACTCACGCCGGGCGCGTGTGTGTGCGTGCCCACGATCCCGTGAGGAGAATGGAGAAGGGATTGCAGCGTGGCCATCCCCCCTGGGGGGTGATTTCTCGCTTTCTGTCTCTATGACTCTCTCTGTCTGTCTGGCGAGCACACGCGCCCTATAGCAAAAACCTCTCCAAAAAAAAAAAAAAAAAAATTTTAATATATTAGAGATAATCAAAGTATATCAAATAAATCTTATATAAGATGAATGTAAATTACTGTTCTGATGAGGCAAATGTGCAGAAATTAACTTCGTAATAGTCAAAACAAATAGAGGCATACCATCATGCTGATGGTAAACCAGCTGAGTAACTGAATCATGGTAATGTTTACCTGGTTTTCATTAACTGGCATGCAGGCTTCTGATGTGTTTCAGTGGAATCGTTACTGTACAGTTATTAGGGAGAAATTTTTAATGACTATTTCATATATGCCCATTTAAATGGAAGTAGAAATATTTACTATTTTTGCTGTATGAGAACAAGAACTCTCTTGAACACAATCATGAAACCTTGGCAGTGCAAGATCATTAGTGAGATAGTGCAGTTTTAACAATGATTTCAAATTATATTATGGAGACCTCATGAGCTCAAATTATGGGATTGCAAAAGAGCAGTTTGTACAATAAAGTAAGATAATAAATAGAATAGAACAAAATAGAATAGAATAGAATAGAACAGAGTATTGCTTTGTGAAATTTGTTCTATGTGTGTCTTTGTGGGTATGTGTGGAGGGTTATAATGCAAAGTATATGTAATATGAATTTATGTCTGTGGGTTACAAATTTTTTTGAGAGAGAAATTTTCACTATAGGACATGTGAGCTCACCAAAGAGACAGACAGAGACAGAGAGACAGAAAGAGAGAAATCACCCCCTCGGGGGATGGCCATGCCACAATCCCTTCTCCTCCATTCTCCTCTTGGGATTTTGGGCACACACACACACACACACACACACACACACACACATGCACTCAGGGTGAGTTTTAAGCCACCAAGTCCAGGACTCGAACCATAGTCAACTATGTGGGAGTCCAGTGACATAACCATTATGCCATCTGCTGGTCCTGGATTATAATTTTTAAAAGCTGAAACAATAATATGGGGAAATACTATGTGGGAATGAAAATTTTTCATTTTTTTTCTTCAGGGAGATTAGAATAACAAGTTTGTAAAATTTGTGTATTAACTCAAAGATGGTTTATTTACCAATGTAATATATACCATTAACCTGAATTCCTAAGCCACACTAAAATGTTACAATAAAAACTGTAGCTTGATTAATAGCTCCCAATTATAATTGCTTTGACTCTACCAGATACCATGGGCTTCAGTTGTGCCTAGAAGCTTATCTCTAAAAAGAACAGAAAAGATGTGGTAACAAAAAGAGTCCAGGGAGAGCAAAACTCATGGAGGAATAATTGAAAGGAATATAACAGGAAGCTATCCAGATACTGCACATTAAAATGAAGAGTCTTTTCTTAAATTAAAACATTGCTCAAATCTTATTTCATTACTATACTTTCAAGAGTAGAGTCTCCAGGGACCAGCAGATGGTGTAATGGTTACATTGCTAGACTCCCACCTAGTTGACCGCGGTTCAAGTCCCAGACCCAGCAGCTTAAAACTAATGCAGGGCATGTATGCATCTGTGCCCAAGATTCCCAGAGGAGAATTGAAGGGACTGCAGAATAGCCGTCCCTCATGGGGGCGGGGGCAGGGTGATTTCTCACTTTCTGTCACTCTGATTCTCTAGCTAGTATGCAAAAAAATCTTAAAAAAAAAAAAAAAAAGTAGGGACCAGCAGGTAGCAGGGTGGTTAAGGTGCTGGACACTCCCACATTGCCGACCATGGTTCAAGTCCTGCATCTGGTGGCTTGTTTTCTCACTTTCCTTCTTTCTTCTTCCCTCTCTCTCTCTCTCTCTCTCTCTCTGTGTGTGTGTGTGTGTGTGTGTGTGTGTGTGTGCATGTGTCTCTCTCTGGTCAAATTAAAATAAAGGAATGAATAAATAAAAATTTGAATAAATAATTCTTAAAAGTAGATTCTCCAGAAAAGAATTTAAAAAGACAAATGAAAGGCAAGGAACAATTTGTCCAAATCAAACTTTAAATTATGAGTGAAATATGTTTTCTTTTTTTTGGAGAGGTATTAGCTATAGGGCGTGTGTGCTTGCCAGACAGACAGAGAGAGAGACAGAGACAGAAAGCGAGAATCACCCCCCAGGGGGGATGGTCACGCCGCAATCCCTTCTCCTCCACTCTCCTCTCGGGATCTTGGGCACGCACGCACACGCGCCTGGCGTGAGTTTTAAGCCACTGGGTCCGGGACGCGAACCGCGGTCGACTACGTGGGAGTCCAGCGACATAGCCACTACACTAACTGCTGGTTCCCAGAGTGAAATATGTTTTAGTATATATTTCTAAAAGTCACACTGAGATTCAAATTAGTGATAGTTTATGCTACAATTATAATAGCTCATACATAATATTGGGGAAAACAATATGCTCTATTTTGTGTGTATGTGTGTTTTTAAAATCATTTCTAAGGCAAAAGAAAAGTACATTTATTGGATTTATTGAATTGTAGAAGACTTGTGTCCCAAATCTATTTCCTTTACTTCTGGGAAGAATTTCTGCATCCCCTAAACCAGAAATGCATGTTGATAATTCAATCCCCGATTCTTTTTACATCCTCCTGCCTACAGTGCTTGGGATGATTAAAATGAAAAGAGAGCCAATAAATGTTGGATGAGGATCATTAAAGAGGACACTTCTCTCCTGAGCTAAGAAATAGTATGCATAGGGATGTGGCCACTGGGATTGTGCCCTCCAATTAGCTCAAAGCCAGGAGAGCCCAGTCTGCCCAGGAATGATGGGATGGAACCTGAGGATGATGATAACATTGCAAAAGGCAAAATAGAAACACCTATTTTGGGGTAAAGTCTCATCTGAAGCCTGCCACGACTTCAGCCTTTCCAACCACCTGCACGAGAATAGTTCTTGTGTTGTTAAAACCAGTATTAGAGTTTCCTCTTGCTTGCAACATTCAGTTCTAACTGAGAGATGTGAACTATGTGCTTGACATTGTATGCTCAATTTCCTAGTTAAATCCTCTCAACAGTCTTTTATGACAGCACTGTTATCATCCCCTTTTTAGATATGAGAAAATAGAGGTTTAAAACAATTAACTGCCTTGCCCAAAGTCACCAAGCCAGGAGGTCCTGGAGCTATAAATTTTAAAGTAAGACATTTACATTAGGTTCAGTACTTTCTGAAAGTGAAATTTGGTTTACTTTTAAAAATGGAACTTGCAGGACTAAGTAGTGATTATGAGCTTGGCGCTGTTCTCATTGAGAAGCGAGGTAAAAGTCATCATCTCTGACCTTTCTTTCCACAAACATTCATATAAATCCTCCCATATACAAGCATCATTGAGATAAGAAGCATATATCTTATCTACAGTTCTTTAGATTGTGAGTAAAACCTTCAAGCCAGCCAAAGCAACACAATGACATTTATTATATAATATCAGTGTTTATTCATGGAACCCAAAGAGGGGAAAAAAAAAAGCAAAAAAAAAAAAAAAACAGAAGCCTGAGCTCATAAGGACATGCAATCAAGCACTGAAAACTATCAGATTTTACAGCAGCTGTTCTGCCTCCATCTCTGCTTCCCATTGTGTTGCTGCTTCAGTTTTCTCTCTCTCCAGATGGGATCCCCTGCTTTGGCTGCATGTAAATAGACAACCCCTGATCCTAACAGTTGGTTACAAGGGCCCCATGGAGAAGAACCAGCTGTTCTCTATCCAAATTTTAAATTCCGTGAAAAGAAAACATGATTGGCTGCGGCTTAGTGTGGGTGTCACCGTCTGTAGTGTACTGGACCGAAGTGCTGGAAGTCACATGTTGTCCATGGGTTTGGACCCCCAGGTGGGCTAGAAAACATGCTGAGCATGCAGTCAGGCAACCAAGATACTGAAGAGCTGGAGGACTGTGATAGGGGATTGCAGCATAACAAGACTTTGTTGAGAGTTCTCTCTCTCTCTCTCACTCTTGAATGCATGTGAACACAACTTCCCATTTAAAAAAAACGTTTTTGATATACCCAAAGAGGTTATAAAAATTATGTGGTGTTTTCTCAAATCCTTCCAAAAAGACATGATAAATGAATTTCTTAACTAAATGCTGGTTTTGAAATGAAAGTTTTATCACCACAACCAAAAATATTTTCTCATTGATTCAATGATAATGAGTTTTTTAAATCCTTATTTCTCCTCCTACTTCTAAACAAATTCACTTGCCTGATAAATCAATCTAAACTGCTCCATAATTTAAAGGTCTATTGTCTACTTAAAATGTTTAGTTTGTCGGGAACCAGCAGTTAGCGTAATGGCTATGTTGCTGGACTCCCACGTAGTCGACCGCTGTTCGCATCCCAAACCCGGTGGCTTAAAACTCACACTGGGCGCATGTGCATGCGTCTCCAAGATCCCGAGAGGAGAATGGAGGAGAAGGGATTGCGGTGTGACCATCCCACTCTGGGGGGTGATTTCTCGCTTTCTGTCTCTATGTCTCTCTCTGTCTGTCTGGTGAGCGCACATGCCCTATAGCGAAAAAACTTCTCAAAAAAAAAAAAAAAAAAAAAAAAAGATGTTTAGTTTGTTTATTGCAGTACACATAGTGCAAATATTTTTTAAAAATCTAATTTTCTTAATGGGAGATCTAGAATTGACTCGATCTAATGTATTTCCGAAAGATTAATAAAGCTACTTTTTCTCATGATAATAAGAAAGATATTAAATAAAAACTTCTCCCAGGACTGAATAGTAACCCCAATTATATTTTTCTCATTATCTTCAAATATTTTATGAAAACATACATGTGGAATATGGTATGTAGATTCATAGTCATCCCTCCTGAACTAGATTGGTTTTCCACTCAGATGAAATAAACTACGTAAAACTTCTCTAACTTACTTATCCTTTCTAAACTAAATATGATTCTCAGAAGTAATTTTTAATTAGTTTTGAAATAAGGTAATAATATTCATAGTTTAATAAATTATAAAGTGATTCTTCTACCCTTTGCTCTTACTTTATCTTCTACCTCTTTCTCTGCCTTTGTGCAATGTCACTCTCTGATCAAAAAGCAGAGAATAACTTCTTAAAGGCGGTCTATGCCTAGCTTTTCTTGCAAAGAGCACAGTAAGTATGGAGGGAAATAACTTTGTAGAGAAACTTGCCAAATATACTCCAGCCAAATGATCTAGTTCAACGTGAATAGTCACAAATCATGTTGATAGCTCATGCCTTTGATATGATATGATGAAAATGGTACTTTACCTCTTTTATGGTGTCCCAAAAATCCATAACCCCAGACTCCTCATAAAGAATAGCATCAGATTCCAAGAAAGGGGCATCCTACAATATATCAAACCAGTATTCCTCAAAACTGTTAAGTCATTCAAAAGTAAGGAAAGCGCTAAAAAATGTCTGCTGTGGTCTGAATGTCTCTCACAAATTCATATGTTAAAACTTAATTGCCAGGACCAGCAGTTAGCGTAATGGCTATGTCACTGGACTCCCACGTAGTTGGCCGTGGTTCGAGTCCCGGACCCGGTGGCTTAAACTCACACCGGGCGCATGTGCGTGTGCACCCAAGATCCCGAGAGGAGAATGCAGGAGAAGGGATTGCGGCGTGGCCATCCCCCCTGGGGGTTGATTTCTTGCTTTCTGACTCTCTGTCTCTCTGTCTGGCAAGCGCATGCGCCCTATAGCAAAAACCTCTCAAAAAAAAAAAAAAAAAAAAAAAACCTTAATTGCCAGTGTGATTGTACTAAAAATTGGGGCCTTGGGACCAGCAGATAGCATAATGGTTACATTATGGGAGGCTTAAAAAACTCATACCAGGCACATGTGCATGCATGCCCAAAATCCAAAGAGGAAAATGGAGGAGAAGAGATTACAGCATGGCCATCCCTTCTGGAGGTGATTTCTCGCTTTCTCTGTGTGTCTCTCTGTCTTTGTCTCTTCAGCAAGCATATGTCCTATAGCAAAAATCTCTCTAAAAAGAAGAAAAAAAAATAAGGCCTCTAGAAGGTGATTAGGTTATGAAGGATCCATCTCCGTGAATGACATTAGTGCCCTTAGAGCCTGAAAGGAACCATATTGCCCTTCTGCCATGTGAGGACACAGCTAGAAGGTGCCATTCATGAAGCAGAGAACAAGTCCTCACCAGATACTAAGCTGGCTGACGCCTTGATATTGGACTTCTAGCCCCCAGAACTGTGAGCAATAAATTTCTGTTGCTTATAAATTATCCAAATTAAAAAAATTTTCCCATTTAACAAAATTAAGGTTTGTGTTTGTGTGTGTGTGTGTGTGTGTGTGTGTGTGTGTGTTTCTTTTTTTATAGCAGCAGGAATAGACTTAGACAGTGTCATAGCCCAGAGACACCTAAGGAAACATGACAATTAAATGCATAGGGTATCCTGGATAGGATCACAGAATAGATAAAGGATATTAGATTAAAACTAAAGAAATCTGAGTAAACTATGGACTTAAGTTAATAAAAAAAGTACAAGTCATATATCATTAATTATACTTTTTAAAAAATCTTGGTGAATATTGAGCTTGAGATCAATTGGTGTGGCTATTAAAAGCAAGAGAAAGGGGCCAGCCAGTGGAGTGATGAATAAGGCAGTTGATCCCACATCGCTGACTGTGCGATTCAAGTCCCAGATCTAGCAGCTTGAAAGATACACAGGGTGTATGTGTGTGTGTGCCCCAAACCCAAGAGGTGAATGGAGAAAAAAGGGATTGTGGCATGGCCATACCCTCTGGGGGTGCTTTCTCACTCTCTCTTGCTCTTTCTCTAGTATACATACATATCCTATAGACACCTTTTATTTTTAAATAATAGAAAAATTTGTCATTCATTGTTCATGCAGTACCTGCGTTTTAGTGCTTTTTTTTTTTTTTGGAGAGGTTTTCGCTATAGGGCGCGTGCACTCACCAGACAGACAGAGAGAGACAGAGAGATAGAAAGAGAGAAATCACCCCCCAGGGAGGATGGCCAAGCCATAATCCCTTCTCCTCCACTCTCCTCTTGGGATCTTGGACACACATGCACACGCGCCCAGCGTGAGTTTACGCCACTGGGTCCGGGACTCAAACTGCGGTCGACTACGTGGGAGTCCAGTGACATAGCCATTATGCTAACTGCTGGTCCCATAGTGCTTTTTTTTAATGTAATTCATTGGCTAGTGGCTGGAAACACATGTTAAATAAGAGTGATTCCTATGTAGAAAGATATGTAGGTAGAGCATGGGGGATTTATAGACCAGTGAAATTATTCTGTATGATACTGTTACAGTGGATATATGATATGAAGTACTGATCAAAGGCCACTCATTACAGCACAAAGAATGAACCCTAATGTAAACTATATATTAGTTGGTAAGGTTTTATTAACATGGGTTCATCAGTTGTTACAAATGTAACATCCTAATACAGGAAATTGTGTGTGCATGGATTGGGGGGAAGAAGTGGAAAGAGAGCAAATGGGAACTCTGTATCTTCTCAATTTTTCTGTGAACCTACAATTATTCTTTAAAAGCAGCCTATTAAAATAAAACAAAGCTCAAGAACCCGTGGAAATAAATAAGATTTCCTAGCATGAGGGATAGAAAGAGAGGGTTCCAGGACCAGGTTTGAAGAACTACCACATTTGGAGGTAAGATTTTTAAAATGTGATGTCAACAAAGGAGAATGAGAAGGGCCAACAATGAGACTTTATAAAAACACGATGTCAAGGCTGCCTGTAGCTGCAGGCCCTACTGGCCAGACCCGTGCCTCATTCCTGCTCTCCTGGCCTTTGGAATTTAGGTTTGTGTCTTGGGACTTTAAGATGTACTCATGGGACCAGCAGTTAGCGTAATGACTGTGTCGCTGGACTCCCATGTAGTCTACCGCGGTTCGAGTCCCAGACCCGGTGGCTTAAACTCATGCCAGGCACATGTGCGTGCGTGCCCAAGATCCCGAGAGGAGAACGGAGGAGAAGGGATTGCGGCGTGGCCATCCCCCCTGGGGGGTGATTTCTCACTTTCTATCTCTCTGTCTCTCTTTGTCTGTCTGGCGAGCGCACGCGCCCTATAGCTAAAACCTCTCCAAAAAAAAAGAAAAAGAAAAAAAAAAAACAAAATAAAGATGTACTGGTGCTCCTCCCCACCCCATCCAGAAATCGGTTCAAGAGAGCAGCCTTACTGGACACTAGGCTGCCTGTGGCTGCAGGCCCTGATGGATGGGACACGTGGCTCATTCCCCCGACTGGCATGTACCACGTGATCTTTTCTTTACTCCCGAGGTGAAGCTCATCAGCTCAGTTGGAGGTGCACCTGTTCTTTAGAAATGGGAAGGACTTTGGATCACCCAGAACCAGGGACAACAGTGCAGGGTACTGGCAATCAACAGGGAAGCAGAGCAGAAGAGTTATCAATAATTTTCTACTCCTGCACACTTTTGAGAGCTCAGTGATACATGAATAATTTAGGAAGGAATGTATAGATCACCAGATGACTAGGAACAATCACAGAGGCACAAGAAACATGAGCAACCAACAAAATGTCTCTCCCCCAAGGGAAACCATCAATTCCACATCACCCACAGGCAACACAATGGAAGTCGTGGACATGTCAGACAAGCAATTCAGAATACTTGCAAAGACCAAACTAATTGAGATGCAAGAGAAAAGAGACAACGAGATCCAGGAGATGAGGAAGTCCTTTCACAACTTGAAAGAAAAAATAGACACCTTTAAAAAGAATCAAACACAGGGAAGCTATGCTCTAAACTTCATCTTCTAGACTCCTGAAATATTCAGAAAAGTGGAGGAGAGATTTTGTCACAGAATGACCAGAAACCATCACAGAGGTGCAAGAAACATGAGAAACCAAGAAAATATCTCTCCCCTGAGGGAAAAGAACAATCCCTCATCATCCACAGACAATATAGGAGAACTCGTGGAAATGTCTGATAGAGAATTCAGAATATTCATAGTGACAAAAATAAAGGAGATGCAAGAGTTGAGAGATAATGAGCTCCAGAAGATGTAGGAGAAAAAAGACAAGTTCCAGGAGGTGTTTAAGTTCTTCCATGAATCTGAAAGAGGAAATACACACCATAAAAAAGAATCAAATGGACCTATTAGAGATGAAGGCTGCCATTCAAGAAATAAAATTATTAAAGTATTAATACTCGAAAGTATTAAAAGCAGATTAGTCCATGCAGAAAACTGAATCTCAGATGTGGAAGGCAAAAGCTCTGATCTAGAAAAAACAACCAAAAAACTGAGAAAATAACCCCCCAAAATGAGAATA
Source organism: Tupaia tana (assembly GCA_026018925.1). Lineage (NCBI taxonomy): Eukaryota > Metazoa > Chordata > Mammalia > Scandentia > Tupaiidae > Tupaia > Tupaia tana. Next base: position 71,490,334 of record JAKSZU010000002.1, read on the forward strand.
CTACACAAGAAATACAAAACAGCATTAAGCACCCAAACATCTGAATAACTGGTATCCCAGAAGGCAAGGAAACTAATAAGGGCATTGATGATCTATTCCATGAAATCTTGGAAGAAAATTTTCCAACTTTAGAGAGGCATTCAAATATCCACATCCAAGAAATACAAAGGACCCCAGATAGAATCAACCCAAGAAGATCTTCTACAAGGCACATCATAGCAAGACTGGCCAAATCTACAAAGACAAGATACTAAAATTGGCAAGAGAGAAACATCAGGTTACTTACAAAGGTTATCCTATCAGGCTAACCTCAGACCTCTCATCAGAAACAATGTAAGCAAGGAAAGAATGGTAAAATATATTCAGTGTTAAGTGAAAAACAGTTTCAACCAAGAATACTATACCCAGAAAGATTATCTTTCATATGGGAAAAAAAAAAGGATAAAAGCATTCTCAGATGAACAAGACCTGATAGAATTTGCCAATAGCAGACCCACTCTTCAAGAAGTTCTGAAAGGAGTGCTCGACCAGGAAAACTAAAGACACATACAGAAATAAGAGAAGAAAAGGCAACCAAGAAAATGACCAATTTAATGCTAGGGACAAGAAGTATCAATAATAACATTGAATGTTACTTTCCAGGATTTAAACAGACAGATTTGACCACAGTAACACTGCATGTTCAACAGAAAAGAGTTTGAAAATAAAACTGAACTGGCGAAATAGAATTTCATGACTTTTGAGTAAAACATTACTGATTTTTTTTTTACTATTCTTTGTTTTCCCAATTAAAGCATTTTACTTTCTTCTGAGTTGTTGATAGGTTCAGCACTTTGTTAAAATATGTTTTCTTGTTTGTTTCTTTAAATGGAAACAGAAACTTTTCTTCCTTCTTGACCCCTCTTGAATTGGAAATATTTGGGAGTATTCTTATTTTGTGGCAGAAGGGTTATTTGCATAAGTTCAATACTGCTTGTTGCATTGCATCAGAAATTGGAAATACTCATTATTGGACAGGGCTTTGACTGGAATGTCATATCTAAGATTAATCAGGAAACTATGAAACTAAGGTGGATCTTAAGTAAGCCAACAGAAGCTCTTAGAAAGATGGCCTGGCACCATAAATAGTTCTGTCTGGCAGAGAGGATTAGAGAAGATAAATTAAAGAATTTATAACATAAAATAACCTGGACTTCTCCAGCCCAGCATTGTAATCAGTAGGGATTGCAAAGGAGCAACCACACCAGAGGATAATTTTGAGAAAGACATTGAAGGAAGAAAAAGAGATTGGTCTTTGCTAGCAGATGGTATATTACAGAATACTTGGTAGACAGGGCTGAATTGAGAAGTTTCATGTGTGACTTGTGTGTTGGGCATTTGCTTTACAACAATTTGAGTAGTTACATGTAAATATTTTCTCAAAGATATTTAAAACCATACTGTCTCTATTGTTACAGAGTCACAAACAAAATTATACAAAATTATAAGAAATATTTTGAACATTATGTTTAAAATTCAGTATTTTGAAATTTTGAAAGTTGTTTATTGACTGTCAAGAACAATGGAGTATGAGTAAAATTTTTTTGATATGTAAAGTAAATGTTTGCGGGAAAATGTAAAAGAAATAAAAGAAAAAAAAAGGAAAAAATTTAAAAAGATATGGAACTGTTAGGGATGAAGAATGTGATACAGGAAATTAAAACCTCTCTTGAAAGTATTAAAAGTAGATTAGATCACACAGAAGACTGAATCTTAAATGTAGAAGACAAAACCTCTGACCTAGAAAAAGGTATCAAAAAGATTGAGAAAACAACCAAAAAAAAAATGAGGATAATATACAAGAAATACTGGATACCATCAAGCACCCAACATCTGGATAATTGGTATCCCAGAAGAGGAAGAAAATAATAAGGACATTGATACTTTATTTCATGAAATCCTGCAAGAAAACTTTCCAAACCTAGGGAGGAATTCAAATATCCAGATCCAAGAAATATATAGGACCTCAAGTAGAATCAACCTAAGAAGATCCTCCACAAGGTACATCATACCCAGATTAGTCAAAACCACAAAGACAAGATACTAAAAGTAGCAAGAGGGAAACGTCAAGTTACTTACAAAGGTTACCCCATCAGGCTAGCATCGGACCTCTCGTTGGAAACAATCAGGCGTGGAAAGAATGGGCAAATATAGTCAGAGTATTAAATGAAAAACAATTTCAACCAAGAATACTACTTCCAGCAAGATTATCCTTCATATGAAAAAAAATAAAATAAATAAAAACATTTTTGAATAAACGAAACCTGAAAGAGTTTACCAACTCCAGACCAGCTTTTCAAGAGGTTCTGAAGGGAGTGCTATACCAGAAAAACTAAAAAGTCATACAGAGTGTTATGAGAGAACAAAAAACACCCAAGACTATGGCTCACTTAATGATAGGAACAGGTCTGGAAATATCGATAATAACATCGAACGTTAATAGATTAAATTCTTCAATTAAGAGACATAGACTGGCCAAATGGATTTAAAAAAAATAAATAAACAAAAAAATAAAACAGTAAACCTCTATCTGTTGCCTACAAAAAACGCATCTTATAGATAAGGGCATACATAGACTAAAAGTGAAGGGCTGGAAAAAGATATTCCAAACAAATGGAAATCAAAAAAGGGCTGGAGTTGCGATACTGACTTCAGACAAAATAGGCTTCAAGACAAAGACTGTAAGAAAAGATAAAGAAAGGCATTATATAATAGTAAATGGGTTAATTCAGCAAGAAGACACAATGCTTATAAATATTTATGTACCCAACTTGGGAGCACTTAAATACATGAAGGAAAGATTGCTGGAGCTAAAAGGGGAGTTAGGGAGCAACACTATAATTGTTGGGGATCTCAACACCCCATTATCTCCTTTTGACAGATCTTCTAGACAAAAAATAAATAGAGAGATACAGGAACTAAATGATACTATAAATCTAATGGGCTTGACAGATATCTATAGAACTTTCCACCCCAAGACCACAAAATACACATTTTTCTCACCCCAGCATGGAAACTTTTGAAAGACTGACCACATGATAAGACACAAAGCAAGCCTTTACATATCGAAAGGCATAGAAACTATATCCAGCATCTTCTCTGACTATGATGGAATTAAACTAGATATTAATTTCAAGAAACACTCTTGAAAATACACAAACACATGAAAACTGAACAACCTCTTTCTGAATGACTTCTTAATTGCTGAAGAAATTAAGTCTGAAATTAAAAAAATTTATGGAAACAAATGATAATGAGTACACGAGTTTCCATAATCTATGGAACATGGCAAAAGCAGTCATAAGAGGGAAATTCATACCTATTAGTGTGCATAAGAAAAACTTGGAAAGGTGGCAGACAAGCTAACAGGAAATTGGAAAAACAATGACAGAAAACAACAACAACAAAATGCCCTGTGAAAGAAATCATAAAGACTTGAGCAAAAATAAATGAAATAGAAAATAAATAAATGAACTATACAGAAAATAAATGAAAGCAAAAGCTGGTTCTTTGAAAAGCTTAACAAGATTGACACACCATTAGCTAGACTGATAAAGAAGAAGAAAGAAAGAAATCAGATAAATCAAATATGTGATGAAACAGGCAACATTACAACAGACCTGGTAGAAATGAAAAACATCATTAGGTGATACTATGAGTGACCTTATGTCAACAAACAAGAGAACATGAAGAATGTGGACAAATTCCTGGATGCATATAATCTACCAAGATTGAATCAGGAAGACATAGAAAACCTGAATAGATCCATAACAAGCCATGAGATTGAATCAGTAATAAATTACCTCCCAACAAAGAAAAGCCCAGGTCGGGATGGCTTCACTTCTGAATTCTACAAAACTTTGAAGGAAGAGTTAACCCCTATCCTACTCAAATTATTTATAAAGATTCAAAAGGAAGGAACCCTTCCAAATTCATTTTATGGAGCCTTTATGACCCGCATTCCCAAAACAGATAAGGACATGACAAAAAAGGAAAACTACAGACCAGTATCTCTGATGAATATAAATGCAAAAATTCTCAAAAAGATACTTGCAAATCATATCCAACAACAGATAACAAAGATTATTCATCACAACCAGGTAGGCTTTATTCCAGGGATGAAAGGGTGGTTTTACATTTGCAAGACCATAAATATAATACACCATATTAACAGAAAGAAAGATAAAAACCATACGATCATTTCAATTGATACAGAGAAACAGTTGATAAAAATGGAACATCTTTTTATGATTAAGACTCTCAGTAAGATTGATACAGAAGAGTCATTTCTCAACACAATAAAAGCAATCTAAGAAAAACCTACAGCTAACATTACACTGAATGGGGAAAAGCTAAAAGCTTTCCCACTAAATACTGGTACTAGACAAGGCTGCCTACTTTCTCCACTGCTTTTTAATATAGTGCTGTAAGTCTTAGCTAATGCAATAAGAAAAAAGAATAATATAACAGGCATTCAAATAGGCAAAGAAGACCTTAAAATATCTTTATTTGTAGATGACATGATGGTTTACTTAGAAGACCCAAAGGTTTCCATGAAAAAACTTCTCAAAGTAATACATAAATAAAGTGGCAGGATACAAAATCAACATCCAAAAATGTATTGCATTTCTATACACAAACAAGTTGAACAAAGCAGAGATGAAGAAAGGAATCCAATCTCTTTTACCATAGCCACAAAAAGTAGAAGATACCTGGTGTAAACCTAACTAAGGAAGACAAAGACCTTTACAAAGAAAACTATGAAAATTTTAAAATAGATATTGAAAATAATATAACAAAATTGGGAGGATATCTCATGTTCCTGAATTGAAAGAATTAACATGATCAAAATGGCAATTCTACCCAAATTAATTTACATATTTAATGCAATTCCGATAAAAATACCAGAGATTTTCTTTACAGATCTAGACAATCTTAGAATTTATCTGGAACCATAAAAGTAGTGCCAAAACAGTCCTGCTCAAGAAGAGTGGATTGGGTAGCATATCTATCATTCCCTGACCCCAAAATATACTGTAAAGTTGTACTAATAAAAACAGCATGGTATTGGCACAAAAACAGACAGGTGGACGAATGGAGTAGAATAGAAAGCCCAGAAATAAACCTCAAAGCTTACAGCCAACTGATTTTTGACAAAGGATACTAGTCAATCCATTGGGAAAAGACAAAGATCTTTAGTAAATTGTGCTGGAAAAAGTGGGTTATCCACCTGCAGAAAGATGAAACTGAATCTTCATCTTCTACCATTAACAAAAATCAACTGAAAGTGGATCAAATATCTGAACCTAAGACCTCAAACTATAAAACTATTGGTGGAAAACACTGGGGAAACTCTGGGAGACATTGGGGTTGGCAAAACTTCTTAAATAAAACTCCCAAAGCACAGGCAATAATCCCTAAAATAGAAAAGTGGGACTGTATCAGACTAAGAATTTCTGCACAGCAAAGGACACAGACATCACTGTGAAACGATAGCCCTCAGAGTGGGAAAATATTTTGTAAAATGTGCCTCAGACAAGGGACTGATAAACAGAATGCAGAGGGAACTTGGGAGCAGCAGTTAGTGTGATGGCTATGTTTCTGGGCTCCATGTAGTCAACTGTGGTTCGAGTCCTGGACCCACTGGCTTAAAACTCACACCAGGTACGTGTTCATGCATGCCCAAGATCCCAAGAGGAGATTGGAGGAGAAGGGATTGTGGCATGGCCATCCCCCATGGGGGGTGATTTCTTGCTTTCTGTCTCTCTGTCTCTGTCTCTGTCTGGCAAGTGCACACGCCCTATAACAAAAACTTCTCAAAAAAAAAAAAAAAAAAGAAAAGAATATACAGGGAACTCAAGTAGCTCGCTTGGAAAAAAAATGATTAACCCAATAAAAACATGGGAAAATGAGCTGAACAAAAATCTCTCTAAGGAAGACAGACAAAGAGCCAAAAAGCATATGAGGAAGTGCTCAACATCCCTCATCATAAGGGAGATCAGATTAAAACCACAATGAGGTATCACCTAACCCATCAGAATGGCAAAGGTCAAAAATACAAAAAGTGATAAGTTTTGGTGGGGATGTGGTGGAATGAGAACTCTCTGACGCTGTTGGTGGGAATGTAAAGTGATTCAGCCACTGTGGAGAACATTATGGAGGTTCCTCAAAGATGTACAAATAGAACTACCATTTGATCCAGCCATCCCACTTCTGGGTATCTGCCTGAAGGACAGAAGAATGCTCTGTCAGAAAAGCATTTGCATGTCAATGTTATTGCAGTATTATACACTATCACTAAGACATGAAACCGACCCAAATGTCCACAAACAGATGAATGGATGGAAAAAGTGTGGTACATATTCTCTATGGAATACTATTCAGCCATAAAAAACTATGAGACCCTGGCATTTGATAGAAAGTGGTCAAATATGGAGGATCTATTGCTGAGTCAAGCAAACCAGGATATGAAAGAAAGATATTGTATTTATACACTTAACATATACTGACTATCTGCACTTTATGGTAGAAACAGAAATGTTGAAGGGCATAAAAGTAGTGAAAATAGTTATGGATGCTGAAGACAGTGAAGAATGGTATGGGAGAAGGGAAGAGTATAGAGAAGGATAGCAAGAGAACAAATAGAGAGGCATGACATTAGTGGGACACAGAAATGGTTTATTAACTGTTGATGATAACATGTGTAATATTCTCAACTGGACTGGTCTGAGAAGTATTTCATGTTGAGTAAATTCTTTTTATAAGCCAAATGATATATAGTGATTGAATGTTTAAGAAATAATGAGAATAATAATAATAATAATCTGAGAAAAATGATGAAAAGCTATTTGATGATAATGTTTACATTCCCAGTAATGACTTTGTCATGACTGATATGCATGGTATTCCTGCTGGAAAAAAGAAATGTAATACACTGTAAAGATACATGTGATTCAATGTAATATAAAAAGATTATGATAATAATAAAATTAAATTTAAAAAATCATACAAAAAAGAAAAACACAATGCCAAGAAAGACAGGAGAGGACAGTGTTTCAAGGTGCAGGGAGTGTTGAATGTGCATTTCCAAAGATAAACTCAGAAGATTTTTTTTTTTAGCAGGCAACATGATGACCTCAACAAGAGCTGCTCTGTAAGTAGTGAGGGAAGGAGGGGCTTGAGCAGGAATGGAAACCAAGGCATTAGAGAGCTCATTTATAGGCATTAAGCATGTCCTATTTTTCTCTTAAAGGGTTTGTTTGTTCAACAAATGCCTTGTATATATATTTGTCTCTCTCATCAAATGAAGGAAGTGAATAAGAACATTTAATTATCAGAACACACGTGTCAATATCAACCTGCGAAAGATACTGATTGACTGAACAAGCACCAACCAGGAAAGACACCTCTCAGAAATGTTCACCTCTGATAACAGAGATCATGAATTAATCAGATTATACATACCTTCCAATCCAGGACCTCTTTGTCAGATTCTAACATGAAAAGTGAAAAAAGGCAGAATATTTTTAGATTTCTAGAGCTTAAAAAATTGAGTTAAAATAAATCACTCTTCATTCATCTATGAATATAACCTTATCTGCTTAGTAGAGTAGAATGAAAACAAAACATCAAAACAGAGAAAATAGAGATAATTTGATATAGTAGACAAAAAGATAATGTTGAATAAAATGCAAACACTAGTGCTGCTAACTACAACTTGCCCCATCCTCTCCTCACTTCCACACACAAAGTTCAGCAGGACCCTTTAAGGGAAGGTGGTCTTCAATGGTGAGCCAGGCAGCTGATGCTGCTCTGCAAATTGTGTTCCTACAAGAAAGGACACTTGATACTGAGGTTCTAGAAGGGGCTCTATTCTTAGGAAACTCCAATATGACCACAGAATCCAACAGAAAATATCATTTAAATTCCTTTTTGTTTCACTTCAATGGCAAAGAGTTGTACTAAGACCAGGCTATGAATATTATTGTATCTACTTAGGATAGTTGTAGGGGACAGGGCAGCTGACAAAGTTTCTGCTCCATGGGCAGCATTCCAGAAGACTGTGTCACCTACAATCAATGACTCTGTACTTAGATGATCGAATGAGGGGAAAAAAAAATTTAGATGCTGGATGAAAATATTTGCTATGAGAGCTACTTTGGAAGCATTCAAATATACACACATTTCAGAGCTACAGTAGAGGATTCCTTTTAGGAGTGAAGGGGACATTAGTGTTTAATAAGACACAAAATAATCTACCTAAAAGTCTGGACTTGGGTTTGCACACTTAGATATCTAACTTGAAGTAAATCATTTAAGAAACTTTTTGAACCTTGTTTATAAATAAAAATAATACTTTCTGTCCAGCCTGATCCAGAGGTTCTGATTTTGCATCTTTTTTTTTCTCTTCAATTATTTATTCAATAATAATAAATTGACTACATTTATTTAACAAATAGTGCACTCAAGTACATTTATCTAACAAATGTGTTCAATTTATTATTATTAAATAAATAATTCTTTGTTTTCCTTCTGGTTTTGCAGTTATACTTCCTCTTAATATTCTTGTAACTTTCTTAATTTAAGGTAACTCTTTAACCTTAAAGCTAAACAAATTAGTCTAGATTTGATTTATTTTATTTATGATTTTTTTAAAAATTTCTGATAGGGCAAATGTGCTCACCAGAGAGAGACAAAGAGATAAAGTGAGAAAGTAAGCCACCAGGTTCAGACTTGAACCACGATTGGCCCTATGGAGTCCAACACCTTAACCACTACGCCACCTGCCCTAGATTTGATTGTTTAAAAAGCCTAAAAGGGAGCCAGAAGGTGGCATAGTGGTTAAGGTGCTGAATTCCCATATAGTCAACTGCAGTTCAAGTCTGAACCTGGTGGCTTGAAACTCATACCGGGTATGTGTGAATGCGTGCCCAAAATCTGGAGAGGAAAATGAAGAAGAGATTACAGTGTGGCCACCCCCCTTGGGGGATGGAGGGAAATTTCTGACTTTTTGTCTCTCCATCTCTATTTCTTTGGCAAGCAAGTGCATGTGCCCTATAGCAGAAATCTCTCCAAAAATAAAAAAGAACTTAAAATGCTTCATCTTCCTCTTTTCCTTCTTATATGTTTTAGTCCCACTTAACTCACCAAAATTGGTTCTACCTGGTTTTTTGTTTGGTTTGGTTTTTTGATGGGTCCGAGTTAGACAGTAGTAATTTCAGTCTAACAACTTTTTTTCTTTTTCCTTAGTGTTGCTTCTTGGATTTCACCTCGTCCTCCTGGTTTCTTTCATTCATTTTCTTTGCTGAGGAATATTAGCTAAGTAACTCATTTAGTGAGGGTAAACCTCTTAGCTTTCTTTTTTTTTTTTTTTTTGGAGAGGTTTTCGCTACAGGGCGCGTGTGCTCGCCAGACAGACAGAGAGAGACATAGAGACAGAAAGCGAGAAATCACCCCCCAGGGGGGATGGTCACGCCGCAATCCCTTCTCCTTCATTCTCCTCTCGGGATCTTGGGCACGCACACACATGCGCCTGGTGTGAGTTTTAAGTCACCGGGTCTGGGACGTGAACCGCGGTCGACTACGTGGGAGTCCAGCGACATAGCCATTATGCTAACTGCTGGTTCCCCCTCTTAGCTTTTAAATGCCTAGAAATGTGTCTGTTTAGCTCTTAATCTTGAATGATAGTTTTGGATATAGAATTCTAAGTGGGCATTACCCCTCAGTACTTTAATGATTCCATTGTCTTCCTGATCAAGTATCACTAATGAAAAGTCTCTTTGTATTCTGATTGGTACTTCGTAGGTCTTCTTCCTTTTCTCTGGTAGTTTTTAACATGTCTTCATGTTGTTGTTTATTATAATCTGTATTTGACTACAATGTATTTAGGCTACGAATTGGTGATGTTGATGCTGTTGAAAACTTATACTTCTCTCAACATTAAGTTTTCTTGCAATCCAGGGAAATTCTCTAACATATTTCTTTGAATATCACCTCTTTAAAATTCTCTTATTCTCTTCATTTGAATATTACATAAATTGGAGTTTCTCATTTTATCTTCCATGTGTCAACTTATTTTTCTTACTTCCAAGGACACATGCAGGTTTTTTGGGAACTACAATTTAAACAATCTGGAAGTCTTTAAAAGAAAGAATAAAAACCTATAAATAGAAAATTAGACATGAAGTAAGTATTTTCTTAGGATGAGAAAAGTAAATACACAAATGAAAAAGTAGAATACAACAAATACAACCAACATAATAAATAATAAACTCCAAGAGAAAATCATAGTAAGTATACTAACTGCTAGAACAGCTCCATAATACTTTCTTTTTCTCCTTCATAGTTGGCTGTATATTCTATAACAATACTTTTCAGTTGAAGGAATAGAAAGAAATTTCAGTCTTCTCTAGCTGATTTCTTATTATTGGTAGTTTGTGAAAAAGTTTCTTTTAGTATCATCATTGGTTATATCTATCCGTTTTTAAGATTGTTGTTAAATATGGTATAACCACTAGCAAGTTTCTTTTGTCTATAAACTTGAAGGCCACTTTCTGACTCCATTTATATCAAACCTCAATTCTTCTTTATTATCTTTATAGCCTCAATGCCAGGTGCTGTAGGGTATTTTTTTTCTATCATAAAATGACCTCTGGCCCTGCATTTCTGTGACATGATGCCAGGCATTTCAGCACAGTGGTGATAAAAGTATTTCTAGAAGCTGTTCCTTCACTAGAATGCCATAGTAATTTAGTTACACAGGGAAGTTACAAAAAACTACACAAATATAATTTACCAAACATAGCCAAAATATCCCAAGTCAACTTTTCAAAAAAATATTCTTATCTACTCAAATGCTACCCAATGTAAGGAAGTGTGGCAGAGGTCAAGTGGAATGGGAATATTAGTAGGCTTAATCAATTACAGATAAAAACCTCACCTTTGCAAATTTTATAGAAAACATAACAACACGAAAACATTGCTAAGGAGGAGCATATTGCTAGAAGAAACCCATGTAAGTCAGGTGCCAAGAGGTTAAGCATTATTATTTCATTACGATCTGGTAAATATGTCTCTGTGTATTTCTTATGTCTTCATTTCTTTCTGCTATATTCTGAGTTATCACTTCTACTTTGTATTTCATTAATTCTCCTTTCAGTGATGTTAGTCTACCATTGAGATCATACATTGGCCTTCTTCATTCAATGACTATTTATTTCTGAAATTTCTATCTTTTTCACATCTTCTTGTATTTCTTTAACAAAAAACTTATATATTCTATTTCTTCTTTTGTATCTCTAAACATGTTAAAGATACTTATACTTTAATTTATTCTAAGTTGTCTGTTATGCATAATTTCTTGAGTGGGAGTGCTGCCAAATGTACCTACTAACAATCTCAGGGTCATAGAGAGTCTTCTGTGTTTTTAAATTTTTATGTGTTTATCTTAATGAGACTCTTTTATGAACCCTGCTTATGGATGTATCTCCACTGAGCCCTTTTCTATTTACCTGTATTTATAGAGCTCAAATATAGCATTTTGCCACATATCAGGCCTGCTGTCTCAGTACCATTTTTGCACTGATGTTAGCACTGTCATCCCTTGTTGCAAATAAATGTAATGTAATTTAGTCATGCAGCAAATATCATATTTTGGAGAATAAATATTGTTATCTTCCTATGAATAGAGGTAGGTAGCAGTAGATCACTCACAAACACACATATACCACACACATATAACCACAATAGCAAATGGTCTATCACAAAGAAAGCAAGTCATGAATCAAATTCTGCTTATATTCCTCCACAAAAAAAGAAAACAAACAGTTATTAGCAAGAAAGTACAAAAGCAGTTTCATATTTGCAGTCTTTGCTTTACAGTACTTTCCACTAAAGGTTGCTTCAATACAGAAATGGTATTCTCATAGCAGAACTACCTAGTCATATAGCTTTATAGTCAGGTCAGATGACCTGGATGAACATGACTTGTAGGTCATCTCGATCAATCTACAACAAGGTATTATAGAAATCTGAGCTACCTGGATTTTATACTTTGCACTTGTACAATATTCCCAGTCAAACATCTATCTGGAACTTGATTCATTTCACCAATGAAAAAATGTTTCTAACATCTCTTAAATTAACTAACAAAACTCTCTGGTGACTATTTGGATAAGTGCTAAGCACTGTCTATAACAATAAGAATTCCTGACGAGAGTATTCGAAAACTGAATAACCATAATTGTCTGTATATTTGTCATCTTTAGTCTTTCATATTACAGAAACCTATCTCCATATAACTGGAAAGATGTCCACCAGCAGCTCCCACTAGCAGCTTCGAAATCCAAATGACAGAGGAACTTCTATCTTCCAGCTTCAGCTCGGAAATTTTAGTAGTGTGCCTCTTAAGTGTGGTGTTTAAAACCAAACAGCCTAGTATGAGTCAAACATCGTAAAGGAAAACATGATTCTCACCCCACTGAGAAAGACAGTGTTTCTGTTTACATGATGACAGAGTGTTTTTATAGCAGCTATTGGCAGATGTTGAGTTTTTAATCACTTATTTTTTACATAGTCATATAAGAATTCAGTGTAGGGATCCTGTCAGTGTAGAATTTTTTTACACCTTAATTTAGATTATATGAGAGGACTTTTAAAAAGTTTATAGAAAAATGAAATAAAATATGTTGATTTTATTGCAAAATTTTTTAAATCCATGTGTAGTTTTTTTTAATAATATATGTTTTCCATGAATTTTTTAAGGGCCCCTCATATCTATCCCTTTTACATGAAATCTTACAACTTTCCCTTTGTAATGTCCAAGTTTTTTTTAGAATATTTATTCTGCCATCTGGGTGAACAGATGGAAGGATGGATAAAACATCTAACATTACTTCACTCAGTAGACCATGTTTTTACAGTCAGCAGTGCTATTCTAAAATTATTTCAAGCTCTGGATCCTGCTTCTATTATTTCCCTTTGATTGCCCCACTTTCTCACTTTTTTTTTTTTGGATCTCTCAAGCAGTTACCACTAGCAGCCAAGGAAATTGCAGCTGAAGAGAAAAGCTTATCGGGAAGAAATAGTAATTTATGAAGTGGTACCCCAGTGGCCTAGATTATTACAGGTTCCCAATGAGCCTCACTCCCTTTGGGGAAGCAATTTATGTAGTAGGAGAAGCTGATTCAACACATTCCTGATTCTGCTGTACTCTCCTGGTACTGGGTATGCTATAATAGGCTCTGCTAAGTGATCGGGTTAGTGGAGAAGTGTGGGTTTTGGTTTGGTTTCGATGGACTAGAATCCTATTAAAAAGGATATATTTCTGTTTTTCTGTGTTAAGACTCAATGCCGTTTCTTTTACTTTGCTTAAAAAATATACATAGAACATAAATACAAAAACTATGCTGACCTAAATAATATTTGCCTTATCTTCTAGAGCAGTAATTTGAAAGAGCTGATGAAGAAACCAGGGTTCCTTTGAAATCTCAGTGTAATTACAAGGGAAACATTCTAGAAAAATGAAATAGCCAATACGTTTAGATAATGCCCTGTAAGCTGACTTTGGTTGCCACCATCTATTGTGTTAGTGTTTTGGTGTTCTCTACCAGAACTTCAGATTATTCTGAGATGTTGTGGGGATTTGTCCAAAGAACTGATCCCTGGCTTGGAGTTGGAATTGTTTCATGTGCAGAATATATTATGCCATGAACTAAATCTGTGTCTTCACTAAGAGACTTTGAACATCATAGTGTCTTTCAAGTACAAAGCAGGCCTCTTACAGCAAACATTTTAATTTAAATAGACTTTCTCCAGAAAGAAGGAGCATGGGGTCACCAGCGTCTAGGGGATGAGGTGAGGGAACATCTGGAACACACTGTGTTATCAATGGATTGCCTCTCAGGAATCCATTGATCCCTTTTCTTCTATCCTCTGCGGTAGTGAAGCTGAATTCTGTAAGAGCTCTCCTCTGCCCTCTGACTCAATGCTCCACTCTGTCATACAGGGACACAAGGAGAATTTCTCTTCTTCACTCCATTGTGCTCACTTTGCAGGGCTCCTGTAGAGTGTGCAGATCTTTCAGAAATGCTTAGAGGCCAAGAGCAAGTGAACCCACTATGGCAGCTTCCCCTGGGAAGGGTCCTGGGGGGAGGTCACCCGTCAGGTTTTTCTGTTCACTTCTCTGAGGAGGCTTCACAGTAAAGTGCCAGTGAGCATGCCTTTGCCTTTAAACCGCTTCCTCTGCTTCCCACATCCTATAGTGTTCTGAGGCACAACACGTCTGGGAGGATAGCTTACTCCAGAACTCCAAGGGAATATTTCTAGCAAGTCCTTCAGAAGCATTGTCACAGTAAACTTCGCATACCCAGTGAGGCATAACTTCCTCTCTGATGTCTGCTTCTCAGTCCTAAGAGGTATGACCTTCTCCTCAGGTGCTCTGTGTCAGCCCCAGAGCTAGTGGCTGTTCAATATATCTGTCATCTCTGTATTTGTTAGCATTCTCTTTGTTGCATTAGTTAATCCCTCTTTACTGAAATCCCCTATTAGGTTTTTATGTTAAACTTTTCCTATTCAAAAGTTATGTGTTTTCTGTTTATTGGCTCTCAACTGTGTGACTCCTTCAGTGAGAAGATACTGAGAGGGATTCTCAGCATTTTACAGAGTGAAGTGTTGCTTTATCCCAGAGCATTTCTACTTGGTTATCTTCCCAGCAACACCTTTGTTTTCTGCACATGGGAATCACTGGCTTAAACCCATTGAATGTCAGTCTCATAAAGGCTCCTATCTCCCTCATTCCTGGAGTTTCCACAACTCTCTGCCCATTGTAGACACATCTTTGTAGGGAGTGACTTAAAAAAGATCACTTTAATTTTCCTATGAAATACTTGAGGTAAAACATGTACCTTGACCTTTAAAAAATATTCCCAACTTGATATTTTACAGCAGATACTTGAATAGGACTCTGACTTAATCAATATTGCAAATTGCCAAGTTAGTGCAAGTCTCTGAAAATCATGCTGAGAAACAGCAGAAATTTGTTCATAATGCGAAGGTCAGTCAGAAATTTCTGAATTGCATTGGACAGGATCAGAGCCACAATGGCCTAGTTTTGACACTATAATCCATCTCAACCATGGCACACAGAAAATCAGTGCTCATTATATAATTTTCCAGTGCCTGGCCAGAATAGTGACAAATGGACTTCTCGTGATGATTATAAATAAAAGAAATACATTAGGAGATTTGCCTTTCCACATTCATGTATAGGTGCCCACAGTTAAGTTAAAGGGGGAGATTTTGAAATATATACCAATAATCTCAGGGGGAAAAACATCATTCATCTGAAAAATAAAATCCGAGCATTAAAAATACAAAATAAATAATGGATATTTGTCTAGTAACAGAATATGTGACCAGATTGTTTCACAAGCATGCTTCAAAAGATATAGGGCTACTTGTTTCGTATTAAAATTCATACCCCTTTTTTGTAATCATACCTCTCCACAACTATCCACTTTTTTATTTTTACTTTTTTGTCATAGGGCACATTTGATCACTAGAGAGAGAGAGAGAGAGAGAGAGAGACAGAAAGAGAGGGAAAAAATGAGAAACTACTCCCACAGGGGGAATGGTCATGCTGCGGTCCTTTTTCCTTCATTCTCCTCCTGAGATTTTGGGCATGCCTACATGTGCACCTGGTGTGATTTTCAGGCTGTCAGGTCTGGGACTCGAACCACAGTGGGCTATGTGAGAATCCAGCACCTTAACTATCGCACCGCCTGCTAGCCCCAATTATCCAATTATCCAATTCTTAATCCAACTTAGCATAAAAATACACAAACTTCTCTGTTTCTTTGGGTCTTCACTTCCAAGAGCTTTCAAGTCACATTGCCATGGTTTAAATATGTCCCCCAAAGTTCATGCATCAGAAACTTAAGTCCCATTGTAAAGGTTATTGGAAAGTGGGCTTTTTTTTTGTTTTGTTTTTTTGAGAGCTTTTTGCTATAGGGCGCATGTGCTCGCCAGACAGACAGAGGGAGACAGAGAGACAGAAAGCGAGAAATCACCTCCGGGGGTGGGGTGGGGGGGTGGTCACGCCGCAATCCCTTCTCCTCCATTCTCCTCTCGGGATCTTGGGCACGCACGCACACGCGCCCGGTGTGAGTTTTAAGCCACCGGGTCCAGGACGCGAACTGCAGTCAACTACATGGAAGTCCAGCGACATAGCCATTATGCTAACTGCTGGTTCCAATGGGCTTTTTTTTTTTTTTTTTTAAGTTTCTTTCATGACAATAAGACACAGAGAGAGAGGAGAGGATATTTTTATTCCTAAATTTCTTTCTTTCATGACCAGGAGACACACAGAAAGAGAGGAAAGAGAAACACCTTCAACAGGATCTTATGCTGTGAAGCTTTCCCCTAACCTCCTCTAGCCAGTCAAGATCACATCACATGCATACACATGCTCCTGGCAGGTTCAGAGCAACTTAGAAACTAAACTTCAGTCTTCTATATGGCCTCTATAATTTGAGTGCTGTGCTCCACTGTGCTACCATGGCTGGGCCAAAAGATGGGAATCTTTAAGAAATGATTAGACCATGAAGTCTTGCTCTTATTTTTGTATTAATGCCATTATTACAGGTGTATCAGCTATATTGTCAGTGGACCGCTAATAATAATATTTTTAAAAATGTGTTCATGCCAGTTTCCTTGGTTTTATGTGCTCACTTGTCCTTCCACCATGAGAAGAGATGTTGGTGTCATGCTCTTGTACTTCTCAGCCTTCAGAACTACAAGAAATAAATTTCTCCCCCCACCCCTACAGGGCATGTGTGCTCACTGGAGAAACAGAGAGACAGAAAGTGAAACCACCCCACCCCAGGGAGATGGCCGTGCCACAGTCTTTTGTCCTCCAGTCCCCTCTCATGATTTTAGGCATGCATACACATGCACCCAGTGTGAGTTTTAAGCCGCCAGGTCTGGGACTCCAACTGCAGTCAAGTACGTGGAGTCCAGTGATGTAACTATTATGCCATCTGCTGGTTCCAAGAAATTTCATTTCCTAATAAATTACCTACTCCATGGTAACCAGACTGTGGCATATTAAATACATTGGTATGGATTTGTCTTATTTATCTCTCTTTTGGTTAAAGAGCTTCAACCATGACCCTCATAATTGGTGAGAAAAAGGTATTTATCTCCTCTTATGCTATTCAAGGCCTTTGTTCATTTTTGAATCTGGCTATTTCTGTGTATTTCTAATATATTTTGAATATTAATTCTATATTAAACATATAGCTTATAAATATTTTCTCCTATTCCATAGGATGCCAATTTCATTGATTTTTTTTCCCTTGACTGTGCCAAAGATTTTCAGTTTGAGGTGTAATTCCATTTGACTATTTTGCTTTTGTTACCTCTTTTTTAAGGGTCATTAGAGCTATATTCATTTTTCTGGTGATCATATCCAGTTTCCTGGCATTAAGGATGCCGATAGCCCTC